>VDFB02000017.1:237636580-237703042 GCA_007258455.2 Sequoia sempervirens
CTCTTAACCCTCTCCCTCCTACCCCCTCTCCCCTTGTTAGGTATCTCTCTCTCTCTCAACCCTATCCCTCCTACCCCCCTCCCTCTCTTAGGTCTCTCTCTCTCAATCACTCCCTTTGTCTCTCTCCCCTCTACCCTTAATTGTAAACCTTAAACTCTTCACCCTTAAATATCTCTCTCTCTCTCTCTCTCAAGTATCTCCCTCTCTTAGGTATCTCTCTCTCTCACTCCCTCTATCTCTCTCCCTAGAACCCTTAGCCCTCTACCCTATAAATGTACCATATAAAGCTTAAAAAACCAAAGTTATAATAACAGGAGCACATTATTTACTAGTAGAGATATTTCTATTAAGGATTAAATAACACGTTCCTGTTATAATACGCTCTTGTTATAATGCGAGCACATTTTTATAGCACTAAAAATGGTAAAAAATAACAATATACCCGTGATGTTGGCCCACATTTTGCATATTCTCTTGGTTCTACGCGTTCTCCAACAAAAGGTAGCTTTTTGGTCATTGAGTGAAGTGTGCATGCATGATTTTTAGATTCCACCACCTTTCGAATGTTCTTTTCATCACCTTTGCATGAAATAGCAGAGTTTTCACATTGAAAGGAATATAATATCAATTCAAGTTTGAATTACAGTGATAATTGATATACAATTGAAATTTGGAGGGGAACAAGCTTTTGAAGAAGTCAATTTTTTTACGAGTTTGAGGAAGGAAGAAGCAAAGGATGCATAATTGGGTAGAACTCCTCCATTTGAAACTTTGCTTTTTAAGTATGTGAAATATTTGTACATTTTCTTTCATTCTATTATGGCTTGCTTTCATTTTTTTTGTTTTGCTTATTCCATGTTGATCAAATTGTTTGTTTGTCATGTTACAACCTTACGTTGTCAATGGACATTTTAAATCACACAATTCAATACACTTTCCTATTACATTTTTAAACCACATCTCTTTGAGGCATTTTGTTAAATTTAACAATTGACTTTCTTTGTGTGTGCTTCCAAAGCTTTCATTGAGTTATTTTGTCAAACATTTATACGAACCAGCTGATTGCCTTGTCTATGCTACCAAATTTTCCATACATGTCTCTAAAAAATTGGAATATACTCCTAATGTAGTAGGGGAAGGCCTGCAACACACAAATAGACTCAAGGAATCAAGTTCCAACTCAGATTCAAGTTTCCAAAACTACTTTCATCAAATCAACACCATGGCTTTCCAACTCACCAAATCAACAAAAAGACGTATCTTTTAGAGAAGATTGTAAGAGAACCATCCCAACATCCAAATAGCATCTACACAACATCAAAAATAGAGACCCAAGCTTACATATGAGATTCTCATGCAACAACATAGAGAAACTTCAAGTCACCCTACTCAATAGGCTACTAGAATTAGCCCCATTTTACCAAAAAAAGTACCCTTTAGACTTCTTTCCACCTCAAAATCTCTTGGACAGTATCAAATTGTGATACAAAACCACAAATTCTTAGGTCATTTCTTTCGTACAGTTCTTCGAGGGTGTTGTTCTAGCGAACCCTCCAATTTCACCCTAAAACCTAGGGTTTCTCTGTATTTACACTCTAACAGTCACAAAACCTCAAACCAAAGTTCAAAAAACCCTTTCCTACGTCTACACAGACCATACAAACCTTTCTACACTTAGTCCCTTCACAAATTCACCAATACACAACCTTTAGCCTTCATTTTCACTTAGCAAAACCTACATACCCAGCCTAGGGCATCACTATAACTTGACCTTGTGGACTCCCAGTTCCTTTTAAATTTATTAAACATGCAATATACATTTATACATGTCATCCCACTGAAGCACAAGTCTACACAGAAGCTAGGATGACCAAAAAATCCATATTGCTCACAAAATAGGGGTATTTCTGACTTTAGCAGGCAGTCCCAAAAAAATCAAGATTTCTCCCACAAAATTGAATGTTACAAGCTTAGAATTGATGAAAATAAGAGCTACTCCAAAACATTATACGAAATAAAGAATTTTAGAGCCTTTATTGAATGTGCTGGTCCATACAACTGTGATGAAATTCTGTTAACATAGGAAAATATAGAAAACAGTGGAATAAAAGAATGGAACATTGAATTCTTCAAAATGATTCACCAACCAATATTCATTCTATTTCCAATGAGCCTTTGAAGATCTTTAACAAGCTTTTACAATGATATTTTTTCCTTCCTAGTGGGCATAAATATCTATTCAAATTCTGACCCTTCAAATTCCTGTATTTTCACAATTTTGCTCTTCACAACTTTTGTTGCAATTTTGCAATTTTTCCAAAATCATGTGCAAATTTTGAAAACTCAATCGTAAGACATCTAAATACATGAAAGATGGTCTCCAAAGACCTTATTTGACCTGAAGAACATCAAAAAACCTAAATTTATAGACTCATCACATGAACCATCTCATTGAGCAACTTTTACATTTTGGACTCCATTGACCTCCAAATCCCTAAATCATTCAAAATGGTGTTTCTAAACCTTATTCAATGAAAATAGTGACTTCAAACTACCTATGAAACACCTACTGATCAAATGATCAAATGATCAACATTCAATGATTCAAGTTTTGAAAATATGGTGTTGGTGCTTCTGCACCAGAAACCCTACGTTTTATTAAAAGTAGCACTTGCCAAACACTCCAAAACTTGACAATTATTGAAACAAGCCTAAAATACCCTGCACATGCTCAATCTAACATAAAATTACATTTCCCAACTCATAAACTCAATTATTTAATTTGACAACATAACACTTTTTGCATAGGTAAAATTATTCATTATGCCAAAGAAATAAACTATTAAAAGGAAAAAACTAACAGATGATCAACTCCAAGCCTTGAGAGATAAAGAGAAAAAATAGATGAGGGAATATTGTGAAAAGTAGAAATTAGGAACGATTGATGAAAACAATCTAGTTGTAGAGGAACCTCAACCATCAAAAAGAGAAAAGAAATTGGTAGCACAAAGGGCATGAATGCGAAAGAGTCATGCTAGGGGAGATGCAGATACCATAGTTGGAGACACATGGGTAAATGCAAGAAGATGAGTCCACAAAACGTGGAAGTTTTTTCCTTAGGCAAAAAAATGAAATCAGCTTGCAAAAAATGGGATCCTATTTTTAAAAAATTGGATCCCATTTAGCTTTGAGATTCCGAGCCTAAATTTAAAAAATAGGATCCCGCTTTGAAATTTTTCCAAAAACAAAAATTTCCAAAATGGAAAGTTTTCTTTAACGCGATCACATTTTGAAAACTATCCCGCTTTGAAAAATTTCCATTTTGGAAACTTCATTTTTGAAAAATTTCCATTTTGACAAAGTTTTCAAAACGAGATCCCATTTTGAAAACTTTTTGAAAATGGAAATTTTTCGTTTTTGGAAAAATTTCAAAACAGGATCTCGTTTCATAGAACCATAAAAAATATTTTTTTATGAAATGAGATGCTATTTTTTTATGAAACAAGATCGCATTTTAAAATGGGATCCCGTTTTCTAAATTATGAATTTTTGGGCAGGTTTTTTGGTTTGGGAAATGGCTTGGGGACCCGAACCTAAGCTTTGGACTTGGTTTGACCTGCAACTTGAAGGTCTTGTTAATGTCACAGGAAAATAATGACTTTGGACATATGTTTGAAGACCTATTTTGAAGAATCTTTTTATGAAATTAAAACCCATTATAGATGAGACAGTATAGATTCCAAATATGTAATTTTTTTAATAATTTGATTAGTTTTTCTATTTTTCAATTAATTTATAATGAAACTAGTCCATAAACTTGAATTATTAGGTTTTTTTAGTATTTTAATAAATTTTGATCAACATAACATTTTGATGAACGGATTGCCCAAGTAGAAACTTCAGACAATTCTTTTCAGTTTTAAAAAAAAATCAAAAATAAAAAAATGATAAGTTTAGGTCATTTTATGTGTCGTACACGATGATTTTTCAAAACGACAAATATTCCTAATAAAAAATTAACCAAAAAAATATTCAATAAAAAATTACAAAAAAATATCGAAAACAAGCTTCAGTGAGTTACAAATATTTTCCCAAAAGGATTTAGAAAAATATGATAATTTAGGTCAAAATATGGATGTCGTACACATGCATAGTATGGTATAAAAAAGTGCCTTTTAAATAGTGGTTTTTAGAAACGTCTATTGAAACTCAATTTTTACAATCTGGGTATTGAAATAAATTACATATTTGGAAACTAGACTCTGAGTACTACATTTGATGACTAGTGACTTTTTTGAAGATTCCCTCTCTAAGTGCTTCAAATTTTAAGGTCAAATGTGTCAAATTCTGAAAATTAAGGAAAACACTTCCACTTTTTGGCCAAAAAGTGGATTCAACTTCTTGCACACACCCACACCCTCTACCTTAAGTGAATATGAAGGGACACCATTAAGCACGAGAGAATATGGAAGGACACCATCTACCCCAAGTGAGTATGGTTGGACACCATCCACCACATCTCAAGTTGAGAGTACATCATCACTCGGAGTTAACGAACAAGGTATGCCATCATCCCCACGTGAACCTCAAGGTATGTCTTCTATTCCACCCTCGATCGAAGGTATGCAATCTAGCCCACCTCAATTCAATATTGATGAAATTGCTAATGTTGAGATGTATGTACCTAAGATAACACCACCAAGAATTTTGTGTAGAAAGCCAAAGTTTTTGATTAATATTGATGAGGATATTTTGCAGCACATGGAAGGTAAGATTCCAAAAGGCACTTGTAGAAGATATGCTGATAAGATTTGGAAAATGTTCTTTGAAAGGCTAAATGAGACCACAAGATGTCAACTATTTGTTCAAATGATGCGTGGTTTAAAGTATAGAAACATCATGAAGACTCTTGGGTTGAGAACATCGAATGCATCAAGTGAAAACACTATTGTGAAGAATCTAATGGATGCTTATGACAATGTGGGTAAGACCTCACACTCAAAGGATAGTAATGTCACCCGACGTTTCATTACATTGACTTTGGTAAGCTATCAAACAAAGAGATCTCGCCTCATTAAAAAGACAAGTGAACAAATAGAAATTAGTAGAAAAAATTTATCAAAAGCCATTCAAAGGTGGCAGAGAATTGAGGGCATTGATTCAAATGAATTATGGGCATTCTCGGGGAGACTACCACACAAAGATAATAAAGTTGTTGAAGCATTGAGAACACTAATTGAAGATTATTGGAAGAATAATACAAGGCCATCTCTGAATCAAAGGGATGTCGTAAGAAGGAGAATCGGTACGCGAAACCGTGAGCCACATCCAAAGCATTTTTTGGATACGAATCAAACCCAATTTTTTTATAAATTTCAAAATGCTTATCCTCAAATTAGTATTTCTCAAAGATTCTTTGAAATGCTTATTCCTTTTTATGTCAAGATAAACACACACGCACTACTTGTTGTTGTAGACTACATATTGAATTCGCTAACCATTATGATGTTTATCATTCTATGTGTTTAGATTTGCATACTAATGATGTTTTGCAATATTGTGGCATAGAAGCCCCACCAAAATCTTCAAGAGATTTCTTATCAAAAATTTAATGTCAAATAGAGGATGGCCAAATATTCTACAGGAGAACATGCTTGGATGGTTCATGCGAGCATTGCGGTGGCTTGCAACGAATGTGAGTATGTCAACATATGGAAAGCACAAATGAGGTGGGGCATAAAATAGCAGATTTCAGGAAGTATAAAAGAGCAGCATACGCTACAAAAGATGGGTCTCAAGAAAAAAGTTATGATTTGGTTGTTGAGAAGATTCTAGTGTATCATTTTATGTCCATGTTTCATGAGAATCTAGTGTATGAGTATGCAAGGCATACCCATAGAGCCTGATGGCTGGACACACAATCCAAGCTATGCAAGGACAACTTTCCACTTGGCAACACAGTATCATGGTTGAATTTGTAGAGAACTACACTCTATAGCCACAACGTGAGGTGCGATTACAGTATTACAACTCCACACAAGTTTCAATATTTGTGCAAATAGCATTCATTCATGCAGATGATAGTACAGAGGACCAAAGGAAGGTATTGAGGGAGTATCACTTTTATATTAGTGATGATTGCACGCATTCTCCAAATTTCGTGCAAGGTTGCTTCCAGATGTTCTCCATTCATTTGGATCAGAGGGGCATATCATACGATTGGCATATAATATGGTCAGATAACCGTGCAACACAGTTCAATAATGTGCTCATGCTCTACTAGTTGTACAAGATGCATCTCAGTACATGTGTTCAACATATGTGGAAATTTTGTGAGGCTGAACATGGAAAGGGGGAGCATGACGGTGCAGGAGCATGCGTGAAAAGAGTATTATCACAAAAAGAGTTAAAGCATAAAGACAGTGCATAGTTGACAGATGCAAGATCAATCATCGAGTGGTGTAATGCTTTGATGGGTCTAGGTAATGAAGGTGCATCTTCAGTTCATAGATTTTTTTGGTTGATGGATGATACTAACATTGCATCATATGAGGATTGTTGTACACTAACAAGATCGAGTGAGTTGCACTCTTTCCTTAGCTCAAATGCAGGTTCATGGAGTATCGATACATGTAAGATGCCATGCTTTTGTTCTTCATGTACAATGCAAGCTTGGAATGATTGTGAGTCAAGGAAGTGGGTTGAAAAATGGTTGAAAAGTTATCTTAGCCCACTTCACATGTATCACCCTCCGATGGCATTGGAACTAACACATATGGAATCATCGGTCGACTTTGACCATGTATCAAATCTAGTTCAACCAGGTAATATATCTACTTGCTTAGTATTTGAAATTCCATATTGTTATCTTACTTTGTACTGTATTCATAATGTTAACTAATTTCAAGAGATATGTCACACATATAAATGCAGGGCATGTTTATGCAGTTATTGGAGATGAAGACAACGAAGAGGGAATAGACTATTACTTGTGTCATTGTGTTGAGGAAAAAAATAAATTGGAAGCCCCAATTATAGATGGAGAAAACATTGAATACCCTATAGGATTAGTTGTTGTTACTGGAACGTGGCTGAGAAGGTACCCACATAAGAGTGTTAAACATTGGTTTTTTGAGGAATTTGACACGAATCATAAGATTCTTCATTACTCAAACCTTGTCTTGGCATCCAATGTTCGTTTGACCAAATATGGGGGTAGACCTTTGAATAAGACCTTGTGGAAGGTTCGTGAATCTGACCATGAGGCAATACTTGACACAATAAAGAGTACAATAGACCTAGATGGTTCATTGGATTAATTTGTAAGTATATGCACAATGGTTCTTATTAATTTATACTTGTATCTAGGTCAATTTGGTTGATGCCAATGCTATCATCTTATTTTACTTTGTGTATCTATATGTAACCATGCAAACATTGATTGGTGTCCCCTTGCATAAAATGAATATTTATGAGCCATCCAAGAGAATCTCAAGCAGAAAAGCAATGCAACATCCTTATTTTGATGATCTTGAAAAATCTCAATTATGATTTTAAGCCATTACAAAAGTGCGTGGGAAAATTGGTGAGGCAATTTCAAGTTATTCATTTGAATTTAACCTTATCATGACCACCTATGATGTAGACATTATAAGAGAATCTTGAATTTCAAGAAATTCTATTCATGAGAGGTGTTGTCTGCAATAGGTATCTTGGAGCACCCAGTGAAGATGTATGACCAAGACTGACTAAGTTGAGAGACTACTATGCCTATCTATAAGTTCCTTACATCTATTTTGGATGAGCTATTTCTTTTTATTCTTTTCCTTTGTGTATCTATAACTAAACTAGTAAAAATTGATTGGTCCTTCCTTGCAGAAAATGCTGATTTTTGAGCCATCAAAGAGAATCTTAGCCAAAAAAGCAATGCAACATCCTTATTTTGATGATCTTGACAAATCTCAATTCTGATTTGAAGCCAGTATAAAATAATGTGTGAATATTTGCGAGGGAATCTCAAGTTATTCATTTGAAGTTAACCTCTAAATGAGAACCTATGGTGTAGACATTAGAAGAGAATCTTGAATGTACATGAGTGGCATTGTAAATTATATGTGAGAACAGCTCATACCTAAGGCATTGTAATGAGATTTACGTATAATAACCTTCAATGCCTCAAAGGAGAGGTTTTTGGTTGATTTGTAACCCATTTTTTGATCAATAAGAATGTTATTTTCTAGAATTTACTAGTTTTTTCTCACTTTTCTTGTTGTCGTACAGTCTGTACAGATGCTAAGATGATTTGAAACCTATTCCTTACTCTTAACTTTACTCTTAACTATAGGACATTCAATGGTCCCTACAACAATACTTTCATGTAAATTCCTTGTCAAAGCACTTTTCACCCCTGTGTTTATAGTCACACCTACTGCCCTACATTAAAAACATATCTCATTTTAAGGTACACTTGTTTTGGAACACACACCTACTTTCCTGACTTCTTTGTTACTAAAGAGTTGAATAGGCCAATTTAACAAAGGAGATGCCTTTAAAACAACTCCAAATCACTTACCAACCATAAACAGTCTTTATATAGGTGGAAAAACTCACAAATCATCAATCTTCAAGGTAAGAAACTCCCAACAATATAATTAAATAGTAAACCCTTGTTTATAGGCTTTTAAAGCACAAGCAAGTGAGGGTTTTTAAGAAATATCATCTACAAACCTCCAAATCACCTCCCACTATTGCAAACACCTGTAAGTAAGTCTTCCTAAACATAATAACCCAAGTTATCCATATAAAAAAAATTCTATTCCAACTATTCCAACTTGTAGGCACCATCTCTCATATGGAAAACTCATATTTTCCTCTTAGAGCAGCAACTATCTTCATATCCACGCCTTCCATTTGATAACAATCCTCTACACTCCTAGGGTTAGTGAAAACCAATTCTTCTTGTATGTTTAACCTCAAACCACCAATTTATCTTGCAAATTTTTCATCTTCATTCTCATGATGACCAGACCTTAAACTTAATTTATAAAACTCCCCAGTATAAGACTTAATATCCATTTCTTTATGTCTTAAGCTTTGCAATTTCTTAAACATTTGAACTTAATGATCCTTGGGTAAGAATTTACCTTTGAGTTTTGATATCATCTTGTCCCATGAGGTGATTTTAGAATTTCCTTGCTTCCTCCTCTCAAATTGAAAGTAGTCCCACCATACCAAAGCATGGCCTTGCAACTTTGTCTTTGCAATCCTTACTCTTTGCTCCTCAGGAACCTCATCAAATTCAAAATGATTATCTAATGAAGCAATCCATTCAAGTAGTTCTTCATCATTTAAACTTCCACCATATTTAGGAATATAAATTTTTACCTTAGGCTTGTCATCTCTAACTTCCCTTACCAACTTTGCAATACTTTGGTCTTTTGGATCAAGTTCTTCTTCCATGTCTTCAAACTCATCTTATTCTTCATCTGATTCACTCTCTTCCACATCCCTTCTTTTTTTTGTCTCCAAGGCTATGATTCTTTCCTCCAACTCTCTGATTTCTCTAGCATGTTTGTCCTTCATCTCCTTCATCTCTTTAGCCATATCTTTGTTCTTTGGAGGAATCTTTGAATACCAAACTCTTCACTTATTCCTTTCTCTTCAAAACCTAAAGAATGAAAAAAAATATAATCCTTGAAGCTTTGATACCACTATGATGCAGAGTGGTAGGGGAAGCAACTTCCTTTTCAAAAACTTCTCTCAAATACTCTATATGCACACACCAACTTCACTATTCCTCTCAACAATGAAACTTGACCACTCAACTTGACTCATACAACCAGACATCTCAATAGCACTTGGGGATGATGCAAAAACTCTTCACACAACACAACATGACCAAAAAAAAGACCTTGCACCCAAAAACATCCACTCTTCCATGGCTTCTACACAAGCCCATGCAACTTTGCAACATTCACCGACTAGGAAAGTCAAAATAAAAAATGATTAAAGAAATTAACCAGTCAATGAAACATGGTTTCATACTCCTAATACCATCCTCCACAAGTTCCCAAAAGTAGAAGATCAAACACCCAAAACAAATGTATCAAAAGATAGATTTACAAGCCATAAACAAGGCTTAACTAGGCCTACATAAGGAAGCTTTCAACTTTTCAAGGCACACCCCAACACCCCTATGATGCAATATCAAGGTGGAGGAACACATAATCAGGCTCAAGGAATCAAGTTCCAACTCAGATTCAAGTTTCTAACAAAACTTTCATCAAATCAACACTATGGATTCCCAATTCACCAGTAACAACAAATAGACCTATCCTTTAGAGAAGGTTGTAAGAATACCAACTCAACATCCAAATAGCATCCATACATCATCAAAAACACTGAACCAAGCTTACACATGAGATTCTTATGCAAAAGCACAAAGAAACTTCAAGTCACCCTACTCAAAGGTTATTAGAATTAGCCCAATTTTACACACAAAGTACTCTTTAAACTTCTTGCCACCACAAGATCTCTTAGAAAGTCTCAAATTGTATTATAAAACCATAGATTCTCTGATCACTTCTTCTGTATAGGTCTTCTAAGGTGTTGCTCCAGTAAAACCTCCTATTTCACCCTAAAACCTAAGGTTTTTCTGTAACTCCACTCTACTGGCCACAAAAACTCAAACCAAATTTCAAACAATATTTTTCCAGGTCTACACAGACCCTCCAAACCTTTCTACACTCAGTCCCTTCACAAATTCACCAATACACAACCTATAGGGGTGATCCCATAATAATGGGTTACAGTTTTTGGCCAAACCTGACATTAAAATCAAGATTTTTCACCAGACATTCACTTTCTTACACCTATAGCAGCTAAACCATTAATGTTTTGAAGATGAATCAAACTAGTTATTTGTTAGATATTTTGTGTAGATTCTAATTATATTTAAAAAAATAAAAATAAAAAAAGAAGTTGTGAATCATTTTATGTAATTTTTAATAACTTGTTTTTTCTACTAATCAACATTTTTAAAAAAGTGATGTTTACTTCGGCCCACACAACTTTTTTTATAGATATGATACAATTCTAATTTTTAAAATAATTTTTTTTCATACCAATATCTAGGAAATGGATATTTTTTCATAATTTTTTGTTACATATTTTTTTCTAATTAATTTTCCAAGTTAGCGTAATTATAATTTTGACAGAGGTGTACTTCGGTCTACATAACTTTTTTTGTATTCATTTGAATTAACTTATTCCTTTTTTGTTAGAATAAGGACATCAATACCTAGTGCACATATATTTTTTAGAATTTTTTTCTCTATTTTTCAATTTTTTCGTATGTG
This sequence comes from Sequoia sempervirens, assembly GCA_007258455.2. Classification (NCBI taxonomy): domain Eukaryota; kingdom Viridiplantae; phylum Streptophyta; class Pinopsida; order Cupressales; family Cupressaceae; genus Sequoia; species Sequoia sempervirens. The sequence goes on from VDFB02000017.1 coordinate 237,647,938, forward strand.
TAAAATAAAAAACTTGATGTTCATTGAAAATACTACATTAACAAGAAATAAAAAATAAATATAGTAATCAAATTAAACATATTTAAAATTATACCTTTTGTGAAGCTTATAAGGGTATGTGCAGGATCATCATAGAAAAAATAGGCCTTTAAGTGGCAAGAAAATATAAAAAAATCAAAGTTAGGCAACTTGAAATAAAAATTTGAATAAGTTATCTATATTATATTAAAAATATGTAAGAATAGAATCTGTAGCAAATTGAATGTAGTTTTTAAAATACTAGGTTTATTTAAAAAAAACAAATCTATTTGGTGAAAATTTAAAATTTCAATGCAATAGTACTTAAATTTCAAGGAAAAAATAAGAAGTATCGTCTGTCTGATCACCCTAACCCCAATAAAATGATAATATTTTTTACAATATTTTATATATTAGTAGAGGACTCATGTCCGGATGTGATGTATATTTTTGTAATTTTTCCAAGTAAATAATTCATTATGAATTTTTAATTACAACTTAAAAAAAATATAAAAACTCGTATGTCTAACCACCTTAACTTTGTCAAAACTTCATGAAATCAAATTTTTCTTTTTTTAATCCTATAGTATGCAAATCATAGAATGTGATGCATGTTTTGGATTCAAAAAATGTGATACCGTTTGAAAGTTATAGATGTTTTCAATCAGCCTTTCAATCAGAACTTTAGTCATAATTCAAATAAAAAATGAATAATAATTATTTATTAAATTTTAAGTAAAGCATAATTTATATTGGTGGAAAGTTGAGAATCTCCTTTAAAAACCCTTTTCATTTCATCAATTTTGGGTAAAAAAAAAGTCATCAGACACATACCCTACAAATACCCATCATATTGCCACTTTTTGACCCATCATGGTCCTGCACATACCCATAATAAGGGCTAAAGGGTTACAAAGCATAATTTTAAATGAATTCATTTGATCACCCAAAAGGTAAATCAAAAGTAGTTTTTTATCAGCATTTTGATAAGTGTAGAGGAGACTCGATTATAGGTATGGTTTAACAAGGTTCTATCCAAGGGGGTTTGATCTAAGGGGGTTTGATCAATCCCTTTTTAATTAAAATAATTTAAATGGAAGCTTTAAAGTCAAATCATTGTATTTTCTAAAATTATGTGATTTCAGGCAAAAATCAAGATGTCCCAAAAAGTGTAACCCATTATTGTGGCAACACCCATAGCCTTCATTTTCTCTAGGAAAACTCACATACCCAACCTAGGGTATCGCTAGAACTCAATTTTCTTAACTCCCAGCACTATAGTAACTTATTAGAAAATTATACAAAGTGCATTCTAAAGACCATTTTCATACATTTACAAGGGAAAAACTAACCTAGGGCATCAGATAACTTTTCCAAACCTCCATCTCTCACTCTGAAACAAATTGCAACATGAAGAGGACCCTTAAATCCACCCTTCCACTAGGTTTCAGAATTTTTCTACACATGCGAAATTGCTCTGAGCTACATTCAACCGGATCGATCCCTTAAGGGTCCAAAGGGGAAAATGGCTAAAAACTTCTGCATAAAGTTACTCGGACACCGTGATAGTTAGAAACTTCTCGTTTGATCTTATGGGATTATGTTGGGACCCTCTATAATAACCTCTCAATTTTTATTATCTCAGAGTGGTTTTCCCATGGTTTCCAATTTTTAGTTGACGGAAAAAGTGTCAAATGCAAGTAGTGGAAAGTTGCAAAGTCGTGCAACTTTCATTTTCCAACTCATGTGACCAAACAAACTGTTCCAACGCATCTGAATAGGCATTTTAATGCTAGGAATGGTCCTCTTTCGCACCCAAACACGCGGAATGGCTTTGAGCTACATTCAACTGAATCAATCCCTTAAGGGTCCAAAGGGGAAAATAGCTGCAAACTTTAGCATGAGGTTACTCAAACACCGTTATGCTTAGAAACTTCTCATTTGATCCTATGGGATCATGTTGGGATCCTCTATAATAACCTCTCTCAGTTTTTGTTATCTTGGAGTGGTTTTCCCCTAGTGTCTAGTTTTCAGTTGATGGAAAAAGTGTCAAATGCAAGCAGTGGAAAGTTGCAAAGTCATGCAACTTTGATTCTCCAACTCATGTCACCAAAAAGACTATTCCAATGCATTTGAATAAGAATTTTTACACTAGGCATGGTCCTCGTTCACACCCAAACATGTGGAATTGCTTTGAGCTACGTTCAACCAAATCGATCCCTTAAGGGTCCAAAGGAAAAAATGGTTGCAAACTTTAGCATGAGGTTACTCAGACACTGTGATGCTTAGAAACTTCTTGTCCAATCTTATGGTATCATGTTGGGCCCCTCTACAATAACTTCTCTTGGTTTTCGTTATCTCAGAGTGGTTTTTCTATGGTGTCCAATTTTCAATTCATGGAAAAAGTGTTAAATGCAAGCAGTGGAAAGTTGCAAGGTGGTGCAATTTCTGTTCTACAACTCGTGAGACCAAATGGATTGTTCCAGCGAGTCCAAATAGGAATTTTAATGCTAGGCATGGTCCTCTTTCACACCCAAACATGTGGAATAGCTATAAGCTACGTTCAACCGGATCGATTCCTTAAGGGTCCAAAGGGAAAAATGGCTACAAAATTCAACATGACGTTACTTAGACATCGTGACTCTTACAGTATTCTTGTCTGATCCTATGGGATTACGTTGGGACCCTCTATAATAACCTCTCTCAGTTTTCATTATTTCAGAGTGGTTTTCCCGTGGTGTCCAGTTTTCAATTGATGGAAAAAGTGTTAAATGCAAGCAATGAAAAGTTGCAAGGTGGTGCAATTTTCGTTCTGTAACTCGTGAGACCAAATAGACTGTTCCAATGCATCCAAATAGACATATTTATGCTAGGCATGGTCATATTTCACACCAAAACACGCGGAATCACTCTGAGCTATGTTCAACCGGATTGATTCCTTAAGGATCCAAAGGGAAAAATGGCTGCAACTTCAGCATGAGGTTACTTAGACACCATGATGCTTAGAAAATTCTCGTATGATCCTATGGGATCAAGTTAGGCCCCTCTACAATAACCTCTCTCTGTTTTCATATCTTAGATTATTTTTTCTATAGTGTCCAGTTTTCAGTTGATGGAAAAAGTGTCAGATGGAAGCAGTGGAAAGTTACAAAGTGGTGCAAATTTCGTTCTGTAGCTCGTGTGACCAAACGAACTATTCCAATGAGTTTGAATATGAATTTTTATGCTATGAATGGTCCTCTTTCACACCCAAACATGCGGAATCGCTCTGAGCTACGTTCAACCAGATCGATTCCTTAAGGGTCCAAAGGGCAAAATGGTTGCAAACTTCAGCATGATGTTACTCGGACACCGTGACACTTAGAAAATTCTCGTCTGATCCTATGGGATCATGTTGGACCCCTCTACAATCAACTCTTGGTTTTTATTATCTTGGAGTAGTTTTCCCGTAGTATTCAGTTTTCAGTTGATGGAAAAAGTGTCAAATAGAAGCAGTGGAAAGTTGCAAAGTGGTGCAACTTTCATTCTACAACTCATGTCACCAAACAGACTGTTCCAACACATCTAAATAGATATTTTTACACTAGGAATGGTCCTCTTTCACACCCAAACATGCGGAATCACTCTGAGCTACGTTCAATCGGATCGATACCTTAAGGGTCCAAAGGGGAAAATGGCTGCAAACTTTAACATGAGTTTACTCGGACACTGTGATGCTTAGAAACTTCTCGTCTAATCCTATGAGATGATGTTAGGCCTCTCTACAATAAACTCTCTTAGTTTTCATTATCTTGGAGTGGTTTTCCCGTGGTGTCCAATTTTTAGTTGATGGGAAAAGTGTCAAATGCAAGCAGTGGAAAGTTGCAGAGTCGTGTAACTTTTGTTCTCCAACTCGTGTGACCAAAGGGACTATTCCAACACATTTGAATAAGGAATTTTTATGCTAGGCATGGTCCTCTTTTTCTCCCAAACACACCAAATTGCTCCAAGCTACATTCAATCGAATCAATCCCTTAAGGGTCTAAAGGGAAAAATGGCTGCAAACTTCAACATGAGGTTACTCGGATACTGTGATGCTTAGAAACTTTTCATCTAATCCTATGGGATCATCTTGGGCCCCTCTAAAATAATCTCTCTCAATTGTTATTATCTCAGAGTGGTTTTCCTGTGGTGTGCAATTTTCAGTTGATGGAAAAAGTGTCAAATACAAGTAGTGGAAAGTTGCAAGGTGGTGCAATTTTCATTCTGCAACTCATGCGACCAAACAGACTATTCTAACACATCAGAGTAGGAATTTTTATGCTAGGCATGGTCCTCTTTTGCATCCAAACATGTGGAATCGCTCTGAGCTATATTCAACTGGATCGATCCCTTAAGGGTTTGAGTACGTAGTATGTTGAAATAGGCCATTCCTCCTATTGTTCAAGCTATGTCTCGATGATATGGGCTTGATGTAACTTGAATTGTGGTAGCTTAATATACAGAGTCTATTGATGCTAGGGTTCAATTTGTATGATTTTGAAAAAAGAAGCCAACTGAGTAGAGTTATCAACATTATCTATAAATCGTAAGAATTTGTTTAGTACACTAGCCATTGTGATGCCTTCTTGTAGTCTCAAACATTATTTTGTATCATTGTTACATTGGTATTCAGAGTGGTAGCTTAATATAGTTCCATAATACAAAAGCTGGTTCACGCTGATTTTCACGTGAAAAAAATGTGAATAAAATCACGTTGATTTTCGCGTGAAAAAAAACCATGAAACCATAGCTTGTTGCTTACTATTATGCTATGATAGATTTTTTCTAAGCATCCATAACTTGTTTGAAAGCACCTGTTTTAGGCTTTTAGCCATAGCAGCAAGGCAATGAACTGTTTGATAAAATGCTTTGATAGACATGTATGAAAAATGTGTTAGCATAGACAAGGAAGTGAACTCTTTGAAAAAATGCCTCAAAGAAATGCGGTTTCATTGTGATGGAATGGCATGACGAATTCCATGACAAGCAAATTGATATGGATTTTCATGGCATTCCATCACCATTGAGACCACATTTCTTTGAGGGCTTTTTTCAAATAGTTTGCTTCCTTTTCTATGCGATTGCTTATTAGTATGCTTTAATAGATTTTTTCCAAGCATCCATAGCTTGTTTGGAAGCACCTATTTTAGGATTTTAGCCATAGCAACAAGGAATCAAACTATTTGATAAAATGCTTTGGTAAACATGTATGATAAATGTAGTAGCATAGACAAGGTAGTGAACTATTTGAAAAAATGCCTCAAAGAAATGTGGTCTAATGACCTGATGGAATGCTGTGGAAATCCACAACAATTTTCTTGTCATGGCATTCCACCACCATGAGACCACATTTCTTTGAGGCATATTTTTCAAATATTTCATTCCCTTGTCTATTCTATTGCTTACTATTATGCTATGATATATTTTTTGTAAGCATCCATAGCTTGTTCGAAAGCACCTGTTTTAGGATTTTAGCCATAGCAGCAAGGTAATGAACTGCTTGATAAAATTCTTTGATAGACATGTATGAAAAATGTGCTAGCATAGACAAGGCAGTGAACTCTTTGAAAAAATGCCTCAAAGGAATGTGGTCTCATGGTGATGGAATGGCATGACGAATGCCATGACAAGAAATTTTTTATGGATTGTCATGGCATTCCATCACCATTCAGACCACATTTCTTTGAGGCCTTTTTTCAAACATTTTGTTGCCTTTTATATGCTATTTCTTATTAGTATGCTTTGATAGGATTTTTCCAAGCATCCATAGCTTTTTTGGAAGCACCTATTTTAGGATTTTAGCCATAGCAACAAGGAATCAAACTGTTTGATAAAATGCTTTGGTAAACATGTATGATAAATGTAGTAGCATAGACAAGGTAGTGATCTGTTTGAAAAAATGCCTCAAAGAAATGAGGTCTCATGGTGATGGAATGCCATGAAAATCCACAACAATTTGCTTGTCATGGCATTCCATCACCATGAGACCACATTTCTTTGAGGCATTTTTTTCAAATAGTTCATTCCCTTGTCCCTGATATTGCTTACTATTATGCTATGATAGATTTTTTTAAGCATCTATAGCTTGTTCGAAAGCACCTGTTTTAGGCTTTTAGCCATAGCAGCAAGGCAATGAACTATTTGATAAAATGCTTTGATAGACATGTATGAAAAATGTGTTAGCATAGACAAGGAAATGAACTCTTTGAAAAAATGCCTCAAAGAAATGAGGTCTCATGGTGATGGAATGCCATGACAATCAAATGCTTTTGATTGTCATGGCATTCCATCATCATCATTTCTTTGAGAGCGATGCTCAAAGAGTTCACTCTTTGTCTATTATATTTCTTACTATTATGCTTTTGATAGATTTTTCCAAGCATCCATAGCTTGTTCGAAAGCACTTCTTTTAGGCTTTCAGCTATAGCAACAAGGCAACACTTGAACTATTTGACAAAATTCTTTCATAGATATGTATCAAAAATATGGTAGTATAGACAAGGCAATGAACTGTTTGAGAAAATGCCTCAAAGAAATGTGGTTTCATAGAATGCCATGACTAAGAAAATGCAATTGGTAGCTGCTCCTAGTTATTAGTTATGTAATGTGAAGTAATTGCATAACTGCTTAGGTTGAATTTGTTAAAACTATATTGTAATTGAAATTTTTCATCTATCACATCTAGTTATTAGTTATGTAATGTGAAGCAATGCTTTGAGTTTGAAAGATGTAATCTGTAATCAACATTATGAATATAAACTACAAAAAAGAAGTTTTTACTAAGTTACCAGTTTGGTTTTGGGTTTGACAACCCAGTTCACTGGTTCGGGAAATTTTTTTTGGGGGGTTGGGTTCGTTTTGGGTTTGGTAATACAAAAACATAAAAAATTTATAAATATATTCACATTTGCAGCAGTAATTAAATTCATAATACACCACCATATTAATATTCAAATCACATAGCAAAAATACACCACCACTTTCATAATCAAATATTAAAATATTAGTGATACTCGAATGTCATGATACAAAATTATAAATTAAAGTTCAAACATAAAAATGTCAAGTGTTTACAATCAGCCATTATTGATCATTGATCAATCTCAAAAGTGTGAACATTTTTCTATGTCGAAGGAAAACAAGAAAATAGTGTTACATAATTATTTACTTTGTGAAAGAGCCAAAACCTTTTTCTTACAGATTGTAGAAGAATCTCAGTGATTTTTTGGGTGTCCTTGCTTTGGAACGGAACTATCCTAAGCCATGAATGATTGACTAGGAACTGTGAGAAAGAAATAAGATAAATCATGCAACTTGTTGCAATTTCTTTCCTTGGGAAAAAGGGTAAAGTTTTCTTTTCAGGGAAAATCTCCTTTAGATTTTGAACACATTGATAATTTTCAAGATAGACTTAGCCAAATATGTCATCTAGGTTTGAAGCTTTTAGGTAAAATGTTTGTTTCTTAAAATTTTGTTCAAAATTCAAGATGCAGGCTCTCCTCCCTTAGGGAAGAGAAGGCCTATCAAACCTAACACTCTTATGCAACACTTCTTAAGTTCTTGTTGATGTAGTATTAGATGTGAAGTTTCAAAATAGGCATGGTTATATAAATTCTCATCTCAGGACTATCATTGCATCAAATTAAGAATTTTCAATCCTTTATGGTTTAGACAAGAGAAGTATGGAATAGTGTTCCAATGCTAAAGTCTTATTGTGAATATTTTTGCTATGAGTGGTTCAAAAATGAGGAATCTATCTTCTACACCAAATGAGAAATATTCACAATATGTGCTAGGAAGGAATAAGTCCATAAGATCGAGTATGCAAGAAATAAGAATTGCAAAATTGGCTTACATTTGACTTTCACACATAAATTTTCACACTTTTTGATGTTCACACATAAGTCAAAAAGTATGTGTAAGTTGTAAAGTATACACTTGAATACATGTAACTCATATCTATTGAACCATGAACTTATAATGCAAATATGGACACCATCGATAAAAAATATTTGTATTAAAAGCAAATAGCCATGTACGCATACATCAATATATGTCGATATAAGTATAAAATATAGTTACAAAATAGCCATATAAGCTTATGAGAATGCCATATAGGGATACAATGTCAAATATATCCAATACAAAATATGTACAAAATTTCCATGTAGGCATACAACAAAGGTCTCTGCATTCAAAATTCATTTCTCTCCATGCTCTGGTTCAAATTAAATTTTCTTTCCCTTTTCTTGGTGATCCGATGGCAATAAGTCTGTCACATGTTTCTGTTATGCTCAAGGAGTGCTCCTGGTGAAGTTTTAACTATTACAATAAGAAGTAAAGACATTAATATATAGAAATTACATTATAAAAATTGATATATTTAACAAAATAATCACTTACGGCCATCTCACGATCACTCTCCTTGATGGAAATATTTGCACACTGATGTTGAGGTGTGCTCAAGCCCTGTATAAACCATCCAAATAGGAATTAAACTATGAATCAGTAATGGTTTGATTTTTCACTAGAACTAGTTCATCTATAACAACGAATGTAAATTGAAATTTAGTAATTTTCCTCATACCTCCCCTATCAGAGCCATCAAAGATTGTATAGCGGAGGAAACACCAATATCCATTTCCCTAGTAACATTTGGTGGTGTTTCTATCACCAACATCTGAAAATAAAATAAAAAATTATTCAATCACAAAAGAGTTACAATAGCGATCCACATGATGACTTATAATGTATGAGATCTAATGAACAAAATTTTGAGTAAAGTATTAAACTATATATTTTTATTATTAGTTATTGAATTTGAAGTAATGCTTTGAGTTTGAATGATGTAATGCAATGTAACCAACAATATGAATATAAACTACAAAAATCTATTAAACTTAGAATTCATTGGTTAAGTTCTCTTTATTCTATATTACCTTCGTGAATGTTTGATCAAATTACTCGCACTAGGAGGTGTTTCCTTGAAACCTCCAACATTACTCGTTCAACATCCAAAATCACATATTAAAATACCATTCGTAAAACAATGCTATTAACATGTAATAAATTTATAATTGTTTACTAGTTACATACCCCACTGATAGGTGTACTGCAAAAATAAGTAGGGGGAGCACTGGTGTATCTAGTCTCAACACTATGACCCTGCAATTTTATTAAAATAATAAAACTAAATTAGTTAATCTTGCATTTCACAATCAAAATTTAATAAATTAAATTCAATGAACATGTTGAATTTTACTTGAGTGTTAATGCCATATGCATCATGCAAAATGTCAGTCATCGTCTCCATCCCCGTAGATGCATACGGATCAAGCTACGTAGTAGCATATGGATCCTATGTAGCACCCTCCTGAGTGTTGGTAGGGTCATATGAACAACTCGCTCTGCAAGATTGATACACATGGCTTCAAAGGCCACCACCTAAAGACTCCCATAGATAGCGCTGTACAATAGGGCTAATGTGATGGATGACACTCCGGGTCAAAATTTTGATCGCCTGCAATGTATCTATGTCAGCACTCTCCTTCGCAATGGCAGGCATCACAATATGCTCACGAGGTGGCCTAGTGAGAGGTCATCTCCCTTGCCACGCAGGATCCGGATGTGCACCAGGCCTATCCTAAGCTGACCTCCCACCTCCCCCCTGGAACTCCCTCATATCAAAATAATTTGGGATTTGGTTCAATACAAACTCACTGTATAGTTTCCTACGAAAATATTGGGGGACTTCACAATTATTGCACGGTGGGTAATCAAAGACCAAATACCATCTATCATAAAAACAATTCCTAATCTCTTGGTGGTGGCACCAATGAATAGGAAACCTCTTTGCATTGAGGGTAAGATTTTTATTTTTTTAGGGCCTGTGAATAGATAGCACAAATCAACTTTAGTAATTTTTAAATATTTTACTTGTTTATATGATAATTTGTCTACATAATATGCCTTGGTTGTCTGCCTCCTATCTTGCCATCCAAATATTTGTTGGGTAATTGCATTTACATGTTTTAACATCTCGTTCAATGAATTTGCTAGAAGCATTCTTTCTGTGGTTGAATCATTTGGATCACTCAACCTATTGATAAGATCCTCAAGTTGTTTTCTATTGTTCTCAATTTCACTCCTCAAAATTTTTTGAGTGCCAAGAGGATATTGAGTGATTGGTGGGGGAGGTTGATTTTGTTGTAGAGGTTGATCAACCTACTGATAAGATCCTCAAGTTTTTTTCTATTGTTCTCAATTTCACTCAAATTTTCTTGAGTGCCAGGAGGGTATTGAGTGATTGGTGGGGGAGGTTGATTTTGTTGAGAATTTTTTTGTTGAGGATTTGCCTCCTCTTCTTGTTGAGGATTTGTAGGATTTCCTACAAATTTAAAAAAAAAACAATCAAACCTAACCTAAAACAAACAAAATCAATTTCAAACTAAGAAATTCAAAACAAATAGCAAGCAATACTTACCTCCCGCAACTCTTCATTGTTGTGGTGCCATATTTGCAAAGAAAATTTAATTGTTGTTGATGAAATTTGTAGAAATCCTTCCTCCTAGAACGCGAGCGCAAAAGTGAGGGTTTTTGGCCGTGAGCAGAGCTGAGAAACAATAAACAAAAAATGATACACTTTTCACTTTTTTTTTTAACTTTTAAAACAACATAACGCGAGCGCATTATAATGCAATTGCATTATCTATTTTCAAAAAACTTTTTTCCATTTGGCAACAAAAGTGTGACCAACTTCATGCACCCACCCTTTGGTGAAAATTTGAAATTTCAATGCAGTAGCACTTAAATTTCAGGGAAAAAATAAGTAGGTGTTTGTCTGACCACCTTAACCATAATAAAATGATAATATTTTTTTTTTAATATTTTAGATATAAGTAGAGGAATCATGTCCCAATGTGATGCATATTTTTTTGTATTTTTTCAATTAAATAATTAATTATTTTTTTATTATAACTTTTTTAAAAAATATAAAAATCATATGTCTAACCACCTTAAGGTCAAAAATTCATGAAATTCATTTTTTTATTTTTTTAATCCTATAGTATGGCATAGAATGTGATGCATATTTTGGATTCAAAAATGTGATATCGTTTGAAATCTATAGATGTTTTTCAATTAGTCTATCAATTAGGACTTTAGTCATAATTTGAATAGAAAATGAATAATAATTACTTATTAAATTCAAAGTAAAGCATAATTTATATTGGTAGAAAGCTGAGAATCTCCTTTAGAAACCCTTTTTGTTTTATCAATTTTGGGTAAAAATAAAGTCGTCAACCACATAACCATCATATTGCCACTTTTTGGCCCATCATGATACTGCACATACCCTTGCTCCACGTGTCTTCTCCACAGGGAATTTGATCGCAAGGAAGGTAGGAATAGATATAAATTTCCACCATTGTGACATGTATCCTAACCAACTCTATAGGCATGCAACAAATGTCTTCATGGGGATTTTGTTGCTTCCACTCTAGGACCACAGTCATCATTTCTAGAGGGGCACATCTTGTTCGAAGGTAACTGCATTCTATGTTTTTGAATATTTTCTATTGCAATGGCCTTGGGGAATCATTGCAATGGGCATCATTACTCATTCCTTGGAATCCTTTTTGTTGCTAGCTCTTAGGCAGTGGAATGATCATCTACGTATACTACTTCAACTCTTAGAAAATGGGTTCAAAAATCACAGAAGGAAGTGAAAATACTGTAGGCCTTTTGTATTGTTCTTTGATTATTGTATTAAGACTTACAAATTGTGCCATATTGTTTGGCCTCTCTATTTCTTAGTTAATGGAAAAGGAATTATACTTTTCTATTTCTTGTACTTAGTAGTCTATCTGGAAGACTTATATAATTTCAATATAAATTTGTTGATTCAGATCATGTCTTGAAATATTCTTCTTCAGTAAATGTGTATGGAAGTTGTGTTATGCTATCTGATAAACTTCTTAGGTTTTTCATTTGTACTTTCTATTATTTCTAGACTTGGAGATTACTAAGCGAACCCTTAAATCTCATCTAATAGGAAGATTTATTGTGCCCATACTTAACTCTCATCTCATCACCTTAAATTAAAATTTATTATATATATCAATTTCTTTTTCCCATTCCAAACCCACCAAAATAAAAAAGGAGTCATATTCTTTAAAAACCTAGAGGTTACTTAATTTAGCACAATTGGTCCCCCCATTAACTGAGTTTTCCATAAGGTTGTTACCAAGCAATTTTATTCATCAACAGTTCTTTTTCTGGCGTGTCTGATGGGACTTGCTTTAATGTATCTAATTTGAAAGTGGATGTATGAGCCATAGAACTATTACTAGATCCCAAACAGTAAACAACCCTAGCCTATTAGTGCCACTGCTAGTAACAGTACTAACAAGAACTTGCCTAGTGAATGTCCTGACCCCTCCACCAGCCATGTTTCTTATTGCTAGTAGAAATTATATAGTATGGCATTCCAGAATCCCTCTTATAGCACCACTAGCACCCACCATTTGGGCTCCTATCCTAGCCTCTATCCTCCAATTGAACTCCAATGCTAATTTTTGTGCCAAAAAAAAGCCACCAGACCATAGCTTGTTCCTTACTATTATGCTTTGATAGACTTTTTTGAAGCATCCATAGATTGTTCGAAAGTACTTGTTTTAGGATTTTATCCATAGAAACAAGGAAGTGAATTGTTTGATAAAATTATTTGGTAGAAATGTAAGAAAAATGTGGTAGCATAGACAAGGCAGTGTACTGTTTGAAAAAATGCCTCAAAGAAATGTGGTCTCATGGTGATAGAATGGCATGACGAATTTCATGACAAGAAAATTGCTATGGATTGTCATGGCATTCCACCACCATGAGAGCACATTTCTTTGAGGCAATATTTCAACTAGTTCACTACCATGTGTATGTTATTGCTTACTATTATGCTTTGATAGATTTTTTCCAAGCATCCATAGCTTGTTTGAAATCACTTGTTTTAGGATTTTAGCCATAGCAGCAAGGCAATGAAATATTTGATAAAATTCTTTGGTAGACATGTATGAAAAATGTGGTAGCATAAACAAAATTTTGAAACAAATGCCTCAAATAAATGTGGTCTCATGGTGATGGAATGCCATGACGAATGCCATGACAAGCGAATTGTTATGGATTGTCATGGAATTCCATCACCATGAGACCTCATTTCTTTTAGTTATTTTTTAAACAGTTCATTTCCTTTTCTATGCTATTGCTTACTATTATGCTTTGATAGAATTTTTCCAAGAATCCATAGCTTGTTTGAAATAACCTATTTTAGACTTTTAGCCATAGCAGCAAGGCAATGAATTGTTTGATAAAATGCTTTGGTAGATATGTATGAAAAATGTGGCAGCATAGACAAGGTAGTGAGGTGTTTGAAGAAATGCCTCAAAGAAATGTGGTCTCATGGCATGATGGAATGCCATGACAAGCATATTGAGACCACATTTCTTTGAGGCATTTTTTCGAATAGTTCACTAACTTGTCTATGCTATTGCTTATTATTATGATTTGATAGATATTTTCTCATATAAGGATAGGGGTGGAAAAGGTCAAAAAACCTCAAACTAACACAATTTCAAACTTTGATGAAGGCTCTAAACCCAACAATGGGGTTTTGCACCATTTCAACTATTCACCAACTAGGGCAACTACACCTAGTTTTCATTCAATTCCATTGTAGATGATGGACTAAAGATAGGACCAAATTTTTTTTGAGCTCTCTTTAACATATATTTCAACATATCAAAAAGGTTCATGATGTTACTTTGGAACAAATTGGTCTAATCTAACCAACAACATTGTAATTAGGCCTAAATAGGCCATTTTTACAAAGGAGGTGTGCTCAAATTAACTCATAGAGTTCAAATAAATTCACCAACAGATGCCTTGGGTGGAAAATGTAGGAATCCGCCATTTATTTGAAAAAATCTTCTAAAAATGGTGTTGATCCACACTATTCTCTTGATTTCTGAAACATAGATTTTTGGGACTTTCTTTCTAGCACTTCTAGGGTTTTTCAGCTAAAAGGAGAAAGATGGGTCCAAAAATGCTTATGTTTACATTCAAATATTAGTGATGTGAATGAAAAATGCCTAGATATGATGTTTAAATGCAAGAAATTAACAAGATTACTTGACTAATAAATAGAAACTAAGGTAAAACAACTTGTTTGAAAATACATTATGTATTGCAAAATCACTTACAAATAAAAGGAAAGATACAACAAAAATAAATTAGACTAAAAGTGTGCACTTGGAATGTTGAAGAAGACTGGAAATTACATTTGAAATGTTGTTGATGTTGTTTTTCAGGTTTGGAGGGACTCATTCACCATTCTGTGCGAATTAGTCCTAGTTCTGGTAAACTAAGCCAAAATTTGTTTCTATCAAAAGGGTGTCAAAAAATGCAGAAAACAAAAAAATGACCTAGAAATGGGACTCATTTTCCACCCATGGTGAATGAGTCCAATTTTGAATTGTTGAATTTCAAAAAGTGGCTTCTGAAGTTTCCAATCTGCACTTTGATGTTCTATGTAAGTGTCCACTTCTGAAACTTTGATTTATGGGTTTGAAGATGAGTTTTTGTTGGTACTTTGACTTGTTGAATGAAGAGAGGACTTTAACAACTTTTCAACTTGATCTAAAATGATTTCCAAACTTCCAATGGACCTAAATTTGCAAAAACACAAGACAAGAGAGAGAAATGTTGAATGTTAAGGCATGAGGGTTTGCTCTTGGATGTCTTAGGAAGCTAAATTGATGATTTGCATTATGAAATCCCTAACTTGCTTGACTTGAGATAGAAGATTGGTGGATAAGTAATGAACAATGGTTATGAAATTAAGTAGGGGTTAAAATGAGGTGAAAATCACTTATTTATACAATCTTGTGCCTTAGTAACTTGTTCATACCTCATCACATACTGACATCAAGTGATTTTGAATAAAAACTCGAAAGGAAATTTAAAAAAAAATGAATTTGGAGCCAAGGGGGACTCATTCGCCACCCATGGAAAATGGGTCCCACCTAGGACTTGAAAATGGGTGTCAAGAATTATGTCAAGTATTTAATGTTGTTTGTTAGGTTAACATACAAAAACACACTTAATTAAAGCATATGAGGGCATAAAGGGACCAAATAAAACATAAGAAAGGGATAAATAGTGAATTTATGCCTAGAAAACATGAAATATTGTTACAATACTTTACAAAACTTCAAAATCGGACTTGTTTAGTGATGAAAAGGTGATTTTTAGGTGAATTTTAATGAATAGAGTCTAGAAGAATGTAGAAATGTTTGACAACAATAGACAACACCTTCACAAGATGTCATTAAAAGAATTTTATTTAGTTTGTGAAGGTCCAATACCTAGTGTGGATGCATAAAATGCCTCACAACACCTAAATCAAGGCCTCATTAAGTCTAATTAATCTCATGTCAAACAAAGGGTATTTTTTTCTAGACATAATTTCCTAGCTTAACACATGAGAAAATCAAGGTAGGGCTCGATCAAAAATCCATGAAACATACTTGCTTAGCCCTGCAACCAAAAAAATATGATAAAGTGCCCCACAAAGCATCATTCTACTGGTTTTCACAAAATTCCAATGATGGAATGATGAGATTTTACATTTTTACTAATCTCAACCCTTGAAAATGAGGGTTCAGACCACCCGATAGAAAAATACTTAGAACTAATTCAATTTATGATGAAATCAATCCAAATAAGAATCAAATGAAATAAAATACATAGATCTAACTAATCCCAATGAGTTTCTGGTGTAAAGCTTTCATACAAAACCATACTGAGCTCGACAAGTTCTGAAAACACATAAATTTTGTATAAAAATAGAGAAAACTTTTATTATTCACTTCAAAATCATTCAATCTTCATGCCTCAAATCAATCAAATGATTTTCAAGATATTTCCCACCATATTACATCGGTTACAAGAAAGAATTTGAGTGGGAGAGAATTAATCCTCCTCTAACATGCAAAGTTGACAAGTTGTACAAAGCAACTTCAATACTATTTTTAGCATCATTTCAAAAAATTTCCAACTTTCACTCCTAAACAACTAATTGACCCCATAAGGCCTTTATTAAAATATTTTGGTCTAATATACCTTATTAATAACACACAATAAAACTCAAACTCAAAACATGACTCACTAACCATCACCTAGTCCTTTGTTTCAAAGGTGCTCCTACACCATTTTCCAAGCATCCATAGCTTGTTTGAAAGTACCTATTTTAGGCTTTTAGCCATAGTAGCAAGGAAGTGAAATATTTAATAAAATGATTTGGTAGACATATGAAAAATTTGGTAGCATATACAAGGCAGTGAATTGTTTGAAAAAATGTGGTCTCATGCTGATGAAATGCCATGACAATCTATAGCAATTTTCTTGTCATGGAATTCCATCACCCTGAGACCACATTTCTTTGAGGCATTTTTTTTAAATATTTAAGTGCCTCGTCTATGCTATTGGTTACTATTATGCTTTGATAGATTTTTTTTAAGCATCCATAGCTTGTTCGAAGGCACCTATTTTAGGATTTTAGCCATAGCAGCAAGGCAATGAAATGTTTGAAAGACATGTATGAAAAATGTGGTAGCATAGACAAGGTAGTGAACTATTTAAAAAAATGCCTCAAAGAAATGAGGTCTCATGGTGATGGAATGCCATGACAATCAACAAGGAAGTCAACTATTTGAAAAAATACCTCAAAGAAATGAGGTCTCATGGTGATGGCATTCCATGAGAATCAAAATTGTTTTTGATTGTCATGGCATTCCATCACCATGAGACCTCATTTCTTTGAGGCATTTTTTCAAGCAGTTCATTGCCTTGTCTATGCTATTGATTACTATTATGCTTTTATAGAAATTTTCCAAGCATCCATAGCTTGTTTGAAAGCACTTGTTTTAGGCTTTTAGCCATAGCAACAAGCCAATGAACTGTTTGATAAAAATATTTGGTAGACATGCATGAAAAGTGTGGCAGCATAGACAAGGCAGTGAACTGTTTGAAAAAAATTCCTCAAAGAAATGTGGTCTCATAGAATTCCATGACAAGCAAACAAAATTGAGAGTTGCTCCTAGTTATTAGTTATGCAATGTGAAGTAATTGCATAACTGATTAGGTTGACTTTGTAAAAATTATATTGTAATTGAATTTTTTTCATCTATCAACATCTGGTTGTTAGTTTTTAATAAAGGAAAAAATTGGGTTTTACAGGGACCCGAAACCACAGAGTTTACAAATAAAAAAGATTAAGTGTTAAAGAAACCAATACAAAAAGGTTGCAGAAAGAAAAGAGCCCATAAAGCATTGTAGCCACCATCCCAAGGCCAACAAGGGCCACCAAAAAAAACCCAACCAAAAAACCAGTAACAAAAACAACCCGCAACTATCCTAAGGAGTTAAGAGCATTAACAACCTCAACTTCAAGATTATGCATGTCTTGGGTACACTTTTTCAAGCCCTAAACCATCTAGGGCATGGGAGGCACCTTCCTCTTTAGAATAGCTCTCGTCCTCTTTGAAATTTTAGCATCCTCAGTCCTACTTTTGTCCTTATCAGCTTCCAAATCCACGATCAAAGAACCATGTTGTGTGTTTTCTAGTTTCTTAGTCATAGCATTAATGATAATGGCATTATGTTTCACCATTCTATGATTGTGTTCCATAATATTTTTCATTGTGTTTTTTATTTTTTCCAATTTCAGCTTCTAGGCACTTAACTTTACCTTCATTATCCTCAACCCCCATCCTTATCTTATCCTCATTCCTCCCACCCTTTGTGGTATTAAGGGAGTTGAATTTAACTTCCAAATCCTCCAGCTTGATGTTGAGGGCCCTATTTATGAGGTTAAGGTCCTTAATTTCATGGAAGGCCCACTTCATAATTCTGAAGTAATCGATGGCACGATTTTTGGCGATGGCCAGGATATCCCTAGGAAACTCATGGTTCTATTTAAAATAATGATCGTCACGTCTCTAGGTTTTCTCGGTCTAGTTGTTAGTTATGCAATGCAAAGTAGTTCTTTGAGTTTGAAAGATGTGCAATGCAATGTAATCAACGATATGAATATAAACTACAAAAATCTATATTTTTACAATGCATTAGTTAAACTATTTATTTTATTTGCTCTCTATATCTCTATTGTATGGAAATACCTTTCAATTTTAAAATAATTTTTTTTAATTTCTTGTTCTACATTTTTTTAGATTTTTTTTTAAATCTGATTTTTTTAAAATCTTATACATTTGGTTTGCCAAATTTTTCCCCAAAATATTTTTGTTTGCTATGATTTAAACTATATAATATAACCATAACATAATTACACGATATATGATATAATTTAATTGGATTATTCATTATTTTTTTATTGTGTTCAAATATATAGTATAACCATTATTTTTTATGTTGTTATACATTGATATTTAACCATTGCTCAAGATTAAATTTTTGAAGAGTTCAAACATGCACATGAGGAACAAATTATTTTGATTGTCAACTTTTATATATCAAATTATCCAATAATCAAGTGTATGTCCATATACAAAACAACATCAATGCCAACTCAAAAAAAGTTTTACAAAATGTGGCATATGCAATCTCGATATCTATTCGAAATTTACATGCCAAAATGTCTATCTCATCTTAAACTACTGGTGGATCATCAAAATGGAACCTCTTTGAAGCACCCTGTGGCTCTAAAGGTAGCTGCACAAGAAAAATTCAAACCACAATTGAGATTAGTTATATTATATAATTTAAAATCAAATAATTAACATCAAAATCAATATACATTGAATTATAATTGAACTCTAAAATTGAAATCTTTATTACCTCATATATACATCTCTTCAAAGGGTCAAGAGTCCTAGAATATGACCCTCTCAAAGAACCAATCAAACCAACTTTTGAAATGTCAATCTATGTATGTGAGAAAAAACATAAAATTGATACAAGTTAATATACAATTGTCATGGTAAGGTGGCGCAAGTGGAAGAAGGTTGGATCACAGTTAAAGGAAAAAAAAAAAAAAATCCTCTAAGCCTTCTTTTGACATGATTCTCTGCTCCCACAAGAAAAGTATAAAATGTAAATCCTGAATGGTCTTGTTTTGGAGCTGGTTTTTTTTTCTAGCTATATGTTGTCTTTTCTGCAGCCTTGCTCTTTTTGTTAAAGGGTTCTAGGTCCCTTCAAAATCTGTTTTTTCCTTTATCAAAAGCATACAATTGTCAGTAATAAGAACATATTTACCAAACAAAAAATAAAATAAACACATACCTATGTAGGCATCTCTTTTTCTCTATCTCATTCAGGTGTTTCAACACCTCCTCCTTGAGGTGTTTCAACACCTACTCCTTGAGGTGTTCCAATACCCACTCCTTCAGGTGTTGTGACACTTGTCAACAAGGATATGTAGCTCATAACCTCTTGTGCTTAAAAAGGACAGTACATATGAAACTACAAATCTATGTCAGTGTATGTATAATCAATATAAGATCTTAAAAATCTTAATTCAATCAAATTTGAGTTCAATTACCTTTCCCTTATCTACCACTGTGCCTCCATAGTCTGGACAACATTGCACCTCACTCACACTAGGTGTTTCTTACAAGAGGAAAATAAGATAAACATATAATTTAATATATAATTTCATTAATGACAATTCAAATGACAAGCAAGTATATAATAAAAAAATGTAAACAAGTGAGTGCAGAAATATATATCGTGTGCATGTCGAGGCCAAATGAAATGGCCCTAAGGGTGCTATCAATAACTTGTGTAAGCTCCTCCTCACACATCAATTGTTAAATAAACCATGTAAATAAATATTAGTACTTGATACTATCTCTTATTCATTTAAAAACAAATGCAAGTTATTAATTTACAACTTAAATCTTACCTATGTAACTATTCCAAAGTCCCCCTCTCTAGCAGGAGAGGACTCTATAGGGTGCACTCCAATCCCCTACATCTGATCTCCTATAATGTCCACATCATGGAGATCATAATAAGAAGTGTCGAAGGGATGCTCAACGGGCTATACAAGAGGACCCAAGCATATTTGGTGGCACATTGTGCAAGTATGTGGCACACTTGAATATGTAGACCTAAGGAGGAGGATGCAACAACACTCGACTCATCGCCAACATCACCAACTTGTGGCTGAGATACTGTAGCAGTATGGAAAACCAAAAGATCACTCAAAGAGTGAATACCCTAAATAGTCTGTGTGGTTGCATCCTCGATAATATCTGGATGATGTACTGGAGGTGGCTAAGGAAGGGGAGGAGGGGGAACATATGGAACCTGGACTACTCTAACTGCCCCTGGTCTATCTTGGGGCATACCTCCACTGACACCCTAGAAGGGTTTAATGCCAAAGTAATTGACATGATTCCTTAACACAAACTCACCATATAATTTTTTAATAAAGTAAAATGGTACATCAATATTGTTGTTGGGTAGTTTATCAAAAACCATCCACCAACAATCCCAAAAGTTATCTACAATGTCCTTATTCATGTACCATTTTATAGAAAGTTTTGGTTTATTAACATTAACTAGCAGACTAGTGCGGGGGTTAACAAATAAAGAGGCTATTTGGGATTTTTTTATTTTGATTCCTTTCACATCTTCATAAGACAATCCACAAGAGTAATATTCCCTCATGGTTTCTCACCATGAAAGAATAGCATTATGTTGGGTGGAGAGGGTTTCTATATTTTTAATTATTTCCTTGAATGTGTTTGTCATCTGCAATAATCAAGGGATTGTCTTATAAACATCACAAATGCCCCTCAATTGCTCCAATTTTTCACCAATTAACTCTTCAATTGATGGGCATGGAGGTGGTGGAGAGTTTGCATTCGTGCATTTTGATTCTCAGCCATAATACCTTATTGAAGTTCAAAACCAAGTAATCTAACTAAAATTACACAATATAAATGAAATTATTGTGAAAAACCCTAGTTTTTAATAAAAATCCATAAAAAACCCTAATTTTTAATAAAAATCCATAAAAAACCCTAGCTTTTAATAAAAATCCATAAAAAATTAGTTAAATTTATACAAAACTAATACAAAAATTGATTAAAACAAAAAAAAAAATCCAAAAGCTTACCTTGCAAATCGGATATCAGCTCAAATTGGATATCGAATATGTTTGTCGCTCTCACTGTGCTTTGAGATGGTTCTAAATTATTAAAATGATTTTAAATGGTTGCGGCTATGTATTTATACCTAACCCAAATCAGATATCTGATTTGTGCTAATTTGGCTTGGGCATTGCTTTGGAGCAATGTATTGACATCCAACCCAAAAAATAGTCAACTTGGGAATTTCATGTTTTTTGGTGGATGCAAAATGTTACTTTTTTCATATCACCACTTTTTGGCCCATCATGATCCTACACATACCAACTTGTGATGTGTATGAGCTAGTTAGCTTGTGTATATAGAGGTATGCTCATGATAGTCATTATGTATGATCTTCTTGTATTACCATGTGGTATGATTCTTGTGAATATTGTAGAATTTTTGTATGTGTGGTGTATGTTGGAGCTAATCATTGGTGTACTTGTGGTGTACATATGAGCTAGTCACTGCGTATATGTGATGCATGTTGGAGATAATCACTATTGTACTTGTGATGTGTAAATAAAACAACCATAGTTGTACTTGTGATGTACATAAGAGCTAATCACCATTGTACTTGTAATGTGTATGATCTAGTCACTATTCTACGTGTGATGTGTATGAGCTATTCAACTTTTCTATATAGAGGTATGCTCGTGATAGTCAAATGTTGTGTATGATCTTTGGGATTATCATATGATATGATTCTTGTGAATGTTGTGAATGTTTATACATGTTAATGCTTGGTAATGTTAGGTATGGACTCAACACATGATGGAAAAGTTATTATCATTATATTATATTGGCTAAGTTAATAACTTACATGTACTTAATTAATAGTCATGGGTTAAAAGTGAGATCAAAGATCTCATGCAAGAGGAGAGAATGAATTCCCTCTAACATTGGTAGGAAAAATATGAATCATCTGATTCTCATGAGGGGATATGTAGGTAGGGTCACCATGAACCCTCAAGATTTAGGTCTGGGTCTAGGGATAACCCTAATCATAGCAGCTTAACAATTTTGAGTGTAAGCATATAAGTTTGGTATTGGTCATCGTCACCATGGTGAAGAAGGATCTATTGGAATTAACACTTCTAATTTAGATCGGATATGTTTGATTGGTTAAGTTGGTAGCTAATGAAAATTGGATTTTTTATAAAAATTGTAATGCCCAAGGGGCGGACTTTATAGTGAATGAATTTTTTTTATTTTCTTTCCTCATATTCCTTTTTAAAAAGACAATATTTTTTTCATTTTCCTTAGGAATTGGCTCTGTATAGTGGGAGAAATGTTTTGATTATGGTAAATTTGGGAAGGGACGATACCCATTACAAACCAACCATAAAAGGAAAATGGAAAACAAAACTCACCAGAGATGAGACAAAGAAAAACCCACAAAGACAACAAAAAGACTAACAAAGCTTTTCATCGAAGCAAAGAACTAGGAAAAAGTTTTGCAAAGACCCAAAACAAGAAAAATCCTCTCAAGGAGGCTTCAATCCAAATTTCAACAAAGGCCTCATTGTAGGATTTGAGCGACAATGTTGGCTCCACTCAACAAATGAGCTATCAATCATATCAATAAAAAAATTCTTGTAAGAAACACCATCCAACAAGAAGAACTTGGTAGAAGACTTCTCTTTACAAGAACTGTGGGATGCAACTTAGTAGAAGTACCAAGCCCAACATCTAGCTTCCTTTTAGTCCCTAACATATGACCTTTACAATCAACACTCTGTGAGGCCATAGTTGACGTAGTAACACCACTTTTGGAACACAACAAAGTATTCAAATATTTAACATGTAGGGGATAGACCCTAAATAATAGAGTGATGTATACAACCAAGTTCATAATAAAGTTCTTGCACCCAAGATCCAAGATTGGAACACAAACTCATAGTTTTGGGTAGCACAAAGCTAGATTTAACCAAGACAAAAGTTATTGCAAAGAGAAATTTGGATTGAGTTTTAGTGACCTTATCTAAGGTTATAAAATGACTAACAATATTAGCAACATCTTGAAGAATATCTTTATCCCAAAATTCCAATGGGAGCTTAGGGAGACGAACCCAAATAGGCTAAAAGTCATGCTTAGTAACGTCAAAGCCCACAAACCAACTCTAAAGGTGAAGAAAAGCCTTACCAAAAAATTAGGGGCCATCGTGACAAATGTGAATGCAATCCTCAAAGGAACAAAAGAAAAAAAGAAAAAAACCAATTCATCAAGGCCATAATGTGAATACTGGGAGCAGCCCAATGCTTAGAAGCCCACTTACGAATCACAGTAATATTTGGTCTAAAGCTTAAAAATCTCCCAATAAGGGAAGCTTGTAGAGCCCACACAAATCTATCAATCCACAAATCAAGAATGATGATGAGAGGAGCAAGAGGAGGCCCAACAACATTGTTCACATACAAATAGAAGAAGCCTCGGGAGTGACCCCACCAATAGTAGCAGCTCCACAAGGAGGAGGAGACCGAGACTGAGTTTCAACATAATGGGGAACCCCCATATTAGGAACCACCAGCCCACAAATAGGTTGCTCAAAACTAGGAGAAAGCTCACCAAAAGCAAAAGAAACTACCCCCTTGGAAAGGAACCTAACACCCATAGGAAGAGACGTAGAGATGCATCTACCAGTATCAAGAGGAGAATCCAACCGAGTGAGAGGAGACACAACCTCAAAGACGCGTATACTAGCAACAAGGGGAGAATCCTTTTGAGGATGCAGAAGAAAACCCCTTTTCAAAGAGCTCCCAAGGTCACTCTTCTTACACACAACAGGGTTTAAAAAGCTTGTTCAAAGAATTCCTAAGGAGAGAAATGTTGTCTAGTAACCATAGATCATATTCAACATTAGAGAATTTACTAAATTAGAACTAGAGACTACCAAGTAGAGCAAGGTTGCATAATCCATCTCATTCATTCTCTACTGGCAAGGGCAAGCAAGATTTTGAATCCATGTTCTTGTGTTAGAGAATATGTTGACAATAATGTTTCGAAGACAATCTTTTATTGAAATGGTAATAAGGGAATGAGAAGGGGAACACGGATCCTTTAGGATGAGTAATCTGCAGTTCAAGGAGTCGCTCCCCACCCTAATGAGACAAGCTAGGTAATAATGACGCATGCTAGGTAAAAGTATAGAGAAAATTGAGATTGGAAGGTAAAAAGGTTATGAGACTCCATATTGAATTAAGGAAGAGGGGGCATGCGAGCACCGGAATATTATAGGGAGAGACCATAGAAAAGCGAGGAGAGTATTTTACACTTAAAAGACATCGAGATTCCAAAGACTGAAAATCATTGGTCATTAATCAAATTGAACCCGCGAATAGCTGATTGATATCAAAGGGGTGAAGGTTTAACAAAGTGCTCATAGAATAAATGAGTGCCAATATTAAACTTTAGAATGGAAAACGCATATAAATTATAAAGTGAGACGACAGCCCTTTCATTTTAGTGTTATTGTGCAATTTAAGCTGAAAGCCCTTAATATAGCCATCTTATTTCTCTGTATGAAGATATAAAAAATATCTCTTTAAAAACACACTGAACTTTATAAAGTATGATCAGCTATAAGCTATTCATAGACACTTTTAAGGCCGGAACATTCATCTTCTAACCATATGTAGGGCTCTGTTAATTATTGAGGCATACATCCTTCTTACATGTTTGGAAAAAACTGTTTAACTATTTGCACAATTGAGGGCGCTGCAGCTGCCAACACTAGAACAATTCCCCAAAACATAGTGAAATATTTCACGAACTTTGGATTCTTCTCCATTAACTCTCTAATTCTCACCATAGTTTGGCGTCCGTGCCATTTATTAACAGCAGGCTTCAACTCAGAAAACTCATCTTCATCAGCGAAAGTGAAGTTAACCCCTTTGCACAGACTGTTGAACATATCACTCGCTTCCTTATCAGTTCCAACTGAGCTCTGAATTATTCCCTTCTTCCTCAGCAAAGTCACATCCTTCTCAGACTGGATCAAACTATTCATCAGAAACACATACTCTGAAATAATGGTGAGTTGTTTTTTTTGGCAGATGTCCACAGCCATGAGGTTCCTGAAGATCACCTCTGTAGCATTAGATATCCATGTCACAGGGAGAAACAAAGTCTTTTTCTCTTTGTCGAAACGGAGGTACCTGGCGGACGGAACTCCCTCGTACGACCTAAACTTCATTCCGTTGTCATATAGCTCTGTCGCAGAAGCCATGAGGTACTCCTTTTTACGATTATGAGGTGTTCGATGATGATGATTGCCTCCCTCTGGTAGAGTAACACGAACATCCTCTGGTTTTTCCCCTTCATGGGTACGCTTGGAATCATACACAATGAACTCGTGAAAAAATCCCAAAATGTGATTGCATGGCTCCAGATCTTTGTACTTTAACTTTAGTTCTTCCATCAATTTTGTCTCACGCTCTTTATTCTTTGTTGGTGATTGATCTGGTTTTGGCTGCAGAGAATATTTGAAAGGGTGAGCCAAAGCACTCATACCTTCGCATATCATTCTAAGCAGCGCTGGCTTCGCTGTCTCCTCGTTTAAATTTTCCTCCAATTCCAAGAGCCTAATGAGGACGACTATGGGAACCTGATTTTCAAGCATCAGGAGATCAGTTAAGATATCAAATTGACAAGACTGGACCCTGTTTCTATTAAAAACTGGATCCAGGTTCCATCTTGAATCACCATTGAGGTTCCATTGCGATTCAGCATCGAGGCTCCATTGTGATTCATTACTGAGAAGCCTGAGAATCTCTAGAATGAAGCACCCATCTAGAGTGAACAGCCACGCAAGGACTTTGTCCTCACACTCTTCATTTCCTTCATAGCTATGTTCAATTTCTCGAAGCAATTTCTGCATTTCTTCCACCAGAAAATGCACGTCCTGTTTGTTTATGGGGAGCCTTGTCAATGATCGATTCACGGCATTTACTTTGTATATTTCAATTTCAGAGAGTGGGTGACTTATCTTGTGGTGAAAAAGGCCCAAAGAGACAACCCGAGGCTCATATGCATCTCTGTTTAAACCCTTGAGATACATGGGCACTCTTGACACGGCATAACTCTTTCCTGAATTATCAAATGCCTTATCAAACCTGGCGGTCACATCTTCTAACCATGAGTCAAGGTGCTCTGAATCTGCTAGGACAACAGACCGTTCTTTTACAGGTGTAGTTTTGCCGTTCTCTGCCATTTGTACCCTGACAATGAAAAATATATCTGGAAAAAACCATGCAGTTGTTCATAGATTAAAAGATTATTGCTTTCAACTATCGAAGCCTAGCATTTATTAAACCATCTTTCTTTTACAGAGAAAATAAACAAGCAAAAGTGTGAATCTCTCATCAAAATGCAACACTAGTTACCAATAAAATGTAACACATGAAATAGTGGTGTTATCGACATCAATGTATCTAAAAAAAATATAGATTACAGTTAGTTTGCATACGAGAAATAGTTACAAATTAAAAATACTCTTTAACTACTAAAATTTAAAACTAAATAAATAATAAATTTGAAACAAAGAGAACAAATATCTAATTACTCACAGTAGACAATCAGTGATCCAGTCAACTTTTGGATGGTGCAGCGCATCATACAAATCACAGGAATTGGGTTTCTCTTATAGATTTCCAAGATCACACTGCTCGCCATAATTTGATTCCTTCTGTCGATGTGGAGACATTCGTTTTGCTTTAGATCTTTATTGTTTCAAATCATTAATTTTTCTTTTCCTTTTACTTTTTTCTTGGGCATCATATTGGCTTTGGTCCCTTCAGAATGTTCCACACAATGTTGTATGAGAATCCCTATAAACGAGAAAAACTTGGTTGATCGTCATTTTTTTCCTTAACCATGCACGGGTTAAGTTTCCTTCACTTTACAGTGAAGTCCCCAGATATCTTTGCATACATTTGTTAAGACTACAAACTAGAGAAAGGTTGTATAGTCCTTTTTCTTTCTCTTTTAATTAGGGGTGGAGTGCTAGGGAGAGGCAGGAGGATTGATGGGGCAATACAAGGTGGGAGTTTGCTTCTCGCACAAAGTTTTATCCTTCTCATTCTTCTATGAGAGATCATTATAAATGGGTAATTGATCAAGCTAAGTTGCTAGGAACCATTATTTTATCTATTTTTTTTATATTTTCTTTATGGGAAGATGTTGGTGAATTTTATTTTCCTAGCATATAGTTTATTACTATATTATATTGAATGTAGCTAGACAAGATAACCTCACTTAGGTAGTTGTGTTGGTCAGTCTTGTCCCTTGATTTATGCACTTGATTCACATTTATTTGGTCTACACCAAGTAACACTTAATCTTTTAGGTTAATTAGATTTATCTAATTTACCTTCTAGTTGAGAATTTATCATGTACCTCTTCAACATGCCAACTCCTTGATTCATAGATTCAAGAGGTTGTCACATCCCCAACAGCAAGGATTCCCCCTTCACCTGGACAACAAAATAAATAAAGAGAAGAGATAATTTGGGGAGGTCATGATATTTTTCACGAAGGACCCAATAGAGATAAAAGGTGTCATTTATGGAGCTTCTACCCCTCACACAACAGGACAACTCGAATTAAATGGGAATGGGCTTGGGTATGCTGGGAATGGCTGTAGGGCATGGTAGAGGACCTGTCTTGCCATTAAGAGGTGTGGCACCCCAAAACTCATAAAGAATGTCAGTATGGGGGTGATGGAGGGGAGGACGTCAGTAACTGATGGGGGTGGGAGTTTAGGAAAAAAGCACGCAAGAGAGACAGTCACAATTATTAGGAGGAGAAAAGGAGAAGGAAGGCAATGGGAGAGAAGGAAGGCGATGGGAGGGTGAGAGGCAAAAAGAGGAGAGGCCAATGTTGTAGACAGGAGGAAAAGAGAGTGTAGGGAATAAAGGAAGTGGACCGAATTTGCCAAGGAGACTTCGAGGAGAGTACAGAGAATGGCGTAAGAGCAGGGAAAGGATGCAGAATACAGACCAAATACATTTGTGAAACTACCTTTAAATGCTTGAGCAAACGCAACTGAAAAGTGAATCTGAATTCCACAGGCATTGCCAACATCCTCCCTGCTTGCAAAGAAAAAGAGATGGAGAAGGCGCACAGAGTGATAGGTGTGGAGGGAAATCAGATGGAGAAACACAAAATCATGTGAAAAGGAGAAGAGATCAGAGAAATGCGAGGAGAAATTACAGGGGAATGGAAGGGAGAGGGAGGATACATGAAGAGGAGAGCGATCCAGAGCTCGATGTGGCTATTGGAAGCTGCATGAGTTCAAGTTTGAAATGTTGGAATGTAAATCCTAACTGTTGCCGTCTCCACCAGCCGCTGCCCGCGATATCGCAATAAAGAAAATATCCATTGCGATACCGCAGAAGACCCCATAGCATTTTTGTTTTATCTTTTACCGCTAGCCGTTAACCATGCCGTCAACAAACTGTTGCCCGCGATATCGCAATATGGGTAGTTACCCATTGCGATACCGCGGGGAACCTTTTACCAAGCCGCCTCCGCCAGGATATTTCATAGTATGGGAAAATTAATATTTAAGTTTTAATATTATTGTAAAGGACATTTTATTAAATGTGTTTTGACCGGGAAAAAATGGTTAGGTAATTTGTAATAAATTTTATATTGGGCCCTCTTTTCCATGAAAAATATTCATGTGACTTACCTATACATGTATATGTAATTTACTTTTATTTATTTTTAATGTGAAGGTGAGCATACAGAAAATTGGTGTGCAGCAGCTCTGTGTTGAAAATATTTTTTTTTAAGTTTTATTTTTACAGTGAAAATTCCTCTGCCTCTGGCCTTCACATGGTATCAGAGCAAGTTTGATTATCAGAGTCAATGTTATCAAAGTAGATTATCTGGGTAAATTTCAAAAATGGTAGCAAGCACAAGCTTGACAAACCCACAAATTCTACAGTTTAATGGGAAGAATTATGAGTACTAGTCATTTACTATGAAAGCATTATTTAGCTCACAAGACATATGAGATTTAGTTGAGAATGGATTTCCAGAGCCATCAGATGCAGTAGCATATAATGCTTTAACACAAGCAGAGAAAGACTTATTAAAAGACACAAGGAAGAAAGACTCAAAGGCTTTATTTTATCTATTTCAAGCTGTACATGAGAGCATTTTTCCAAGGATTTCAGTAGCAACAAAGTCCAAACAAGCATCGGACATACTTCAAACAGCCTATCAAGGCATGGCAAAAGTTAAAATAGCAAAGCTACAAATGCTGAGAAGAGATTTTGAAACAATATGTATGATGAACAATGAATTTGTAGATTCATTCTACACCCAAGTCATTGGGGTGGTTAATCAAATTAGGTCTCATGGAGAGAATCTGGAAGATACTCAAGTTGAAAATATTTTAAGGAGTTTTCCCACAAAATTTCTACCGGTTGTAATTGCTATAGAGGAGACAAAGAATCTCTCATAGTTCTCAGTTGATGAGCTGTATGCATCTCTAATTTCTCATGAACACAGGCTAAAAAGGTCAGCAGATACATCACTGGAGCATGCTTTCAAAACTCAGGATTTAGTCAGTCAAGGAAGAGGCAGAGGTAGATCAAGAGGAAGAGGAAGAAACTCTTATAGAGATGAAAGATACAGTCTATCAAATTCAAGTGGAAGAGGCAGCAATCAAGGCTCAAGCCAAAACCCAACACAAAATCAGTCACAAAATCAAAGGTATGATAAATCTCAAGTCCAATGTCACTACTGTAAAAAATATGGGCATTATATGAATGAGTGTAGAAAGAAGCAGTATGATAATAATAGACAAAATGCAAATTTTTCAAGAGAAAGTCAAAATCAGAATTCAGTGAAGAGCACAATGTTTTTAGCTTGTAATATTGCTTAAGCAAATGAAAAAGATGTATGGTTTTTAGATTCAGGCTATAGCAATCATATGACAGGGAATCTAGAAATGTTTTCAAGTTTAGATGAGAATGTAAAGTCTGATGTTACATTGGGTAATGACAACAAAGTGTCAGTCAAGGGAAAAGGAGATGTCAATATTTTAACTAAATAGGGGGAGAAAAAGTATATTTCAGATGTGTATTTTGTGCCTGGTCTGAAACATAACTTAATGAGTGTAGGGCAACTGGTTCAAAAATGGTATAGAGTAACCTTCAAGAATGGTTTGTGCACAATTTTAGACAAATACCCAAGCAACCAACTTATTGCAAAAGTCAGAATGACAAACAACAGAATGTTTACCTTAAAGATAAGACCAGATTTGAATATAAATTATGCTCAAGCACAACACTTAATGAATTCACAAGTAGGTAGAGAAGAAACTACAACAATAGTGCAGACAATTTTTTAAGCTGAGATAAAAGATGAAAACTGGTTATGGCACCTGAGATTTGGGCATCTCAACTTTGGAGGTTTAAATTTACTTCATAGGAAAGGCATGGTCAAGGGACTACCTTTAATAGAAAAACCAGAAAGGGTATGTGAAGGGTGCATTTTAGGAAAACAACATAGAGAATCATTTCCAACAGGAAAGTCAACTAGAGCAAAAGTCCCTTTGGAAATTATACATTCAGATTTGTGTGGACTTATGCAAACACCTTCAATAGGTGGTAGTTTTTATTTTCTGACATTCATTGATGATTATTCAAGAAAACCATGGGTTTATTTTCTAAAGCAAAAAAATAAAGTGTTTAATCTGTTTCGTCAGTTCAAGAATTTGGTTGAAAAACAAAGTGGTTATTATATCAAAGTGTTGAGAACAGATAGAGGTGGTGAATATATTTCAAGAGAATTTTTTAATTTTTGCAAAGATCATGGAATTCACAAGCAGTTCACAACTAGATACACACCTCAGCAAAATGGAGTAGCTAAAAAGAAAAATAGAACAATCATGGAAATGGCTAGAAGCATGTTGAAAGCCAAACATTTGTCAAATAAATATTGGGCAGAAGCAATATCTTGTGCAGCCTATATAATGAATAGTTGTCCAACGAAAAGTGTCATGAATATGGTACCTAAAGAAGCATAGACAGGAAGAAAAGACAGTGTTACTCACATGAGAGTATTTGGATGTGTAGCATATACACATGTGCTTGATGAATTGAGAAGGAAGCTAGATAACAAAGGAGAAAAATGTATATTTGTTGGATACAGTGAAGAATCCAAAGCTTATAAGCTCTATAATCCAACAACAAAGAAAGTTATAATCAGCAGAGATGTACAATTTGTAGAAGATGAAGCATGGGATGGAAGCATAGAGAAGACAGCCAATATTTCAGCTAGTATATCTCAAGAGGAGAATGAAGTTCCAACATCAACAAATGTTCCAGCTATTGTGACTCCTACCACTCCCATTCAAGCTCAGCACAGTAGTCCACAAGTGACACCAGCATCGACTGTAAGAACAACCTCATGCATTCAAGGAAGCAGTCCAACAAGAGGACAACAAACACCATCCACAGCAGGACCATTGGGTTCACATTCCATAAGTTCAAGTGATATGTCAAATCCTACATTAGCAAGTCTGAGAAGACAGAAAATCAGAAGCATAAGAGATATATATGAGCAAAATAAAGGTGAGAATAACTTAGATCAGATTTCTCTTTCTGTATTTTATTCTCAAATAGAAGATCTAGTTCATTTTGAAGATGCAGTCAAAGATAATAAATGGGTAAGTGCTATGGATGAAGAAATTGAAACAATTGAAAAGAATCAGACATGGGATCTAGTCAGTCTTCCAAAAGACAAAGATGTCATTGGAGTGAAATGGGTTTATAAAACCAAATTGAATGAAAAAGATGAAGTTCAGAAGCTTAAAGCAAGATTGGTTGTAAAGGGCTATTCACAACAGCCTGGAATTGATTACAATGAGACATTTGCACCTGTAGCATGATTGGATACTATAATGATGATTTTAGCATTAGCAGCTCAGAATAAGTGGTCTGTATCTCAAATGGATGTAAAATCAGTTTTTTTAAACAGTTATTTAGAAGAAGTTTATGTGGATCAGCCACTTGGGTATGAAATTCTGGGTCAAGAAGACAAAGTTTACAAATTGAAAAAGGCACTGTATGGATTGAAGCAAGCCCCAAGAGCTTGGTACAGCAGAATAGACAGATATCTTTTGCTAAATGGATTTAATAGATGTAGCAGTGAGCCCACACTGTATACAAAAATGAATGAAGAAGGTGAAATATTGATAGTATGCTTATATGTTGATGATTTAATTTTCACTGGCAATTTGTCAGTTGATCTGTTCAAAGCAGACATGAAGAAAGAATTTGAAATGACAGACTTAGGTCTAATGAAGTATTTTTTGGGCATTGAAGTGAATCAAAATTAAAATGGTATTTTTATTTCACAGTCAAAATATGCAAATGACATTTTGAAAAGGTTTAATATGATGAAGTGCAAACCAGCACCAACACCTACAGTGATAGGTCTAAAACTAAGCAACGATGATAGAGGGTCTAATGTTGATCCAACTTTGTTTAAGAGGCTTGTTGGAAGTCTCATGTATTTCACAGCCACAAGGCCAGACATTATGTATAGAGTAAGTTTTATTTCCAGGTTTATGGAAACACAAAAAGACACCCATTGGAAAGCTGGGAAGAGAATTTTAAAGTATGTAAGTGGAACAAGCAATTTTGGCATTAAGTATTCAAGTTCAGATGAGTTCAAACTCATAGGATACATAGACAGTGACTGTGCTAGCAGCATTGATGATAAAAAAAGCACGTCCAGTTATGTATTTAATTTTGGGACTAGAGTTGTCTCATGGTCTTCAAAGAAGCAACCAATAGTCTATCTTTCATTCGCTGAAGTAGAATATGTGGCAGCCACAAGTGCAGCATGCTAGGCAGTCTGGATGAGAAGAATTTTGAAAGAATTACAAAATGAACAAATGGAGGCAACAAAAATTTACTGTGATAACAATTCAGCCATAGCTCTCTCAAAAAATTCAGTCTTTCATAAGAGAAGCAAGCATATTGGTACCAGGTATCACTTCATTAGGGAATTAATTAACAATGGTGACATATTTTTAGAGTTTTGCAGATCAGAAGAGCAATGTGTAGATATTTTCACAAAGGCACTGGGAAGAGATAATTTCTTTTTTCAAAGAAACAGATTGGGCATGGTGGACAGTGCAGTTATGTTTAAGGGGGAGTGTTGGAATGTAAACCCTAATTGCTGCCGTCTCCACCAGCTGCTGCCCGCGATATCGCAATAAAGAAAATATCCATTGTGATACCGCGGGAGACCCCGTAGCATTTTTGTTTTATCTTTTACCACCAGCCGTTAACCGCGCCGTCAACAAACTATTGCCCGCGATATTGCACTATGGGTAGTTACCCATTGCGATACCATGGGGAACCTTTTACCAAGCTGCCTCTACCAGGATATTTCATAGTACGGGAAAATTAATATTTAAGTTTTAATATTATTGTAAAGGACATTTTATTAAATGTGTTTTGACCGGGAAAAAGTGGTTAGGTAATTTGTAATAAATTTTATATCGGGCCCTCTCTTCCGTGAAAAATATTCATGTGACTTTAACTTATACATGTATATGTAATTTACTTTTTTTTTTTTTAATGTGAAGGTGAGCATTCAGAAAATTGGTGTGCAGCAGCTCTATGTTGAAAATATATTGTTTTAAGTTTTATTTTTACAGTGAAAATTCCTTTGCCTCTGGCCTTCATGAAAGACGGTAAACAAATTTGTAGAAATTGGGAATACCGATGGATTTACCAGAGCGACATATGCAAGATAAGTCTCCAACAAGCTAAGTAGTTTATTTTATACACTACCACTTCATTCTCCTTTTGATTCGTTGTTTAAATTGATCTGTACATATTTCCATTTGCTATACAACAGTTTGGCTAGAATGTGTAAAAAGGGCAGCTATGTAGCTCATACATGTTGGTCAATAATCAAGAATCTCATCATGATAATTGAAATAGCTGCAAATATAACTTACTATAATCAAAATAAATCTTGCATAGTCTTAAAAATTAATTACGGTGAATCAATCATGAGAAACCTATCTTCCATCTCCTTATAATACTTTCGTTAATGGCTAATCAAGTCTTGATAAATGCCATGTAGCCTTTTATCCGTCCAATATTTTGATATTTGAGACAAAGGGATAAGAAAATTTTTATAGTGTATATGAATAAGGAAATTTATATCTTCACTTGATAGATTAGGGAACACTTGATATTCCTTTGATCTTAACACTAATATGTGAATGTATGTGTAAATCAAGAAGACATTTTATAGGGTTAAACCACAAAATTATATAGGCCCTTCCTCCTTAAAAATGATGCTAGTATTTATGAATTGAGCATTAATAAATCAAATAATGTAATTGAGTGGCTTGCTAATATTACTTAATAATAGAAATTGGGGGAAAGACACACAAACAAATATAGTCGTTTTGACTAGTTGGAAGGTTTAATCTCATTTCTTGAAAGTGTACTGCATGAAAATGACACAAGGAGCTATGTCATAGGATTATGTAGCTCTCTTCTAGGAAGACGTAAGAGGTTAGGATGAGCTATTTTTGTATAATCAAATAATTATGGCTATAAAATCAATTATATAAATAAATTATCAATTACTTAATCATAAGACTTGATGTCTTCAAGATCTTAGGTGTGTGATAAAAGTATGTGTTAACCTTTAGATAAATGAAATCAAGGATAAGAGTATTACTACTAATTATATTAGTGAGTGTACATTTTCATATGATATTATGTTTGCAATAAGATCATCAATGATATTGAACACGACTCCATTGATCATGCTTAAAGCCGATTCATAACTAGGATGTTATGTCCCTTGATGTTCAAATGATGATTATGTGGTCTTGTTGGTAGGATAATGTCTATCAACCTCTTAAATATGTGAACCTCAAGATATGGGAATTATTATGTGAATGAAAGAAGGATATTAGATCTATTGTGAACTGTAATATGGTCACATACTATAGGTGGAAGATAACTATCCTATAATTTGACTATGTTGTTGAAATTAAGTCAATAGATAAACCTATGAGATCATGCTATCCAACATGTCTTGTGACCTTACTGTTGACCATCATGGTCATTTTTGGAATAAATAAATTACCCAATCAATGAATTAGACCATTATAAGAATATGGTTTGCTCTATAGGGTAAATGAAAATGAAAAGATCAAGAATATTATTAGTGATATTATTATGGGTTAAGTTTTTAGGTATTGGTCTAATGGATATAGTGTTCCCAAGTTACTTTAGGATTCAGGTGTTGACTATAACCTAAAACAAACTCCTAAATACTGTTACTTGTCCTTCGAAGGTAATTATTGTCCCCTTGATTATAAGAGCCTCATTATTGAATCTATTATATAAGTTCCAACTAGAAATGATTTCCTATGGTTTTGTGTGAACCAAGGTAATTTGGTATTAAGTAATAAGCCTTTTCGGGCTAGGTCAATGAGATGAAAATATAAGAGAGTCAGGATATTTAAACAAGATTATAAATAAACCGGGTGAAGTTTGATCCAAGACCTTGATATATATAAGGGGAAGTGAAAACCTTGGGTTGTGGGAACTTGTGTGTAGGTGATTGACAGATCATGGGAGGATAAGTATGGGTGGCTTTGACCCATTTGGAAGTAGGAACGTAGGCAGTCCTTGGGCGAAGGATGCCCCTATGAGTTCAAGTCCCTAGGGGGAGGGCTTAGGGAAGGACAACTCCAAGGGTTGGGGTTGTTCCTAGATGGTTATAACTTTCCTCCTTCGTAAGCTTCAGTTTGAGGTTGAAAAGGGTACTAAATAGGTACACAATAAGTTAAGAAAAGATAATAACTTGTATTTAAAGCATGATGTGTTCTGAACAGTAAATGAATAAAGTAAGTGATTTAGTTACTTAAAATTGGTAATTGAATATATGTATAAGTTGGATAAAGTCCATTTGTGTTGGTTCCATGTGACTTTCATGTGTTGTGAAAACCAATTCCATATTTAGAGGTCTCCATGTATAGGCTCGTATATGTGTTGACTGTTACAATTGTGATTCATGTAATGTATGACCCATCCAAGAGTGAATCTCTAGAATATTTGAGCAGTGACATGTAGTCATTGGACCATGCCAATGATCGATGTTTGGGCTACTGTGAGGGATTAGTTAGCATTCCCCTGGTTCATAGAGGTGAAGGTAGCAGGCTACCCTAGTTATGATTAAGATACGTTAATAGTTGCACATATAGGGACCCATCTGTGTGGGTAACAGTAATCTAGGGCTAACCATTGTATCGAGGGGGTTCATTTGCTGTCACCGAGGGCACGAAAGTGACCGAGGCCAGTGTTACCCAGGATTGTGAAAAAGATAGCTGACAATACCACTAAGGTCACAAGGTGGTATATGTTGGGAGCTACTTCTTCCTGGGTGGACAAACTTGTCGTTGGTGGCCTATAGGCAATTGAAGTTAGAATCCACTGGGTTTAGTAGGTTCACTACTTGGGGAAACCCTTGGGATGGTGGATGGACCCATGGTGTAGTATGAGATGCACTAAATCCCCTCCTAGTTGTCAGACTATATAATTAGCCTTGTGGGGTTGAGGACGAACCCACGGTGTAGTATGGGATGCACCAAATCCTCTTCCCATTTGTCCAATGGTGCAGAAGACAGGTGGAAAGGATAAGACCCAAGGTGTAGTGCACAATGCACAAATATTCTTTCTATCTGGGATGCATAATAGACATGTGTTAGCCAATGTGATGTGTTAATCCACCATTGTATTTGTGATGTATGTTGGAGCTCATTATTGTGCATTCATGATGTATAGTTAGAGTTTGTCATAGTGTATTTGCAATATATGTTGGAGCCAGTCACTAAGGATATTGTGACATGCAATTGAGATAATAGTTGTTGCACTTGGGATCTATGTATGATCCTAACACTGTTGCACTTGTGATCTAGGTATGATCAAGTTGTGGTTGCACTTGGGATTTGTGTATGATCCAACCTCTATTGCACTTGTGATTTGTGCATGATCTAGTTGTGGTTGCACTTGGGATCTATGTAGGATCTAACCTCTGTTGCACTTGTGATTTGTGTATGATCTAGACACTGTTATACTTGTGATCTGAGTATGATCCAATCATTGTTGCACTTGTGATCTGTGTATGATCTAGTCACTATGGCACTTGTGATCAATGTATGATCTAGTCATTGTTGTAATTGTACTATGAATGAGCTAATCAACTTGTGAATAAGGGGTTTTCTCATGACGACCGTTGTGTATGATCATTGGGATTATGGTATGATATGCCTCTTGTGAATATTGTGAATGTTTGTACACTAATGCTTGGTAATGTTTGGTATGGACCCAACACTTGATGCCAAGATTACTATCATTATATTATAATGGACTATGTTGATAGCTTACATGTACTAAATTAATAGTTATGGGTTAAGGTGAGATAATAGATTTCATACAAGAGGTGAGATTGAACTCCCTCTGTCATTGTGGGGCAAACTACGAAGCCTTTGATTTCCCACGAGGGGATATGTAGGCAAGGTCATCA
This sequence comes from Sequoia sempervirens, assembly GCA_007258455.2. Taxonomy (NCBI): domain Eukaryota; kingdom Viridiplantae; phylum Streptophyta; class Pinopsida; order Cupressales; family Cupressaceae; genus Sequoia; species Sequoia sempervirens. Next base: position 237,685,771 of record VDFB02000017.1, read on the forward strand.
TGAACCCTCGAGGCTTAGGTTGTAGGTCTAGGAAAGACCTTGTCCTTGGGACCTTACCACCTGTTTGAGTGTAAGCATATACATAGTGGTGAATGATTTTATTGCCACTATGGTAAACACAGAGCTATTAAAATTAACTCTTCTAATTTACAAGGAATATGTTTGGTTGGTTAAGTTAGTAGTTGTGCATTGTTATAAAATAAAATAAAAATGTAGTGCCTGAGAGGTGGATTTTACAGAGGTCCATTTATTTGCATATAATCCTTTATATCATATTTATTCATAACCTCAATAATAGAATCATTGATATTTGAAAATCTACATTATTTGTGTTTGTTTGTAGTTTGTGTAACATGTCTACTCTTATCTTGATCTAGGCTCATGTGATTTAATTTCCATTGAATCCTATAAAAACACTTCTAAGAAAGAAAATAATAATAATTCCATTGTGATATTTAGCTATAACATCAATAATATCATTTGGAAGAAGAAATTAAAAATGACTAGTTGTAAGATCATCTAACAAACTACCTTGTTCATGATTAATTGATCCAAATTATATTAAATGAAGATTTTGAATATATCTTCTTGTAATAAAGCTTTGACATTATATGAGGAATGATGTTTTAAGGGCAATCTTTTGTTGAAATGGCAATGAGGGCATGAGAAGGGGAAGTAGAATAAATTGGGATGAGTAATCTATAGTTCAAGGAGCTGCTCTCAACCTTAAATGACACAAGCTAGGTAAAGGTATAAGGATAATTGAGATTGGAGGGTAAATAGGCTATGAGGCTCCCTAATGAATGAAGGAAGAGGGGCATGCAAGCACTGAAATATTATAGGGTAAGACAATAGAAATGTGCATCGAGTATTTTTAACACTTTAAGATTAAGATTTCAAAGATTGAAAATCATTGATCAATATTCAAATTTATCCCACATGTGACTGATTGATATAAAAAAAAAACAAGGCTTTTAATAGAATATGACTATCAATATTAAAAATATTCACAATAAACACCTATGAATTATAAACCAAGACGACAGCCCTTAATATTCCTACTTTACTTTATATGAAAATAAAAATGAATAAAGTGAGACGACAGCCCTTTCATTTTAGTGTCACGGTGCAATTTAATGTGAAAGCTCTGAATACATTCATCTTATTTCCCTGTACGAAGATACAAAAAATATCTTAAGAACTACAGTAAATTTTATAAAGTGAGGAACTATAAGCTTCTCATAGACACTGCTTTTAAGACCGCAACATTTATCTTCTAACCATATGTTGGGCTCTGTTAATCTTGAGCTATACATCCTTACTTGCTTGGAAAAAGTTGTTTCATTATCTGCACAACTGAGGGTGCTGCAGCTGCAACCACTAGAACAACTCCCCAAAACATAGCGAAAGCTTTCATAAATTTTGGATTCTTCTCCATAAACCCTCTTACTCTCACCATAGCTTGGTGTTTGTACCATTCATTAACAGCAGACTTCAATTCATAAAACTCATCATAATCAGCAAAGTTGAAGTTAACCCCTTGGCACAGACCGTTGAACATATCACTCGCTTCCTTATCAGTTCCAACGGAGCTCTGAATTATTCCCTTCTTCCTAAGCAAAACCACGTCCTTCTCAGACTGGATCAAACTATTCATCAGAAACACATACTCTGAAATAATGGTGAGTTCTTTTTGTTGGCAAATGTCCACAGCCATGAGATTCCTGAAGATCAGCTCTGTAGCATTAGATAGCCATATCACAGGAAGAAACAGAGTCTTTTTCTCTTTGTCGAAACGGAGGGACTTGGCGGATGGAACTCCCTCGTACGACTTAAACTTCATTCCGTTGTCGAATAACTCTGTCGCAGAAGACATGAGGTACTCCTTTTTACGATTATGAGGTGTTTTATGTCCCTCTGGTAGAGTAACAAAAATATCCTCTATCTTTTTCCCTTCAGGGGCACTCTTGGACTCATACACCATAAAATCATGAAAAAAGCTGAAAATGTGATCGTATGGCTTCAGATCTTTATACTTTGATTTCAGTTCTTCTTTCAATTTCGCCTCACGTTCTTTGTGCTCTGTTGGTGATTCCCCTGATTTTGGCTGCAGATGATATGAGAAAGGGTGAGCCAAGGCAATTATACCATCGCAAATCATTCTAAGCAGCTCTGTTATCGCTGTCTCCTCGTTTAAGTGTTCCTCCATTTCCAAGAGCTTAATGAGGACGATCATGGGAACCTGATTTTCAAGCATGAGGAGATCAGTGAGGATATCAAATTGACAGGACTGGACCCTGTTTCTATTAAAAACAGGATCCAGATTCCATTGTGAATCAGCATTGAGGTTCCATTGCGATTCATCGCTGAGAAGCCTGAGAGTCTCTAGAATGAAGCATCCATCTAGAGTGAATAGCCACGCAAGGACTTTTTCCTCACACTCTTCTTTTCCTTCATAGCTTGCTTTAATTTCTGGAACCAAGGGTTGCAGTCCTTCCACTAGAAAGCGTGCGTCCTGCTGGTCTCGAGGGAGCCTTTTCAATGATCGATTTACGGCATTTACTTTGTATAACTCTATTTCAGAGAGTGGGTGACATATCTTGTGGTGAAAAAGTCCCAAAGAGACCACCCGAGGCTCATATGCATCTGTATTTAAACCCTTGAGATACATGGGCACTCTGTTTATCGACACAGAAGAAAGCTTTCCTGAATAATCAAATGCCTTATCAAACCTGCCCGTCACATCTTCTAACCACAAGTCAAGCTGTTCTGAATCTGCTAAATCTACGTACCATCCTTTTACAGCTGTTGGTTTGCTCTTCTCCACCATTTGTACCTGGGGATTGAAAAAGATATCTGAAAAAAGAATTCATAGATTAAAAAATCACTCTTTTTTACTATCGAAGATTACCATTTATTAAAGCATTTTCCTTTTACAGAGAAAATAAACAAGGAAATGAGCTTATATCTCATTAAAATGCAAATCTTTTAAGTTATCGACCTTAATGTATATAAAATATATAGATTGCAGTTAGTTTGCATGCAATATAATATTTTCTTTTAATTATTTTTAATGGTAACAGTCACACTATTAGATGTCAGTATTTTTTTTCTAAATAATGGATTAAAAAAAATGAGTACACATACATCCAAATCAGAAATTAGCCAGCCACATACAGAGAGATCTAGTCGATCAAAATCACCCAAAACATTAATAAATAATTACAAATTAAATGTACTTTTTAACAACTACAATTTAAAATCTAATAATATCATATATCTGAAGGAAGAGGCAGAGGAATAGAGAAATACAAAACAGAGCAGAAAATAGAGATGATCTCCAAATATTTATATTTCTGATATTTCAAAAATACACGGAGTACATTACATTTATAGATTATACAACATATAAAACTAATACAAAGAGCTGCTGTTCTTTCTTATGCTTATAAAATAAAACAGAATAAATTCCTCTGTTACTGGCTGTTTCTGACTCTTGCTACAGCAAAATACTGACTGCTCTGCATTTCTGCTCTTTTTTTCATTTATTCATCAAAATTAAAAAATGGACTAACTAAAGCCTACGTATAACCCCAGCAAAAGAGGGAAAACAAAATCTAGTTAGTTACAATTAGTTGAGCTACGTAGGAAATCTTGCCCAAGAAGATTTTGCATTTGAATCTCCATTCAAAATCTGTCCTGCACTTGAGAGTTGACAAGTATTGATTAAATGGACTTATCTGGAGAATGAAATCTCAGTGTCTCACACATGTGAGCAGATTTGGAAAATATGCTGGGGATAAGCAAATTGCAAAATCTATGGTGATGGAATAAATGAGGCATTGGAATTAATTCCAACAATATCACCAAATAATAAACTTTAGCCTATAACAATTGATTTTTTAAAAATAATTTAATATCTATATAGAAAACAAATTGACCTTTTTTTGGTTAGAATATTCATTTTTTATTAAGTGCATTTCATACTGACACAGATTATAACTGCACATTTATTACTTCATTTCCTAGAACCCACTAAATATTGATTCTTCTGTTTTAAAAAAAGTGCATGTAATGCAATGTTATTAAAATTATACTGTAACATTACTAAAGTTTGGCTAATCTAACAGAACATCTAAATTAATCAAACTGAATGTGACCTCTTTCACTAAATCGTATATATGAAGTGAACATACTCAACACTTAAGAGTAATATAAATGAGAGAAAATAAGGCAAAAGATCATTTTCAAAAAAAAAAATCATCTGCAGTGTAATACAAGTATTTCACACAGCAATGAATTGGAATAAGTTGTTCTAAATCACAGTTATTAATGAGAGAAAATAAGGCAAAAGGTCATTTTTCAAAAAAAAAAAAAAACATCCACAATGTAATACAAGTATTTCACAAGGCAATAGATTGGAATAAGTTGTTCTAAATCACAGTTATTAATGAGAGAAAATAAGACAAAAGGTCATTTTTCAAAAAAAAAAAAACATCCACAATATAATACAAGTATTTCACAAGGCAATGGATTGAAATAAATTGTTCTAAATCACAGTAACAGAGCTCTATTAAAGAAGTGAATTAAAATTAATCGATTGCAATATGAAACATTTTCAATCATCCTAAATTAAAAGATAAAGAAGAAAAATAAAGCTAAAATTAATAATAAATTGGAAATGGAGTCGAGGCAACAAAATATGTAATTACTCACAGCAGACAATTAGTGATCACCTCCACTTTTGGATGGTCCAGCGTATGATACAAATCACAGGAATTGGGTTTCTCTTATAGACTTCCAAGATCAAACTATTTGCCATAATTTGATTCCTTTCCTCGATGTAGAGACATTCGTTTTGCTTTAGATCTTTGTTTTCTCCCATAAATTTTTCTTTACCCTTTTCTTCTTTCCTGGGCATCATATTGGCTTTGGTCACTTCAGAATGGCCAACCAATGGTTTATGAGAATCCCTATAAACGAGAAAAATTTCTTTTTCTTAACCATGGAAGGGTTAAGTTTCCTTCACTGTTACACTGAAGCCCAGATATCTTTGCTTCAATTTGTTATATTCCAATGTGCTTGAGCTCCTCTTTTTACTTTAGGAGTAGTTCATGAATTAAAAAAAATCAGCCACAGGAATGAAATAAATGTTCGCTAGTAATACAGGAGCCCCGATATCTAAAATGGTTCTATGTTGCTGCTGAGATTGCTGCTATTTTTAAAATAAAAGTGGTTCCAAAATACTAAATTTTTAATTTATACAAGTTATCAGTAATTGAAATTTTTAGAATTCTAGTGATATTATAATTTTATTTATTTTTATATAATTGAAGATTGCATCTTTTAAGAATTCTGATTTTATTCTCAATTATTTATAAAATAATCATGATGTACAATTAAGAAAAGCTCTTTAGAGAATTATACTATAAACTTTAGGTTTGTTAGGAAGGAGTCTTGAACGTATCACAATGTATGTAATAATGACATTTTCTCAACAAGTCTATTCTTTTGAAAAATATGGACCACATAGATGTATTATATATTAAATTTATAAGTTTTATTTAAGAATAATCATTTATTATAATTATTATTTTTCATTGCTATATCATTCTTTATACCTCACGTACTAAATTAATCAATCAATCAACATTTATTTAATTTAGAAGTGTGAGCTTCAATCATACGAACTAGAGCCATTCCACCAACTGTATGCTACAAGCTTACATACTCACTTTGAATATGATAAGCTCCCAAAATTAGAGTCATCCCTAGACTCAAATCTACACCTCAAGGATTTGTTTATAATGGCCTTGACTATTTTTCCTTATTGAGAATTAGAGGCTATGTAGTTTGTATACCAAAAATAGAGAGAGTTCATCCCTTCGTCTAATATGATATTTTTAGTCCCATTTTAAAATCAAAACCATTAATTTATATTATGTGTTCAATTCAATCCATACAAAATAGTATGATAGAAAATACATTTCAATGCCAACATTACCATATGGATATGCACAAAATCATGTAGATTTTAGCTAATGCATAAGACACATGTTCATAATGTATCTAACTCATGCATACATCAAACATACCCAATTTAACTAATTCATCATGGATGCATAACATATGCATAGTGTGACTTGCTTATCCATATATCACATACAAACAACATGAGTAATATACGAATACATCCAATATACACAATGTGAATAACTCATTCCTACATCACATATGCACAATGTTACCATCTCAAAAATGCATCACATATATACAATTTGATCATCTTGTGCACACAACACATGTGGGTCATCCCACAATAGTGAGTCCCAAACTTGGGACATTGCCTTTTCAGTTTTGAGGGACTAAAAAATATGAAATATCTTCAAATGAAGGTTTTTCTTGAACAAAGGTGCTTTCATTTGAAGGATTTACTACAAACACCTTCGAACAAAGGTGACCTTCATTAGAAGGTATTATTTTATTGTTTAAAAAATAATTAAATAATACCTTCAAGCAAAGGTATTATTTTACTATAAAAAGAAGTAATAAAAAAATGACCAAAATTATTTTTCTTCCACATTTCACAAGAGCATTTATGTAACCCATAATTGGCCATTGTGTTCATGAGGTGAGAAAAGAAGATAGATCTTCAGTCAAATTTTACCTCCCATTGCACCATGTGGCTCCAAATAGAGGTCTATAGTTGATGTTCATGTATGTATGTTACTCCTATATTTTGATATTTTATTAGGCATTTTCAACAACAAGAGTGACTTTTGATTGATATTCTAAAAATTGTTTAAATTTTTTCTGTAACTCTAATATTTGAATTGGAAACCCTTGAATAAATTTAGCCATAAAATGTCAAATAAAAACCCTAAAAAACTATTTTGAAACCATAAACAACAATTTTTTACTCTAAAATATCAAATAGAAACTCTAAAATACTATTTTAACCCTAAAATATAAAATTGAAACCCTAGACATCTAATTTTTAACTCAAACATCAAATTGAAACTTAAAACAACTATTATGAATCCCTTAAAAATTTCATCCCTAAAATATCAAAATAAAACCCCATATAACAATATTTTTTAACACTAAAATGTTAAATTAAAACCCTATACAATTATATTTTAACTATAAAATATCAAATTGAAACCCTCATAAACTATTATAAGCCCTAAAATATCTACTTGAAACCTTAGTTTCTAGATTATAAATCACAAAATATCTATTTCAAAACCTAATTTAGACATTTTAGGGTTCATAATAGCTATTTAGCATTTCAATTTGATATTGTAGAGTTCAAAAATATACATTATTACAAATATTTTTTAGAATATCAATCAAAAGGCACCTCTAGTATAAAAAAATATCTAGTTTAAAATAGACATTTTAGGGTTTATAATAGTTTTTGATTAGGAGGTAAACAGGTTTTGAATGGACTTGAAAGCATCAAGTTTTGAAGGGACGAAAAACCCAACCTAAGATGGACAAGCTGCACAAAGAATAGAATAAAAAACACCCAACAACTCAACAGAAATACAGCCAGCCAACAACCAACAACCAACCCAAGATTTTACATGGATCTTGAACCAATTGGTTTTGATGGGACCAACAACCCACTACAACAAGGTTTTGGCAGGGACCTTAAACCCAACAAGGTTTTGACAAGGACCTTAAACCTAATCCTATAGATTTTGAAGGGATCCACAACCCTATACAACCAGGTTTTGGCAGTGACCTTAAACCCAATCCAGGTTTTGACAGGGACCTAAAACCCCTTGGAACCACTTCCAAAGCCAAACTCCACCTAAAAAATAGAAGAGTAGTATCTCTTGTAGCACCACTGACCACAAAAAGCCAAATCATACTCCACCTTAATAGGAATAGGCTTTCCCCTATAAGAGAAGATGCCATGAAAAACCTTGCCACCACTATAGCCCCACTATAACACCAAACAACTCCACCTCAATAGATTCTAAAGCAATAGAAACCAATAGCCTAGAAAACTCCTCCACAAATCACCAAACCCCCTCTCAACCTCTAAAAGAGAGGAATCCACTATAGCAGAAGGCATCTTCACCTCAATAGAAGACATAGACTAGACAAACAGGAAAGAAGCCACCCAACCTTCAGCAAGGAAGAACATGACAACCATTAGCAACTCGAAAAGATGGGCCACCAAGAGAAACAAACCCTTCCATAAAGGACCATGGGTACAAAAGAACCCCAAAAAATGAACACCCCAACAAGGAGCCACAACAGAGAACCAATGAAGATTCTCCCACAAAACTCCCTCCAGTCAAGAACCTGGGGAAAGTAGATAAATGAGCCATAAACCCCAAAACTAAAGCCTCCCCACAAGCCAACAAAGAGGAAACCCTGCCACTAGCCCAAAACAGATTCATCCAAAATGGCTCCAATAAATCTTCAGAAGATAGCACAAGAGCTGACCCAAGAGAACTGTAGAGACACAACAACCAATCCTCAGCCTTCTAGGATCCAAAAGATGAGATGATTCAAGAAGCCTCCACCAAAATAGTTCCAATGGACAGAGCCTTCCAAAACAACTCCAAGACGCAACAACCATGCCATCAAAGGAGGAAGCAGTTTCATTTCTAATGCAGGCACACACGAGGCTAGAGCCAGTAGCATCCACCAACACTTGAAAAATCCTAGAGAAGGCAAAGAAAGCCCCAAGAAAAACCACTCCACCAGGAAGAGATTTAACTTTCAAACCAGCACCAAAAAAGATCTAGGCCTTAACCAAAATAGGCCTACCCAAACAGAGGACCATCCAACAGGTCAGACAACCCACGAGTAGCTCCCCCAGAATGCTAGGGTTTATAATAGTTATTTAGGGTTTAAATTTGGCATTTTATGGTTTACAATCTAGAAACTATTTCAAATAAACATTCCTATGTTATAAATTAGGGTTTTATTTAAAAAATAAAATATTTATTATGTGTTGATTGAATTGGTTTTGCATATCCCTACCATATATTGAACAAAATGAGTATTATATTAGGGTTATGAGTAGAATCTCTTCCATACATCTCAATATGAAAAAATTAGTAGTAAGTCTTAGAACCTCATAAGAAGACAAAGCTTGCAAAAATCCTTCCTTGTTTCCTTAGAGATATAAAAATTCAAAATCATGTCTTTATAAGAGTAAAAACTAAAAGCATGCCCTTGTTTGCTTGAAATAATCCTTGGTGATGAGCCTTTACATCTTCCTATTTGCATTTTGTTACACCCTTATTCACCTATTGCAATATTTGATGATAACCCCATGTTTCTTTTATTGTTTCTTGCACTCATGCCCCATTTTGGCTTGCCAAATGGGGGCCCCCTTTCTGATTTTCTTGTTTTTCCTTGTGTTTTCTTTTCTTGGTCATTCTCTTTTCTTTTTTAGTATTTTGAGGTTTTCCTTCTTTGTGTGATACTCATGTGATCCTTGACCCTTGATGTGTCCCTTTCTTCTTCTGATGAGCTCATCACTATCAAGTATCAGGGTTTTTCTTTTCAACATGCCTCAAGCTAGAAACTTGATCCCCAATCCCTAATGTAGGAAGCATCTAATAAACTCACCTACCACCTAGCACTGCATTTACTCTTCAAATATACATCGATTGTGAACTTTGGCATGCAAATCAAGTAGGTTTTTATTGTTCATCGAATCATTTTGATAGTCACTTTTCTCTCATTCTTTGAAGTGATTGCGCATTCTCTATGTTCTTGTGGCTTGTGTGTTTGTGTGCTATAGTATCTATAGTTTTGTTCTTGCTTCTATATTTGGTTCTTGTGTTCATTTATTTTCTTGATCTTGTGGTCTTTGGTTCTTCTCTCATTTTTGTTCATGTATTTTATCATTACTACTATTTTATGTTTATTGTTTGTAGTATGCCCCTTCCTAGGTTTTTATTATTTTTGTGGCACTTGTTCCATGCCCTATGTTGTTCCTCTCATTTTTCTTTTGTGTTTGATTCAACCCTCCATTTATGTTGTGTTCTACAATGTGTTCATAATTTTTCACTTGTGTTTATAGGGCCTTGTCGACTCCTCCTCAATATTGTTGTGTTGATCGAGGTTGTTTATAGATAAATTACTAGAACCCATCGAAGTATTAGACTATTTGATGACCTTATGCCAATCAGGCATAAGTATAGGGTCCTTCTTGATCCTTGATCTTTGGTGCCTCACTTCAAATATTACTAAATATTTTGGGCATCGATAATTGGTATTTAACCTTATCATATGACAAGTTTCAACATTACTATCAAATTCTATTTGATCCCGAACTCTAGATTTATTGCATGAAAATGATTAAATATTTCAAGCATTGGTGATTAGATTTCCTTCCTAATAGATATGGATTTTAGTGAACAAGTGAAGAATTTATCCTTGACTCCCAATCTTCAAACATAGATAATTTGCATCATTTTTTTTTTTTCGACCATGGGGAGTTATACCCTTTCCTCATTTCTATAGCTTTAGATAGGAGCTACAAAATCATTTTGGTGATCAATTCAAAATTCACTCCAATTCATATTCATTGGGAAGTTAGTTCAAGATACCTTGGGATTTATTATCTATGATAGAAGGTAAGAGGTTATCCTAATCTTTGATAGACAATGTGTCTTGGTATCAAGAGGTTTCCATCTACAAAGTTAAAGTTATTATTAATAAGACTGAAGTATTTATTTTGATGCTTGATTCCTGATATCTTATACCATGATTTGTGAAAGAGATCAAGATAGAAGGGATCATTATACCTATAAGTTTTTTTGATATGAGTCATAAGGTAAGCTCGATGCTCAATTTATGATGAATAATATTATCCATTACAATATGAGACCAAGGCATTAGGGAGTCTCCTATTTAATTTTTTTATTAATAAGGGCTATACCTCAAACCTGACTCCTAATAGGATATAATTTTATGTTAAGTATGGATTTAAAGCTTCTCTGATGAAGGGTACTCCCATTATAGATAGAAACTCACAAAAACATACTGGGTTGCATAGAAAACTATGCAAGAGAATGCAAGGGATTGTATTATTCAAAAATGGAAATGCATATTATAGTCTTACATGCATTCTTATGGGCATATTATTACATTCATCTGTCGAAATGTAGATCTAAGCTTTCACCTTCAGTTCTTCATTCTCTAGCAAGCAATTGACCCTCACCTTCTACCTCCTTCCTATCGCTTCACCGTGTGTCATTGTATCACCTCTCTCCCTTAGTTGTGTTCTACTTTCCTTCCATTTTTGATATATATTCTCATTTTCTAGGTTGGCCTTAACCTCCATGTCATGGTACCCATTGTCGTCCATTAAGTATTTGAAACCACTAGACATTTATCTCATCATCAACACAATCAACTGATCTAGCCAATGATTATGTATTCCACAACAATGATGTGGAATTTTTGAATAACATTTCACCATATGTCATGATCTTATTTTCCATCCACCACCGTTGACCACTTAACATTCCCATTCAAATTTCCCACCATCAAAATTTCTCTAGGACCCCAACTCAAGCTCTACCTAAAATGAAAAATTATTTACAACATTCACTGTCAGTATTTCAAGGGGATCTCAAACCCTTCTCTTTGAAATTTCCAGGCCTCTATGATAACTCCTCCATTGCAATATTGGGAAGACTCCACAAGTCCTTCCACCAAACCATCCATGTCTCCAAAATGGTTCATTATTGTCACCACATTGTTGGCCCATCAAAGGGATTCTTGAATTATTTCTATTGATAGCTTAAAGTCTCCTCAACTGCATGTTGGATGTCTACAATTCATCGAAAATCAAAGTTCATTCCTCTTTCCAGCCATGTACCGTCTTCCATCCTTTTAGGTGCCAAGGTTTGCAGTTCTTAAATGCATCTTTCATCTCAGCAGTTAAGTCAAGGTGTAAGGCTTATCACCGAAACCCAAAGTTTGATAAAACTACATAGAAAAATGACTAAGTCTAGGGTGATCCCATAATACTGGTTTATAATTTTTGGCCAAACTAGACATTGAATTGAATTTTTTTAACTAAATCTTCACATTCAGGCACCTATAGCTGCTAAACCATGAGGAGTTTGAAGATGATATTTGTGACATTTTTTTTATAGATTCTAAATATTTTTTATTTTTATTTTTTGAAATCGATTGCATTTCTTTTTCCATCTCCTTCAAAAACTAGTTTTTAGTAATATTTAAAAACACCATTTTTAAAGAGTGATGTTCACCATACACAACATAACTTTTTTTGTGAAGGATAAAATTATAATTTTCTCAAATTTAGATTTATAACTACAATATCTAGAACATTCATTTGGTTTCATCATGCTTTATTGAATGTTTTTTCTTAGTCAAGTTTTGAAGTCAAACCAATTATAATTTAGACATAGGCGGATTGTAAACAATGTAATTTTTTTGTATTTATCAAAATTCAATTTTTTTTATTGGATCAAGGACATCAATACCTAGCCACAACATATTTTTCAATTTTTTTTTAGATAATCTACTATTTTTCCACATGTGTAGAACATAGAGTTTGATTTTCGATGAAAAACCTACATTGACAAGAAATAAAAAATTTAAATATAATAATCAAATTAAATATATTTAAAATTATACTTTTTGGGAAGCTTATAATAATGACTACATGATTACAAATAATAAATTTTAAATGAATTCATTTGATTGCCCAAAAGGTAAATCAAAAGTGGTTTTTTATCAGCATTTTGCTAGGTGTAAAGGAGACTCTATTATTGGTATGGTTTAAAACTAGTGGGGTTCTATCCAAGGGGGTTTGATCTAAGGTGGTTTGATTAAACCCTCTTTAATTAAAATCCTTTAAATCAGACTTTTCAAAGCTTAAATCATTATATTTTCTAAAAATATGTGATTTCAAAGAAAAGTAGGATGTCCCAAAAAGTGTAAACCACTATTGTGGGATCACCCTCCAACAAGTGATAAGAGATATACCTGAGGCCCAAAGCATGAACTGCTAGAAATATTATGACTTAGCAACTCAATCCAATTCAGCCCTTATTCAAAAGAAACATTCACATCTTTTTAATTGATGAAATATTTCTCTTACACCGTAGATGCTCTTGCATCAAACACCCAGGGTAATTTGAAAAGTGACCCTATCACTCTTTAGAAGTTAGAGAAAAACCAAGACGACCAACCTCCGATTTAGACAACCATGTTGAATTTTCAATAGGTCTCACTTTCAAATTCACCAGGAATTTCCTATATTGTTTGTTCCTTGTGCTTCTTCCCACATGACTATCCAAACTTCCTTGAATTTCTTCTCATCCTATAGTAGGTATTGGAACACTCCACTGTACTCCTACCAACTCATGCTCCTTATCTTCTTGATGATATTCTATCAAATAAAAAATGTTAAATACAGGTGAAACATGAAAATCATTAAACAACTCCACCTCATATGCATTTCCTAAATCATGCTTCTTCAAAATCTTGCATGGTTCGAACTTCTTCATTTTCAGCTTATTATATGTGTCAATTGGAAACCTCTCCTTTTGTAAATGAAGCATGCCTTCATCACCTACCTAGAACTCCTTATGCCTTCTTTTCTAATCTTCCTTAGCCTTATACTGTGTGTACATCTTATTGATATGGTTCTGAACTTGTTCATGTACTTTCTTTATATGTTCAACAAAATATTCCATCTTTCTTAACTCAACAACTCTTCTATGACTACTACCATACATAATCTAGAATGGTGATTTACTTGTGCTTCTATTAACTAAATTGTATAAGAAAACTCTACCTATGAAAAAATAAAATCCCATCCCTTGGGCTTGTCACCTACCAAGCATCTCAACAAGTTACCCAAAATTTTATTCACCACTTCTACTTTTCCATCCGTTGACGGATGATGTGTTGAGCTAAAATTAAAAAAAAATCACCTTCTTCCACAACGTCCTTCAAAAATACCCTACAAATTTGGTATCCCCATCAGAAACTATGTCTTGGGTATACTATGTAGTCATACCACCTCTCTAAATAATAATTTAGTTATGTGAACTACATCACTTGTCTTATGACATGGAATGGAGCATTCCATCTTTCAAAATCTGTCTACCACCACCAATATGGAGTCATAACCTCATTGTGTCCTTAGAAAACCAAGAAAAAAATCCATGCTGATATCCTCCCATGGTGTCTTGGGTACAGGTAACAGCTAGTACAATCCAGTATTTTGATAGGAACCTTTTTCCATTTGACACACACTGCAACCCTATACAAATATCTTCACATCCTACTAGAGTTGCAACTAATATTAATGCTCACTTACCACAACAATTGTCTTATCCCGTACAAAGTGTCCTGCCAATCCACCATTGTGCTTCTCTTTGATCAAGTTTTCTCTCATCGAACTCCTAGGAATGTATAGTTGATTCCTTCTAAATAACATACCATATTGGATTGTGAAATCCAACCATATCATCGTATCCACTTTGATAGGCTCCTTGCAAGCTTTCCATGCCTTAATAAAATCAAGATCTTTGGGATACTCAATGACTTCAAATTGTATTTATTTCAAGTTTTTCCTCCTACTCAAAGTGTCTACAACCCTGTTTGATCTGCCACTCCTATGCTTCATGACAAAGGTGTAAATTTGAAAAAAATTGACCCACTTCAACTGCCTTTGATTCAATTTTCCTTGACTATTCAATACTGTAATGCTTGATGATCACTGAACAAAACAAATTCTTTTGGTAGGAATTAATGTCGCCACTTCTTCAAAACCTGGACTATGGCATAGAATTCTTGATCATAAACAAAATATCTCTTCTTTGCATCCTTCAACTCTTCACTAAAGTAGGATATGGGTTTACCTTCCTGACTTAAAAAAACTCCAATGGTGCTTCCACTAGCATCATAGTCAACCTAAAATACTTTATTGAAATCTAGGAGTGCCAAAATAGGCTACTCTATGACCTTCTTCTTCAGCAAATCGAAACTCTTTGTTTCTCATGTACTCTAGTTATATTATTTTCTATCCAAGAAAATATCTTACCTCAGTAGTGCTTCTTGGTGTTGGCCACTCCACGATGGCTTTCACCTTCTCTAGATCCATTTTCACACCCTCTATTGAGATAACAAATCCTAGGTACACTAGTTCACATTTCACGAAACTAAAAAATTCTTTCAAGACTTCATTCATGAGCCACATAAATGTGTTGGGTGCATTGGTTAGCCCAAAAAGCATGACTAACCACTTGTATAGTCCTTCTTTAGTTTTGAAAGTTGTCTTCCATTGATCCCCTTCTCAGAATCGAATCTGGTGATAACCACTCTTCAAATTGATCTTTGGGAAGTACTCAGCTCCACTCAAGCAATGTATTGTGTCATCCATCCTTGGAAAGGGGAATCGATACTTGATTGTGATCTTATTAATTTCTCTAGAATCGATACACATTCGCTATTCACAATCCTTCTTAGGTGCTAATGTTATAGGTACTACACATGGACTCAAACTTTTCCTAATCAATCCCTTTTGCAACAGTTCTTGCACTTGCCTATTCAATTCCTCATTTTCTGTGAGAGTCATTCTATGAGCTACCTTATTCAAAAAACTGGCTCCAAGAATCAAATTCATTTGATGATTGATTTTCCTTATTGGTGGAAATCCTTCAAGTACATGATAAAAAACAATACTCTAGAATTCATCCAACAAACCGTGCACTTCTATAGGTACTTCGCTATTGTCTTATTTTGCAGCCTTAGGAATCAATGGAAAACACGTGTTTGTGCCTCATACCATCCAAGACTTTCCTTCTTTCTACCAAAAAAATTTGTGCATTTCTACATACCTTTTCTCTTTCATCCTTTAGAGGCTTTAGCTTATGTCAAACTCCATCTTTTATCAATGAATAGGTATTAGCATGCCAATCATGCACTATTCACCGACCAAACTGCTATGGTTGGCCTAACAACATGTGACAAGAATTCATTGGTATTATGTCACACAAAATATCATCCTTGTAGTTACCAATCTTGAAATTTATCAATGGGTAAGTGCACCAAGATGGTTCCCAAAAAGGGGGCTTAATTGGCCACTTTTTTTTGAAATCAGGAAATGTTGACTTGGACGTGAAATTGAGGATAGTTACACTCAAAATTTTGAGATGGAACAAAAACAAGGATCGAAGTGCTCTGAGTCTAATTTCTAAACTACTAATTTATTTTTAAAATGGTTGAGATTAAGTGGTTAAACAAGGGATGTACACAAATTGGTGTTGTTTTTGTCAGAAAAACATAACATAGCAACTCTTGTACGACCTGAGCATGGTGAACTTTTTTTTAGTATTTTTAAAATCGCTACTGTCAGAAGTTAGCTAACAATATCTAGTTGATGTAGAATTTTTCTGATAATTTTTAGTGAATATTTGATTTTTTACTAATTTTCTAAGTGGGCACTTCGTAAAAAGTAGAATTTTCGGCCGTGTTCCCCCTACAAATTTTGGAAAGTAATAGATTTTTTTAAATTTTTATTTTTTAAAATTTGTAGAATGAAGTCTAGTTTCTAAAAATGTAATTTATTTGAAAATTTGATTAACGCTTAATTTATAACAAAAAAAAAAACCAAACAATGCTTTTTGATAAAAAAATAGACATACAAACAAAAGAAATTATGGACAAAAGGCCTAACATTGTCAGAAAGTGAAAAAAATTATATCGTTGGAAAGCTAAGAGGGAACTTAACATTACCCATGTGTTCAATTTTGTCAATATTAAACCAAATGCAATCCTGATGGTGAGCACGAACCCGATTATGTGAAAAATTGTAGAATTTGAAAAAAACACATCTCTAGTCATTGGGAATGCCCTCCAAACCTTTGGGTTGGTATTCCAAGGCAAATACCAAAGCTAAGGCTCAGGGATTCCCAAAGAAAAATATAATGTGAGTGCCCTATAACGCGAGTGCATTATAACATGCTATCGTTATTTATTAGTTTTCGCTTTTTCCTTCTCCATGGAACATTTCTAGCAACAAATAACGTGCTCATGTTATTTATTCCTTTAGTTAAATGCTAGTTTCTTGAATTTTTGTTCATATGTTTGTATGTATATGTATGTTGGTGTGTCATGTATGTATGTATGTATGCATGCACGTATGTATGCCTATATGTATGTATTTATGCTTATGGGTGGGAGTGGGGGAGAGGGTGGGAATGGGAGTGTGGAAGGGTGGGAGAGTGGGAGAGGGTGGTAGGGG
>VDFB02000017.1:237703142-237745869 GCA_007258455.2 Sequoia sempervirens
TCAAAATATGGATGTCATACACGTGCATGGTATGGTAAAAAAAAAGGACTTTAAACAGTGGTTTTTAGAAATGCCTATTGAAACTCAATTTGTACAATCTGGGTATTGAAATAAATTACATATTTGGAAACTAGAATTCAAGCACTACATTTTACGAGCAGTGACTTTTTTAAAGAATTCATCTCTAAGTGCTTCAAATTTTAAGGTCAAATGTGTCAAATTCTGAAAATCAGGAAAAACACTTCCACTTTTTGGCCAAAAAGTGAACTCAACTTCTTGCACACACCCCTAGTTTTCTTTCTAGTCCTCTTTAGTTTCCTAGGTGCACTTGATTTGAAACATAACTTTCTATTTAGCTTTATTTGCATCTTTGTTCATTCTTTGAAGATTTTTGCAAACATCATTGTGTTTTCAAACATTGTATATTTCTTAGGTTTTGCATTCTTAATCTGTCAATTAGTTCATTTCTTTGCATTTAGATCATCTTATTTAGTCTTAACAACATCATAAATTTCCTAATTTGAGTGAACCACCTAGATTTTGGTAGGGTTTATCTCTCTCCTTTTAGGTGAAAGATCCTAAGAGTGCAATTCTAGCTTATAAACCTAATAAAAAATCTATGGTTCATTTTGGTGAACCTACATATTGAACATTGTATCATTTTGATTTGAATTTGCATTTGCATACGAGGACTCAATTGCATTTTATTTTTCCTTGTTTGCATCCTAGGGCTTCTTAAAATTGCATTAGTGAAAGCATCATCTAGAGTTCATTATTGCATCTCATTTCATTAAATCATTATAAACTTTTGCATTTTCAGTCTTTATCTACATAGTACATATTTGAAAAACATTCAAAAAAGTTAGAAAAAAAGCCTAAAAATATCTCACCTGGGACTGATTCGCCACCTTGGGCGAATCAGTCCCACTACAAGTTTTGAATCACTATTTCCAGACTTCAATTTATTTCTTTGCACATTTTTGTTTCTTGCTATTTCTTTTCTATCATAGTTCAGTTATCTTCTATTTATTTTGCATAAACATCATTTTCTTTCATGGCATTTATGGATAGTCTTAGATTTTTGCAAATTTCCTCTTCAGTATTAGTTCCTAGTTCTTTTAGATCAGATTCATCAATACATGAAAAAAAAAAAAAAAAACATCAAAACAACCTTTCAAACAAATGATTCAATTTAGAAACAACATCTCATCCAAGCCTCTTAGTAGTGATGATGTAGACAAGTTAGATGGAGTTCTTAAGGATTTCCTCTCACCCACTTCATCCTCTAAAGCTTGCAATGAGAAACCTAAACCAATTAAAAATAACATCTCCCTCAAACCTTTTGGTTGTGATGACTTTGAATTGTTAGATGAAGACCTTTAGGACTTCATCTCACATAATTCATCCACTAAGGTTTGTTGTGACCAACTCAAAATAAAGAATATTAACACCTTTACTGTTGAAAAACTTAAACCAATTGACAATAACTTACCCCTCAAACCTTTTAGTCGTAATGAATTTGACTTGTTAGACGAACCCCTTTAGGATTTCAACTCACTCATGTCATCCACTAATGTTAATGTGATTCAACCTCAACTAATTCTTTACCCACCCTCGCATAAACTTCATCCTTCCAATAAACCTGAGTTCACTCTTTACCCACCTAAAACCAATGTGTTGCAGTAATCCAATAATGTTACTATTGCTCATACATATAATACCTAAAATAATATGCAATTACCACAACCAACCCCACCCTCTTTATCTTTACCCAATCCACCTAGTGCTCCTTGCTTTCTCCCACATACAAAGGAGTATGATCTTGTTAAAAAATTAAAGAATAATCCTCCAAAGATTTCCCTTTGGGATTTACTTCAACATTCACCAAATTACTACACTATTCTTCAAACAACCTTACAACAAATTGGCGTTCCTCCTAGTACAACTCTAAATTATGTGGTAGCTTTAATCCATGGAATGAATCAAGTTAATCTAGACATTAGTTTCCATCAGCATGAGCTTCCTTCTTTAGAGTTGTGAAAACAACATGAAGCCTTTATGATAATTTCTCAATTCAATCATATAGGTATCAAAATAACCCTCATTGATAATGGTTATTCCCTTAATGTGTGTAGTGTGAATCTCCTTGATCGATTATGTGTTGACAATTCCCAAATAATACTTGATTTTGTATCCATTTGAGGATTTGATAATACAACAAAGCAACCACTCGATATAATCACTTTACCTATTATAGTTGGGGTGGCTTCTTTACAAACTCCTATTCATGCCATGCTTTATGATCTTTCGTATAATCTTCTTTTAGGTAGACCATGGATTCATGAGATGAATGCAGTTCCTTTGACCCTTCACCATATAATGAAATATTTCTATAACAATAACATTTATCAATTTGAAATAGACCCTGAGCCTAAAATTTGCTTGCACCTTGAGAAAAGAGCTACAAGTCCTTTGAAAACATTAATTCCAACATCTAATAAAAACCCTCTGGAAATTTAACAAAACAGTGAGGAATCAATATCTAAATTATTTGGTGATGATTTGGGATCCTTAGAATTCACACCTTCATTTATGGGTGAATACATAATCATACAAAAGAAAGATGAGAAACAAGAATAGCCAACCATCATGTCTACTCAAAATTCCAAACAATCATCTCAAATATCTATCTCCTCTACTTTGGATGAAAATGCAACATATACAATATTTTTTGATGATATAGATTATCAACCCCCACCTAATTTGAAAGAAATGGAAATAATTTATGGAAAATGCTATGAACTTGTGAAACAATTAGGATATAATGAAAAATGGTGTGGAAAACATGAACAAGGTATTTGTGTTCCTCTTGAACCTAATACACAAGAGACAAAAATTGGATTGGGATATTCTTTTTCTAAAATGAAAAAAGCTACTCAACGAACTTCTTTGAACATCAATAATATTACATGTCAACCAAAATACAAACTCACAATCAAACATCTTGAATTACTTTATAAGAACTCACCACAATCATGGTAGTATGTTGATAGTGATGAAACTATGAAAAAAATGTTCTGAGTTTATGATAACACATCCTCTCCTACTCCCATGAAACGAGTTACTTGTGCTATGATAGTTACCAAGAAAAAATAAAGTGGTCTCACTAAAGAATTGTATAATTTTAAAGTTCTTAAATCTAATGCACTCCCTTTAGGAGATACAATTGATGTGTCAATGGGTAGCGATGATAAAGAAAAAGTTATTAAGATTGGGAAGTGCCTTGACGATGAAGGAAAAGAGGACAATACAACTTTACTTCATGATTTTTCTAAAAAAATTGCTTGGAAATATTCAAATATTCTAGGGATTGACCCATAAATTGTGACACACAACATCATTCTTGCTGAAAATGCTAAAATTGTTTGCTAAAAGATACAAAAATGCACCCTAATGTAGCTTTGCATGTTAAAGTAGAGCTTGAAAAAATCCTTGATGTAGGCTTCATTCGACCTATTGATTATTCTCTTTGGATCTCAAACATTGTCACAGTTTCTAAACCTGATAATTGTAGTAGGATATGTATGGATTTTTGCGACTTGAATAAAGCTTCTTTAAAGGAT
This sequence comes from Sequoia sempervirens, assembly GCA_007258455.2. Lineage (NCBI taxonomy): Eukaryota > Viridiplantae > Streptophyta > Pinopsida > Cupressales > Cupressaceae > Sequoia > Sequoia sempervirens. Next base: position 237,706,766 of record VDFB02000017.1, read on the forward strand.
GACTTTATGCTTCCTAATATTGACATGATCATGGATTCAACTGCTATACATGCTTTGTTTTCATTCATGGATGAATTTTTTGGTTATAATGAAATCCTTATTAATCCCCAAGATTAATACAAAACTGCCTTTACAATTGTTTGGGGAACGTTTTGTTGGGTTGTGATGTTGTTCAGTTTAAAGAACGCTGATGCAACTTATCAATAAGAAATGACATTGATCTTTCATGTTTACATACACAAAATTTTGGAAGATTATGCTAACGATATCCTTGCTAAATCCTTAACAAGACAAGACAATGTAAATGTTCTTCGGAAAATATTTGAATGAATACATAAATATAATATGTCAAGGTTAAATCAGAAAAAGTGTGTCTTTGGAGTAGATAGTGGTAAAATTTTGAGGTTTTTCATATCTCATAGAGGCAATGAGGTGGATACAAAGAAAATTGATGCAATTATTAACATGCCACCTCTTAGGAACATTTCTCAACTGCAAATGTTACAAGGTCTAATTCAAGCTATCTGTCATTTCATTGCATCTTTAGTTGATTGGACATTACCTTTCATGAATCTCCTAAAAAGGATGTTCCTTTTGATTGGAATGAGAATTGCAAATAGCCCTTTGAGAGTTTAAAGGAATACCTTGCAACTCCACCTATTTTACAACCTGTAATGCCAAACAAACTATTTATTTTGTACATAGCTGCATCATCCCATGCTCTTGCATTGTTGGTTGAACAAGACAATCATAGAAAAGAACATCATTTTTATTACATTAATTGAACCTTAATTGATTATGAAACTCAATATTCACCAATTGAAAAGAAATGCTTGGCTCTTGTATTCACTACTAGTAAGTCACAACATTATTTACTAAATGCTCAAATACAAGTCATGAAAAAAATTGATCTTCTAAAACATCTTTTCATCAAAAAAGACCTTTCTGGAAACTTAGCTAAGTGGGTGATGGGTATGTATGAGATCATCATGGAAAAAGTAGGCCCTTAAGTGGCAAAAAATTCAGAAAAATAGAGTTTGACAACTTGATGTAAAGTTTGAATAAGTTATCTATATTATTTCAAAAGTATGTAAGAATAGAATCTGTAGCAAATTGAATGTAGTTTCTAAACTACTAAGTTTATTTTAAAAAAATAAAATCTATTTGGTGAAAATTTAAAATTTCAATGCAATAGTACTTAAATTTCAAGGAAAAAATAAGTACATGTCTGTCTAACCACCCTAACCATAATAAAATGATAATATTTTTTTATAATATTTTAGATATAAGTAGAGGACTCATGTTTTGATGTGATGCATATTTTTTTGTAATTTTTTTCCAATTAAATAATTAATTATGAATTTTTATTACAAATTTTAAAAGATATAAAAACTTGTGTGTCTGACTACCTTAACTTGATCAAAACTTCATGAAATTTATTTTTTATTTTTTTAATCTTATGGTATGCAAAGCATAGAATGTGATGCATGTTTCAGATTCAAAAAATGTGATACCGTTTGAAAGCTATAAATGTTTTTCAATCAGCTTATCAATTAGGACTTTAGTCATAATTCAAATAGAAAATGAATAATAACTATTTATTAAATTCAAAGTATAGAATAATTTATATTGGTAGAAAGCTGAGAATCTCCTTTAAAAACCCTTTTCGTTTTATCAATTTTGGGTAAAACAAAGGTCGTTAGCCACATACCCTACACATACCCATCATATCGCCACTTTTTGGCCCATCATGATCCTACACATACCTGAATGTTGTTAACTAAGTTTGACCTTAAGTGTTTTTCACAAAAAACAATCAAGGGACAAGCCTTAACTAATCACTTAGCTGATGCTCCTTCTCCTTTCACTTCGCCTAATCACGGCTCCTTTCCTGATGATAATGTCTTGACCGCTAATATTAAAACATGGGAATTGTATTTCGATGGCTCTAAGTGTAGAAGAGGTTCTAGAGTGGTACTAATTCCACCCAACAGAAAGCCAATTCCCTTGTCCTATTGATTGAATTTCCTATGCACAAATAATGTAGATGAGTATGAGGCATTAATCTTGGGTTTGTGAGCTTCTTTAACAATGGATGCTAAACATATCAAAATCTTCGGTGATTCACAATTAGTTATCAAACAAATCAATGGGACATATCAAAATAAATAGGACAAGTTATCAAAATACAAGGATCTTACAATGAAGCTATTAGAGAAGTTTGAATCATTCACCCTTGATAACATCCCACAAAAAGACAATAGACATGTAGATCTGCAGTGGAAATTGCAGCCTCTCTTATATCTCCACATGATCCTTCAACATACTTCACCTTTGTTATTCATCCCATCATGAAACATTTGATTGATGCTCGATTAGAAGGCATTTGAACAATAACTCAAGATGATTTGCATGAATGGTATGATACAATATACCATTATTTAAAAGATGGTACCATTCTTGAGCCCACAACGACAAACACTCGAAATCATTTACACAAACTAGCAGCCAAATACGTGATCCTCACTGATGTGTTGTATAGAAGATCCTTTAATGGTCTCTTACTAAGGTGTCTTAAGGATTCAGAAATCCCTATAGCCCTTGAATAGGCTCATGTTGATGCCTGTGGAGGTCATTTTGGAGGACGATCATTAGTGCAAAAACTTATCTGTATGGTTTATTATTGGAGACATGGAGAATGACTTTTTTTCTTACATTAAACGATGTCACAAATGTCAAGAAAATAGCAATTTAATCCATGCTCCTAATTTTGCTCGCTTCATGCCTAAGTTCCCATTTGGTTGTCTTTAGTATGGGGATTGGATCTTATTGGAAAAATTTCACCTCCCTCTTCTATCGAACATACATTTATCATAACTGCACCAAACTATTTCATGAAATGGGTCGAAGCTATTCCTCTTCATTCTACAAATGATAAAGTAATTTTTTGTTTCATATTGGAACACATAATTTCTCACTTTGGACTTCCTTCTGCAATCATCTCAGACAATAGAACCCCATTTAAAAATAACGTTCAGTAACGAAATTTCTTGAAATGTTCAACATTCAAGATCGATTTTCAACACCGTATTATCCACAATCTAATGGACAAGTTGAAAGTACTAATTTTTTTTTGGAACAAATTCTAAAGAGAACTATTAATAAATATCATAAGGATTGGTATACACAATTAGATTATGCAATTTGGGCTTACTGAACAAGTGTTAGATTGTCCATAGGAACTACACCTTATAACCTTGTTTATGGCACTGATGGAATCATGCCCTTGGAATTAGAAATTCCCACATTGTGAATTTTTCTTCAAGAACTTATTGAAAATGCAACTTATAAATACCAATGATTGCACCAACTTGAGATGCTCGATGAAAAGTGCATTAATGCTCTTAAGCATATCCTAGCTTGCATCAAACAATTACAAGGAAAACACAACACACATGTCATTCCTCAAACGTTTCATAAGGGTCATTTTGTTCTTTATGAAAATAAACATAATACTAATGTTGAGCATGAAGATAAGATAAATTCAGCCCTAATTGGTTAGGACCTTACATAGTTGATACTAGTTATGGGTCTAGTGCTTATGTCTTAAATAATCTTGACCGAACACCCTATAAGGAACTGATTAATGCCACACATTTGTGTCAATATTACCTCTAACCTCTTTGAATAGTATGATTGTTAAAGCAGTGTTGTTTAAAGTTATTTGATGTCATTCTAAATAACTTTCACATTGCTTCATTCTTGAGAACTAATCTTGTTTTTTTCTAACACTAAGGTAATTATTTAAGTTCATTTTATAATTACTTTAGGATTCATATTTCACCCTTCTCTTATGTTAACTTAGATCCTTATGTGAGATATGCGTGTATTTAATTTAACACACTCTCTAATCAACAATGTTGTATCTAAAGTGAAACTGAAATACATTTTACATTAGATCACATCAATCATGTTAAATCATGTAGACATTAATTAAATACTTTTACCATAAGTCATTTAATTAATAACATTGCACTTAACATTCAAACACAAAGAGACACATCATAATCGCACCAAATGTGCATGTTTATATATATTAAATTTGTATATACATCTCAGTATCATATACAAAGTCAGAAAGGTTTGTGAGAGCTAGAACCCTTAGGCTCTGGAAAGTGTGATCTGGTCCGTAGACGTCACGAGATGGTTGTGTGTGATCATGATCATAAATAAAGATAATAAACTAGTTGATCTAGATTGAAGGCTCACTTTTACTAGATGATGTAATTTTTTTCCTTTTGTTTCATTGCAATGATATATTCTTAACTAAAATTTCTAATCGAATAATTGCACCTTTTATTTTTTCCCCTTTCTCTCTCAAAGGTAAGGATTTAAGATTTAACATAGAATATTAATATAATATCAAAGAATGTTCATGTCCAGAATCATGATGGGCCAAAAAGTGGCGATACGATGGGTACTTGTAGGGTATGTGGCTGATGTCTTTTTTTTTACCCAAAATTGATGAAATGAAAAGGGTTTTTAAAGGAGATTCTTAGCTTTCCATCAATATAAATTATTCTTTACTTTGAATTTAATAAATAATTATTATTCATTTTCTATTTGAATTATGACTAAAGTCTTGATTGATAGGCTGATTGAAAAACATCTATAGCTTTCTAATGGTATAGCATTTTTTGAATCCAAAACATGCATCACATTATATGCTTCATATACTATAGGATTAAAAAATAAAAAAATGAATTTCATGAAGTTTTGACCAAGTTAAGGTGGTCAAACATATGAGTTTTAATATTTTTTAAAAGTTGTAATAAAAAAATCATAATTAATTATGTACTTGGAAAAAAAATACAAAAAAAATGCATCACATTAGGACATGAGTCCTCTACTTATATCTAAAATATTATAAAAAAATATTATCATTTTATTGTGGTTAGGGTGGTCAGACAGACACCTACTTCTTATTTTTTCCCTGAAATTTATGTACTATTGCATTGAAATTTCAAATTTTCGCCATATAGATTTTTTCTTTTTTAAATAAATAGGTAGTAGGTTAGAAACTACATTCAATTTTCTACATATTCTATTCTTACATAGTTTTTAAATACTATAGATAACTTATTCAATTTTTTACGTCAAGTTGCCTAACTTTGATTTTTCTAAATTTTTTGCCTCTTAAGGGCCTATTTTTTCCATTATGATCATGCACATTCCCAGGAGTCATTTTTCACTTCATCATCTTCATCCAAGGAAGCCATATTACTATTTTTTGAAAGAAATGTGTCAATGTTGCCATTTTATTGCACCATGATAGCTTCCCTAGTAGGAGATATTTTAGGAGAGCTACAAACTAGATGCTAGTGACATTCAAAGTTTGGTTATTCTAAAAAAAACTTCATCACAAGTAAGGGAGTTATCAATGGTTGGATTTTATTTCTTATCGATAATGGCATTCTCTTGTTCAATAATGTTTTCACTAAGATTCTTACGATTCTCATCAATTGGATCTTCTAACACCATAATATCTTCTTCACCAATAGGAGAGATATTAGGAGAGGAAAATTTTTGATTATTGTCCATAACATCATCCTTTTTCTCCAAGGTCTCATTCTCAGATTGTGCCATAATATCTACCATAGTAGGAGATCTTTTAGGAAAGTGACAAACAAGAGGTTCATCACATTTCATGGTTAGATTTTGTAAAGTAGCTTCATCACAAATAAGGGAGGCATCAAGAGAATAACAACTATGAGATTCATGGTTACCAATGATTGAAATTTTTTGTTCAAATAGGTCTTCCCAATTGGTAGGTTCAGTAGGAAAGGGAGGAACAAGATTGTCATGACAATCAGTAAGTATAAATTCTAACACCAAACTATCTTCTTCATATCTAGAAGAGATATTAGGAGAAGGACAAGTTTCATTGTCATGGCTACCTACAATTACATCCCCTTGTCCTATAATGTCTTCCCAAGTAGGAGAGGTAGGATTTTCATAGTTTTCAATCATTGGATCTCTTAATATCAACATATCCTCCACACGAATGTGTTTTTCATGATCATTCACGATTGTATCCTCTTTCACTAAAGCATTCTCACAAGTAGGGGAGGTGTTGGGAGATGAATGGAGACTAAGTAAAGTATTTGCAGGATCATCATGGAAAAAATAGGCCCTTAAGTGGTGATAAAATTCAGAAAAATTAGAGTTAGGAAACTTAACGTAAAAATTTGAATAAGTTGTCTATATTATTTAAAAATTTTGTAAGAATAGAATTTGTATAAAATTGAATGAAGTTTCTAAGCTACTAGGTTTATTATTATATATATATATATATATATATATATATATATATATATATATATATATATAATAAATTTCAATGCAATATCCTTGATTTGAAGGAAAAAATAAGTAGGTGTATGTTTGACCACCTAACCATAATAAAATGATAATTTTTTTATAATATTTTGATATAAGTAGAGGGACTCGTAATAGATGTGATGCATTTTTTTGTAATTTTCCAAGTAAATAATTAATTATGAATTTTTTATTACAACTTTTTTAAAAAATAAAAACTCATATGTCTAACCATAACTAGGTCAAAACTTCATGATTTTTTTAATTTTTAATCTATAGTATGAAAAGCATAGAATGTGACACATGTTTTGGATTTAAAAATATATACCATTTGAAAGCTATAGATTTTTTCAATCGACCTATCAATCAAAACTTTTAGTCATAATTCAAATAGAAAATGAATAATAATTATTCATTAAATTCAAAGTAAAGAATAATTTATATTGGTGGAAAGTTGAGAATCTCCTTTAAAAACCCTTTTCGTTTCATCAATTTTGGGTTAAAAAAAGTCATCATCCACATACCCTACACATACCCATCATATTGCCACTTTTTGGTCCATCATGATCTTGCACATACCCGAAGGAGGAGAAGGAAAAAACAAGACTTATGTGATTCTCAATGATCATATCTTCTTTGACCTTTTGATGCTTGTATCCTCATGTATCAAAGATTTAGTGAATGATCAGATGAAGTTGTCGAGGGCTTCATCTAATATTTCAAACTCATCACTACTAAAGGGTTTGAATGATATGCTTTCTCCAAGGTTAACCATTATGTGTTTGTTTCTTTTGATGTTTCTAGTTTTTTTTGTTATCTAATGATTTCCAGATGTAATCTAATCTTATGAAACTATGAACTAATGCTATAAATGAAGAAAAAGTGTAGTAATCTAATTCTATCCATAATTGTAACATGTGCTTGAAATGAAAGCAATTTAAGCTAGACCTAATGAAATGAATGAAATAGAAACTTAGTAAGCTGAAACAAATATCTAATAACAACAAACTGAAACATAGAAATGAAGCTTTCAATGTAATGAAATGCAGATTCAAGTTTGATATAGGACTAAATTTCCCAAAGGGGTGAATGATTCCTAGTTAGAGTTTTTTGAAGGTTCAAATAGTGAAAAATAATCAATACAAAATTCCCAAAAATTAGGTAAAACAACCTATACTAGGACTAAATTACCCAAGTGGTTGAATGAGTCCTAGATTAGGGTTTTGACACTAAATTCAACAAATTTTGAGTGAATGTTAGTATTTTTTTTTTGTATTTTGTCTTAATTGTTTGTAATTATAGATTTCAAATGAGATTTAATGATGCAAGATGCAAAAAATGCAACCTATATGCACTTCACTAATGAAAGATTTAAAAACCCTAAATGAAAATTAACTAATGCAAGATCTAATGCAAAGATAATGTAAGCTAGATCTAGGTCTTTAATGCACTCCAAAATAGAAATAAAGGGTTTGAAGGTTAGTTTCACTAAAATGAACCGAAAGAAATAGGAAGTGTCAATCTCGATCAAGGAAACCCTAAAGATCTCAATCTAATGATTCAATTCAGAGAAGGGGTTGTTGTAAGGTCTCCTTGGGTGTGATTAAAAGGGGGTTCACCACTAAGCAAATGCTTAGAAAGAAGGAAATGCAAATGATATGCAAATCTAGCTATGTAACCTAGGAAATGAAACTTAAAATCAAAACAATAAACTAAGAATGAATAGAGGGCCACCTAGAAAACTTAAGATGCCTGAAGCAAAGTACTAAATCTCATAATTATGAATTTTGATGTGAACTAGGACTCATACGCTAGACTGGGTGATTTAGTCCTAGTTTAGGGTTTTGGACTGAAGCTAGAATCTACAACTAGAAACCAGGATCAACAGAAATCTGCTAAAAAGTGGTATACTAGGACTCATATGCCTAAGGTGGTGATTTAGTCCCAGTATTAGGGTTTGTTTGAAACTCTGGTATCCTTTGGTGATATTTTGTAGATTCTCTCTTGTCAGATCTCTAAGTTAGAAACTTTGAATTCTGACCTGTATGCAACTCTCCATGAAGATGGCAACTTCTTGAAAACTTTGAAAACCTTCTTTAATCTTGCAACTTAGTCTTCAAAGGATATTCATGCTCAAAACACCTAGATCTACAATCACACATGTAGAGGAGGAAAAATGTTGTTTTGTTAGTGGATAGGGTTTTCCTTGGTCAAACTTTGTTTTGGCAATCAAACCTTGAAATGAAATGAAATACCTTAAAGGAATGATGAATGAACAATATGCAATGTTGCAAGTCACCAAAACCTTTATAGAATGCTTGAACCTTGACTTGAATACGTGCTTGAATTATGCAAACCTACATCACAAATGTTAGCTCAAAAACACACATGATGCATCATGCCTTTGGCATGATGCTTGAATCTTGAATATAGCTCCAAAATGCTTTATAACCAGCTCTTGAATGCTCTTGAAGACTCTTGATCTCAAATTTTCTATAATACTTGAATACTTGTAAACTTGCTCAGTGAAAAAAGATCTAAATTTGATCGTCGTATAATTATATTTAAATATTTGATTAATTGTTTTAAAAATATTATGTCACATTAGAAAAGAGACTTGAAACATATCTTAAAAGAATATATATATATAGAGAGAGAGAGAGATCTAAATTTGATTGTCGTATAATTATATTTAAATATTTAATTATAAAATTCAATTAATTATTTTAAAAAGATTATACCACATTAGAAAAAACACGTGAAACATATCTTGAAAGAATACATATCTATATCATGAAAGAAACAAAAAGATCTAAATTTGATGGTGAATAATTATATTTAAATATTTAATTATAAAATTCAATTAATTATTTTAAAATAATTATACCACATTAGAAAAAAGACATGAAACATATCTTAAAAGAATATATATCTATATTATCAAAGAAACAAGAATATCTAAATTTGATGGTCATATAATTATATTTATATATTTAATAATAAAATTTAATTAATTATTTTAAAAAGATTTATCATATTAGAAAAGAGACTTTATATATATATATATAACCATCAAATTTAGAGACTTGAAACATATCATATATATATATATATATAAGATCTAGATTTGATAGTGGTATAATTATATTTAAATATTTAATATTTAATTATAAAATTCAATTAAGTATTTTAAAAAGATTTGAAACATATCTTAAAAGAAATATATATATCATGAAAGAAACAAGAGATGTTAATTTGATGATCAATTAAACTTTATTATACCTCCCGACACGGCACAAACTATATATTTCCATTCGCGTTCAAAGATTGTGCCGTGTCGAGCGGTGTAATTAAGTCATTCGGGGCGGACTATAAAATAGTTGCCAACTTAAAGTTATAAAGCGGCTGAAGGCGAGGCCTTCCCTCTTACTCTCTGAAGATTGCTCAAATTCGAAATTTGAAAGAGACTGCCTGAAGAAAATAGTTGCAGACTTTATTTGAAAGTGAACATTCAGATAAAGAACTGTGTTGAAATGGCGGAGGTTAAATATAAATTAGTAATTGAAGTGTTATTAGTGTTGAGCTTAGCGAGGAGCGCAGCGAGCTTTGTGGGGTTACCATGCAAGGCAGGGAGGCGGACATGCTCAGCGTTAGTGAGCTTCACTCCACTGGTGGAAACCAATCTATCGGCCATCGCGGCTCTGTTTCAGGTCAAAAATTACAGGCACCTGGCCGGAGCAAACGCCTGGGAGTTGTCCGTGGGCCGCAATGCAACGATTCCAAAAGGCCTGACGGTGAAGGTGCCGGTGAGGTGCGCCTGCAGCAACGGCACGGGGATCTCCAAAGGTGGGCCCGTCTACACGGTGTTGCCGGGTGACACGCTCTCCGGCATTGCGAGCACCGTTTTTGGGGAGCTTATTACATACCTGGATATAGTGGCAGTCAATCCCACGATCACAGACCCCGACATGATATCAGTGGGAGACAAGTATCGTATCCCTCTGCCTTGCTCATGCTCCTCCTCCTCATCGTCCAAGGAGATTCATTATTCATACGTAGTGCAGGCGGGGAACACGCTGCAGGGCATCGCTTATCAGATGGGAAGCACCCTGTCGACGCTCATAACTGTGAATAATATTACCGATCCTTCCAGTCTCGCCGCCGGCCAAGTACTTGACGTTCCGCTTACAGGTGTTTCCCTTCACTACCACTTTCTCGGTCTTTCTCCTATAAAACTTTGCCTTTCTGTTTACATCTAAATTTAATGCCTGTAAGACCGTATGTATGCATTCTGATTTAAAAGACAATTAAATGTTTAGGAAGATTAAGATATTGTAATGGAGGATTTTGTCCCATCTGAAATTAGCATATATTTTAAATATAGTCTTATTATAATTGTTTTACACACATTGGCTTTACTTGTTCTTGATTTTTGTTTCTTAACATATTTTTGAAATGTAATTCCTTTTTTAATTTTTAATTTTATTTTTAACGTTGATTGTTTTTTTTTTTTTTTCTAAAATGCATTTGTTTTTATACGGACTGTGCTGATCACTTATAGACACCATGCTCCCAAGGTATGCCTCTCGGCATAATAATTAGTTATTTGATATGAGAGTAAGAACTTTTAGACTAAAATTTTGAGGGGTATCTATTATGTCAAATTTGCTTCTGGCACAATTTCAACCTCATCCATTATGATTTTGACCCTCACTCAATAAGACCTGATTACTGATAGGCTCATTCAAAACCATTCAACTTAACTAGTAGATCAAAGACCTGTTCATTTTTATTTTATTTTTCTTTATTTTTCTTTTCCTTGCGAATTGAGGTTATGTTGATTATAAGTTTTTAGATTTAATTGTGTTTGTTTTAATTTAAAAAAAAGAAAAAAAAAAATTGGTTAAATTTTTGTATTTAAGAAAATTTGTTTTGTATTACACATACATTTTTTTCAAAAGTAATTTACAAATTTCTACAATGAAAATATCATATCTCTAAAAAAAGTAGTAGAATCTAAAAATTTATAATTATCTTTATCAATTGTGAAAGTTCTATGATTATTCTTAAATTATATAGTATTAATAAAAAATTTGATATATACAATTGAATTTTAATAAAACCTCACATAATAACATGACTTTTTATTTGAAATAAAATTTTATTTATCTATTTTAAAAGAAATAAACTTATGTATATTTTAAAAGTATGTATATTCTTTATTTTATAAAAACTAATAATTTTTTAACAAAACTGTAATTAACAAATGAAAAAATTTGCACAGTAATTTGTATATATATAATACTCAGCATTTGAAGGGCAACTTTGACTATTGAACGGCTGTAGGACTTTGACCTCATCCAGACTAATAAACACCAAAACAAACTAAAATTTGGCTTGTTTCGTAATAAAAAATCAAATCACTGCTATCAAAATGAATTCATCTATTATTTGTTTTAATAAATTTACTGAAAGTTAAGAGATTGAGAGATCAAATTATTTTAAAATAAATTTTGGCTAATAAAAATAGGATAATTATTTATTTATTTTAGTGTGGTAGAGTGAAAATTTTCTATTGATTCTAAAACAAAATGAAGTATAATTATAGAAATACAATACTACATAGATATTAGATATTGTGATTATTTTATTTGTTGAGTTTTGTTTCAATTTAACTTCTGGCTTTTTTAGTATGATCAATCACATGAGATTATTATTAGATTAGATCACTGTAATCTTTAACAATTGTATTTGAAAGAAAAATGTTAAATAATTTTAATTTGAACTAAAAATATTACATTATGATATAAATTTATGTGCTAAAGCATTGTTTAAACAAATGTAAAAGGTTTCATTCCTTTGAATAGTATTAAGTCTACAAATGAATTAGAGTGTGAGAAAATAATCTTATTGTTCTTCTTTATTAAATATTTGATGGATCCATGTTGCATGAACTGTAAAGGAAAGCTACTCACAAAGACCATTATCTACAAATTTCTCATCCTTATTTCAGTGAAAAATGAGGTGTTTTCAAAAAATTAGCTATTAAAATCTTTTGACTTTGTCATGTGTTTTGATCGAGAATCTTTCATTTAATTTGTGTATTTAAAATGAATAATTTGTCTACATTAATATGTCAATAATCCAAATATAAATACAGTAAAAGTTATTGATATTTAGTATTTATAAATTCATCAACATGATATAAGATGTATGGAAATATAAATAATATAATACAAATTTTAAAAGCAATATGGCAAAAAAACATTAATACGCATAGCAACAACTCTTTTAGATATAAAATAACTATACAAACAATTATCCCATGAATCCAATATATAGGAAAATGTATTTGGGATATATCATTCAATCCTCTCATCATCATCAATCAATCAATCAGTTTTTAGATTTCTTAGGAGAAACAACTTTTTTTTCTTTGTATCATTTATGCTTGCTTGCTTGTTTACTTGTGTGTATTATTGTTTTGTGTGCATTTGTCACAATCCTTATAATATATTATCACAACATCATGGTCTTCCATATCATGGTGCCATATAGCATATGCTTGTGTGTGACCTTTTTTTTTTTGAGTCAATCCTTTATGCACTTGACACATTGTCGCCCTAGTCCTTACACCTTTGTGCATAACATCAAGTACTACAACAAATAAAGGTTGGTTAACTACCTTAGAATGACTATCCCCCATCCATTTGCATCTTCATCCACCTTCTTATCATGATCTATCCATCATTTCATTTCCTTCTATTTGATATCCTCCAATCCTTTTACATACTTTTAGGGCACACCCATTTTATTCAAACCCACTTATCCTCTTAAGGGGGTAGCACATGTATACCTACCTCCTCCTTCATCATCATTCCCATCCTTACAGTGATTGAAGCATCTTGCCACTAGTTTCATCTCTTCTAAATCTACACCCATTATGTTTTATTTATCTTTGAAACAACATTGTTTCATTTAGTTGCAACATCACATCTCAAAGACAAGCAAAATATAGATACATAAAATTGTGCACAACCTAATCCAATGCTTCAACATTCATCATAGTAAGTGCAATTATTGGTCCTAGTTCCTCTCAGTCACATGGCATTTCCTCGTGTCTTAACCATCTATTCTTATAATACATTTTCAAATCTAGACCGATCACATCCTCAATTAATAATCCATAAATCAAACCACGTCATCTATCAAATCTTGAAGGAATGAGCAATCCATAGGTACACGATTCCGATCTCAAGAGCAACTAACATCTTTACATCAAGCATTCCAGAGATCTAAGGTTTGCATCTGATAGTAGTTTGTTGATTCTCATTGTATTTGCATTCCTTGTCTGCACTATCTGAGGTAGGATACAGATCTTAGATTTATCTTAATTACTTATTTTTTATTTCAAATCTAGAGAATAAGTTTTTGCATGCCCTTTATCATTAAAAGGCAGGGCAGCCTCAGCAGCATAGCCATAGGGGATATGCCGTTGGCAATTGCTTGCATAGGAATTGATGCATTTATGTTTCAGGCTCCTTTGCACAGCTATGATTGTAGTGGGCATAGCCTCCACAGAACAAGAAATGGATTTAAAACAGAGTAAACTGCAATAGCTTGATCTTGTCATATTCTTTATGAACATCTTACCAATACTTGCAGGCTTACTTTTACCTAACAAGCGTTATTCTAATAATTGTAGCGTGCTCATCAAACATTTCTAAAAAGTCCAGAGACAGAAACCTACTTGTTGCAAATGGAAGTTATGCCATCACTGCTGGCAACTGTTTGCAGTGCAGCTGTGGGCCAAGTGACTTAGAGTAAGAAATTTGTCTCATTTGATCTCTATTTGCTACTGCTATTCGTTTGTTTGTTCATGAAGACTTTTTGATTCAATTTGTTCTTTAAATGGCAGCCTATACTGTATGGCAGCACGTCTGTCTGCATCCTGTTCTAGCTTGAAATGCCAAAACAGCAATCTGCTGATTGGAAACATCACTACGCAGAAAACAAGTGCTGGGTGTAATGTTACAAAATGTTCTTACAATGGCTATGTTAACAAAAACATTTTGACATCGTAAGAACTTTCCGTATCCTCTTATCTAAATCTCTAATTTCCAAGATTATTGCTTCAAATCTGCCAGACTGATCTTCTAATTTATGCCGATTTTATGTTGTCATAAATTTCAGGTTGGAAACTTCCCTTCAGCGACAATGCCCTGGTATACATCATCTCTGTTCACATTTTTGTTACCAATTTCATATTTTAAAGGATTCTATTGACACATTGAAGATCATCTATTTACGAAAATGAAAGGTTAATGACTAAGGGAATTGTCTTGCAGCAAAACATGTTTTCCCAACTTTGATAACGCCCTCTTCCACAGTTCCAGCTCCAGCACCTGCAGCTGAATCTCCAAGCATTTCTCCAATCAGTCCCCCTTTGAAAGCACCCTCTTCCACAATTCCAGCTCCACCACCTGTAGCAGAATCTCCAGACATTACTCCGAACAATTCTTCTTTACCAGGCTCTCCGAACAGGGGTTCACCAGCATCAAATTCAATGGCTGCCGATTCACTTACCTCATCGTTTGTGGTTACCATGTTGGTTTTAGGGCTTCTTGTTGTGATTCACTTTGATGAATTGTATTCCTCCTTGCAAGTACATTGCATATATACATGATTGATATGTTAAGCTCTTCATTTTCCTTGCTAGTTGTCTATATGCTTTGACCACATTTTTGTTTTTTGAGATGAAAGCCTCTTCATACTTTATGAGAGTGTTTATTTCCTGCAGAGTATTTTGTGAGCCATTCATTTCAAGACATTGCCACTATTTTGGCACCATAGCTATTTTCTGTCAGAACTAGCAGTGGTTGTTATTTACCTCTTCAATTTAGATTGATGTTTTAATCACTGAGATACAATTCCCTTCCTTCAGAATGCCATTCTATTTTGACTAGGCTGGGAAGTGTTGACCAAGATAAGTTATTGATCTTTTTTTCCTGGATCTCTCTAGAAGATATGACTTATCTGTCAAACGAATGCATTTTCAGGCCCTACCCTAGTGCCAGACACTTCTTCATCCTCCCCCGTTTTCTTTTCTGAATGTTCAGAGAACTCTAGTCTCTCTCCATTTTCCTGGTGGACCCTCTTGACTTTTATGGAATTACTCGAAGACTCTGTGCTCCCAACCTTTTCGCGAGGCTTCAGTCTTGCAAGAATCTGGGGTTTATCAGGGTCTTTTATGTTACCCTTCCAACTCTGTTTTCACCAATACCGAATCAATGGAATTGGAATTTCAAACTGATCAGGGAGGTCCTTCCTCCATAATATAAAAGCAGAAGCCCTTTTCCTCTGAGACGTAGAAACAAGCTTCATTGGATCACAAATCAAGAATCTCAAAACCTGTAGATCGAGGTTTCAAATTACCTCATGCGTAAAGAAGTTAATGAGTGCATCGGCACAAAAAGTGATTCTATCATCCCCAACCATGAAATCATCTTCCAAGAAGATAGTCAACAGTTCCAAAATCATGACAAGGAGCAACGGAATTCTCCAGACAGAGAGGCTGGCAATCTTCAATTTCAGTTGGATCACATGCAACAATGGTGAGATCCAATATGGAGTTTGTGAGGAAGAATCTGTATATACGAATGGATACTCGTCAGGCTTCTCAGATTCAAGCTCAAAAAAGCATATCATGTTGTATACTTCTACGACGCCTTGTATGCTCCTACAGTTTTTAATAACCCTTTAAATGCTTTTTTTGTTTTTAAATTTATCCTTTGTTGTATGATCGTTTATAGTTGGGCTTTTGATATACATAGTCAGAAATACAGTTTTTAACAATTATTAGCTGAAGTTTGTTCGTATGTTCATTTTTATTAACCTAACTAAGTATTTTTAGTTGGGCTCTAGCATTTCAATTTCAAAATTGGTTCTTTTGTTAATTGGGTAATCTTTCTTGGATAGTAGTGTTTCATCTATATGAGCATCACCTAAAAGCAAATGAGTGTTAAGTGGATGATTCATTATCATGAGAGATGGGTTCTTGCGAACCACTACTCGTGAAATATGAGTCAATGAGTTTGACTCGTAAAACTACACGGTTGAATCTTAATAGTAATATCACAGTTCTCTTAAAGACAAACATGCACAACCAAAATAAATCAGAACTCTGTTTTTCTATATTTATCTATATAACTGAATTTCAAAATAGAATAAATGATTTTGTATGAGAAACACTTTTGTATGGGAAACAAATATTAGAATGCTTCTTAAAGACATTATCCAAAATACCCTACATTTATTCACTATTCTACAACTAATTTATTCATATCAATATTTACACATCTGTTTTTTTTTTCATTTATTGTATTCTATTAAAATAAAAAGTCTTAAGTCTTTAAATATAGGACTTTTATTTCTCTGTATTGACACTCCTATTTAGTTAAATGTTTCTAAATTAAACTATAGTGCATTTAGCCTTCTTTTACAAACTCAAATTTATACCTTTTTAGGTGCATTTGTTAGTGCTTGTGCCACCACCACTTCACATGCATAGTACTACATTTATACAATATTCTTATCAATTAGCTCATGAATAAAAAAATATTGTATTCTATATGCTTAACTTTCCTATGATATTTTGAATACTTTATGATGGTAATATGATTTTGGCTATCACCTTTGTATATTATTTTAATATTTTTTTCAATCATATTGATTTCTTTACTATTTGATATGTTAATATTTACTTTTATTTTGTATTAAAAAACTATTGGTTTTTTATTACTTGTCTAAAGAACTACACATAAACATGGTTTCTTTTTATCGAAACTCCTAACCAACATGCATCACAATAATCTATAAGCTTTGGAGATTTTACTAAACTAACATTAAATGCAATTTCGTGCTTGGTTGTTGCTTGAATATATATGAAGTTTTTTAATATTGGTTAGTGTTGTGGTACAAGATTGCTGGAAAATAGCTTACCATGCTTACAACAAGTGTGATTCTAGGTCTATTAGAAACCAATACATGCACTAAGCTCTCAATAGTATCCTAATATGAAATTATACTCATATAATATGCTTGTTCTTGCATTTTTGGCATATTTTTATTGAAAGTTTCTTAGCTATATTTATTGGATTACAATTGTCTATCTCAAATTTATTGAGAATGCTCCTAATATGCCTCTCATCATTAAGATGGATTAGCCTCTTCTCCCTATCCCTTAAAATTTTGATGCCTAAGCAATGAGGAATCTCACCATGATTGGTCATCTCAAATTCTATAGCTAATTTAGACTTAAAAAGGTTTTAAGATTTCTAGATCATTGCTCATAATGATAGTTTCAGTACACATAGCTAAAAATATTGCTAACTCAACAACATGCTTGTTGTAGACATCTAAATAATCATGCTTATATCATGCTCATGAGGATTATTTTAGTCCATACAATGTCTTCTAAAGCCTGGACCATGCTAACTATTCCTTTCCTTCTTGTATGTAACCTTCTCATTGTTGGAAGAATAAATCTTCCTTTAAATAAACCCATTTAAAATGTTATTTTTATATCTAGTTAATATACATGAAGATAGAAGGATGTTGCAAGTGCTAATAAAACTTTGATGGATATAATATTGACTAAAGATGATAATATGTCATGATAATCCAAACTTGTAATTTGGGTGTATCCTTTAGCCACCAACTAAGCTTCACAGCGGTTTGTTAATCCAATTGAAATACATTTTTTGAACAACCACATAGACCAAACCACTCACCTTTTGAGTGGAAGACTTGTGAGATACTAACTCTATTATTTATGAACAAAACATAATGTTTTGTATGCACTCTATGCCTCTAATTTGTATCAAAATAACTTCAAGTGCTTATTGAACACTCAGAAACTCATCAAATTCTACATATTTAATGCATAGGATTCTTGTGTATGTTATGTGGGTTCCTATAGAAGAGGGGGATTGGCTACTCCAAGACCCTAGGTCACGAGAGGGTCCAAAGCAATAGGCCACCTTGATCTATCTCAAGATTTGTTAAATGATTAGAAAGGTTAAATGGTTAAGGTTGAAGAGGAAGAAAAATTTGGTTGCTACTGTCCTTCTGCTAACTCAAATGTTTTAGGAGGTCAAACAAGTTGATTCCTAGAGTTCAATCTCTAACTCAGACAACTCACTACCTGAGGATGATAGTGTAGGTCATAGACTCGAGCATGATGTATTGGCATCTCAGTGGGGTACTAACATATGTACCAATAGAGAGTGTGAAGTGTAGAAAAACACACCAAGGAATAAGCTAACAGATTGACTAAGAGATTTTATGTTGTGAAAAAATGTAAAGAACGTACAGAAACAAAGTACAACAAGAAGAATACTTCTACAACACTAAAATAGAATTGATGAAAGAAGGGTGATATAAGAAAACCTTTGAACCTGCAAGTTGAGATCTTCACTAGCTTCACTTCATGCAAATAAACTACACACACAAGAATGGGAAAATTTTGGGGCTCTGTATAGAGGACTTCCTCAGTCAATCACCCGCTTTGGTGTTTCCACCTCCACATATAGCAAAACAACCATAATTGTATAGAAAGATGACAAAGAGAATATAGAAATGGAACTACCAAGAAATACTCAAACAACGATATGTTTCGATACAAATATGATTTAATACAAAGGTAAATGAAAATAGTGGATATCACCTTCTCAACCATGTGCTTTCAAGGAAAATGGACAAAGGAGTGAGCTTGCAAGCTCTCCAAATCCAACATTGTTGCAACAATAGAGAGGAGGAGACAAGAAAGCAATAGCTTGCAACAACAATGGAGGTGGTGATGCAACTTGAAGGAGATGAAGGTGAGTGTGTAGAGTGAATTAGATCAAGAAGCTATCAAGAAGTGTGTAGAAGATGAATGGGATGAAGAGTTAGAAAATTTGCAAGAAAAAGGAGGAAAAGAGCCAATTTGAAGTTGGTCAAAAGAGAAAAAAAAATTACACTTCATGTTAAATGGAGGAGTGTAATGCCTCTATAGATTTTAGAGGAAGGAATCTTGTTAGGAAAGAAGCACATTTTTCATAAATCCATGTGCCATGCTAGTGTCCCCAACAAAAATTCTCCCACTAACATACAAATGAGTTGCCAAGTGGATAGAGAAAGGTGGTGGCACAAGGATTGCATCATTGGATTTAATTCTCTATGGTAGGGGTAATGTAAATGTGGAATTTTCCTAGGAGTACAAATTCACGCCATTACATTTTTCCCCCACTTTACCGAGCATACACATTGAGGAAGAAGACCATAATTTGACATGCTTAGATGTGCAGAAGAGAGAGATATGGCTCCACAAGTACTCGATCCTATGGAATTTGAACAAAATATCTACATGTGCTCGGTCCTATAGAATTGGCTCCATGGGTGCTTGGTCCCACAAAAGGTGAACAAAGTTTCTATAGGTGCTTGGTCCTGTAGAATGAAAGCACTTTACTGGTGCTTGGTCCTGCAAAGGAGGCACCATAGGCACTTGGTCCTAGGGAGGGTGAAAATGAAAGGCTCCATAGAGTTTGATTAACCCTTATAGATGCTCAATACTGCAAGGAAAGCTCAATGAGGTGCTCGATTATCCACACTTGATTGTAAAGCGGCTTCATAGGTGCTCAATCCTATAAAGAAATAGGTTAATCCATAGAAAAAATATGTTAGGCAAGTAAAGTCATGCAGATAGATAGTTAGTCATATCACAAAACAAGCAATTGAAGGAGAAGTTTTCAAAGGGATCCCTTAGGAACCCTTCAAAATTGCAAGGAGCCAATGCAAAGGTACACTCTATTTGAAAAGTGATGAAATTTTTTCGTAAATGATCTTGTCATCAAGGAATCCTTTTGAGAGTTTTTCTTTCATCAAGGAATCCAAAATTAAAAGAAGAAAGACCTCATTGAAGGCAAACTTTCAATTCTTTTCGTTACGAATTTGATTTCGAAAGAAAATCTCACTAAGATGATCCTTATCGAAGGATGTGATTTTGAAAAATGCAAAGATTTGCATCAAGTGATTCATTGGCCACTAAATACACCTTATTGAAAATTGAAGTAGGATCCCCCCTTAGGATGGTGTGTGTGAATTGAATGAGAACGTGACATCCTAAGGAAAGGAAGAACATGTAGAGATGTTGTGGCCCACGATACATGACAAGATATAGACATGGAAATGTTACTACACACATGAGGGACAACATAGGCACCACAACATCAAGAAGCAAGAAAAGAAGAGAAAAATATGAACAAAGAAAAATAAGAAAGATGAGGAAATCAAGAAATAGGAGGATCTAGAAATTTGGGATCAAATCATCTCATCAAAATAGGTAACACGTAGTGTAAGAGTGAAAGATCATCAATCCCATAAATTCCTAGATCTAAAGAAAAGAAAATGAAAGCAAAATAACAAATTAAAAATTGGGTCAACATTGAAGGGATGCCTAAATGCCCCCAATACTTTGTATCATCCCCAATTTTCAAAAATCAAGATACAACATATAGAAAAATAATTCAACACAGAGGAATTTTATGACACAATTTCACTCTTGTATCCAAGCACCTACAAGGGTGATAATGGTCCTCTAGAAACACACAAAAAAAGCATGGGGGAAACACAACACACACAAATATAATCTATAAATAAAAAAAGAGGCACTCTCCTCTGGTCCTCATCAACCAAAAGGTCATCATTCTCCTAATCTAAATCATTTTAAGGGGAGGTCAGATGAGCTTGCAAGGGTGTGATAGCAAGGGTAGCACCCTCTAAATCTCCTATGATAAGAGAAAAGGAAGAACATCCCTCAAGGTTTTCTTCACTCAACTCCTGTGACGTAAAATTTATTGATCTTGCAAAGATTTCCAATAGAGCTAGGACATCATCTACTAAGTTAAATATGCACTTAACAAGAGTGCCATGTGTTAACTAAGTAGGCGATGAAGGAGGTGCCTAAGATCCACCATCAATCTCATCAAAAGAGATGGTGACGAACTCAGGAGACACCGGGGCTACCTTTGTCACCAAGATGGTGCAAACCAAAGAAAAACCCTCTCTTGAAGAAGGAAAATCCCCATAGAGGAAGAAAAAGGTGAGGAGGAAGAGGACAAGGCTGCAATGGAAACCACCATGGTGTTCGACATGTCCATAGTTGGGTATGTGCAGGATCATGATGGGCCAAAAAGTGGCTATATGATTGGTATGTGTAGGGTATGTGGCTGATAACCTTTTTATTACCCAAAATTGGTGAAACGAAAAGGGTTTTTAAACCTGATATTCTCAACTTTCCACCAATATAAATTATGTTTTACTTTGAATTTAAGAAATTATTATTATTCATTTTCTATTTGAATTATGACTAAAGTCTTGATTGATAGGTTGATTGAAAAACATCTATAGCTTTCAAATGGTATCACTTTTTTGAATCTAAAACATGTGTCACATTCTATGCTTTGTATACTATGAGATTAAAAAAATAATAATTTCATGAAGTTTTGATCAAGTTAAGGTGGTTAGGCATATGAGGTTTTATATTTTTAAAAGTTGTAATAAAAAATTCATAAGTAATTATTTACTTGGAAAAAAATTACAAAAAAATATGCATCACATCGGGACATGAGTCCTATACTTATATCTAAAATATTATAAATAAACATTATCATTTTATTTTGGTTAGGGTGGTCAGACAAAAACCTACTTATTTTTTCCCTAAAATTTAAGTGCTACTGCTTTGAAATTTCAAATTTTCACCAAATAGATTATTATTTTAAAATAAACCTAGTACTTTAGAAACTACATTCAATTTTATAAAGATTCTATTCTTACATATTTTTAAAATAATATAGATAACTTATTCAAATTTTTACGTCAAGTTGCCTAACTCTGATTTTTCTGAATTTTTCACCACTTAAGGGCCTATTTTTTTCATGTTGATCTTGCACATACCCAATTTGGGAAAATGGAGGGATGTCTACAAGGAACATCAAAAAAGGAGGATTTGTCAAGCAAGTGATGAACACCTACACCATTTTGGGGTGAGGGTCATTAGCATTCATGGGAGGAGCTAGAAGTAAGATCAAGGCGACAAGAACCAAAACAAAGGAAACAAAGGAGGGAGTCACAACAAATGATGCCAAAATATGAGTTGCTAGCTCCTCTTTTTCCTTTTGCAAGGTAGCTTGCTCAATAGCCAGAGCCTTCCTCTGGTGCTTACACTCATGTGTAAGATGGTTTCATCAAATTTGGGAGCTAGAACTCATTGCTTAAGAAGGAACAAGAGGATCCTATTTTTCCATAAGCATATCCTCCACAACTATTATTGGTTGAAGGATAGCCTCTGGGATGGGAGTAGGAGAAGGAAGTATAAGAGAAGAAACTATGATAGGTGGAGAAGTAGACTCATGGGCCTCGATGGCAAGCCTCTTCCCATTTGCTTCCTGAGGGGTAGAAGTAGTAGGAGGCCACAGAGGTTGAGACAGAGGGGCAACTCCACAAGAGCCCTTCCCCTTACCATAGACAATGGGCCTCTGCACCATGGGTAAGACATGAAGTTCGAATACCTTGTGCTTGGCCTTCCACCAACCAGGCACCATTAGACTTCTCACACGAGGCATAAGATCAAAGGCCGAAGGTACCACAACGAGGTAGGAGGTAGAAGCGAATGAGATAGCCGCAGAAGAAGAAGGCTTTTGTGAATGAGAAAACTTCCCCTTCCCATTTTGAGAAGAGGAGGTAGCTTGCTATTGCAAAATCACAGAACCTTTAACAAAAATGTCATAAGGGGAGATAGGCTAGGTCACCTTTGGTGCTATGCCTCCATTCTTGTATTTAACATAGGTGTGATACAATAGGTCTAGGCCAGAAGTGATATAATGAGTATCCCCCACGTGATGCCAAAGGTTTATATCTAGTGTCATACATGACGTGCATAGAGCCCTAATGGGAAAACTTCAAACACTTATGAATTACCAAAGCAACCGCATTACTGTAAACTAGCCATGGGATGCCTAGTTTCACTCTAAACAAGTCTAACTCTGGGATGATATCAAAAGGAGCATTTATAGTCCTAGGTCCTATCAAGATTGAGAGAGTGATAGAACCAATTGGAGGGACTGAGAGTCTATCATGCATATGTATTGTGGTTTTTGACTTTTCATATTCCTCCCTATGTAGAAAATTTAATAGAAGAGTCTCCTACGTTACCATGTTCACATGACTCATAGGCTCAACTAGAACATAGGTCACAATGTTCCCATTGATTCAAGTAGGAATGTACAAATGATAAGGATGCTTGTTCATGTTCATAGGAAAGTCCTGTGATGTGAAAGTTATAGCTTGTGATTAATTCATAGGCTGCATGGGAGGAATAGGTGTAAATGAAACCATGTTTACATACTTTGAGAACTCAAGGGAAGCAGAACTAGGAGGTTCAACAATTAGGTTAGCAGAGTGAGACAAAAAGGAATCCATGTAGATCTGCAACTTGTTATTAGCCTTTGCTAAAGATTTCTTTGCATTCTACTTTTTCCCATCCAAGCAGATAGTATCGTCATCAATGTGATCATGTATCTCCTGATGTAGGGACATGCACATCTTTCAATATCATGTTTGGCAATTCAATGGTACTATCTAAAGAATGTGTTCTCCTTATACTAGTCAAGATAAGGTTCAGTAAGGGATCAAGGATCTAGCAAGGTTATCACTTTGTCTTTTAATAACTTGTTCAGAATAAAAGAGTATGATTCTAATAACTTCATGAATTCTATGTTATGTTTGAGGCCTTTGTCGCTAGATGTAACAACTACATTCACAATAGATTTACCTTTACCAGAGATTGACACAATAGACCTACCCTCGGGATGGGAATGCAAGGAAGATCCCCCAAACTGGGGAATCATCTGCTAGTACTTTGGTAATGTGGCACAAAGATGTGCAAAAGAGGGATATTTCATCAAAGAAAACTTCTCTTGCCAGGACCTATGCAGGTTGGTGATGAATAGGTTTTGCGCATATGAGTCGGGAAAAGGGTAAGATATCTATGAACATAGTGCTTGAAATTAAGAAAAGAAATCATTTATCTTCTCATGGTCTCCCCACTTACACCAGACAAGGTCTAGAAAGGCCATCTTTGATCTGATGTTCAGGGTGATCCCATAATAGTGGTTTACAATTTTTGGCGAAACTGGACACTAAAATAAATTTTTTTAACTAAAATTTCACTTTCAAGCACCTATAGTGGCTAAACTGTGAGGAATTTGAAGATGATGCAAACTAGAGTTTCGTGACATTTTGTCTGTAGATTCTAAATATTTTTTTTTCAAAATTTTTGAAATTATATTGTACTTCTTTTTCCATCTCCCTCAAAAACTATTTTTTTTAGAAAACAACATTTTTAAAAAGTGATGCTCACCATATAATGTATAATTTTTTTTCCATGAAGGATAAAATTCTAATTCTTTCAAATTTAGATTCGTAACTCCAATATCTATGCTTCCACTTGGTTAGATAGGTTTTTATTTTTATATATTTTTAATTTAATTTCGAAATCAAACCATTTACAATTTAGACATAGCATGACCGTATAACATGTAACTTTTTTTGTATGTATAAAAATTTAATTTTTTTTGTTGGATCAAAGACTTAAATATCTGGTGCACTATATTTTAATTTTTTTTTTTGATAATCTGTTATTTTTCCACATGTGCAAACAGAGAGCTTGATTTTTGTGAAAACCTACATTCACAAGAAATAAAAAATAAATATAATAATCAATTTAAATTTTATTAAAATTATACTTTTTTGGAAGCTTATAATAAGGACTACATACTTACAAAAAAATAAATTTTAAATGAATCCATTTGATCCCCCAAAAGGTAAATCAAAAGTGGTTTATTATTAGCATTTTGATAGGTGTAAAGGAGACTCCATTATAGGTATGGTTTAAACCTAGTGGGGTTCTATCCAAGGGGCCTTGGTCTAAGGTGGTTTGACCAAACCCTCTTCAATTGGAATACTTTAAATGGAACATTTCAAGGCTTTAATCATTATATTTTCTAAAAATATGTGATTTCAGCAAAAATCAGGGTCTCCCAAAAATTGTAAACCACTATTGTGGCAACACCCTTCACCTGGAATTGTCAGAGAAATTAATTCACAAGCTGATCAAATGAGAATATAGATAAGGAGCTAGCTAGACATGTGTTCAACAAGCACTTGTTACATGATGATAGATTTATATTATGATCTGTGTGAACAAGGTAAAGAGCTAGGATTAGATGGATAAGGATATATGATATAGGGGAATTATTAAAATAAATACAATATTTATTTAATTAAAGCTTTAGGATAAATATACAAAAGGATGGGAATAATAAAAGATAATAATATTTATTTAATTAATGGGCTAAGGATAGTCTAAAACTAGGCATGGGTGGGTAAGGTCAGATTTTAGGTGTCTACAATAGATACCCATTAATCTTTTCTACAAGGTGATGTCGTTAATTGGCTAAAATGATCTTGAAAATTCCTCTAGAGGCACACTACAAAAAATCAATTGAAACACAACCCAAAACTAAACCAAAACTAACTTTAAACTAAAAGTTAACCTAAAATGTATTTTGATGGTGTAGGATCTCTTATGAACTCAAATGGTCCTAGATCCATTTCTCCCTCTCCCTCCCTATCTCTATATATCTCTCCCTCCACCCCTCTCCACATGTCTCCCCACTAAATTTTTTCTTTATATATTTTATCAAATTTGATCATATTTTATATAATACAAAGCATAATAATATTTTGTAGAATATAAAATATGATAGCTTTATGGCTTGGTATTTACCAAACTATAACATGATAATTTTATGTCTATTTATAAATAACACAAGATCACATAATGTCCAAAATCTTTAATTTGTCTACTTTTTTATCTCCCAATTTGGTGCATTCACCCCTTTGTAAATCCCTATGTCTAGTGCATTTAACTATGTTTACACCAAAACAACCTCTAACATGTATATAGGGTAAACTATATGGGAGGTGAAAATTATTTTTTATGTCACTTTTTGAATCTAAGGTAACTTTTGCTAGGTAAAATGAATATTACAATGCATCATTGTACCTTGTTTTAGTGTCAATCTTATCGTGGAGCACCTTGTAAGATGTACACCCCCTTTGGCATGTTGGGAAACATAATTTAGCATCACAACCATCTTTACTAGGTCATGGATCCTTATATTTGATGGTCATAACATCTCAAAAGCCATGTATCCTTATATAGTAAGGCCATACCATTTTAAACAAATGACCTTCCCATAAGATGAGTGACCTTTATGCCACCTTAACCTCTCCATGCATAGGCCTATGTGGTATATGCCATTAGGATTTATTCAAATTTGATAGTGGCCTTCCAAAATTTGCAATCTTTCTAACATTGGATTCATTCTCTCTAAAGTTGCAAGCATAGTTGGTGGTCCCCTTGGACTTGGTAGATATTTCTAGATTTGTAGTAGCTATTATTTGTGTATATAGTACTTAGATATTCATTTATTTACATTTAGATTTCATAGATAATTTCCTTTAGTTAGGTACAAAACTTTTGTATTGACACTCACATATTTTGGCACCATCATGGTAACATGTGAGTAGTTTTTAAAGGTCTTTATTTTTTGTTTTCTTATCTCTTTCCTTTTGAAAATGATAATATTTTTTGTATTTAATATTGGAACTAGATTTTCCCAAGGTGGGAAAGCTTTTCTAGTAACAATAAATCATTTTCAACACTAGAGAATTTACTAAATAAGAACTAGAGACTACCAACTAGGGGAAGTTTACATAGTCCATCTCATTCGTTCTCTTTTAAGTAGGGGTAGTGGCAAGGGAAAGCAAGATTTTGAATCCATGTTCTTATGTTAGAGAACTTGACATTATGATCTGATTAATAGGGAAAAGTAGGTTTCGAAGGAACCCAAAACCCTTACAATGAATCAAAATAAAATGTTGTTGATATGAAGCATAGAACAATGAAAACAATAACAACAAAACCCTTACATCGAATCAAAACAAAACATTTCTGATATGAAATACATAACACTTATAACAACAACCAAACAATTTAGCCAAAAAAAACAACTAAACTAACAGAAGATACAACAGGACACAAAGGAAGTGTTTTAGATCATTCAAGGTGTTAACCACCTCGAGCTCATGAGTATAATGTAGATTAACCATATCCAATAATTACTTTTTCTCTTCTTCGAAGGATTTCCTCAAACTGGCCCTAGTCCTTGAACTTGATCTCTTAACCTCATCCTTCACATTCTTTTTACCCTTTTCATTGGAAGATAGGTCATTGTCATGTAATTATACAATATAAAGTTAATCCTCCCTAAGTTTGTTCAATTTATTCATTAAAACTCTGAGGGAGTCCACACTATTTTTGATGGACGTGTAATTAATATGCAACAATTTCTTGATTTCTCTTTGAATCTCCTTAACCTTACTATTCAATTCTTTAATATGACTCTCACACTCAAATTTAAATTTCATAAAGGAGCTTTCCAGATCAACTATCCTTTCAATGAGCAAGTCTGAGGAAGCAAATTTAGGCTGACTGGCAAAATTCTCCTTCAAACACCTTATCTTGATGTTTACCTAATTAAATTCTTCCATTACCCACTTGACAAGCTTAAAATTGTAGGTGGCCCCATTTTTGGTCATCTCCAAAATCTCTAGTGTAGAGGTGGTGTCTTCATCCAAGTAAGAAAAATCCTCTAAAAGGGGATGGACATAATTCATACCTTTAGGTTTATCAGAGAATGGTTCCTCATCAATACAGTCCACATCCTTCACTCTGACTTTACCAACCAGAGAATCCTTGTAAGGGGGTTGTTGGGAGACCTCCTCAACTAGCATGGTTTGGATGACCTAGTTGAAGGGGGTAACCTCCTCCCCTTCCTTCACCACACGACCCAACTCTAAACTCTACACTTTAGATTTCCTGGTAGAAGCTTGCCCACTATGCCCTTTCCATACTTGCACCTCACCTTTCCCACTAACCTTTGACCCACCTATATCCAACCCTTGGGGTTTCAAATTTCTCACAGTGGACTTCTTTTTCTAGGTCTCCCTCTTCCGTTTCTTCCAAGGAGATTTAGAGGAGGAGTAAGACATGTCAACCACATCCACCTCATCATCCCCAGTTCCAACCATGTCCAACCTAGAAGAGGGAAATACATATGAAATAGCCTTCTCCTTCCCCTTAACATTTATAGCTGCAATATTAGACCTTACATGCTCCATAATGAGCAAAATTAGACCTTCATACAACATCGGTGTCCGATGATTTTTTAAATGGGCATAAATTGAAACCTTTAGGGAGGTGAGGAGAAAGAATGGAAAGGAAGGGCAATGCATTGCCCTTCCTCTCCTTATGAAACTTCTGGTCTTTAGTCATTAAACCAGAAATGAAAGCAATGAAATTCTCATTGATAACTAATTCTACCCCATTCACCTTCAAACATTTATTGTGCCAGCAACGAACAAACAAAACATAGGCTTCCTGATCAAAACCATGAAGCCTTTCCATATAAGGCTTTTCCATGAAGAATTCCCTTCCCTAAAAATATGAAATATGCGAACCTCTTCAAACGATTTCATCATCATTATGGAATCATTAATAAACATGTCAATTGCCCAGCTCGACTTCTAAATGCCTTGTAGACACCTCACTATATTAAGTTAGTCACCTTCAATCCAAACCCTTTTAAAACCCCTCTAAAAAACTGCTTTGATGCTGATGTAAGCTGCCTCGACCTCGGCGCGGTGATTGAAATAGTAATAAGGGCATGAGAAGGAGAACACGAATCCATTAGGATGAGTAATCTGCAGTTCAAGGAGTCGCTCCCAACCCTAATGACACAAGCTACTTAAAAGTATAGAGATAATTGACATCGGAAGGTAAAAAGGTTATGAGACTCCGTATTGAATTAAGAGAGGAATGCGAGCACCGGAATATTGTAGGCAGGGCCATAAAAAGGCGAGAGTGTTTTACACTTGAAGACATTGAGATTCCAAAGACTCAAAAGCATTGGTCAATATTCAAATTGATCCCACACACAGCTGATTGATATCAAAGGGGTGAAGCTTTTAACAAAGTGCTCATAGAATACATGACTCAATAGTAAACTTTAAAATAGAAAATGCCTGTCAATTATAAAGTGAGACGACAGCAGTTTCATTTTAGTGTTATTGTGCAATTTAAGGTGAAAGCTCTGAAAATATTCATCGTATTTCCCTGTATGAAGAAATAAAAATGTCTTAAAAAATACAGTGAAATTTAATAAAGTATGAGCAGCTATAAGCTACTCATAGACACTTTTTAAGACCGCAACATTCATCTTCTCACCATATGTAGGGCTCTGTTAATCATTGAGCTATACATCCTTTTTAAATGTTTGGAAAAAATTGCTTAACTATCTGCACAACTGAGGGCGCCGCAGCTGCCAACACTAGAACAATTCCCCAAAACATAGTGAAAGATTTCATAAACTTTGGATTCTTCTCCATAAACTCTCTAATTCTCACCATAGTTTTTGCCGTTTGTACCATTTATTAACAGAATACTTCAATTCAAAAAACTCATCTTCATCAGCGAAAGTGAAGTTAACCCCTTTGCACAGACTGTTGAACATATCACTCGCTTCCTTATCAGTTCCAACTGAGCTCTGAATTATTCCCTTCTTCCTCAGCAAAGTCACGTCCTTCTCAGACTGGATCTAACCATTCATCAGAAACACATACTATGAAATTATAGTTAGTTGTTTCTTTTGGCAGATATCCACAGCCATGAGGTTCCTGAAGATCACCTCTGTAGCATTAGATATCCATATCACAGGGAGAAACAGAGTCTTTTTCTGTTTGTCGAATCGGAGGTCCTTGGCGGACGGAACTCCTTCGTACGACCTAAACTTCATTCCGTTGTCGTATAGCTCTGTCGCAGAAGCCATGAGGTGCTTCTTTTTACGATTATGAGGTGTTCGATGATGTTGATTGCCTTCCTCTCATAGAGTAACACGAACATCCTCTGTTTTTTCCCCTTCATGGATACTCTTGGACTCATACACAATGAACTCATGAAAAAATCCCAAAATATGATCATATGGCCTCAGATCTTTGTACTTTAACTTTAGTTCTTCCTTCAATTTTCTCTCACGCTCTTTATGCTCTGTTGGTGATTCCTCTGCTTTTGGCTGCAGAGAATAAATGAAAGGGTGAGCCAAGGCAATCATACCTTCGCATATCATTCTAAGCAGCTCTGCCTTCGCTGTCTCATCGTTTAACTCTTCCTCCTTTGCCAAGAGCTTAATGAGGACAGCTATGGGAACCTGATTTTCAAGCATCAGGAGATCAGTGAAGATATCAAATTGACAAGACTGGACCCTGTTTCTATTAAAAACAGGATCCAGGTTCCATCCTGAATCAGATTCACCATTGAGGTTCCTTTGCGATTCAGCATCGAGGTTCCACTGTGATTCATCGCTGAGAAGCCTGAGAGTCTCTAGAATGAAGCACCCATCTAGAGTGAACAGCCACGGAAGGACTTTGTCCTCACACTCTCCTTTTCCTTCATAGCTATCTTCAATTTCTTGAACCAATTTCTGCATTTCTTCCACTAGAAACTGCACGTCCTGCTCGTCTTTGGGGAGCCTTTTCAATGATCGATTCACGGCATTTACTTTGTATATTTCTATTTCAGAGAGTGGGTGACTTATTTTGTGGTGAAAAGGCCCAAAGAGACAACCCGAGGCTCATATGCATCCCTGTTTAAACCCTTGAGATACATGGGCACTCTGTTTATCGACACAGCAAAATTCTTTCCTGAACTATCAAATGCCTTATCAAACCTGCCCGCCACATCTTCTAACCATAAGTCAAGGTGTTCTGAATCTGCTAAGCCAACAGACTGTTCTTTTACAAGTGTTGTTTTGCTCTTCTCTGCCATTTGTACCCTGAGAATGAACAAGATATCTGGAAAAAAGAATGCAGTTGTTCATAGATTAAAAGGTTATTGCTTTTAACTATCGAAGCCTAGCGTTTTCTATACCATCTTTCTTTTACAGAGATACTGTATGCATCTCTCATCAAAATGCAAATCTAGTTACCAATAAAACAAAACACATGGAATAGTGGAGTTATCGACATTAATGTATCTAAAAAAGTATAGATTGCAGTTAGTTTCCATACGAGAAATAGTTAGAGAGTAAAAGTAATCTTTAACGACTTAAATTTAAAAGTAATAATATCAGATATCGCCCAATAAACTAAACTTATAACCCATAACAATCAAATTTTTAAAAATAATTGATATGGGCAGATGTTTGTACATTTCATACAAACATCACTAAGCAAATTCCACCAATAATTGATTCTTCTGAAAAAAATATCCACCTAATAGAATGTTATTAAGATTAATCAAAGTTTAAAGTATTGGATAATCTAACGGAGCAGCTAGATTAATCAAACTGAATCTGACACGTTTCACTAAATACATACTCAAACGCTTTAACAGTAAGATAAATGAGAGAAAATAAGGCAAGCATCTCCACTGTAATACAAGCATTTTACAAAGCCAAATTAAATAATAAATTTGAAACAAAGACAACAAAAATCTAATTACTCACAGTAGACAATCAGTGATCCACTCAACTTTTGGATGGTGCAGCGCATCATACAAAACACAGGAATCGGGTTTCTCTTATAGATTTCAAAGATCACACTGCTCGCCATAATTTGATTCCTTCTGTCGATGTGCAGACATTCGTTTTGCTTTAGATCTTTATTTTTTCTCATCATTAATTTTTCTTTTCCTTTTTTTTTTTCCTTGGGCACCCTATTGGCTTTGGTCACTTCAGAATGTTCCACACAATCGTTTATGAGAATCCCTATAAACGATAAAAGCTTGGTTGATACTGATCCTTTTTCTTAAGCATGCACTAGTTAAGTTTCCTTCACTTTACAATGAAGTCCCCAGATATCTTTGCTTACATGTGTTATATTTCAAGGTGCTTGAGCTCCTCTTTTTATTTAAAGGGCAGTTCATGAATTAAAAATTTGCAGCCACAAGAATGAAATAAAAAAAATTCTAGTAAGATAGGAGTCCCTATATTTAAAATGGTTCTATATTGCTGCTATTACTTCTAGTGTTAAACGAAAAATGGTTTCAAATTACTAAATTTTTTATTTGCAAAAGTTTTCAGAATTTTTAAATGAAATTGGAGCTTTTAGAATTTTAGTGATATTATATTTTATTAATTTTAATATAATTCAAGATTGCGCCTTTTAAGAGTTCTGACTTTTTTTAGAAATAAGGTTTTGAATGCATCACCTTTAATATATAAATTTTAATGTATGTAAAAATATACATGATTTTTTTTTCAAAATTTGTAGATTTAAAAAAATATGGAGTACATACATATATTTATATATAAAATTTATCTTTTTTCTAATAACCATTCTTGATTACAATTTTTCTTTTTGTTTTCTATATCATTCATTACACCTCAAAAGCATTAAATTAAATTAGCTAAGCAACATCTATATAAATTGGATGTGTGAGCCTCAACTATACCAACCATTGCCATGCCGCTAACTCTATGCTACAAGCTTACACACTCATTTTGAATATGGTAAGCTCTTAAAATAGAATTCATACCTAGACTTAGACTTATACATCATAGGTTTGTTTGTAATGGCCTTGCCTATTTATCCCTTTCTAAGTAGAGGCTTCATGGTTCATACACCAAAAATAGAGAGACTTCATTCTCTCCTTCGTTATTAGGTCTTTGATCTCACACTTAAATAAAATTTGTTAATTGATACTATACTTCAAATTCAACCCATATACAATATAGTGATAACAAAGACATTCCACTCAAATGTTGTTCAATGCCAACATTTATATATGAATACATACAAAACCATATAGTGTTTAGCCCATGCATACAACACATGTACACAACATGGCCAACTCATATATACATCAAATATACCTAATGTGAATAACTCATGGATGTGTCACATATACACAATGTGACTTGTTTACACATACATAACATACACACAATGTTACTAACTCACAGACACATCACATATACAAAGTGTGACTAACTCATGCCTACATTGCATATGCACAATGTTTCTATCTCACATGTGTCACATATATATGTATTTGACTATCTTGTGCAAATAACACATGTACACCATATGACTAGCTCATGCATATAACACATATAGACAATGAGAATAACTTGAAAAAGAGCACATGCACATATAGTGACTATAAGCTAGAAAAGGAAATGAATGCAACCTTATTGCAATAAATTTCCACTTTACCTCATTAACTAACACATAAGCCCTCATTCTAATAAAAAAGAGGAATGTCAAAGCATCCCATACTACACCATAGCTCCCATCATTTTACTCAGCTCATTGTCATCTATGATGAAAAGTATGCATCTCATACTACTTCTTGTCATCATTAGAAAGGACACAAGTGTAAGAACACAAAACACATGAGGTCATTAATATACATGTACACAAGTACTACAAAAGCACTAGCATCATCTATGCATGTATATAGGGTAAATTTTTTATGGGAGATGTATTAATTTTCATGTCACTTTTTGGATCAAAGGTTTTTGTAGCATATAAGAATTATTGCACTATACATTTGTACATTTTGTAGGTGTCAATCTTGTTATGGAGAACCTTGTAAGATGTAGAACTCCTTTTGCATGGTGGGAAACATAATTTACTACAACAACCATCTTTACTAGGTCATGGATCCTTATATCTTAAATCCACAACATCTCAAAAGCCATGTATCCTTATATAGTAAGGCTACTATATAAGAAATGTTGTGTATGCTTACCATAGGATGAGTGGTCCTTATTCCACCTTAACCTCTCCTTATGCATACCAGTGTGGCATATACTAGATTGAGTTTCATTCAAATTTGATAGTAGCCTTCCAAATTTTACAATCTCCTTAACATTGGCTTCATTCTCTCTAAAGTTCCAAAAGTATAGTTGGTGGTCCCCCTAAATTTGGTAGATCTTTCTAAATTTGTAATAGCTATTATTTCCACATTAGATACTTGATCTTCATTTATTTCCATATTTTTTGACATGTAATTTCCTTTAGTTAGGCCTAGGACTCTTGATTTGATTGTCACACTTGTTAACACCAACATTGTAATATTTGAGAAATTTCTAAAGATCTTTACTTTTTATTTTATATCCTCATATTCCTTTCTAGAATGAGAATATATTTTGCATTCACCTTTGACTTTGGCTCTTCCCAAGTGGATAAATGTTGTTTATAACCATATGTTATATTCAACATTAGACCAATTACCAAATTAGCTCCAAAGACTACAAACTAGAGAAATGTTGTATAGTCATTTTTCTTTCTCTTTTATGTAGTGGTAGAGTGGCAAGGAGAAGTAGGAGGGTTGATGGGGTGATACAAGGTGGGAGCTTGTTTCTCACACGAAGTTTTATCCTTCCCATTCTTCTATGAGAGATCATTATACATGGGTACTTGATCAAGCTAAGTTGCTAAGACCCATCATTTTATCAATTTCTTTTTATATTTCCCTTATGTGAGGGTGTTGGTGAATTCTATTTTCCTAGCATTTAGTTTATTACTATATTACATTAAATTTAGCTAGAAAAGATAACCTCACTTAGGTAGTTGTGTTGATCAGTCTTGTCCCTTGATTTATGCAATTGATTCACACTTATTTGGTCTAGGCTAGGTAACACTTCATTTTTTATGCTAATTAGATTTATTTATTTCACCTTCTAGTTGAGAATTTATCACATATCTCTTGGACATGTCTTCTCCTTGATTCATAGATTCGAGAGGCCTATTTATTTGTACATATCCTTTATATCATATTTTTTCATAACCTCAATATTAGAATCATTGATATTTGAAAATCTACATTATTTGTGTTTTCTTGTAGCTTGTGTAACATGTTTACTCTTATCTAGATCTAGGCTCATGTGATTTAATTTCCATTGAATCCTATAAAAACACTTCTAAGAAAGAAAATTATAATAGTTTCATTATGATATTTAGCTATAACATCAATAATATCATTCAGAAGAAGAAATTTAAAGTGATTAGTTTTTAAGATCATCTAACAAACTACCTTGTTCATGATTAATTGATCTAAATTATATTATGAAGATTTGGAATATATCTTCTTGTTATAAAACTTTGACATTATATGAGGAATGATGTTTTAAGGGAAATCTTTTGTTGAAATGACAATGAGGGCACGAGGAGGGGAAGAAGAATCCATTGGGATGAGTAATCTACAGTTCAAGGAGCTGCTCTCAACCCTAAATGACACAAGCTAGGTAAAGGTATAAGGATAATTGAGATTGGAAGGTAAATAGGCTATGAGGCTCCCTAATGAATGAAGAGCGGCATGTGAGCACCGAAATATTATAGGGTAAGACCATAGAAACACGTGGCGAGTGTTTTTAACACTTTAAGACTGAGATTTCAAGGACTGAAAATCATTGGTCAATATTCAAATTTATCCCATACGTGGCTGATTGATATCAAAGGGGTGATGCTTTTAATAGAATACGACTGTCAATATTAAAAAATTCACAATAAACGTTTCTGAATTATAAACCGAGACGGCAGCTCTTAATATTCCTACTTTACTTTATATTAAAATAATAAAAATATTAAATAATGTGAGAAACAGCCATTTCATTTTAGTGCCACAGTGCAATTTAATATGAAAGCTCTGAATATATTCATCTTATTTCCCTTTATGAAGATACAAAAAATATCTTTAGAACTACAGTAAATTTTGTAAAGTGAGGAACTATAAGCTTCTCATAGACACTCATTTTAAGACCGCAACATTTATCTTCTAACCATATGTTGGGCTCTGTTAATCTTGAGCTATACATCCTTGCTTGGAAAAAGTTGTTTCATTATCTGCACAACTGAGGGCGCTGCAGCTGCAAACACTAGAACAATTCCCCAAAACATAGTGAAATATTTCACAAACTTTGGATTCTTCTCCATAAAGTCTATAATTCTCACCATAGTTTGGAGTCTGTACCATTTATTAACAGCAGACTTCAACTCAGAAAACTCATCTTCATCAGCGAAAGTGAACCCCTTTGCACAGACTGTTGAACACATCACTCCTTCCTTATCAGTTCAACGGAGCTCTGAATTATTCCCTTCTTCCTAAGCAAAACCACGTCCTTCTCAGACTGGATCAAACTATTCATCAGAAACACATACTCTGAAATAATGGTGAGTTCTTTTTGTTGATCAATGTCCACAGCCATGAGATTCCTGAAGATCAGCTCTGTAGCATTAGATAACCATATCACGGGAAGAAACAGAGTGCTTTCTTTTCTTCGAAACCGATAACTTGGCGGATGGAATACCTCGTGGACTTCAGGCCATTCCATTGTCGAATAACTTGGATCATGGAAGCCATGAGGTATCCTTTGATTGATTATGATGTTTTCTTCACCCCTGTGCTTCTTTAGAGGCTATTACTTTCACTCATATTCCTAGAGAATGGAATGTTGTTGTTGATTGCTTGGCTAAATGGGCTTCTGATCATATTCATGATCGGAGTTTGGTGGACCGGGGTCATTACCCCTGATTTGTCTCAACAATTGGATCATTTGATGGAACTCGGAGTAAGACTATGTGATGGCCTTTGCTTTGTAATTTCTTCTTGCTTTGCATTAAAAATTTACCTCTTTATTATTAAGATAAAGTGAGGGAACTATAAGCCTCATATAGACACTCATTTTAAGACTGCAACATTTATCTTCCATGTTGGGCCCTCCTGTTAATCTTGAGCCATACATCCTTGCTTGGAAAAAGTTGTTTCCATTATCTGCACAACTGAGAGCGCTGCAGCCTCCAACATCAGAACAATTCCCCAAAACATAGTGAAATATTTCACAAACTTTGGATTCTTCTCCATAAAGTCTATAATTCTCACCATAGTTTGGAGTCTGTACCATTTATTAACAGCAGACTTCAACTCAGAAAACTCATCTTCATCAGCGAAAGTGAACCCCTTTGCACAGACTGTTGAACACATCACTCGCTTCCTTATCAGTTCCAACGGAGCTCTGAATTATTCCCTTCTTCCTCAGCAAAACCACGTCCTTCTCAGACTGGATCAAACTATTCATCAGAAACACATACTCTGAAATAATGGTGAGTTCTTTTTGTTGACAGATGTCCACAGCCATGAGATTCCTGAAGATCAGCTCTGTAGCATTAGATAACCATATCACGGGAAGAAACAGAGTCTTTTTCTCTTTGTCGAAACCGAGGGACTTGGCGGATGGATCTCCCTCGTACAACTTAAACTTCATTCCGTTGTCGAATAACTCTGTCGCAGAAGCCATGAGGTACTCCTTTTTACGATTATGAAGTGTTTTATGTCCTTCTGGTAGAGTAACATGAACACCCTCTATCTTTATTCCTTCAGGGGCACTCTTGGACTCGTACACAATAAAATCATGAAAAAATCTCAAAATGTGATCGTATGGCTTTAGATCTTTATATTTTGATTTCAGTTCTTCCTTTAATTTTATCTCACGCTCTTTGTGCTCTGTTGGCGATTTCCCTATTTTTGGCTGCAGAAGATATGAGAAAGGGTGAGCCAAGGCAATTATACCATCGCATATCATTCTAAGCAGCTCTGTTTTCGCTGTCTCCTCGTTTAAGTGCTCCTCCATTTCCAAGAGCTGAATGAGGACGCTCATGGGAACCTGATTTTAAAGCATCAGGAGATCAGTGAGGATATCAAATTGACAAGACTGGACCCTGTTTCTATTAAAAACAGGATCCAGATTCCATCCTGAATCACCATTGAACTTCCATTGCGATTCAGCATTGAGGTTCCATTGCGATTCATCGCTGAGAAGCCTGAGAGTCTCTAGAATGAAACATCCATCTAGAGTGAAGAGCCAGGCAAGGACTTTTCCTCACACTCTTCTTTTCCTTCATAGCTTGCTTTAATTTCTGGAACCAACTGTTGCAGTCCGTCCACTAGAAAGCGTGCTTCCTGCAGGTTTTTAGGGAGCCTTTTCAATGATCGATATACGGCATTTACTTTGTATAACTCTATTTCAGAGAGTGGGTGACATATCTTATGGTGAAAAAGGCCCAAAGAGACCACCCGAGGCTCATATGCATCTCTGTTTAAACCCTTGAGATACATGGACACTCTCTTTATTGACACAGAAGAAACCTCTCCTGAATTATCAAATGCCTTATGAAGCCTGCCCGTCACATCTTCTAACGATAAGTCAAGCTGTTCTGAATCTGCTAAGTCTACGTACCATTCTTTTACAGCTGGTTTTTTGCTCTTCTCCGCCATTTGTACCCTGGGATTGAAAAAGCTTTCTGAAAAAATAACGCAGTTGTTCATAAACTAAAAGATCATTCTTTTTGACTATTGAAGATTAGCATTTATTAAAGCATTTTTCTTTTACAGAGAAAATAAACAAGGAAATGAGCTTATATCTAATCAAAATGCAAATCTAGTTACTAATAAAAACAAGGCACATGAAACAGTAGAGTTATCGACATTAATTGCATACAAT
>VDFB02000017.1:237745969-237790997 GCA_007258455.2 Sequoia sempervirens
TTTGAATCATTTTTTTTTTCCCCTTCATTGAACCATGGGCGATTCAGGTTCGGAAGCACTTCAGCCCAAATCTGCTCCTATTATTATTCAATCTGAAGGTTCATCCTTCAATGCAGGGATTGTACTCAATGAAACAAACTATGATCTGTGGTCTCAAATCATGGAGATGCATATTGCTGAGAAGGAGAAACTCTCTTTCATTCGTGGTAATTCACAGCCACCTACCGAGAAGGATGATGGATATGAGAAGTGGTATGCAGACAATCAAAAGGTTAAGAGATGGCTATTGATGTCTATGTCCCCAGAAATTATGAAGCGATACATTCGCTTACCCACGGCTCGAGATATTTGGAAAGCCCTTTCTAAGGCTTTTTATGATGGAGCAGATGAACTGCAGGTATTTTTCTTGAATCAGAGGGCTTTCTCTGCCAAACAGAATGGCAGAACACTCTCTGTGTATTATGGAGAATTAACCGAGATTTTTGGTGAATTGGATCATCGTGATAAGGTGATCATGGAAAGTGAGAACGATGTTGAATCTTACCGAAAATCAGTTCAGCGACAAAGGGTGCATATTTTTCTTGCTGGATTAGATGGTGACTTCGAACAAGTCTGTGGTGAAATTTTGAGAAAGGATCCTATTCCTGAATTAGAAGCATGTTATGCATTGGTCCGCCGTGAAGCTGTTCGACGCACAACGATGATTGGAGAACCAGAAAAGGCTGAAGCTTCAGCCATGGTGACCCAAAACCGATCTAATCAGAACCGGCCTTCTCAAAGCACGCCTAAGATCACTAATGGTGCCGATAAATCCACCTACAAATGCACCCATTGCAATCAAACTGGTCATACCAAAAGTCACTGCTTTGAACTTGTGGGGTATCCAGAATGGTGGGATCGTAGCCGCGATTCACGGAAGAAGAATTCAAAAAAGACCTCCAGTGCTGCGTTTGTTGAAACAAAGACAGAGGATGATGTTGCTGGACATATCTCAGCATTAGCAACAGCGGCAGGTAATGGTGGTAAGGTTTTAAATATGTCTGCACTTGTTTCTAATAGTGCATGGATAATTGATTCTGGTGCTACGGATCATATGATGTTTGATTCTAGACAGGTCTCATCTCTTAAACCGTCCTCACAAAAATTTGTTTCCACTGCCAATGGCTCTTCGGCCCCAATTATCGGAGAAGGACCCTTACCTCTCACTGATACTTTGAATCTAGATTCTGTTTTAGTTGTTCCATCTTTGGATTACAATTTGTTGTCAGTTTCCCAAATCACCGCTGCTTTATTTTGTGTTGTAATTTTCTGGCCTGATTTCTGTGTGTTTAAGGACATCCGAACGAGGCAAATGATTGGTTGTGGTGTTAGGCGAGGGAAGTTGTATTACTTGGACTTGGTGTCAAAGAGTTCGGACAAGCTGCGTCAAGCTCTAATGGTGGATAGCTCTGAGGGGGAGAAGCATAAATCTGAAATCTGTTTATGGCATCGACGTCTGGGGCATGCTTCCTTTGGTTACCTGAAGAAATTATTTCCTAGTTTATTTGCAAAATTTGTTGTTTCTAGCTTCTGGTGTGAAGTTTGTGAACTTGCAAAAAGCCATCGTGCTTCTTTTCCATTAACTTTGAATAAAAGTCTAGTTCCTTTATGGTCATACATTCTGATGTTTGGGGTCCGTCCAAAGTCACTACATTGGGTGGATCACGTTGGTTTGTTACTTTTATTGACGATTGTACCATAATGACTTGGGTGTGCTTAATGAAGTCTAAAAGTGAAGTGAACTTGTTATTTCAAAAAATTTATAACATGGTTCGTACTCAGTACAATGCACAAGTTAAGGTTCTCCGTAGTGACAATGGAGGTGAATATTTGAGTTCTGAACTTCAGCAGTATCTGGAAGCACACGGAATTATACATCAAACTACTTGTTCCAATACACCTCAGCAAAATGGGGTGGCTGAGAGAAAAAATCGTCACTTGTTGGAGGTTGTCCGTGCTTCGTTGATAGAAGCCCATATGCCGTTGTCTTATTGGGGTGAAGCACTTACCTCTGCAGCATATTTGATTAACCGGGTACCCTCCAGCACTATTGATTTCGAGACACCATCCCAGGCTCTCGCTAAGGCGGTTGTTGCTCCAGCTGTACCAAATTTACCTCCTCACGTCTTTGGTTGTGTAGCATTTGTACACCTCCATAAGCATCAGCGCAACAAGTTATCTCCTCGAGCACTGTGATGTGTCTTTCTAGGATATGCTACTTATCAAAAGGGGTACCGATGCTATCATCCTCCAACCCAATGAATGTTTATTACATTGGATGTAGTTTTTCATGAAGACTCGATGTATTTTTCCTCTGAGCCTGAACTTCAGGGGGAGTACCAGAAGGAAATTCAGACTCTACACTATGATGATCACATCTCTGAAGATGTTGATGTTCACATCTCTGAAGATGTGGGTAACTTAGACATCTCTAAAGAAGTGGAACTCTCTGAACCTATTAATCAAGAAGTGGGTGAACTGGAGGTGTATGATATAACCTTGGATCAAAATAGTGATGAACACCCAGAAACAGAAGTTGTGGAAATAGAAGTTGTGGCTCCACCTTCGTCTGAGTCCCTCACCCCACAGGCAGCCAATACACCACACCAATCGCTTACTGAGGATGTTCCTGAACCATCTAGAAAACAGCTACCACAGCGTCTCACCAGAGGTATCCCTAAACCCACATATGAACCTGAATTTTCTAGTAAAGTTAGATATCCCATGAGTCATTATGTGTCTAACCATCATTTGTCAGAATCAAATCAGTCATTTGTAAATCAGTTATCTACTGTATCTATTCCTAACAATGTGCAGGAAGCCTTAGCTGACCCAAGATGGAAAGCCGCTATGAATGAGGAGATGAAATCATTGCAGGAAAATAAAACCTGGGAACTTGTTGACCGTCCACCAGGAAAGAAATCAGTTGGATGTCGTTGGGTTTATACTGTGAAGTACAAAGCAGATGGTACAATTGAACGCTTTAAGGCGAGACTGGTGGCAAAAGGGTACACCCAAACCTATGGGATTGATTATACAGAGACATTTGCACCTGTAGCTAAAATCAATACAGTACGTGTCTTGTTGTCTCTAGCTGCGAACTTGGGTTGGCCATTACAACAGTTTGATGTGAAGAACGCCTTTCTACATGGAGAGTTGTCTGAAGAAGTCTACATGGAACTCCCACTCGGATGCATGATACCAGAAATACATAGTCAGAAGGTGTGCAGATTACAAAAATCACTATATGGATTGAAACAATCTCCGAGGGCGTGGTTCGGAAGATTCACAAAGTCTATGAAAGCCTTTGGTTACCGTCAAAGCAATTCAGACCACACTTTATTCCTAAAGAAACAACAGGGTAAGATCACTGCACTTATTGTGTATGTGGATGACATGGTGGTTACAGGAAATGATCCTGAAGAAAGGAAGGCTCTACAGGTTTACTTGTCCAGAGAATTTGAAATGAAAGACCTCGGTCCCTTAAAATATTTCCTTGGGATCGAAGTGTCTCGATCTGATAAAGGGATTTTTTTGTCTCAAAGAAAGTATGCCTTAGACTTGTTACGGGAAACTGGTATGTCAACATGTCAACCAGCTAATACACCAGTGGAAGAAAGATTGAAGTTATGTATTGAGTCTAATCAGGCACCAGTTGATAAAGGAAGATACCAAAGACTTGTAGGAAGATTGATGTACTTAGCACACACAAGGCCAGACCTTGCCTATGCATTGAGTATTGTTAGCCAGTTTATGCATAATCCTGGAGAGCAACATATGAATGCAGTTATGCCCATTTTGAGGTATTTGAAGTCTGCTCCTGGAAAAGGAATTTTATTCACTAAAAGGGAGGATTATCAAAATGTGGATGCATATACTGATGCTGACTGGGCTGGAGCAGTAGATGACAGGCGTTCTACCTCAGGTTATTTCACCTTTGTAGGAGGTAATCTCGTTACATGGAGAAGCAAAAAACAAAATGTTGTTGCGCGATCAAGTGCAGAGGCAGAATTTAGAGGAATGGCACTTGGAGTATGTGAAGCGTTGTGGCTAAGACTTCTCCTAATAGATTTGGGCTATCCGCCTAGGCGGCCAATTCAACTATATTGTGACAATAAAGCAGCCTGTGATATTGCTCATAATCCGGTGCAACATGATCGTACAAAGCATGTGGAGGTAGACAGATTCTTCATTAAAGAGAAG
This sequence comes from Sequoia sempervirens, assembly GCA_007258455.2. Lineage (NCBI taxonomy): Eukaryota > Viridiplantae > Streptophyta > Pinopsida > Cupressales > Cupressaceae > Sequoia > Sequoia sempervirens. Next base: position 237,750,212 of record VDFB02000017.1, read on the forward strand.
TTAGATGAGAAGATTGTGGAGCTGCCTACGATTCGATCAGAGGATCAGTTGGCCGATATTCTCACCAAAGCAGTTTCAAGTCGAGTGTTCTCGACATTTTTGGGCAAGTTGGGCATGTGTGACATCTATGCACCAACTTGAGGGGGAGTGTTGCGATATTCTGATTTTTTCTGATTCTTTCCTAAACTGTCTTCTGTTTTTCCCTTAACTGTTTTTGGATACTTTCCTATCCTGTAGATAGTGCAGCTGTATAGATAACGCACACAACATGATTGTAGGATCTGAGAATGTATATGAACCTGTACAGATTCATTGTAAAAATAGGAATGAAAAAATATTCTTCTGAGTTTCTGATTTTCAAGTGTAGACACCTCACTATATTAAGTTAGTCACCTTCAATCCAAACCCTTTTAAAACCCCTCTAAAAAACTGCTTTGATGCTGATGTAAGCTGCCTCGACCTCGGCGCGGTGATTGAAATAGTAATAAGGGCATGAGAAGGAGAACACGAATCCATTAGGATGAGTAATCTGCAGTTCAAGGAGTCGCTCCCAACCCTAATGACACAAGCTACTTAAAAGTATAGAGATAATTGACATCGGAAGGTAAAAAGGTTATGAGACTCCGTATTGAATTAAGAGAGGAATGCGAGCACCGGAATATTGTAGGCAGGGCCATAAAAAGGCGAGAGTGTTTTACACTTGAAGACATTGAGATTCCAAAGACTCAAAAGCATTGGTCAATATTCAAATTGATCCCACACACAGCTGATTGATATCAAAGGGGTGAAGCTTTTAACAAAGTGCTCATAGAATACATGACTCAATAGTAAACTTTAAAATAGAAAATGCCTGTCAATTATAAAGTGAGACGACAGCAGTTTCATTTTAGTGTTATTGTGCAATTTAAGGTGAAAGCTCTGAAAATATTCATCGTATTTCCCTGTATGAAGAAATAAAAATGTCTTAAAAAATACAGTGAAATTTAATAAAGTATGAGCAGCTATAAGCTACTCATAGACACTTTTTAAGACCGCAACATTCATCTTCTCACCATATGTAGGGCTCTGTTAATCATTGAGCTATACATCCTTTTTAAATGTTTGGAAAAAATTGCTTAACTATCTGCACAACTGAGGGCGCCGCAGCTGCCAACACTAGAACAATTCCCCAAAACATAGTGAAAGATTTCATAAACTTTGGATTCTTCTCCATAAACTCTCTAATTCTCACCATAGTTTTTGCCGTTTGTACCATTTATTAACAGAATACTTCAATTCAAAAAACTCATCTTCATCAGCGAAAGTGAAGTTAACCCCTTTGCACAGACTGTTGAACATATCACTCGCTTCCTTATCAGTTCCAACTGAGCTCTGAATTATTCCCTTCTTCCTCAGCAAAGTCACGTCCTTCTCAGACTGGATCTAACCATTCATCAGAAACACATACTATGAAATTATAGTTAGTTGTTTCTTTTGGCAGATATCCACAGCCATGAGGTTCCTGAAGATCACCTCTGTAGCATTAGATATCCATATCACAGGGAGAAACAGAGTCTTTTTCTGTTTGTCGAATCGGAGGTCCTTGGCGGACGGAACTCCTTCGTACGACCTAAACTTCATTCCGTTGTCGTATAGCTCTGTCGCAGAAGCCATGAGGTGCTTCTTTTTACGATTATGAGGTGTTCGATGATGTTGATTGCCTTCCTCTCATAGAGTAACACGAACATCCTCTGTTTTTTCCCCTTCATGGATACTCTTGGACTCATACACAATGAACTCATGAAAAAATCCCAAAATATGATCATATGGCCTCAGATCTTTGTACTTTAACTTTAGTTCTTCCTTCAATTTTCTCTCACGCTCTTTATGCTCTGTTGGTGATTCCTCTGCTTTTGGCTGCAGAGAATAAATGAAAGGGTGAGCCAAGGCAATCATACCTTCGCATATCATTCTAAGCAGCTCTGCCTTCGCTGTCTCATCGTTTAACTCTTCCTCCTTTGCCAAGAGCTTAATGAGGACAGCTATGGGAACCTGATTTTCAAGCATCAGGAGATCAGTGAAGATATCAAATTGACAAGACTGGACCCTGTTTCTATTAAAAACAGGATCCAGGTTCCATCCTGAATCAGATTCACCATTGAGGTTCCTTTGCGATTCAGCATCGAGGTTCCACTGTGATTCATCGCTGAGAAGCCTGAGAGTCTCTAGAATGAAGCACCCATCTAGAGTGAACAGCCACGGAAGGACTTTGTCCTCACACTCTCCTTTTCCTTCATAGCTATCTTCAATTTCTTGAACCAATTTCTGCATTTCTTCCACTAGAAACTGCACGTCCTGCTCGTCTTTGGGGAGCCTTTTCAATGATCGATTCACGGCATTTACTTTGTATATTTCTATTTCAGAGAGTGGGTGACTTATTTTGTGGTGAAAAGGCCCAAAGAGACAACCCGAGGCTCATATGCATCCCTGTTTAAACCCTTGAGATACATGGGCACTCTGTTTATCGACACAGCAAAATTCTTTCCTGAACTATCAAATGCCTTATCAAACCTGCCCGCCACATCTTCTAACCATAAGTCAAGGTGTTCTGAATCTGCTAAGCCAACAGACTGTTCTTTTACAAGTGTTGTTTTGCTCTTCTCTGCCATTTGTACCCTGAGAATGAACAAGATATCTGGAAAAAAGAATGCAGTTGTTCATAGATTAAAAGGTTATTGCTTTTAACTATCGAAGCCTAGCGTTTTCTATACCATCTTTCTTTTACAGAGATACTGTATGCATCTCTCATCAAAATGCAAATCTAGTTACCAATAAAACAAAACACATGGAATAGTGGAGTTATCGACATTAATGTATCTAAAAAAGTATAGATTGCAGTTAGTTTCCATACGAGAAATAGTTAGAGAGTAAAAGTAATCTTTAACGACTTAAATTTAAAAGTAATAATATCAGATATCGCCCAATAAACTAAACTTATAACCCATAACAATCAAATTTTTAAAAATAATTGATATGGGCAGATGTTTGTACATTTCATACAAACATCACTAAGCAAATTCCACCAATAATTGATTCTTCTGAAAAAAATATCCACCTAATAGAATGTTATTAAGATTAATCAAAGTTTAAAGTATTGGATAATCTAACGGAGCAGCTAGATTAATCAAACTGAATCTGACACGTTTCACTAAATACATACTCAAACGCTTTAACAGTAAGATAAATGAGAGAAAATAAGGCAAGCATCTCCACTGTAATACAAGCATTTTACAAAGCCAAATTAAATAATAAATTTGAAACAAAGACAACAAAAATCTAATTACTCACAGTAGACAATCAGTGATCCACTCAACTTTTGGATGGTGCAGCGCATCATACAAAACACAGGAATCGGGTTTCTCTTATAGATTTCAAAGATCACACTGCTCGCCATAATTTGATTCCTTCTGTCGATGTGCAGACATTCGTTTTGCTTTAGATCTTTATTTTTTCTCATCATTAATTTTTCTTTTCCTTTTTTTTTTTCCTTGGGCACCCTATTGGCTTTGGTCACTTCAGAATGTTCCACACAATCGTTTATGAGAATCCCTATAAACGATAAAAGCTTGGTTGATACTGATCCTTTTTCTTAAGCATGCACTAGTTAAGTTTCCTTCACTTTACAATGAAGTCCCCAGATATCTTTGCTTACATGTGTTATATTTCAAGGTGCTTGAGCTCCTCTTTTTATTTAAAGGGCAGTTCATGAATTAAAAATTTGCAGCCACAAGAATGAAATAAAAAAAATTCTAGTAAGATAGGAGTCCCTATATTTAAAATGGTTCTATATTGCTGCTATTACTTCTAGTGTTAAACGAAAAATGGTTTCAAATTACTAAATTTTTTATTTGCAAAAGTTTTCAGAATTTTTAAATGAAATTGGAGCTTTTAGAATTTTAGTGATATTATATTTTATTAATTTTAATATAATTCAAGATTGCGCCTTTTAAGAGTTCTGACTTTTTTTAGAAATAAGGTTTTGAATGCATCACCTTTTAATATATAAATTTTAATGTATGTAAAAATATACATTTAATAACATTTTGTTTCCACAATCCATGATCATTAGTAATCAAGATTTCTGGATTAAACTGTGTGTGATTTTTTCCATCAACGTTTCGGATCATACTCCATGATCCATCATCAGGATGATTAGCAGATAGAGAGAGAAATGAAGAATAGATAGTAGACTTGGATAGAAATAGGGGAGAGGTTGGTGAGGGAAGGATGTGAGTCACGCAAACCAAAAAAGAAGAGAAAGTCAAGGGGAGGAGAAGGATGATAGGAGAGAATTGCAAAGGAGAAAATTAAAGAGAGAACCTAGAAGAACATAAAACAATACAACTAAAGGACATCAAACCTTTAATTAAGAAGAATGGTACATATTGTAAAAAGCGAGGAGAAAATCACTTGAGGAGAGGGACAAAGTTCAAAGGGACACTGGGATAAAAATAGAAATCAAAGTAGACAGAATTATGAAAGGAGAAGAAGAGACAAAGGAAAATAAAATGAGAGGAAAAACACTTGAATAAAATTCAATGAAGTGAAAGACACAAGATTAGGAGAGCAAAGGATCACACAAGTGTAAAAGAAAGATCAATGATATTTTAGGCTAGAAGTCTAGCGTGAAATGGAATTCTGGCTTACAAATAAAATCTTAAAACTTAAATAAAACAAAACAAGTTTAAGAGAAGCAATATAAAAGTATAATGTTACCAATATTGTATGATAGCCAAGGAGTTAGAGGGAATGATCAGCAGGACAAGGGTTAGATGTTAGCCTCAATATCTAGCATTAAAATAAAATCATTCTAACACCGATAAGAAATGAACTATGAATAAGAAAACTTAGAGATCTAAATATTGTATTATTATTATTATTTTTAATCCCTGGTTAATGGCTACTATTAATAATAATGAAAATGTAGGAGAAAACAGTGAGGTATATAATATATCATCATAGAATAAAAGGAAGCCTAAATAAAGAAATAATAACTAGTAAATAAAATCTAATGTAAGAAAATATAATGATTAGTCTATAAATAAAATAATTCTAACCTAGAGACAAGAATGAACTAAAATAAGAAACCATGAGTGATCTAAATATTTTTAATCTAGTTCAATGGTTAAAATATTAAAAACAATTATCTTGGGATGTGCATAATTTAAATATTGAAATAAATATTCAAAGATATTATTATCTTAGGATATTATACAATTAAAAATTGGAAATCGCGATAAAGACAAACTAATGGTTAAAGAAACTTATTAGCATATAACATTGAAATTGATCATTTGAAAAGTCAAATGAACATAAATAGATAACATTGAAATTGACATAAATTATAAAAGAAATAGAAAGGAGAAATTAAGATTAAGAACACGAAGGAATTAAATGAAACATCCAATTCAAGAGGACGCACACCAACAAATGAAATAAAAAATGAGACAAAAGTTATAACAAATAAAACGAGCTCAAAATAAACTAGAAAAGGAAGAACAACGAGAATAAGAGATAAATAAGAGAAAAGGAAGTGAGACTATGAGAAGGAAAGGATAAGGGAAAGAAAAAATGAGGAAGGGCAAGACCCGGCAGGGAAAGGCAGGGAAAGCAACAAAGGGATGAGGAGGAGGGAGAGCAAACCGGGAAACCCAAAAGAGCAGGGGAAGGGGGAAATCGAGCACGATGTGACGGGGCATGGTTGGCACAGCAAGACGGGGGAGAGGGGATTACGAGAGATCAGGAGGAAGGGGCATTGAGGTTGTTGAGAAGAGGTTTCCAAGAGAAACTCAAAGTCCAACCTCCATCCCGATTAAGGTTAGAGGGGTGATTGTTGATTTCAATGGCCTCTTTGAGTTTTCTCTTGAAGAAATTGTCTTCATTAAACAAGATCTTGGTGTCTTCTAAGACAATGTGGTGCTTTGTCTTGAAGGAGTGTTCAGCTAGAGCAGATTTGGAGATACGTTCATGTCTTATGTTAGCACAATGTTCTTTGATTCTTGTGTTGATGGAACGTCCTGTTTCTCCAATGTAGGGGATGCCGCAAGAACATGACACTTTATAGACACCGGCTTTGAGGAAATGATCTTGGGGGTCTTTGGGGGAAGGAATGTGATTCCTAACGGTGAAGATGGGCTTGAAAGTGCAATTGATGCCTAAATAACATCCCTAGCTCTGAGTGGCTTGCATTCAAAAGCCTTATGAGCAATTCTGACTTGGTTATTTCTCGAGCTGACAAAGGCAATGCAACGGTGATCATTATGGAGCATGTAAGGGCTAATATTGCAGCTATAAATGTTAAGGGGAAGGAGAAGGCTATTTCATATGTATTTCCCTCTTCTAGGTTGGACATGGTTGGAACTGGGGATGATGAGGTGGATGTGGTTGACATGTCTTACTCCTCCTCTAAATCTCCTTGGAAGAAACGGAAGAGGGAGACCTAGAAAAAGAAGTCCACTGTGAGAAATTTGAAACCCCAAGGGTTGGATATAGGTGGGTCAAAGGTTAGTGGGAAAGGTGAGGTGCAAGTATGGAAAGGGCATAGTGGGCAAGCTTCTACCAGGAAATCTAAAGTGTAGAGTTTAGAGTTGGGTGGTGTGGTGAAGGAAGGGGAGGAGGTTACCCCCTTCAACTAGGTCATCCAAACCATGCTAGTTGAGGAGGTCTCCCAACAACCCCCTTACAAGGATTCTCTGGTTGGTAAAGTTAGAATTTTATTTACGTTAGACTTCTAGCCCATCAATCATAATTGCACTTTCAAGCCCATCTTCACCATTAGGAATCACATTCCTTCCCCCAAAGACCCCCAAGATCATTTCCTCAAAGCCGGTGTCTATAAAGTGTCATGTTCTTGCGGCATCCCCTACATTGGAGAAACAGGACGTTCCATCAACACAAGAATCAAAGAACAGTGTGCTGACATAAGACATGAACGTATCTCCAAATCTGCTCTAGCTGAACACTCCTTCAAGACAAAGCACCACATTGTCTTAGAAGACACCAAGATCTTGTTTAATGAAGACAATTTCTTCAAGAGAAAACTCAAAGAGGCCATTGAAATCAACAATCACCCCTCTAACCTTAATCGGGATGGAGGTTGGACTTTGAGTTTCTCTTGGAAACCTCTTCTCAACAACCTCAATGCCCCTTCCTCCTGATCTCTCGTAATCCCCTCTCCCCCGTCTTGCTGTGCCAACCATGCCCCGTCACATCGTGCTCGATTTCCCCCTTCCCTTGCTCTTTTGGGTTTCCCGGTTTGCTCTCCCTCCTCCTCATCCCTCTGTTGCTTTCCCTGCCTTTCCCTGCCGGGTCTTGCCCTTCCTCATTTTTTCTTTCCCTTATCCTTTCCTTCTCATAGTCTCACTTCCTTTTCTCTTATTTATCTCTTATTCTTGTTGTTCTTCCTTTTCTGGTTTATTTTGAGCTCGTTTTATTTGTTATAATTTTTGTCTCATTTTTTATTTCATTTGTTGGTGTGCGTCCTCTTGAATTGGATGTTTCATTTAATTCCTTCGTGTTCTTAATCTTAATTTCTCCTTTCTATTTCTTTTATAATTTATGTCAATTTCAATGTTATCTATTTATGTTCATTTGACTTTTCAGCATCAATTTCAATGTTATATATTAAGTTTCTTTTAACCATTAGTTTGTCTTTATCGTTATTTCAATTTTTAAATTGTATAATATCCTAAGATAATACAATATATACCTTAATATTTATTTCAATATTTAAATTATGCAATATCCCAAGATAATTGTTTTTAATATTTTTAACCATTGAACTAGATTAAAAAATATTTAGATCACTATGGTTTCTTATTTTTAGTTCATTTTGGTTCTAGGTTAGAATTATTTTATTTACGTTAGATAATTTATTATATTTTCTTACATTAGATTTTATTTACATTAGTTATTATTTTCTTATTTAGTTTTTTGTCCTATGATGATATATTATATACCTCAATTGCTTTTCCCATATTTTCATTATTATCAATAGTTATAGCCATTAAACTAGATTAAAAATAATAATAATAATAATAATAATAATATTTAGATCTCTAAGTTTTCTTATTCATAGTTCATTTTTATTTCAGGTTAGAATTATTTTATTTACGTTAGATATTGAGGCTGAATATCTAACCTTGTCTGTTGATCATTCTCTAACCTTACATTACATAATATTGGTAAATATTATACTTTTATATTAAGTTTCTCTTAAACTTGTTTTGTTTTATTTTAAGTTTTAAGATTTTATTTTAGGTTAGAATTTTATTTACGTTAGACTTCTAGCCTAAATATCATTGATCTTTTCTTTCATAATTTAGATCTTGTTTCTCTTAATCTTGTGTCTTTCACTTATTGAATTTTATTTTCGTGTTTTTCTCATTTTTATTTTCCTTTGTCTCTTTCTTTCTCCTTTCAATTCTTTTGTCTACTTTGATTTCTATTTTTATCCTAGTGTCCTCTTTTGAACTTTTGTCCCCTCTCTCTGTGATTTGCTCTGTTTGGTTATGTGCTCTATTCTTCTAATTAAAGGTTTGATGTCCTTTTGTTGTATTGTTTTATGTTCTTCTAGGTTCTCTCTTTAATTTTCTCCTTTCCAATTCTCTCCTATCATCCTTCTCCTCCCCTTGACTTTCTCTTCTTTTTTGGTTTGCGTGACTCACATCCTTCCCTCACCAACCTCTCCCCTATTTCTATCCAAGTCTGCTATCTATTCTTCATTTCTCTCTCTATCTGCTAATCATCCTGATGATGGATCATGGAGTATGATCCGAAACGTTGATGGAAAAAATCACACACAGTTTAATCCAGAAATCTTGATTACTAAAAATATACATGATTTTTTTTTCAAAATTTGTAGATTTAAAAAAATATGGAGTACATACATATATTTATATATAAAATTTATCTTTTTTCTAATAACCATTCTTGATTACAATTTTTCTTTTTGTTTTCTATATCATTCATTACACCTCAAAAGCATTAAATTAAATTAGCTAAGCAACATCTATATAAATTGGATGTGTGAGCCTCAACTATACCAACCATTGCCATGCCGCTAACTCTATGCTACAAGCTTACACACTCATTTTGAATATGGTAAGCTCTTAAAATAGAATTCATACCTAGACTTAGACTTATACATCATAGGTTTGTTTGTAATGGCCTTGCCTATTTATCCCTTTCTAAGTAGAGGCTTCATGGTTCATACACCAAAAATAGAGAGACTTCATTCTCTCCTTCGTTATTAGGTCTTTGATCTCACACTTAAATAAAATTTGTTAATTGATACTATACTTCAAATTCAACCCATATACAATATAGTGATAACAAAGACATTCCACTCAAATGTTGTTCAATGCCAACATTTATATATGAATACATACAAAACCATATAGTGTTTAGCCCATGCATACAACACATGTACACAACATGGCCAACTCATATATACATCAAATATACCTAATGTGAATAACTCATGGATGTGTCACATATACACAATGTGACTTGTTTACACATACATAACATACACACAATGTTACTAACTCACAGACACATCACATATACAAAGTGTGACTAACTCATGCCTACATTGCATATGCACAATGTTTCTATCTCACATGTGTCACATATATATGTATTTGACTATCTTGTGCAAATAACACATGTACACCATATGACTAGCTCATGCATATAACACATATAGACAATGAGAATAACTTGAAAAAGAGCACATGCACATATAGTGACTATAAGCTAGAAAAGGAAATGAATGCAACCTTATTGCAATAAATTTCCACTTTACCTCATTAACTAACACATAAGCCCTCATTCTAATAAAAAAGAGGAATGTCAAAGCATCCCATACTACACCATAGCTCCCATCATTTTACTCAGCTCATTGTCATCTATGATGAAAAGTATGCATCTCATACTACTTCTTGTCATCATTAGAAAGGACACAAGTGTAAGAACACAAAACACATGAGGTCATTAATATACATGTACACAAGTACTACAAAAGCACTAGCATCATCTATGCATGTATATAGGGTAAATTTTTTATGGGAGATGTATTAATTTTCATGTCACTTTTTGGATCAAAGGTTTTTGTAGCATATAAGAATTATTGCACTATACATTTGTACATTTTGTAGGTGTCAATCTTGTTATGGAGAACCTTGTAAGATGTAGAACTCCTTTTGCATGGTGGGAAACATAATTTACTACAACAACCATCTTTACTAGGTCATGGATCCTTATATCTTAAATCCACAACATCTCAAAAGCCATGTATCCTTATATAGTAAGGCTACTATATAAGAAATGTTGTGTATGCTTACCATAGGATGAGTGGTCCTTATTCCACCTTAACCTCTCCTTATGCATACCAGTGTGGCATATACTAGATTGAGTTTCATTCAAATTTGATAGTAGCCTTCCAAATTTTACAATCTCCTTAACATTGGCTTCATTCTCTCTAAAGTTCCAAAAGTATAGTTGGTGGTCCCCCTAAATTTGGTAGATCTTTCTAAATTTGTAATAGCTATTATTTCCACATTAGATACTTGATCTTCATTTATTTCCATATTTTTTGACATGTAATTTCCTTTAGTTAGGCCTAGGACTCTTGATTTGATTGTCACACTTGTTAACACCAACATTGTAATATTTGAGAAATTTCTAAAGATCTTTACTTTTTATTTTATATCCTCATATTCCTTTCTAGAATGAGAATATATTTTGCATTCACCTTTGACTTTGGCTCTTCCCAAGTGGATAAATGTTGTTTATAACCATATGTTATATTCAACATTAGACCAATTACCAAATTAGCTCCAAAGACTACAAACTAGAGAAATGTTGTATAGTCATTTTTCTTTCTCTTTTATGTAGTGGTAGAGTGGCAAGGAGAAGTAGGAGGGTTGATGGGGTGATACAAGGTGGGAGCTTGTTTCTCACACGAAGTTTTATCCTTCCCATTCTTCTATGAGAGATCATTATACATGGGTACTTGATCAAGCTAAGTTGCTAAGACCCATCATTTTATCAATTTCTTTTTATATTTCCCTTATGTGAGGGTGTTGGTGAATTCTATTTTCCTAGCATTTAGTTTATTACTATATTACATTAAATTTAGCTAGAAAAGATAACCTCACTTAGGTAGTTGTGTTGATCAGTCTTGTCCCTTGATTTATGCAATTGATTCACACTTATTTGGTCTAGGCTAGGTAACACTTCATTTTTTATGCTAATTAGATTTATTTATTTCACCTTCTAGTTGAGAATTTATCACATATCTCTTGGACATGTCTTCTCCTTGATTCATAGATTCGAGAGGCCTATTTATTTGTACATATCCTTTATATCATATTTTTTCATAACCTCAATATTAGAATCATTGATATTTGAAAATCTACATTATTTGTGTTTTCTTGTAGCTTGTGTAACATGTTTACTCTTATCTAGATCTAGGCTCATGTGATTTAATTTCCATTGAATCCTATAAAAACACTTCTAAGAAAGAAAATTATAATAGTTTCATTATGATATTTAGCTATAACATCAATAATATCATTCAGAAGAAGAAATTTAAAGTGATTAGTTTTTAAGATCATCTAACAAACTACCTTGTTCATGATTAATTGATCTAAATTATATTATGAAGATTTGGAATATATCTTCTTGTTATAAAACTTTGACATTATATGAGGAATGATGTTTTAAGGGAAATCTTTTGTTGAAATGACAATGAGGGCACGAGGAGGGGAAGAAGAATCCATTGGGATGAGTAATCTACAGTTCAAGGAGCTGCTCTCAACCCTAAATGACACAAGCTAGGTAAAGGTATAAGGATAATTGAGATTGGAAGGTAAATAGGCTATGAGGCTCCCTAATGAATGAAGAGCGGCATGTGAGCACCGAAATATTATAGGGTAAGACCATAGAAACACGTGGCGAGTGTTTTTAACACTTTAAGACTGAGATTTCAAGGACTGAAAATCATTGGTCAATATTCAAATTTATCCCATACGTGGCTGATTGATATCAAAGGGGTGATGCTTTTAATAGAATACGACTGTCAATATTAAAAAATTCACAATAAACGTTTCTGAATTATAAACCGAGACGGCAGCTCTTAATATTCCTACTTTACTTTATATTAAAATAATAAAAATATTAAATAATGTGAGAAACAGCCATTTCATTTTAGTGCCACAGTGCAATTTAATATGAAAGCTCTGAATATATTCATCTTATTTCCCTTTATGAAGATACAAAAAATATCTTTAGAACTACAGTAAATTTTGTAAAGTGAGGAACTATAAGCTTCTCATAGACACTCATTTTAAGACCGCAACATTTATCTTCTAACCATATGTTGGGCTCTGTTAATCTTGAGCTATACATCCTTGCTTGGAAAAAGTTGTTTCATTATCTGCACAACTGAGGGCGCTGCAGCTGCAAACACTAGAACAATTCCCCAAAACATAGTGAAATATTTCACAAACTTTGGATTCTTCTCCATAAAGTCTATAATTCTCACCATAGTTTGGAGTCTGTACCATTTATTAACAGCAGACTTCAACTCAGAAAACTCATCTTCATCAGCGAAAGTGAACCCCTTTGCACAGACTGTTGAACACATCACTCGCTTCCTTATCAGTTCCAACGGAGCTCTGAATTATTCCCTTCTTCCTCAGCAAAACCACGTCCTTCTCAGACTGGATCAAACTATTCATCAGAAACACATACTCTGAAATAATGGTGAGTTCTTTTTGTTGACAGATGTCCACAGCCATGAGATTCCTGAAGATCAGCTCTGTAGCATTAGATAACCATATCACGGGAAGAAACAGAGTCTTTTTCTCTTTGTCGAAACCGAGGGACTTGGCGGATGGATCTCCCTCGTACAACTTAAACTTCATTCCGTTGTCGAATAACTCTGTCGCAGAAGCCATGAGGTACTCCTTTTTACGATTATGAAGTGTTTTATGTCCTTCTGGTAGAGTAACATGAACACCCTCTATCTTTATTCCTTCAGGGGCACTCTTGGACTCGTACACAATAAAATCATGAAAAAATCTCAAAATGTGATCGTATGGCTTTAGATCTTTATATTTTGATTTCAGTTCTTCCTTTAATTTTATCTCACGCTCTTTGTGCTCTGTTGGCGATTTCCCTATTTTTGGCTGCAGAAGATATGAGAAAGGGTGAGCCAAGGCAATTATACCATCGCATATCATTCTAAGCAGCTCTGTTTTCGCTGTCTCCTCGTTTAAGTGCTCCTCCATTTCCAAGAGCTGAATGAGGACGCTCATGGGAACCTGATTTTAAAGCATCAGGAGATCAGTGAGGATATCAAATTGACAAGACTGGACCCTGTTTCTATTAAAAACAGGATCCAGATTCCATCCTGAATCACCATTGAACTTCCATTGCGATTCAGCATTGAGGTTCCATTGCGATTCATCGCTGAGAAGCCTGAGAGTCTCTAGAATGAAACATCCATCTAGAGTGAAGAGCCAGGCAAGGACTTTTCCTCACACTCTTCTTTTCCTTCATAGCTTGCTTTAATTTCTGGAACCAACTGTTGCAGTCCGTCCACTAGAAAGCGTGCTTCCTGCAGGTTTTTAGGGAGCCTTTTCAATGATCGATATACGGCATTTACTTTGTATAACTCTATTTCAGAGAGTGGGTGACATATCTTATGGTGAAAAAGGCCCAAAGAGACCACCCGAGGCTCATATGCATCTCTGTTTAAACCCTTGAGATACATGGACACTCTCTTTATTGACACAGAAGAAACCTCTCCTGAATTATCAAATGCCTTATGAAGCCTGCCCGTCACATCTTCTAACGATAAGTCAAGCTGTTCTGAATCTGCTAAGTCTACGTACCATTCTTTTACAGCTGGTTTTTTGCTCTTCTCCGCCATTTGTACCCTGGGATTGAAAAAGCTTTCTGAAAAAATAACGCAGTTGTTCATAAACTAAAAGATCATTCTTTTTGACTATTGAAGATTAGCATTTATTAAAGCATTTTTCTTTTACAGAGAAAATAAACAAGGAAATGAGCTTATATCTAATCAAAATGCAAATCTAGTTACTAATAAAAACAAGGCACATGAAACAGTAGAGTTATCGACATTAATTGCATACAATACAATATTTTCTTTTCATTATTTTTAATGGAAACAGTCATATTATATAGATGTGGGCATCTCTGTTTTTAAATAACAGATTAAAAAAATGAATAAACATACATTTAAATCAGAAGTTACTTTTGACTGTTTATCAGTCATCAAAATTACCCAAAACATTAATAAATAATTACAAACTAAAAGTAGTCTATAACAACTACAATTTAAAATCTAATACTAAACTTATAAATTAGAACAATTTAATTTTTAATAATAATTAATATCTATATAAAAGATGAATTGACAGTTCTTTTTTAGAATGTTCATTTTTTATTCAAGTGCATTTCATATAGACATGGGCAAATTCACCACCATCAATTTACAGAGGGAAAATTCACTGTCACGACAAATTCACCGTCAAGTAAAATTCACCCCCATCAATTCACGTGGTGGAAAATAAACCACATTAAATTTTACTTAGCCGTGAATTTTACTTAGTGGTGAATTTGTCATGACGGTGAATTTTTCCATGGTGAATTGCTGGCCGTGAATTTTCTGTCAGTGAATTGCTGACAGTAAATTTTCCTAGAACCCTGCATATGCTATTACTTCATTTCCTAGAACCCACCAAATATTGATTCTTTCTGTTTTAAAACAAAGTGCACCTAATGCAGTGTTTTTAAGATTAGACAAAGAGTACTAAATTTTAGCTAATCTAATAGAGCAGCTAGATTATTAAATTGAATCTGACCCCTTTTACTAAATCTTATATACGAAGTGAACATAGTCAACACTTAACAGTGATATAAATGAGAGAAAATAAGGCACAAGGCCATTTTTCAAAAAACATATCGTCCGCACTAATACAAGTATTTCCCAAGGAAATGGCTTGGAATAAGAAGTGAAATAAAATCAATCGATTGCAATATGAAACATTTTCGATCATCCTAAATTAAAAGATAAAGAATAAAAACAAAGCTAAAATTAAGAATAAATTGGAGATGAAGGCAACAAAATATGTGATTACTCGCAGTAGACAATTAGTGATCACCTCCACTTTTGAATGGCGCAGCGTATCATACATATCACAGGAATTGGGTTTCTTTTATAGTTTTTCAAGATCACACTACTTGCCATAATTTGCTTCCTTCCGTCGATGAACAGACATTCGTTTTGCTTTAAATCTTTATTTTTTACCATCATTATTTTTTCTTTATCTTTTTCTTCTTTCGTGGGCATCATATTGGCTTTGGTCACTTAAGAATGGCCACTGAATGGTTGATCAGAATCCCTATAAATGAGAAAAGAAATGTTTGATTGCCATTCTTTTCTTCACCATGCAAGAGTTAAATTTCCTTCACTGTTACACGGAAGTCCCCAGATATCTTTAATTTGCTTCAATTTGTTATATTCCAAGGTGCTTGAGCTCATGTTTTTACTTTAAGAGCAGTTCATGAATTAAAAAAAAATTAGCCACATTAATGAAATAATTTTTTTGTAGGAATACAGGAGCCCCGAAATGGGGTTAGCAAAAGAGTCACTTGAAAATCAAGCTAGACGATGAGGAGGAAAGTGATGAGCGTCATTTTAAAAGCTCCTCGGAGAAGGAGAAAAGAAAAATGTATGCGACAAAGAAAAATTTCTAGTGCAGAGATGCTGAAGGGTACATATGGAAGCGGAACTTCCAATGAAACACGAAGGAGAACGAAAAAATGGAGGAGTGCTCGTAGTACTGGAGGGGATTGGCAGTAGTACAAATTCCAAAAGAAACCAGTTCATCATATTGGCTTTGGTCATTTCAGAATGGCCACCCGATGGTTGTTGAGATTCTCTAGAAACGAGAAAATTTTGTTCGATGGTGATTTATTTTCCTTGCCTTGCACAGATTGAGTTTCCTTCAGCGTGACAGTGAAGAACCCTTATATCTCTGCTTACTTTTGTTATATTCAAAGGTGCTTGAGCTCCCTCTTTTAATTTAAGGACAGTTCATAGGCCAGAAAAATGCAGCCAGAGGAATAACCTTAAAAAAAAATCTGTAAAAGTATAAGTCTCTACAATTGTTCTCTGAATCTGCTGTTTTTCTATTTATTTCAAACAGAGGATTTTATATCATCTTTTAAGTTTGTTTTTATATTTGATATGGAAGCATGAGCCTATGTTGATACCTCTTCAATTATTTTTTTCTGTCAAAGTCACTTAATCACTCAATCTCGACCTCATCTCTTATATCACACTTCTAAAGGTTTTGAACTTTAGTGGGTAGTGTAATGGAGAAATATACCATCACTCTAATCAATTACATATTAAAACTGGTGTTAAGAAGGGGCATTGAATTTAGTACCTGCTAGATTTTGATCTTTAATATATATAAACAATTGTATGACATCTAAAAATAAAATAAATCATAGTTTAAAAAATCATGGACTATCCATGCACTAGTATTTAAAATTTATAATTCTTCAATAAAATTTGTTTAATTAATAAAATTTATTAGATCTTTTTAAAAAAGTCTTTTAAGAAAAAATAATTAACTCGACTCTAGATTATAGTTATAGGATGCAATCTCATCAATGAAAATTGGGCTTCTAAATTTACTATAAGCACAACCATTGTAAGATGATTGGAAACAATGTAATTATTATATTAAAATGATCCTTTTTCTCCTAAGATAAGAGCCCTTTTGTAATGAAATGGTGAGATAAAATATGTTGGAATATATAGATATATTGTAGAAATGAGAGAAACATAAATGATTTATTATCTTTGTAGCTCATCTTCAAGGGGGTAACCTCCAAATAGAACATACACTCCAAATATTCCAATATTCCTTTCCAAATGAGAAGAGATGGTGGAATCTCATCAATAGGAATTGAGCTTCTATTTTTACTCTAAGCACACTGCTTGTAAGATGATTGAAAAAAATGTTGTTATCAGATTAAAATGAATCTTCCTCATAAGATGAAATCCCCTCTATAATGAACTAGCAATATTAAATATGTTGAGCACACAAAAATATTGTAGACATAAGAAAAACATATATTCTTTTATTACATTTTCAATGCCTTTTTAAGGGGGAAACCTCCAAATAGAGCATACACTCCAACAAAACTATTCCATTATTTCTTTCCAAATGAGAATTCATTAGAATATATAGTTCTATAAAAAAAATACTACCATATGTTGCATGTGGGATAAATGATTTATTCTAACAACTAGTGAAATGACTTAAAACTCATATGCATTTATTTTTAAATGTTATTTAAGTGTGAATTACAAATCATATAAACCTAATTAAAACTGCATATCATAGAATTGAATGGAGTATATAGCATTTCCACCTTTTGAAAAAAATATCCTCAAAGTTTACGATGAAGAAATTGAGAAGAAATATTGAAAAGCTCCTATGTGATATCTTCAAGTTGTAGGGCCTTCCATCAAACTAATATTTATTCAATATGCTTGTTTTGTTTGTCTGAAATAGCCTCAAGTTCCAAAAATATCAATCCCTCCTCACCCAACTCAATTAGTGCTGTTAGTGGCTAAGTAGCAATCCCAATCACTTTATTCAAACATGAGACATGAGAATTGGGTGGATTTGAGAAGATGGTAAAAGTTATAACTTATATTCCATCTCACCTAATAAGGACCATTAACCTTTGAAAGAAAAAATTGACCATTCTTATCTCATTATTCAATTTTCGTATAGGGATGGACACACAAATTAACCAAATCACTAATATCAAAGTATCATTTTTCTTATCTTGATCCACATACTATTTCACATAAGTTTGAATTAGTGTTAAATTATCCTCAAGTAGTAAAGAGATGTCTTCTCAATTGGGAAAAATGTTGCAACTTTAGAAGAACCTAAAACATAAATAAAAATGGGAGTTGGGAGAGTACCATAGAGGGCCTCTTAAGGAATCATTTGGAAAGAACTAGATTATAAGTTTTATTATACAACCACTCTACTTGAGGTAGCTACTTTTTCCAAAGATGGACCATAACCATTGAAGATAGAGTGAGACATCCCATGGAATTTGAATCTTGAATATAAGAAGTGTTGAGCAACCATAGTAGAAGCTTTAGGATGAGGTAATGTGCAAGAGTGTGCATAGTTGCTAATGCAATTGATCACCACCAAGATAATTTATTTACCACCTAAGAGTATAAGCCCCATAATTAAATCTATAAAACTATTAAATCTAAGATTGATTATGAATATGAAGTGGTTACAACAACCTAGGTTCTTTGAGATCTTTCTCTTTAGTCTACTGATACACATGAAATTTGGCTACAAATATATTAATATCTTGCATAGGGCTATCTTGGAAGAAATCCTACTTCACATGTTTATAGGTCTTTAAGAAACTAGAGTGTCCTATAGTAGGGGATAAGTGTAATTCCCTGAGAAACTACAAGTTGAATGCTGAGTTGGGAGGTAAATAAAGTCTATCTAATGGAAATATGACATTGACTATTGATCGTGTTCCCATTATTGCATGGTTTATTAAATTTTAAGGTTATTAGCCCATTTATGTCAGATCTCATCTATCCAACATGGCACCAAATATAGAAATAAAAAAGATGGATCCTTCTTCTTCAAATTGATGTGAGAGGGAATATACTATAATATTTTCCTTAGCTTTCTTATACACAATCTTGTAGCCATATTCGTACATCTTTGCCGCACATTTTTGTTGGAGGAATGAAATCCTATTGTAAAAATATTTTTTTAGGTATTATGATATATTTTTATCTAGAAATTTTGGTCTAATATGTAAGAAAAATTATTGTTGGACAAAATGGATGATATCCAACATTTCCTTTTCATATATTAATTTAGCCAAGTTGCACCAACTAAATTTCTTGCAAGTGAAGAATAGGGGTTTCACTATTGTAGCAATGCCATACCTATAACTATGCTAGAGGCATCACATTCTAGTTTTTTTTTTTTTTGAAAATAAATTAGGAACAATACTAAAATATAACACATATCATTTTTTAGTGCATTAAAGGCCACCTTTGGTGATTTATACCAATTGAAATAATTATTTCTTTATCAAAATTGTCAATGGCCCAATTATTTTACCATTATTAAATAAAAAAATATAATAATACCCTATCAACCCAAGAAGTAATGCAAGATTTTGATGAACTTAGGGCATGAAAATTCTTGCAGCATTTCAATATTTTTAAAACAAACCTATACTCCCAATTTTTCAACAATGTGGCCCCGCTCCACCTCTTAAACCCCAAAGGAACACTTTTAGTGCTTAGAAAAGAGAGAATATTATTATGATATTGCTATCAGGATTCAACCGTGTAGTTTCGGGTCAAACTCATTGACCCATGTTTCATGAGTAGTGGTTCACAAGAACCCATCTCTCATGATAACGAATGGTCCACTTAGCACTCATTGCATCTAGGTGATGCTCACAGAGGTGAAGCACTGGTCCGTCTCGGGAGGTCACCCATCTCACAGTCTTCGGCTCAAGCTTAACCAGGAGTTTTCTCCAAGGTTAAGCCGCTTGAGTTGTTACCCCATTTGCAAAACCTTCAGCAAGTGTTGTGCCTTATGAACCATTCATAATAGAGCCCCTTTAGCTCATTAATTGATAAGTAGGAGGTATTTTTCACAGTGTGTCAAATTATGATATTGCTATCGGGATTCAACTGTAGTTTTTGAGTCAAACTCATTGACCCATGTTTCATGAGTAGTGGTTCACAAGAACCCATCTCTCATGATAACGAATGGTCCACTTAGCACTCATTGCATCTAGGTGATGCTCATAGAGGTGAAGCACTGGTCCGTCCCGGGAGGTCACCCATCTCGATACTGCTTCAGGTCAAGCGCGCTTAACCAGGGAGTTTTCTCCAAGGTTATTCTTGTAAAATTCTTATTTCGATTTTCATATGATAAAGATTTTCATTCCATACCTATTATAAATGAGAATGTCGTCAAACGAGACTATAATGAATTTGTATAAGTAACCATAAAACACTATTCATTAGACTCTAAATCATAGAGAAAGCATTGGATAAGCCAAAGAGCATGACAAAATTTTCATAATGGCCTTCATGTGTCTAAAAGCTAGTTATAGGGATATTAACTCTTTGAATCAAATTTTGTGATAGATTGAAAGAGATACAAACTAGTAAAAATTGAGCACCTAAGAGATTATCTAGTTAGATTGTAAGAATCTATGATATATACCTCAAAATTACCACAATCCTTTTCTTATTTCAAAAATTTAATCAAATTTATTAACTTGTGTTTCATCCTTCATCATAGTGAGACATCTATCAATACAGTATAGGAATCTATCCATACAGTACATGTATCCAATCATATGAGTTAGGCATATGTCCATGGAAGACATGTGTTCATCTATCTATCTAGGATAGGCATCTATCCCAACCAAGTAGGCATCTATCCAAAAAGGGGGCAATATAGCTTGTTGCTCCCGCATCATCGGCTCGACCCCAGTTTGAGGCAAAGACAAGCAATGATTAAAGGGTGCAAAACGAACACCCTTGCAGACCATACTCAAAACGATTATAAGGAATACACTCGCACCATAAAAAAATATAGATCAAATACACCAGCACGATAAAAAATAAGATAAATCGTTTGAATAAAACAGAAAAAAAAAACAAAGTAAACTGCGAGTTATCTAATGTTTTTTAGATCTTTCTACCAGCAATTTAGTTGGCAGTGATGTGATAGTGAACTGAGTTGAACCAGAGTTTGAACTGGTGTGCAACTGGTACTGAATGGCGAGTCAAGTTCATCGAGAAATTTAAACTGAAGTTATGGTCTATGGGGTCATCTATACATAGGTGCATTTTAGTGGCTGGATAGCCGCTGCCTTTTGCTAGAGAGGGCCTCTACTTGGACACACTTTGGATCAGGCCTGGAATTTGACGGCCACCCTTGTCTGTCATATCAAAATTTTGTGACGGTTTGTTAATTTAAATACCTGTTATTTTACGTTTTATGAAAAAATTGAACTGTCAAAAAATATATTTAAAGTATCTAAAAAATCAATATATTAGTAATCTATGAAATATTATTTTATAAAATAATTATGTTAGAAAATTTACAAATTTTAGAAATTATGCATGCACTCAATTAGTAAATCCAATTGCATATAATAAATTTTATTGATAATTAAATAATTATATATATGTAATTTACATTTTGACAATGCATAGAGTATTAGATTAAGAATAATTATATTGCACAATATGATTGTTTTTTCCATATATTTATTCTCTAATTTGTAAAATTGTATTACTATTTTGACTATAAATTAATTTATTAATTTCATATGTGTAAATATCATAAAAAACACATTTAAATAACAATTTCAAATGGAATCTAGCAAGAAATAATTATATAAAATTAAAAATAGTTCAATCGGCAAATTGATCTATCTAAAATCATATTTAAATATCAATTTCAAACCTATTCAAAAATAATTACATAAAATTAAAAATAATTTAATCCTTATTCAACTCATTATCTAAAATTTCAACATGCTCACCAATAAAACACAAGCAAAATAAATCAAAGCTGAATCACCTGTAAAATAAACAATGCTATAAAGTGAAATTAGCTGCTATTGTTCAAATTTTTTTATAGTTTAATCTTAAATTCATCTATCTAAAAACATAAATTATTTGTAAAAGGAAAACAAAATTTCAACATGCTCACCAATAAAACCAAATGCTCTATTGAAGAAAATCAAAGCTAAGAGTCACTGTACACAAAATGCTATAAAATAAATGTTGTTGAAAAAACAATGCTATAAAATAAATGCTTTGAAAATACAATAAAAATTTGTGCTATGTTGTTATTCATAAGAATATCATATATATATATATATATTAAAAAACTGTAAAATTAGAAAATATTGATAATTAAAAATAAATCTTAAATCTTAAATTTATTGTTAATTGTAACAAAAAGTTTCTAAATTATGTAGAAAATAAATCTTGTTAAAATATTCAAAAAGTTAAAAATCAATTATATTCTATTTTGAAAAGATTTTGAATTAATATATATTTTTATAATAAACATTATAAATCATATATATTAATATAAAGCAATGATAACTATTAGTAAAAATGTCAAAATCTTTAAAAAATTAGAAAGGACTATATTTAATCTTGAAAAAATTCTATTCTCAATAGATTTTGAATTAATAAATATATTTATAATAAATCATATATATTAATATATAGTGAAATTAGAAAGAATTATTCCAATTTCCAATTATAAACTAATTTATATTTTTATCATAAACATTATTTTATATATATATATATGCCTACAATATTTTTTTACGGTTTAATAATAATTTGAAGTGCCATATTTACGGTTATATAAAAATGTAGCAAGTCAAATGATACGGTCTAATAATTTTTTAGGTTGTAATATACGGTCTAAAATGCAAAAAACGGTCAAATAGACCATCAAATTCCAGGCTGCTTTGGATGATTCGGTATGATTGAAATCTATTCTGGCATAACATTTGGCTGAATTTTTGTTAGGTTCCTCTGGATATGCAGGAATACAGTTACCATTTATGAAAGCAAACAACTATTCTTCCCCCACGTTAGAGGAATTGAGGTTAAAAGAAAATTCAACCATATTGTTTGTACATATGAAATTCAACTTTAATAAACCGATTTATCTGTGACGAAATTTTGGAATTGATTTAAATTATTCCATGTGTTCAGTTACTGCTGCTCATGGTTTGTACCCAAAATTCAAAAATTTCAATCTTAAATACCTTGGCATCTCATGGTTAAAGAATCTTTGAAACTATTAAATCGGTAATCGATGTCTTCGCTAGATATGCGATTAATTTATCGTTCGCCTCATGTTGTACAGCTTGTTATTTCTTCTATTACCAAATTTTAGTCTTCAAGACCAGTGTACGAGTCCTTAGAGAGACTAAAGTTGGCTTGATTACAGCCGCCTATAGAACTATAAACTATGATAGCAAGAGAATTTATAATGATCTACTCCTAGCTAATATTTGTTTTCTATCATCTTATGCCAAATAGAATATACCTGAATATAGGAATGCTTGCTACAATCTTCTTTCTACAGTTGAAAGTCAAACTTGAAATCAAAAGTACTTTTCGTTTCGAGGCTTTTTTAATTTATCTAAAACTCATTGTTCAAATTTAAGCTCTCCTTTCATATGTGGCTCTCAACTTTATCTTTTTTTGGATTATCTGAAATTTTATGAGTATCGAGTTAGTAGGAAGAACATGCATATACGGTTGCTTTGTTCCAGCATAAAATAGCCATCAGATAAAAAGGAAGAAGATAGAAAACTTGCAGCAAGTGCAAACAGGCATTTAGCGTTGCACGTCAACCTACCTCCATGTTGTCATGCATAAAATGTGTTTAAAACTGTTGCAATGAAACAGGGATGTATCTATTCAAATCATTATTGTCATCTTGAAGCATTCAGGTTTCCTTCCTGTTTAAGAAGCAACTTCTTTAAGAAGCCTGCAATACATTTAATCTATAGATGTTCTCAAATTCATTGATTCATGATCAATAGATTTCCTCCAAGAAAGTAAAATGCTCAGCCAACGCCTAGATGGGGAGTGGTGGGTGCCTTCTGCCAAAGACTAGATAAATAAGTTTGTTGTAGTTTTCGAGTCTTGATTTTCACTGTCTCCCTCTTGGCTGATCTCTTTGTGCTTCTTGGGCATCAACAACAGTATTTTCTTAACTTGTCCACAGTGTTTTAGAGTCTAGATGCCCTTTTATAATCTTGTCAACAAACCTTCCCTCTGTCATCCCCAATACCATGAACATAGAATGACCAAGGTCAGTGGTGGACTTGATTTTTTTGCCAACTAGAAATCCGAGACTTATATATCATTCTAAACTACTTTGCAACAAGTGAAGGTGCTTCACTAGAGAATTTGCAGGAACCTCCATATGAATAACTAAACGTTCATCTTCTCACTAATTGATTCCTTGGAGAAACTTAAGACTAGAGGAGCAACACTAAATACATGCCAAATTTCCTTAGCCAAGAGATCCCATATGTTGAGATTGTCTATTCTGGCCTCTTAACATATCCATGCAGCTATCAGTCATTTTGCTTATAATTTATTGAACATTTTTCTTTCTTTGTCCAGGTCAATTTTCCGAATGAGAACAACTTCTTTGGGCGTTAGAGAAGTGCGTGACTGTACTCGTGGATCCATCTATTTTTATATCTTTAGAGTCCCGCCCTGCTTAAACCCCATCTCTCTCAGAAAGCAAGCGAGGGCTTTAGGGTTTCTCCCGTATGGTACACCCAGAGGCTCCGATTGATTAGGTAAGGGGGAGCTAGGGGAGAGGGGCTCATAATGGAGCAGGGTTCAGTAGTGGGGATAGAAGTAGTCCTCAGTGGGCTTCATAGTGGAGCACTTTAATATCCAATTGCAAAACACTTTTTATCCATAAAGTACGCAAAGTGACAAATCATGTAATGCCACATCAGCGCACCAATAAAACATGACTTAGTGCACTACTATCAGTCTCACTTTTTTTGGGGGCCCTTTTTGATACCTCAACAAAAAGCCTGGTGATGTGGCATCATATTTGATGATGTGGCCCTAAAACGAAATATAGAAGCACATGAGTTACCAAATAAACTATTGTATAGAATTGGGAGTGATATGAAATTTCCACGTAGGATTTTGAAAAACATAAAGTTGGGGTGCTCCACTATGACCCCCTCTCCCCTAGTGTGTAATCAATCTTCCACTGAAATCTTTGAATTGTAGTCACACCCCGATTCGGGTGTTTTATGTTTGAACTAGAAGATGGTAGATGACACCAAATTTATGATTATATTAAATAATAATTATTATCATCATCATTATTTAAAGTTGTTATCACTAATTTATAATTTAAATTTAAGTTTTCCATATATATAATACAATGTAATTCATTAATAATGTTGTCTTATTTATTTTTTAAAAAATGAATAGGTTATTTATATAAAATAAATATTTATGAAAAGGTGGGTTACGACATAAATAATCAATAATGAGGATAAGAAATTTATTCTTTTGATCAATTTATTGAGTTCACAAAAGTTTGTTCACATCCCCAAACCTCATCTTTTTTAGAATGCCTTACTATGAGGGAAGAGTAAGAATTGTTACTAGGATGAATGATATCTACCTCTCAGATCCTCTTCACCATTTTCTTAGTTTTATTCTTTTTTCTATAAAGGGTACTAATAGGGTTGAATATATGGATGGTGGGTGCCCAAGTTGAGGGGAATGGAATGGTCATGGGGCTTGGATGGGGAAATACTTTGCGTTTTTCAAATGCTACATAATACTTATCGAGGCACTACAAATTTGGTGAAAGAGAAGAAGGAAAATGAGGTTTACCCTTAAGAGAGTGAAACTAGGCCAGAACATTAAAATTTCCTTTCTTCAACAATGTTTCCATAAAATGGAATTTGTACAATTTGAACATGACATGTATTTAATACTATTAATGCATACTTTAATCCATCATGGTGGAATCCAAGACAAAGTTTGGAGTAGACACACGTGATCATGGCTAAGGTTTGTAAACATTGGACACCTAGTACCACATGTGCCCCATGAGGAAAGATTAAAAAAATTGTGGTCAAATCATAATCCCTTATTCTAAGATTGGCATTGCGGTACTTTCCCTCATAATGTACACAATATTATCACTGGCCACAATAGTTTAAAAACTATTGCAAGAATAGAAATAGTAGTGTAGTCGGTAAGTCGGTTAGATAATGTTCTACTAGTAAAGTTATGAGTGTTACCCTCATTTATTAGAATCACTATCTTTTATATTTTGATATAGCTAATGAATTTAATCATTTGGGTTGAAGAGAACCCAACGAAAGCATGAATATAAATATGCGCATCAAGAGTGGAATTTTTTTTTTTTCTTCAGAGAAACCAAATCTTCTTATTCATCTGAATCTTTAGCATCATTAGACACCATGTAGATTCAATGAGATACAAGAATTGCTCA
This sequence comes from Sequoia sempervirens, assembly GCA_007258455.2. Lineage (NCBI taxonomy): Eukaryota > Viridiplantae > Streptophyta > Pinopsida > Cupressales > Cupressaceae > Sequoia > Sequoia sempervirens. Next base: position 237,776,452 of record VDFB02000017.1, read on the forward strand.
CCACATTTGTGAATTTTTACTATTTTCACTATAACTATATTATTGCTCTTTATCCTTTTTATTTTCTATCGATTCTTAAGAAATTCTATGCATCATGAGGGTTTACTTACTTTATTGATGTTTCTATGTTGTCATGCATACAATATGTTTAAAATTATTGGAATGAAACAAGGATACCAATGCTAGACAATCATGACAAGAATCTAGTTTACACATTACATCTATTTCTCAAGAATATTTCTTGATACCACTATAAAAAAGACTACAAGAAAATAATAGATCCAAGCATTCCTTAACTTGATTCATCTAGCATTGTTTAGTGAGAGCACTAGAATAGTTATCATATGCATTACAAAAAAAAATGGATCATACATTCCTTGTGAAACTATCACTACGTGAGAAGTGAGCTTGATTGAACCACTCAAACCATTAAAGGACATACTTGTCCAAGTGAAAATTAAAAAAGGATATATTTATATCTTAGTAAATTTCATTGGTATCAAAATGTTGTTTGAATTTTACCAACAGATTAGGGTGATCTATAACATCACATTTAGGAAAGTCTAGTTTATGGGATATGGCTAAAGAGGGTCACCCTAATTATGGAAGAGAATGGTTTTAGGAAAAAAATATTGTCCTTTCTCTATAATTGAGTGTATCCAATCTATTTTAAAGAAATTAAGGGAGTTAGTATTTTATGTTGTTACGCCTCACTTGACTATCCATCTATATGATATTTTAAGGTGGTCATTCAAAGAGTGCATAGTGTGCTCCCATGGATCTTGTGGGTATTGAGAATGGTAGCCTATTTTCATAGCGATGATATGGAGCAAAAAATCAAATAACTAGAGTTATATAAAAAATTTACTAGTTCAAAGAGGTGAGAATAGTAAGATAATCCACCAAAAGTGGTAAAATTTGTGCATAGTCCCCAAAATATATGGTACCTAGAGTTAAATATAGACAATTGTTTAACTTGAAGAGATGATCATAACAAGAGAACTCATTGCAAGGGTAAAAGTTTTTTTCTAGATTTTTTTAAATTTTGGATTCCTATAGATGGGAAATACAACTAGTTCATCAAATTCTTAGTTAGAAAAGAGATATATGTTGTAGATGACATGTTTTCTTGGCTTTTATGGGTGCACACTTAGTGAAACTAATTATTTCTATGGATCACAACAATATATGATGCAAGATTAGCCATATATACTTTTTCTTTAAAGAGGACAAAAATGTATGCTACATTTCATTTTAATGGTGTTGAAAATGAAGAACTATATATTTTAATTAATTATATATGTAGCATTTATAAGAGGATGATAATTTAAAAGGAATTATATAGATCAAAAAGTTCCTATTTTTTTTTGAGCTATTTTGATATGTATTATGAATTTTGTAACAATAGCTTGTATTTATTTTTGTTAACGACAAGGGTGTCCCCATGACCTAGCCCAGTACCCAACGGGGTGAGCTGAGGTGAGACTAGCCCCCTATGGGGGGACCCAATAGTTCGCAAGCTAGTCCCAACTAGGTAAACTTGAGAGTAGAGTCAAACCTGAAACCGATGGGGAGAAAACTCATAGCCCAAGCCAACTCTGCGACTCATGCAAGCTATAACAATAACTTGCATTTTTCCCTTAAAATTATTAACAATTTCTCAAGCTACATTTATATAAGATTTTCCTTGGATTGTACTATTTTTGGGTATTATTTTTCAATGGCGATATTCTGTTAATTGGCATAGATTAAAAAAAGAAAACACTTAGATTTATAAATAACCAAAAATAAATACAATTATCTTTTATTAAATGTTCTATGAAGGTACTTAGACTATACTTAAAATTCCATACAATTCAATATAGAAGATTAATTGAAAGAAACAATTAAGATTAATAAAATATCATCTTTTATAGTAGTTAAAATCTATTTTACCTTATATTCACATCAAAATTTATTATACCAAAATGAGGGCCAACCCTTTTTTATTTTGGTTTTTTTATTCTTCATTATTGTTGCATTCCTTCTCACATTATCTTTTTTATATTTTGTATGTCAAACCTTTCGGGTTCATCATTGTGGCATGATAGTAGAATCACTCTTGGGACCTCCAACACTTGCTTTATTTTCTTTTCTTTCATGCCCAATGACTCATTGGTATTCTAGAGTTAGTCATCCGTGCATGACTATAAAAAATCCTCTGACTCCCCAATCCATAATGGTTCAGTGTAGTTGATGAGTTACTCCATTAGAATTTCGGAGTTTAGCATGATCAAATTCTATTAGGTGAACCTCTAACACTCTGACCTTTGATGTGGTATATAACTTAAATCCTCCACTACTATGAACACTACACTCATTTTTTTGATCTAGGCATTAATAGTGATTTTGAAGTGTAATTTCTCTTTTTTTTATGTTAATTTCATTGTGTGTTATTTTCTCCTATGCACCACTATGATTTCCTTTGAGCTATGGAGACATTATCCTATTTTGATATTGTAATTAAGTTTAAATATTTTCTTATTTATGTCATTTCCTATGTTTGTTGGTTGGTGCTTGTGTGCCATTTGGTGGAATTTTCTTGCTTTTCATGTCTCCATTTCATCTCCACATCATTTCTAGGTAGGGACTTGAACTTAACTTATATTTTAAGGGTATTGGGTATGTGCAGGATCATGATGTGCCAAAAAATGGTGATATGAAAAGAGTAGCATTTTGCATTCACCCAAAAACATGAAAATCCTGAGTTAAATTTTCTTTTGGGTTGGGTGTTAGTACATTGCTCCATAGCAATGCCTAACCCAAAGTAATACATATTAGATATCTAATTTGTGTTGGGTAATATATACCTGAAACGTGGCTGCCATAGGTCATTTTAAACCTTGGCAGCCATAGTGTCTGAGACAACAATGGTAAGTGGTGTATCCGATATCCTATTTATAAGGTAAGTTTTTGGTTTTTTTTTGTTTTAATCAATTTTTATATTAGTTTTGTATAATTTTAACTAGTTTTTTATAGATTTTTATTAAAAACTAGGGTTTTTTACAATAATTTCATTTATAATGTGTAATTTCAATTAGATTAATTAGTTTTCAACTTCAATCAGGTATTAAGGTTGAGAATCAAAACCCACAAATGCCAAACTCTCCACCACCTACGTGCCCATCAATTGAATAGTTAATTGGTGAAAAATTAGAGCAATTGAGTAGCATTTGTGATGTTTATAAGATAATTCCTCGATTATCCTAGATGATAAACACATTGAAAGAAATAATTAAAAATATAGAAACCCTCTCCAACCAACATAATTCCATTCTTTCGTGGCGAGAGACCATTAGGGAATATCACTCCGATGGATTATCTTACAAAGAGGTGAAATATCTCGAAATAACAAAATTCCAAATAGCCTTTTTATTTGTTAACCCCAGCACCGGTTTGCCAGTTAATGTTAATAAACTAAAACTTTCTATAAAATGGCGCATGAATTAGGACATTGTAGATAAATTTTTGGATTGTTGGTGGATGGTTTTTTATAAACTACCCAACAATAATATTGATGTACCATTTTACTTTATTAAAAAATTATTCGTTGAGTTTGTGTTAGGGCAATATGTCAATTACTATGACATTAAACCCTTCTAGGGCGTCGATGGAGGTATGCCCCAAGATAGACCAGGGGTAGTTAGAGTAGTCCAAGGCCCATATGTTCCCCCTCCTCCCCTTCCTCAACAACCTCCAATACATCATCCAAATATTATCTAGGATGCAGCCAGACAAACTATTATGGGTATTCACTCTTTGAGTGGTCTTTTGGTTTCCCATATTGCTACAGTAGCTCAGCCACATGCTGGTGATGTTGGCAATGGATTGAGTGCTATTGCATCATCCTCCTCAGGTCCACATATCTGTGTACCACATACTTGCACTATGTGCCACTAGATAAGATTGGGTCCTCTTGTACAACCCGTTGAGCATCCCTTCAACACTTCTGATTTTGACCTCCATGATGTGGATGATATAGGAGATCAGACACAGGGGATGGGAGTACATAGGCTACAGAGTCCTCTCGTGCTAGAGAGAGGGATGTTGGAATAGTTACATATGTAAGACTTAAGTTGTAATTTCATAACTTGCATTTGTTTTTAAATGAATATTAATAAGAGATAGTATCAAGTACTAATATTTATTTACATGGTCTATTTAATAGTCGATGTCTGAGGAGGAGCTTTTAGAGGTTACTGATAGAACCCTCATGGCCATTTCATTTGGCCTTGACATGCATGTGGTATATATATTTTCACTCACTCATTTACATTTTTTTATTATATACTTGCTTGTCATTTGAATTGTCATTAAAAAAATTATATATTAACTTATATATTTATCTTATTTTCCTCTTGTAGGAAACTCCTAGTGTGAGCGAGGTGCAGTGCTATCTAGACTCTAGAGGTGCAATGGTAGATAAGGGAAAGGTAATTGAACTCAAATTTGATTGAATTAATATTTTTAAGATCTTATAGTGATTATACATACATCAACATAGATTGGTAGTTTCATATACTTGTCATTTTTATGTACAGGTTGTTGTGAGCTACACATCTTTATTGACAATTTTCACAACACCTGAAGGAGTAGGTGTTGGAACACCTGAAGGAGTAGGTGTTGGAACACCTAAAGGAGGAGGTGTCGAAACGCCTAAAAGAGATAAAGAAAATAGATGCCTAAAGAGGTATGTGTTTATTTTATTTTGTATTTGGTAAATATGTTCCTATTACTGACAATCGTATGCTAACTTGTATCAATTTTATGTTTTTGTTCACATATATAGATTGACATTGCAAAATTTGTTTTGATTGGTTCTTTGAGAGGGGCGTATTCTAGGACTCCTGACTGTTTGAAGAGACGTAGACATGATGTAATCAAGATTTCAATTTTAGAGTTCAATTATAATTTAATGTGTATTGATTTTGATGTTAATTATTCAATTTTAAATTATATAATATAGGTAATATCAATTGTGGTTTTAATTTTTCTTGTGTAGGTACCTTTAGAGCCAACAAGTGCTTCAAAGAGGCTCCATTTTGATGATCCACCAGTAGTTTAGGATGAGATAGACATTTTGGCATGTATATTTTGAATAGATATCAAGATGGCATATGCCACATTTTGTAAAACTTGTTTGAGTTGGCATTGATGTCATTTTTCTATATGGACATACACTTGACTATAGGATAATTTGATATATATAAGTTGATAATCAAAATAGTTTGTTCCTCATGTGCATGTTTAAACTCTTCAAAAATTTAATCTTGAGCAATTGTTAAATATCAATGTACAATAGTATAAAAAATAATGGTTATATTATATAGTTCACAATAAAAAATAATGAATAATGGTTAAATTATATTATATATTGCTTAGTTATATTATGGTTATATTATATAGTTTAAACAACTTTAAAGACAAGAACAATGGTAAAGTTTAACATTTTAACTTTAAAGTTTAAATACACAAATGTCATTGAACATTACATATTTTACATTGGATTATCATTACTTAAATTGAAATTCAAAAAACATCATATATCCTTTATAGTCCATAGAAAATATTATGATTTTTCTTCTCCTTCTCTCTCACAAATTCATGTTTTGTTTCATATAACATTTCTTAGAAAGTAGACTAATGATAATTATCATGTTTTGGTGCAGGAGCACCCACAGGCCTATCATGCCTCTAAGAGTCAGAGTTTGAGTTTTATCTTGTTTTGTGTTATTTCATGTTAATAAGGCCATTTTATACGATTAACAATCATTTGGAGTCATTTTGGAAGTTTGTGGGTCATTTGGGTAAAAGATGTAAAAAATTGCCAAATGTTGTCAATGACAACTTTTCGATTCTAATGAAAACATTTTGAAATTTTGTTAAAAGTTAGTTGGAGTTCATTTGGAGGCTAAAAACTACTTATAAGCACATAAAAAAATCTTGTAAATATGACCTCAGGGTTGGAGAAGTTGAAAATAAGAATTTGCATGTTTGAGGAAGAAGATTTCTATTTTTTTTCCAACATCATGTGATGTTCTTTTAATTTTGTACAATTTGTATGGCTTTATTATTATTTTCACATGTGTGTTATGGATATATAATTGAGTTAGCTTTCAAATTCCTTTGGTTTGGTCAAATTTTATGGAGATTTGAATAAGTTACGATAATTATACCACTAGCAGCCTAGAAGTCATTTTCTTCTACAACTTTTGTTCTACAACTCGTACGACCAAACTGACTGTTCCAACACATCTTTATGGGTAAATTTAGGTTAGGTGTGGTACCCTATTGCACCAAAATAGACCAAAATAGTCTGAGTTACGTTCAACTAACGAAATCCCTTAAAAGTCCAAAGCACAAAAGGGAAGCAATTTTTGATGGGCTGTTACTCAGAAATTGTGATACCTACAAAATTTTTGTCTAAGGCTACGAGATTGTACTAGACCCCTACACAATAACCTCTCTTACGTTTTTCTATCTCGGAGGAGTTTTCCCGTGGTGATGAATTTTCAGTTGAGAAAAAAGTTGTCAAATGCAAGCACTGTAAAGTTGCAAAGTAGTTAAAATTTTATTTTGCAAATCATACGACCAAGTAGATTGTTCCAACACATCCAGATGGGTAAGTTTACACTAGGTATGGTCTTTTTTTGCACCCAAATATGCCGAATCACTCTGAGCTACATTGGACCGACAATTTCCCTTAAGAGTCTGGAAAGTGCTAAAAGACATCAATCTTTGAAGGGATATTTCTCAAAAACTATGACGCCTACAGACTCTTTGTTTGAGGCTATTAAATCATGTTGGGAATCTCTACAATAACCTCTTAGTTTTTTCTATCTCGAAGGTGTTTTCCTGTGGTGACAAGTTTTTAGTTGAGGAAAAAGTTGTCAAATGCAAATAGTGTAAAGTTGCAAAGTGGTGCAACTTGTGTTTTGCAACTCGTATGACCAAATGGACTATTATGACATGTCTAGATGGGCATGTTTACACTAGGGATGGTCCTCTTTTGCACCCAAATACACTGAATCACTCCGACCTACATTGGACCAGTGATTTCCCTTAAGAGTCCAAAGTGTTAAAAAATAGTAATCTTTGAAGGGCTATTTCTCAGAAACTGTGATGCTTATAGAATATTTGTACAAGGATATGGGATCATGTTGGGACCCTATACAATAAACTCTCTCAGTTTTTTCTATCTCGAAAGATTTTTCCCATAGTGACGAGTTTTCAGTTGAGGCAAAAGTTATCAAATGCAAGTAGTGTAAAATTGCAAAGTGGTGCAACTTTTGTTCTGCAACTTGTACGACCAAACCGAATATTCCAACACATCTAGATGTGTATATTTACACTAGGGATGGTCCTCTTTTTCACCCAAATACAACAAATCACTTTGAGCTACATTGGACCAACAGTTTCCCTTAAGAGTCCAAAGTGCTAAAAGACAACAATCTTTGAAGGGATATTTATCAAAAATTGTGACACTTACAGACTCTTTTTCTGAGGCTATGGTATTGTGTTGAAACCCTCTACACTAACCTCTCTCAGTTTTTGATATCTCAGAGTTTTTTCCTGTGGAGACAAGTTTTCAATTGAGGAAAAAGTTGTCAAATGCAAGCAGTGTAAAGTTGCAAAGTGGTGCAACTTTCATTCTGCAACTCGTACGACCAAACAAACCCTTCCAACATGTCAAGATAGGTACATTTACACTAGGGATGGTCTTATTTTGCACCCAAATATGCTAAATAACTCCATGCTACATTTACCGACGATTTCCCTTAAGAGTCCAAAGTGCTAAAAGGTAGCAATATTTGAAGAGCTATTTATTGGAAACCTTGATGCTTACAGACTCTTTTTTTGAGGCTATGGGATCATGTTGGGACCTTCTACAATAACCTCTTTATTTTTTCTATCTTGAAGGCATTTTCCTATGGTGATGGGTTTTTAGCTAAGGAAAAAGTTGTCAAATGCAAGTAGTGTAAAGCTGCAAAGTAGTGTAAATTTCATTCTGTAACTCGTATGGCCAAACAGACTGTTCCAAAATATATGGATGGGTAGGTTTACAGTAGCAATAGTCCCCTTTTTCACCCAAATATGCCAAATCACTCTAAGCTACATTAGACCAGCGATTTCCCTTAGGAGTCCAAAGTGCTAAAATACAACAATCTTTGAAGGGTTATTTCTCAAAAAATCTAACAGTTATAGACTCTCTGTTGAGGCCATTGGATCGTGTTGGGACCTTATAGATATTAACCTCTCTCATTTTTTCCTATCTCGGAGGTGCTTTCTTGTGGTGATGAGTTTTTAGTTGAGGAAAAAGTTATCAAATGCAAGCAATGTAAAGTTGCAAAGTGGTGCAACTTTTGTTCTACAACTCGTACAACCAAACAAACTATTCCAACATGTCCAAATGGGTATGTTTATGCTAAATATGGTCATTTTTTTACCCAAGTACGTTGAATCACTCCAAGCCACAATGGGCCGACAATTTCCCTTAAGAGACCAAAGTGCTAAAAGACAACAATCTTTGAAGGGCTATTTCTCTGAAACCATGATGCTTACAGACTCTCCATCTGAGGCTATGGGATTATTTTGGGAACCTCTAGAATAAACTCTCTTGATTTTTACTATCTGAGAGGCATTTTCCCATGGTGATGAGTTTTCAGTTGAGGAAAAAGTTTTCAAATGCAATTAGTGTAAAGTTGCAAAGTGGTGCAACTTTCATTCTGCAACTCGTTCGAGCAAATAGGATGTTCCAACACATCTAGATGTGTACATTTATTCTAGGGATGGTCCTCTCTTGCACCCAAATATGTCGAATCACTCTGAACTATATTGGACTGACAATTTCCCTTAAGAATCGAAAGTACTAAAAGACAACAATCTTTGAAGGGCTATTTCTTGGAAACCGTGAAGCTTATACACTCTCCGTTTGAGGCTATGGCATCATGTTGTGACCCTCTAAAATAAATTCACTCATATTTTGTTATCTCGGAGGGGTTTTCCTATGGTGACAAGTTTTTAATTAAGAAAAAAGTTGTCAGATGCAAACAGTGTAAAGTTGCACAGTGGTGCAACTTTTGTTTTGCAACTCGTATGACTAAAAAAACTATTCCAACATGTCCAAATGGTTTTTTTATGCTAGGGATGGTACTCTTTTTCACTTAAATATGGTAAATTAATTCGAGCTACATTGGACCAACATTAGGGTTCATTTAAAGGGGTTTAGGGTTCATTTGTTCGTCATAAGTGAAAAAGTGATTTGTTTACTCAAATACACTTAAGTCATGAACTACACACATGAATACAAAGTATACACATTAAAACACATAGGTTGTAAAGTATACATTAGAATACTCAAAATCATTTAAGTCATGAACTACACACATGAATATAAAGTATACACATTAAAACATCTAGGTCGTGAAGTATACATTGGAATACAAATAAGTGACAAAGTATACACATAAGTTGCATACACTTGAATGCATGTAAAGTGTACAAAATATGTATATTATTATCATTCAATAATTGCTATCAAATATAGGGTTTACTAAATGCCATGTAGGGATACAACAAACGGCCTTAATAAATAGTCATTTCTAAGTAGGGGAAGGAAATAGAGCACACATTATCTTCATGGTCAGCACAGTCTTCCACAAGAGTAGCTTGTTGACATTCTAGAGTGACAAGCACCTATACAAACCATCATTGTAGTAGTTAAACTACATACAATAGAAAAGATGCTTAGAATAAAAAATCTCTATTATTCTAAATGACCTAATTGATGATGAAATGGTAATGCAAACTCTAAAAGATGCTTACAATAAAAATATCTATTATTGTAATTTGTTGCATACCTCTCCCAAAGGATTAGAGATGGCTATTGTTGCAACATGTCCATGATCAATGGTGCCAGAAATATCACAATATACTTCAAATGAGAAATCTATATTTTCACAATAGAAAAGATGCTTAGACTAACAAATCTATATTATTCTAAACAACCTGAATGATGATGAATTGGTAATGCAAACTATAAAAGATGCTTAGAATAACAAATCTATATTATTCTAATCAGGTATGGTCTCCTTTCACACATGCAAGGTAGATTAAGAGTACAATAAAAGAATCATATTAATCACATTATAGGATAGTCATGTTAATCACAAGAAGGCAAGGAGAACAATATATGTGACAACCATCAAGAAAAGTCAATGCCATATTGACAAGAAAGTGAATCACATTGATAGAGTGTGCATATTACCTTCTTAGAATAGTCAAGTTGCAATCATTAAATGAGGAGAATTCTCATTGAAAAGCATTGCAAGAGTATACAAAATATCAGTATTAAAGACACCTACATTGCAAGAGTATACAAAATTTTAGTATTAAATAAAGAACACTAGTGAAATTAAGCATAATGAACCTAAGCATTGTACCTTCCATTCTTGAATATGCTATTCAAGTATTCCTAAAGGGTCATCTCTTTGCTTAAGAGTATCCAATATTGCTTCATGAGCAACATTACTAATTGTCCATAGTTATTTTGTCTTTGGTTTGGCATGATGCTTCAACAATTTCACATTTGTTGCTATAAGAAGGTGCAAATACATGCCATTATTTCTAATCATGTATTCAAATGCAGACATGCCATTATTTCTAATCATGTATGTTCGCAACCATGTTCTTGCAACCAAAACTGAACCAGTACAATACACAAACCCATCATCATCTTCCATCAGTTGTGTTAGCTTATCATTTACCTGCACACATCAAGCCAACCAATAGTATGATATCTCTTCATTCCCTTGTGATGTAAAAACTACAAAAAAATGTGGGTATGTGCAGGATCATCATGGAAAAAAAGGGCCCTTAAGTGGCAATGAAAATTTAGAAAAGAACAGAGTTAAGCAACTTGATGTAAAAGTTTGAATAATTTATCTATATTATTTCAAAAATATGTAATAATAAAATCTATAGAAAATTGAATGTAGTTTCATGACTATTAGATTTATTAAAAAAAAAAACCTATTTGGCAAAAATTTGAAATTTCAATGTAGTAGTACTTAAATTTCAGGAAAAAAATAAGAAGTAGGTGTCTATCTGACCACCTTAACCACAATAAAATGATAATTTTTTTTATAATATTTAGATATAAGTAGAGGAATCATGTCCTAATGTGATGCATATTTTTTGTAATTTTTTTAAGTAAATAATTAATTATAAATTTTTTATTACATCTTTTAAAAATATAAAAAATTGTATGTCTGACCACCTTAACTTGGTCAAAACTTCATGAAATTCATTTTTTTTAATCCTATAGTATGAGAAGCATAAAATGTGATGTGTGTTTCAGATTCAAAAACTATGATATCGTTTGAAAGCTATAGATGCTTTTCAATCATCCTATCAATCAAGACTTTAGTCGTAATTCAAATAGAAAATGAATAATAATTATTTATTAAATTCAAAGTAAAGCATAATTTATATTGGTGGAAATATGACAATCTCCTTTAAAACCCCTTTTCGTTTCATCAATTTTGGGTTAAAAAAAGGTCGTCAACCACATACCCTACACATACTTATCATATCACCACTTTTTGACCCATCATGTTCCCGCGCATATACATGTCCTGGTTGTAGTAGATCTGAAAGATGGTCATAATCAACTAAACTTTCCATTGTGTCATTTGTCATGGATATTGTTTGAGATAAAGGAGTTAGATATTATGGAACCCATGTATCCACCCACTCACTTGACTCATATTGATCTCACTCACACTAACAAAAGCAAGCCAACTCTCATGTCTAAATGGTCCATGTGCTTGCATCTGAGCTTCGAAATGCATGCATATTAGAAGAATATTTGATTGTATGACAATCCAATCTGCCTCCCACTGTACCCTCCTCAACCAACCAAAATAATTTGTGCACTATTGAATCAAGTGTCCCTCCCTGTGACAATGTTGAACTACACCGATCAACAATAGAACATGCATAATTGAATTTTTCTCTTGAAATCTTTAATTTCTCCTTAACTAGACATCTCTTTACAAATGCACTTGCTCCATCATGCTCCCCTTTCCCATGCCTAGCTTAAAAAAAACTCCAAATGTGAGGTACAACCCCCTCTACATGCATTCTACTCAAACAATAAAACATACAAGCATCCTTGAATTGATCTGTGCAATTATCTGACCAAATGAGATGTTGGCCCACTACTATATCATGCTTCTGCAAGAACTCAAAAAATTTCTTGAAACAATGTTGGACATACTCAGACGAGTGAGATCTATCATCACTCATTTAAAAATGATACTCTCTAATTACCTTTTGTACTATCAGGTGCATGTCTATATGTTATGTGGACAAAAATAGCAATTTGAATGGAATTGTAATACTAAGATTGTACCTTATTTTGTGGTTGCAATGTGTAGTTTTCTACAAAATCAACCATTGATATAATAGTTCCAATCAGAAAAGAGTCCTTACACATCCTGGATTGTTGATCCAACCACTGAGACGTATGGCTCTACCTTGCATACTTGTAGAAAAGATTGTCATTAAAATCTGAAATAAAATCAACAACATTGCATTCTTTTGTAACCAACTCACATCTAGAACCTTCACCTCCACTCTGCAAAGTATATTCAAATGACTATCTCATATCTCTTTTTCTCAACAAGCTTCTTTCCAAATTCATGTTTGGAGCCCTCATGAAAACATTGAACAAAATTTGACAAGCCACCACATTGTGAGCACTTCACATTTAAACAATCATTTCTATAGAAAAGGCAACCATCATCTCTAGAATATAAATATAGATCTAGCAAGTCTTTTGATGATTTTAGAAGATGCATTGCACCACACTCCTACAACATTTCATTAGTATGCAAAGTAGAAAATATATAGCATAATAGTTCATGGTACATTGAAAACTCCACATGTTATTTGCAACAACAATTATTATGAATTTTAAGAGACACAAAATAAAATAGCTTCAAACCTTCAAAATTCCTTTGTGAGATTTTCATATTTGGATGTGTTTCAATAAAAAATTTGAACAACATTTTTTGGCTTGATTCCAAGAAATGTTTAGGATGCAGTGTACAGTCTCAATTGCCAATTCTTAACTTTAAAACATCCTTTGCATTGGGTGATACTTTAGAGTTATCATGCCAAAATTGCTAAATTACTTGCTTTACATTATCGGTTAGCTTCTTATCAACACGTGGAAGCCTCCCGACAAAATCCCATGTATCATTTTGAAGAGGACCGTCTATTCTTTCTCTTCTTGCAAGTTCTCAATCCAAAGTTTTATGATTTATGTCAAAATCAATACGAGTTTGTCTCATAAAGTGATCCTTTTTCAATTGATGGATTACTAGGGTAGTTGCAATGACTCTCCGAGTAACTCTCTTATCTTTTTCCTTATTATTTTTTCCAATAGACTTGAGAGCATTACAAATATTTTTGATAGTAATAGAATCTTTTTCGGTCTTATTGTTCACATGAATGTTCAATTTGGCTATCAAAGGTCTCATCTTTTGTATCTTTAGCACTTGTACAAAAAGTTGGCATTGCTCGATCAATGTCTTATTGCTAAAATATTGCTTGAAAAGTTGGGTAGCCCACAACTAAACGGTTTTTGTTGACTTCTTGCCTTCAAAATTGTTTATAATGTTCTCATCAATTTCAAGTAACAATTTAGGGGTTCTTAAATGTCTTGAATTTGGAATATGTCTTTCTTCAACACAAGGTTCTTCATTTCTCATGTAATCTGGTGAATCATAATTTACACTTGGTTCAATATTATGTTCAACATCTTCAATTTCAACATTTTTGACTTGAACATTTTCAATATCAATTTCAATAATTTCATTCCCAATTTCAATATCATGTTCAACATCTTCAATTCCAACATTTTCACCTTGAACATTTTAAATATCAATTTCAACATTTTCACCTTGAACATATTCAATTTCCTCTTGACTTGAAAGACCAAAGGGCTCAAGTTCACCATTATTTGACATACCTTGTGTTCTCTTGAACCTATGACTTTCTCTATTCCTTTGACTATATGCTTCAATTTGTTATTTTTTAAGCTTTCTCTTACATTTTTACTTTCGACAACTACTGCTCCCCATTATACCTCCAAAAAGATGCTAAAAAAATGATTGCTTATGACAAATTTGAGTAGAAGATGCTCCAAAAAAGTTGATCTTTGTCTCTTCCTATTTGAAATCACATTTTTGTCACATATAAAGCCTGCAAATAAAATGTAGGGTTCATTGGGATTCCCAAAATATCCCACTTGGGGTTTTTATATGGCCCACAAATCTAATATAGGATAAAATCCAATATTTAATTTTAAAAAATTTCAAAATCTATTGTAATGGTAAGATTTTGGTGTTATAAATCTGATATCTGACTTTTGGACACACAGACCCAAGAGTAATTAGGAGGTGGAGGGTGGGCAAGAGAGAGAGAGAGGGAGAGAGAGG
>VDFB02000017.1:237791097-237964061 GCA_007258455.2 Sequoia sempervirens
ATGTAAGCATCTCAAAGAAGATCAAGCTAGTTCATTCCCCATTTCACGAAATCAACCCTTACAACATCTCTTGCCAATTATCATTAGCAACAAGGAGATAAAAGAAAACTATACAATTTCCACTATGAATCCTCCAAAATCATTAGACAATAATTCAAGATCCATATCATGAAAGAGAACATAAAACACATCTGAAAAATATAATGAGCCAAATATCTTTTAGATAAACTACCGAGTAGACCAAGACTGGGAATGAGAATACTCCTTCAAGATAAACAAGTCATCATGACTAATCCAAGAGAAATCTCCTCATACGTCTCTTATTGAACTCACATTCAACCAAGGTGTAGGCTTCTCAGACTTTCTGCTGAAAAATTCACCAAGAATAACAAGCAACAACACTTCTCTCACAAGAGAAAGATAGCCTCACCTTATTCTTCATGTATCCATGAGTACTAGCAACTAATCATCTCATGATAAACTTCAACTGCATTACTACACTATCATGAAGTATCAAGAAAATAATCAAAGCACTCATTACACAAAGAATTACCAGACCACTTTCAAAGCTCCAATCATCTAAATCAGGAACTTATCATGACATCATGATCTACACATCCCCATGATAGGAGATCCCATCCTTCAAGTGACCTCACCATTGTCTCAAGTACAATGCACAATGCCAAAACTCTAGTGCGCAAACAAGAGTATACCATGACATACAACAAATAGACTAAAAAACAAACATCACCTATCAAGCACCACCAACACCTTAACCAAAGGCTCCAAGAATCCTCCATGGTTCCAAGATGTTGCACATCTTCAAGTAATGTCCATGTAAATGTGAAAGAACCCTTCTACATCACAGGATCTAAGAGCTCTCCCAAGAAACATTTGCAATGTTACTAAAGAAGACCATTCACCACCATGTGGTGAATCCACAGTCACTGCTAAAGCTCCCATTGAAACGTGACACCTGAGCTCTCCAAGCATCATGACCACCTACTATAGGTTGCCATAACCGACTATACAAGTACTCAATAGTATCCATCCTCCCATCTCAAAGCACCACACCAATGCACAAGTGACCAGCTAACAAGTTTGCACCAACAATGAATCAACCTCGTGGATATAGATAGTCCACTTTTGAGTTGTCTCACAACAACTATGTAGGTAAGGACAGCCCGCAACATTGCACAACCCATAGATCCATTCAACAGAAACATGCAAACCCATCATCGAATTGGAAATGCAAAAATGAGATCTCAAAGAGAATAACGAAGTAGACAACATGACTCAAATACCAGATCACACTAAATCTAATTTTCCAATCATGTCCACAATGAGAACTGTAATCAAGGAACCCACAAGAACCACCATAGGAATGATGAGTGACAAATCACGTACCAACACTCCCATGTAGAGAAGAAAACACACCTCCTTAAACCATGCGCCAAGCATGCATGCAGAACTATAACTATCTCATCCAACACCACCCCAAAAGCTAGGGTCTAGAAAATAGCTCAACAATAACTCCACAAAACCACAAGTTTTTCTTAACCATGTAAAACCTACAAAATCACAAAGCCATGCAAGTACAAAAAATCCTTAAAAAAGGAAACAACAGTTCAAGAAATCCAGGCCCCTTTCAGGCCAAGTCTGAACCACCAACATGTACATGCATATGAGAAAGAGAGAAAGGCTATTTCAAAAGCTTGCAAATCATCTAATGATTAACTCCATAGCCTTCAAGAATTTGAGGTTAATAGGAAATAGTGCTTTCCAACACCAGGAACCACCACCTAGCATAAGTAATCTCTTCCATGGCTGAGAAACAACCTAGGCTTCTCCATATCACCGAGGAGCCTGTCACACAAACACCCTAATATGAAAGCTTTACTGCTACACAGCCACAAAGTAAGAAAATCCACCTCATACTCCAAGGTTAAACCTCTACCAGCTAGAAGACATAGATCACAACATGATCACCTCCCTTTTCCATCTTGACCATCCTTCAAGTTGCATGCTGGACCTCAGAATACCACAAGGCTTCCACTCATCAAAGGATCAATACATTAGTCCATTCCTCTAGATTTCTTCCAGCCCATCAAGCTAAGAAATCTTCACAAGAGAAATATCCAAAACCAATGACCAGAAGAAGGCTTTGATACCACTTGTAAGGAAAAATTAGGAGTGCATCTAATGAAAACTCCAAACAGTAGTGCCTTCGGTAACTTTCATTTCGATTAGGTTGCCTCAAAGACATGTACTACTATTTCCTAAAGTGGAAATAGATAGTTTATTTCCCACATTAATCCTTCTGAGAAAAACACATGTAAATTCAATTGCAAGCAACAACACAGATGAAAGATACTACAGAAAACATAACACAAAGATTTTACATGGGGAAAACCCTTTCGGGTGAAAAACCCCACTCTCCAAAGTTTGAGCCATTGTATTATTTAGCAACAAAAAGTTACAATACAGTTTCAGGCTCTTAGCCTTTTCAGAGATTACATCTTGTTCATTCTAGATACAACTGGTAGCACACTATCCCTGAGAGATTAGGAGAGATTCCAGCATAACACTACCTAATCTCTTTCTTTGCTTCGACCTCATGGACTCAGCCTTTCGGACAGCCACTCGGTCCTCACTCTATCGCTCTCTCACTAGCTCTTGGCTCTTCAGCTCCTTGGCTTATTAGCCCACTCTTCAGAACGTCCAACACATACATTTATACATTCGTTCTCAAATGGCCTCTGTGAATCGGTTTGCTTCCAATTGTCGGATCACAACTATTGAATCATCCAACTTAGTATTGTAGATGTTTCCACTCTTGTGTAGATTTTTCCTTTCATATAGTTCAGCTCCAATGTCGCAACTATTGAAAAAATCCAACTGCCAACCATTTGAATTCGCTTCCTCTGATTGGTCCATGAGACACCACATAGGATGGTCAAACGGTCAACGAAACATTCAACTGAGTTCACATGTCAATGAGACAAAAGAAGTGTCTCACCAATGCTCAATGGCTTCATATCGATATCAGTGTAAGTCCCAACAGTCAGCAAGACATTATAACAAAAGCCACAAGACATACCGAAACCACCGACATCCAATGTATTCCTATCGGCAAGAGATTTCTCATTGGCAAGACTCAGGCCAATGCTCACAAGTCACATCGATTTCAACTTTGCCATCGGTAAGACTTTTTTGTTCACCAAGAGGTTTCACCGAGTCTCCTCAAGTTTTAACGAAGCACCTAACAATCAGCAAGACATTTGTCTTTCACCAAGACTTCACTCTGAGCAAACATGTCTTTCTGAGTCGGCAAGACTTTTGTCTTTCACCAAGACCTCACATCGAGCACTCATGTCTTATCGAGTTGGCAAGACATTTGACCTTCAAGTCATACCGAACACTGAGCAATCGCCAAGAGTCATACCGACATCATGATTCCCATTGGCAAGACAATCAAGTTCGCCAGGAGTTCACACCGAGGTTCTCAAGTCATACCGAGCACCAAACAGTCAACAAGACTTAACGTTGTCACCAAGAGGTTACACTGAGCCTCTTAAGTTACGCTGAAGACACACAGCCATCGGCGAGACCAACACCCATTGCCAAGACTTCACGCTGAAGTCTCCAGGTTACGCCGAGATCACCTTTCGCTAGGAGTCATGCCGAACACAACCCACAACATCGGTGAGACAAACGCTCTTCACCAAGACTTCATACTGAAGCCTTACATTACACCGATGACTCCAATCGACAAGACATCTCTTGGTTGCCAAGACTTTATGCTAATAGGAACAAGTCATACCGATTTCCACATCGGCCAGATAGACGAAAGGTCATACCGATATCGACAAGACTTCCTATTGTCGCCGAGACATCTCACTGAGACCCTCGAGTTACTCTGAGTGTATATAGTCGGCCAGACATCTCCCAGTCACCAAGAGATCTTCCTGAATGTTTAAGTCACCTCGATGACTACAATCGGTGAGACATCTCCCTATCACTAGGACCACATACTGACACACTTGAGTTATAGTGATAGACTTCATTCAGCAAGACATCAACTTTGTCTCAGCGACAAGAGCAAAACACAAGGTTATTAAACTGCCAGTCGGCCAAACAACAAGAATGTCACAATGACCATGCTTTCTTAGAGGTTTCATCCTGTGAGATTGAGGTAATAATTCCAACAATTTTGGCACTGTATATGGTCGTAAAATTGCACCCCCTACAATTTCACATGCATTTTTGTATCCACTTTAGTGACTACTCCCTTAGCATCTTATGTAGGCTCATTTATCCCCTGAACACCCCTTTTGAGTAGCTACCCTTGTGTGTCAGCTCTACATTGAACCTTGTGCTTTTCCCATTGTCATTGTTTTGTAGCATGATGCATCCAGATACTAGCATGCCACACATATGGTTGCACACTGTGCTAGTGTCCTGTGATGTTTCAACATTCAAACAATTGTTTCCATGCATGTTTTCCACTTGTCACCTCCTATTAGAAGTTGAGAAAGCCAACTTCATAGACCCCGAAGATCACCTGCATGTAAATAACCTATCATAGAAAGAAGAGATGGAGAAAAAAAAGTAAGGGTACTCTGAAAGCTGAAAATGTATTAATCAGAGAGATTGCATTGAATTAATTGAAATAATTACAAAGATCAATCCTTAAAAGGAGATCATGCAAAACCTAAAATTAACCCTAATAGGTAGACATTTAATAATTAATATAATTATTAAATGTCACAATATGTAAACTAAAGTGAAATCTTAAGAGAGGAATAAAGGTAACTTAATTAACATAATTAAGTTAAAACCTTTACTCTAACACCCCCTTAAGATGAACAAGAGTGCAACTACAAACATGTGCAAGAAAGAAAAGGTAACTACAATGCATGAAAGCAAACAAGGGTCCTGACAACTAGGCTTGATCAGGTACCTGAATACAACCAAATCTCTGTAAAGTGGAGAAATAGAGAAAACCTCATGGGAAAAACTTTACTCCAAACAGAGATGAAAGACATGAAGAACATCACTGAAGCAGAAGAAGCTGCAAACAATTGTCAAAAGATGACTGCTATGGTGCTGAAGAACTTCCTCTGAAGATAGGATGATCATGATAAAAAGACAACAATCTACATGAGTGCCCCAAATGACACTACTTGAATTAGATGGCAAACAAAGGAAAACACTTGGAACGAAGATACAGATGACACAAGTACCAATAGTCTGAAAAATATTGATCAACTAAGAATGGAAGATTCCTTCCAAGGAAAAACCAAGGAAGCATTGGCATGAATAGTATTATACCCCCCCCATAATGCTGACTAGGAGAGCCTGATAGATCCACTAAAATTCTATGTAACACCCTATAGTGCATGAAGGAGAATAAACAACATCTAAAAGTGCACAAGAAAGCACTTGCAACTAAAAAAGTGGTGTGCAAAACAAAGCACACATGCATGAGGTTGGAATCATATGGATCCACTGTCATCATGGAGGAACACTCACTAGATAAAGGTGTGATGGAAAAAGAAAAGGCACTACACAAACCCCCCATGGCAGCTTATAATACAGTGCGAGTACAAAATATGGCACAACCTTATGTGCAAAATCCCCAAAATACATGTACAATAGTGTGGCACTTTATCTCAGTGCGTTTACATAGAATATTGCTTACAAATGATGCTCAAAATGTCATAAAAAGGCACAAGGTTGGAAATACATGAAGAATAGCCAAAAAAGAAGCATCCAATGCAAACAAGAAGTTCCCAAGAGCTAATATGTCTAAGTAATTCACCAAAGTGTGAAAACAAAAAAAAATGAATAAAATATACCTAGAGTGAAATATGGAAAAATTGCATGGATGGAACTAAAGAGCTCTGAAAGACGGTTCCAATGCTACTAAGAGAACGAAAAATGAAGAAACTAGTCAAAAGTTACGAGCTCAGGACTAAAAATAGCTCCTTTGACTTCAACTAGCTATAGAATGAAGTGATGAGACCCACACCACTAGAATGTTGACGGAATTAGCTTTCTGACGATATCTCGTTTGCCAAACAAGATATTGTATGCCCAAGTTACGACCTCTAGAAGAAAACAGCTCCAAAGGGGAAAAAACTAGTGTTGGATTAAATTTAATGGCCATATGGCTGTTGCAACAAAAATTGGGGCCTAAATTTGATGGCCAAATGATCGTCGATAGATTTGCACAACTGGGCTTATTACAAAAAAAATGTTTTTTATAAAAAAATAATAAAAAACCTTTACATATATATATTTTTTAAAAAATAAAAAATTAAGCAGCCGCTGTTGCATTTATGGCCGCCGCCAATGGCTAGAAAAACTAGTCGGTCGGCTAAAGACCCTGCCAGTAGGGGAGGACCCATGTGGCCTTACCATGCTGACCTACACTCCTACTGCGGTAGGGTACCATGTACCCTCGCTTGTCTTTCAAGCTCTTTTCTTTTAAAAAAATTTACCCCTTTTTAATTGAAAAAAATGACTTTTGTATATATCTTTTTGATTTTTAAAAATTTCTAAAAAGAAATTAAGAAACCAAAAAATTGTCGATACCTTGGATTTTGTGAATTTTTTTCGAAGAACGTGCACAAAAATCTATACAAGGGTCATACGGGTCCTTTTACAATTTTTTTTTCCTTAGATGTCAACTGCTTAGATTTTGATGATTTTACAGTCGATTTTAGGGTTTTTGGCCACTGTAGATGCAATGGTGAGGTCCATTTGGGCTTAAAGTGCTCCAAAAAATAGGCACCCCTTGGATCAAAAGAGACAAGCCCCAAACCCTTGAAGCTCCAAAAATCCTTCAAAACACGAACAAGAAGCAGCAGGTCTGGAGCTCTGATACCATGTAGAAGTTGTGAAAGCCAACTTCATGGACCCCGAAGATCACCTGCATGCAAATAACCTGTCATAGAAATAAGAGATGGAGACAAAAAGGAAAGGGAGGGTTTTTTAAGCTTTGAAAGTTGAAAAATGTATTAATCAGAGAGAGTAGAAAATACAATGATCAATCCTTATAAAAGGAGATCATGCAAAACCTAAAAGTAACCCTAATAGGTAGACATTTAATAATTAATATAATTATTAAATGTCATAATATGCAAACTAAAGTGAAATCTTAAGAGAGGAATAAAGGTAACTTAATTAACATAATTAAGTTAAAACCTTTACTCTAACACTCCTTTGGTCAGTGGTAACAACTTGAGATTCCTTGTAACCACCTGGGAAGCTTCTTTTTACTTCCTTTCTTTCCTTAAATGCTATCTTTTCAATTCTATTGCTTCTTCCAAATGCTTCTAGCCTCACTCTAGTTTCATTCCAACTTCACTCTAGCTTCCTTCTATTAATGGCTCTAGCATTTCTCTCTTGTTATATCGCTTACACAACTTTATATAGCTTGCTACAACAACATTTTCTAAATCTCTCACAACACTCTTGGCTCTTGCAGCTTCATCTCCCTTTCCTTATGCTTGTGAGCGTCCTAGGATTCCATATCCCTTATCTATTGCATCCTTACTTTGTGACACGAGTTCTCCTCCTTGAGTGGGGATTGCTTTGTCACCCATACTTGGTGGTGCGGGTTCTACTCCTAAAGAGGTTTTTCTTTCACCACATGGTTTTTTCATTTTGGTTATACTCTCTTTCCATCTGGTTGTCTATGGAGGTGGGAACACCAAAATGGGGGTTTGATTGAGTAAAACCCCTATACAACCCCAACAATTTCTCCATATATTATACATGCAGGTATTGAAGATGTTCATGTATTCGACACTTCATCTCTTGCGTGGTTTTGAGAATTTCCTTTCTTTCTCCTATTCTCTTTATCATTTCTATTTCACTTTATTTTTGCTCTATCACTTTCTCTTACTTTCTAGTACTTCTATAAGTTCTTAGCAATTGGATTGCTAGTAGTCACTTAGCTATTTTTTGTGACATTCTCACTTTCTGGTTTATATGGATGCCAGTGCACCATGTTGTCATCCTTTGGCTGAGAGCTTGTCAGTTTGCCCAGAAAATCTTCATGACCTGCTCTTTTAGATTCTAGAACTCTCACCATTGTTCCTTGAGGTAGTTTAGGGAATTTCACCCCATGAGGCTCTCTAAATGAAGAGAACTCATGAGTAGCGAATCCCCCTTCTCTACACTTTGGTGAACCTGACTTGAAGAAGGGTATTTTTTCAAAAAAAAACTAGGAATTTATTTACCCCTACTTGGTGGGGTCATAAATTTTGACTCAGTGCTCGAAATTAATAATCGTTTAGATCATTGGAAAGGTCTCTTAGAGGATTAGTTCAATCCTTAAAATAATATTCCTTTGGAAATCAAATTTTAGGGACTGATGCAAGTTTTGACCTCAAATTCCGCTCCAAAGATCTCCAAAAATGTGAATTAGTAGAGCATAGAAAATACCAAAAAAATTATAATGAATTTAATATCTTCTTTTATTAGTTTAGTATCTAATTTTGTTCAAAATGTTAATGATATTCCATTTCATGCATGTGATGGTGACTTGGATTTTCCCATGTCACTTGGTATCTTTGATCCTTCTCACAAAATTCCTCTTGCTTTAGAGGATATCTTGTTGCAAGAAGACAAAATCATTGATACCTTTCTTAATGTTACTCTACCTTCTCTTCATGCCAATGCACTATCTTCTAGAGATGATGCATTTGTGAAAAATGAACCTTCTATTTATTCCAATGCACTATATTTTGGATATGATGCATTCGTGAATGATGAATCTCTTACACCTTCCAATGCACTTTCTTCTAGAGACATTGCATTTTCGAATGATGAATTTCTTATCTATTCCAATGCACTCTCCTCTAGAGATGACAAATTAGTGAATGATAAATCTCCTTCCACATTTGATCCTATTTGGATCGATGTTGAGAATATGTCTTCAAATAATTATTCTACTAGTTGTGATGATTGTGTAAATGTAATCTATGTCTCTGCTACCCCTCAAACACTTAAGAGACTAGTCATTTACATGACTCTAGCTAGTCCTTCTCCTAAAAGGATTTGTTCTATTGATGGTCTTCCATTTGATAGTAATTCCCTTGATCCTTCTAAGGCTCCCTCTTATAGAGTGGTAGCCCGTACTTATGATAATAGAATGACTAAACAACCAAGCTTTCTTCAAGATACTAAACCTACAACTAAAGCACCAAGTGATAATGATCTTGTCGAGCAACCTCGGGTTACTTCAGCTAAGATATCACTATGGGACTTGCTTTAGTTTGCTCTAGTTTACCAAGGTATACTTCAAGGAGCCTTCCAAAATATCCTCTTTCCTTCTTCTGCTAGGCCGATGGATGCTAATGCATTGATAGCTCATATTCATGTAGATTCACCAAATATTACATTCTATCTATAGGAACTCCCGCCTTTGGAAGTACGGAAGCAAGCAGACCCTCTAATGATTATACTTAATATTAATAATATTGGCATTAGACATACTCTTGTTGAAGTTGGTTTAGCACTCAATGTGTGTAGCACTGATCTACTGCCTAAGATTAATATTGATTCATCTTCTATTAATGCTTCTTATGTTGACATTCGTGGGTTTGATAATGTCAGTCGATAATCCCTAGGCATGATAGTCTTCCCCTTGAGGTTGGAACCCATTACTGTACCTACCCTTGTATATATTATATTAGAAAAGCTACAATATATAACCTTCTTCTTGGTATATCATGGATTAATGCTATGGGTATAGTCCCATCTACCTTGCATAAATCTCTTAAGTTCATTTGTAATAATCAAGTAGACACAATTAAGGTTCACCCTGATGCTATGCACTTATGTGAGATGGCAGTTGTCGTTGAGGCTTTGGTTGTTCCCACTCTTATTCCTTCAGTTTCTTCCAATGTGTTGATGTTTACTTTAGCAATACCTACTATAAAGGATACCCTTGAGATAGATGTCCTTGGAGAAGATACTTCTGAAGAAAGAAATCTTAAGTCTACTCTTTCAACTCCTCAAAAGAATGCATGTCTTGGTGATGATTGGGGTTCCATAGACTTTATAGACTCCTTCATTGGTGAATATAAAGTTGACCTAATCCACTAAGACCTTCCAATAATATCATCCACACTTGCTATCAGAGATGGTTATTCTTCTATATCTTAGGGTAGTGTTAGCAATAATTGTAATTAGTGTTAGTGGACTCCTTTTGAGGAAGATGATCATGCTTCTACTAAAGAGGATAGTGTTGATAGTCTTATTAAAAAAGATGATGGGGATCCCATAGAGGAGTGTGATCCCATTGTTGGGACAATGCTCTTTATGAGCATTCTTCTTCTTCTCAAGATTTTCATACAAATTATGGCCTTGGCTTTAAGCTTGGCTATGAGCGTAAAGGTTGTGGATGTAATGAACAAGGCATTCAAGTCCCTATAGAAATTTCCCCCGTAAGCACAATTTGGGGCTTGGTTCCTTGAATGAATGTTCTAAATGGAAGCCATGGCTAAGTGACATGAATTATTCTCATCGTTCTATTGAAAAGATTTTTCCTACATTTTCTTCTATCTTCATGTCTTCTTCTTCTTAGATTGTGAGAAATCAAACTTTTCTCCACAAGAGAAAGGCTTTCTTCCTACTCCTCATTCTTTATCTAAGTAAGAGTGTATTTTGTTGTGGCTTCTAAAATTTAGCTGAATCACTCTTCCTTCTCCTACATGCAAGAAATCTCATGAACATGATAAAGAAAAACATTCTTCTATGCATACCATCAAGTGCCTAGCCATTCCACTAGTGAATGTAAGGCCTTGAAAGAAAGAATACAACAAATTCGTCATTCAGGTGCCACCACTCATTTATTTTCTAATACACCTTCCTTATCTTTGTATGACAAGTGATATTGAGGTTTACCTCTATCCTGTATGTTCCAAGTATCTTGCATGGTTCTCCTCCCCTATGTGTTGGGGACAGTGATAACTTGTTTTGGAGATGTGTATCCTTCTTAAGGACCCCCTCTCTTCTCTATGTATTTCAAATGAAGTGTCCCTTGAGTGGACCCCTTTTTTCTTTTTAAGGGTTCCCAAGGGACCTCTTTGAAATATTTTCTCCTTCAAATTAATTCATTCACATCTAGCTTGGGGGTAGCTTGACTAGACCTCACTTTTCAAAAAGCGTGTCCCTTGAGTGGACCCCCTCTTCTTTTGAAGGGTTCTCGAGGGACCCCTTTGAAAGCCATCCAATTTGATTGATCACCTACATGGCCACTTTTTTTTGGAATGTATGTTCTATCCATAGGTAAACATGTCACTTTGCAGGTGCACCTATGAAGCTGCTTTCCAATTTGATTTTGTGGAGTCCCCTTTTTGAGTTTCCTCCATGTGAGAGATGTTGGGGGATGCCTCCTTACCGGTTTGTGGGCCTTTAAGGTGCTTTCATGTTGGCTTCATCCATGTGAGAGATCTTGGGGAATGCCTCCTTGTAGGTATGTTGGCCTGTAAGGCGCTTACTTCACTTGGTTTCCCTCATGTGAGAGATCTTGGGGGATGCCTCCTTGCATGTCCGCGGGCCTATAAGATGCTTTTCTTGGTTCCATTTATGTGAGAGATCTTGGAGTAAACCTTCCTTGCAGGTCTATGGATCTGTAAGGTGCTTTTCTAGGTATCCTTCATGTGAGAGATCTTGGAGGACACCTTCCTTGCAAGTTTGCTAACTTGTGAGGCACTCACATTCTTAAATTGTCTTTCTTCTCAATTGTATATACCAGATCAAAGATTTGCATCTTCTTCATCCTGACTATATATGACCTTCCTCTTTTCATTTTAGAATTCTTCCATGTGTTATTATTTTTAATTTGGGGATGACACATTGTATTGATGTAAATGATGATTTTGGATTCCCTGTCACAATGCTTTCCTCCTCCTAGGGTTTTTCACATAAAAGGAGAAAAGGGGAATGATATGGGAAACCAAAATGCAAAGGTTTACACTCAAGAACAGTGTTAATGAGATGTATTATTCCTAATTAAGATGTCCTAATGCTCTAATTTGAAATTGAAATTTTTTAGTGATGCAAAACTATGAAAATGTATAGTGCTGGAAAACACAATGTGATATGTAGAAATGTGATAAATGACCTAGAAATGCAAACAAAACTAAATAGAAAGTTATGAGATAGAATGTGTCAACTTGAAGACTGAAAATTGATGGCATGAATGTCTGAAATCATGATAAAACTGATGCAGAAGTCAATTGGGGCACTTGTGCCGGTCCAGGAGTGGCTTAGTCCTAGATTTGGAAAAACTGCCTAGAAACCTGTTTCAGCCAAATGGGTATCCAGATCTACAAAAAATCACTGAAAATCAAGTCCAGTGGGACTAAGTCTCCCAAGGTGGCAACTTAGTCCACTTCTAAATCTCCAAAAATTTAGAAGTGGAAATAGATGCCCTAGGCTTGCACTTCGGTTTCCTACAGGTGCTTGCTTCTGGAACTCTGATTTTCAAACTTGAAAATGAGTTTTTGTTGATATTTTGACTTGCTGAATGAAGAGAAGACTTGAGAAACCTTCCAACTTGATCTCTAATGATTTATAAGCTTCCAAAAGTCCTAAATCTGCAAACACATAAGAAGAGAAGGATAAATGTTGAATGTTAGGGCATGGGGGTTTGCCTTGATCAAACCCCTTTTAGGTAATTAAATCAAAATGATGAAAGAATGGAATGAAACATGCAATAATGGAGTTAATTACCTTGCCATGATGTTTGATCTTGAATTTTTGTAATAAAACATGAATAATATGCCCTTGAATGTCTTAGGAAGCTATCTTGATGACTTGCAATGATAAAACCCTAACTTGCTTGAGAACAATAATGAAGATGAATGATGAAAGAAAGACGAGTGAATGGATGAGGTCAAATGAGAGCAAAAACCCTATATTTATACATAATTATGCATTAATTCCTAAAAAATACCTCATCATAGACCAACCTTAGGTCTTAAAGAATAAAAACCCAAAAGAAATTTGAATTAATTTTGATTTTTGTGCCATATGGGACTAAGTTGCCCAAGGTGATGACTTAGTCCACCTGGGAAATTTTGAGTGGATGTTAGAGGTTAAGATGTATTAAATTTTGATTATCAAGTTCTTCAACAAGATACTTAATTAAGGCCTATAAGTATATAAAGGGGCCATTTAAAGCATAAGAAAGGTGTAAATATTGATGACTAGCCTAGGAAAGTGTGAAAGTTTGTTACAAGAATTTACAACACTTTGAAATAGGTCTTGGTAAGGTTATTTAGGTGAATTATAACATAATGGTCCTAGAAAAGTGTGAAGATATATTACAACACCTTACAACACTCTTGCAAGACATCAATAAATGCATTTTATTCAATTTGCAAGGGTTTAAGACCTAGCGTGGATGTGTAAAACACCTCACAACACTAAATAAAGGCCTCATTAAGTCCAATTTATCATCAATTATTCCCATATCAAGGAAAGTATACACTTTTTGGAAACACAACTAAGACAACCTTTCACACCGAGGTCTCTTTTACTTTGTTGACTCAAATCCTTTAGCTTTAAATTGTGCTCTATAATTGTTGTCTAGTGCAAGTTCTTCTTGTCTAATGCATTTTTTTGCAGGTCTTTAGCATGGGGGCATGCCTCCGTGGTTTGAAGATTTGTCTGCTTCCTCTATAGTATCATTTTGGAATATGATGCTATTTATGTTTCATAGATTTCCTTTAGCGTGCATATTCGCATAGATTCATATGCCCACTAAAGTGGGGGAAAAATGTATAGTTGTAAAATTGCACCCCTTGCAATTTCACATACATTTTTGTATATGCTTTAGTGACTGCTCACTTAGAATTTTGTGTAGGCTCATTTTAGCCCCTACATCAGCCCTTTTCCCTTCTCAGGATGCTGAACGCCCCTTTTCAACAAGTACCCTTGTCCGTCAGCTTTGCATTGAACCTGCAACAAAAGA
Source organism: Sequoia sempervirens (assembly GCA_007258455.2). Classification (NCBI taxonomy): domain Eukaryota; kingdom Viridiplantae; phylum Streptophyta; class Pinopsida; order Cupressales; family Cupressaceae; genus Sequoia; species Sequoia sempervirens. Next base: position 237,805,097 of record VDFB02000017.1, read on the forward strand.
TTTTGGCACCTTAATTCTTCCTAATACTTCTAGGATTTTTCACTTAAAAGGGGAAAGATGGGCCAAAATGCACAATGTTACAATTTAGTTAATGTGATAATGAATGGAAATTGGATGTAATATACCTAGATGCAATGTTTGAAAACAAGAAACTAATAAGATTAATTGATTAATGAATGGAAACTAAAAGAAAACAACTTGTTTGAAAGCACATTGTGTAATGCAAAAACACCTAAAAATGAATGCAAATTGCAACAGAACTTGACGAAACTAAAAGTGTGCACCTTGATTATGGATGGAAACCAGAAATGGCTTCTGGAATGCTGTTGATGCTGATTTTCAAGCCTGGTGGGACTCATTCGCCATTCTGGGTGAATAAGATCTAGTTCTACAAAACTATTCTGGACCCTATTTCAGACAAAATGGTATCTAGAAATCTAGAAAGCAAAAAAATGACTTGGTAGTGGGACTCATTCACCACCCATGGTGAATGAGTCTACTTTTGAATTTTTGAACATTCAAAGGTGGAATTCGGAGCTCTTAGTCTACACTTTGATTCTCTATAAGTGTTTGTTTCTGAAACTCTAATTTATGAGCCTCAAACTGATTTTCTGTTGATATTTTGACTTGGACAATGAAGAGAAGACCTAAAAAACTTTGCAACTTGATTCTTAATGATTTCCAAGCTTCCAAGATGTCTAAATCTACAAACACACAAGAAGAGAAGAAGAAATATTGTATGTTAGGGCATGGGAGTTTGCCTTGGTCAAACCCCTTTTAGGTAATTAAACCAAAATAGAGAAATAATTTAATGAAACATGCAATAGTGGGGTTGATTACCTTGCCATGATGTTTAATCTTGAATGTCTACAACAAAACATGAAGGATCTTCCCTTGAATGTCTGAAAATTGATCTTGAATGGCTTGTAATGACAAAATCCTAACTGGCTTAGGAAGATAAATGATGAATGAGTTATAAAAATCAATTGAGAGATCTAAATTAGGGCTTAGATGGTTGTATTTATAGAGAATTCTCCTAATTTATTTGTAAATTGGATCCCTAAGGCTGACATGTGAAAATAATAGACTTGAATTTCACTCTTTTCTGCTCAAAGGTCAAAATTGGGCCAAATGGGACTCATTTCCCACCCATGGAAAATGGGTGCCACTTGGATGGGACTGATTTTCCATGGATGGAAAATGGGTGCCACAAGGGTCATTTTGATAGCTAAGATGCTAGGAGATAAGAAAATAAGGTTTAAATTGCAACTTTGTGGGTATTTCATCAATTATTTCCTTGGGATGCACAATATGGGTTAATAGGGGCCTATTAGTGGTGATGTAAAGGTCAATTAGGGATTGGGACACAAAATTCAATGTGAAAGTGTGATTAAATACACTTTACAACACTAAAATGAGGTCCACATAGCCTAGGAAGGCACAAGAACCAATGTGAATGTGCAAGACACATTAGAACACTATTTTAACATTAAGTTTATTTTACAAGCCTTCTAGATTGATGTGATAATGCTATTAAAAACATTTTATAATGTTGAATTAGGGGAAAATGAGTTTATTAAGTCTAGAAAAGCGTGAAAGTATCTTACAACACCTTTACAAAACGTCTATAAAAGCATGTTATTCAATTTGGAAGAGTCCAAGACCTAGTGTGGATGTGAAAAACACCTCGCAACACCAAATCAAGACCTCCTTAAGTCCAATTTATCATGAATTATTCCCATGTCAAGCAAGAGGTCCTTTTTTCTACACCACATAACCTTACACTTTTGTCATTCTCATTGTTTTTTAGCGTGATGTATCCAAACATTTGTGTGCCACATGGATGTCTCCATGCTACGCTAGCATCCTGCGACATTTCAACTTTCAAATAATCACTTTCATGCATGTTTGGCAGTTTTCACCTCCTTTGGTCAATGGTAACAGCTCAAGATACCTTGTAACCACACGAGAAGCTTCTTTTTGCTTCCTTTCTCTCCTTAAATGGTATCTTTTCAATTCTATTGCTTCTTGAAAGTGCTTCTAGCCTCACTCTAGCTTCATTCCCACTTCACTCAGCTTCCTTCTATCCTTGGATATAGCATTTATCTTTTGTTATCTTGTTTGCACAAATTCATATAACAACATTTTCTAAAGCTCTCACAACACTCTTGGCTCTTGTAGCTTCATCTCCCTTTCCTTATGCTTGTCAGCATCCTAGGATTCCATATCCCTTATCTACTGCATCCTTACTTTGTGACATAGGTTCTCCTCCATGAGCGGGGATTGCTTTTGTCATTCATACTTGGTGGTACGGGTTCTATTCCTGAAGTGGGTTTTGCTTTCATCACACACATTTTTCATTTTGGTTTTACTTTCTCTTTCCATTTGGTTTTTTGTGGAGATGGGAACACAAAAATAGGTGTTTGACTGAGGTAAACCCTTGTACAGCCCCAACAATTTCTCCAGATATTATGCATGCAAGTTTTGAAAAAAAACCACATGCTAGAGGCTTCATCTCTTGCGTGGTTATGAGCATTGCCTTTCTTTCTTCTATTCTCTTTATCATTTTTATTTCACTTTATTTTAGTCCTATCACTTTCTGTTACTTTCCAATACTTCTGTAAGTTCTTAGCAATTGGATTGCTAGCAGTCACTTAGCTATTTTCTATGACATTCTTGCTTTCTAGTTTGTATAGACGCCAATGTTCTAGAGAGATGCTAGCATGCCACGTTGTTGTCCCAGACTTGCACTACTGTCCTTTGGCCGATAGCTTGTCAATTTTCCTAGAGAATCTTCATGACCTACTCTTTATTATTCTGGAACTCTCGTTGTTGTTCCTTGAGGTAGTTTAGGGTAGTTCACCCCGTGAGGCTCTCTGAATGAAGAGAACTCGTGAGTAGTGAATCCCCCTTCTCTATAGGCACATGTATTGGCATGATTATTATGATGTTTTCAACATGTTAAGTGGTTGTTATAAGTGTTTGATTAGAACTAAACCAAAAAATTAGAATTGTAGAAACTAGGGTTTTGGATCATATTTGGAAAGCAAAAAATTAGGGTAGAAATTAGAACCCTAAAGTAAAAAGAAAATAACAACGATCCTATGTGGGATATTACCAGAAAGGCCTAATCACTACATTAAAAGACCAAACTAGTAGTGAGGGCAGCTACCTAGGGTGTTAAGGGTGAGGTTTACTTTCCACTAGCCTCGAAGGTAAAGGCATAAAGCCATGAATAAAGAGGACACATGGTCATTGAGTCCCACTATCTAGTTATCAAGTACACGTTTGCTAGCACGATGAGTTAGGACATCCACTAGGGTTTATCCCTTCATGCATAGGACATTAAAGCCCACCATGCTCCATAGGGCTTGACCTCAAGATCTTGGTTTTAATACCACAAAGGCCCAACCACTACACCAAAAGATCATCCTAGTAGTGAGGGTTGCTAACTAGGGTGTTAAGGATGAGGTTGTCCCACTAGCCTTAGAGGTGAAAGAATGAAGCCAAAGCCTAGTGGACACATGATCATGGAGCCCCACCATTTGGTTATTAGGTACACACCTACCAGCATGATGGGTTAGGACATCCACTAGGGTTTATCCATTCATGAATGAGACATTACATTTTTCCATAATATGTATTATGCAAGGATGATATAAGGCCTATGCCAACATGACATAAGTGTTTCTAAGTAGATATACCAAAAAAAATGTGTAGGGTGATGTACAAAAATGGTACTGTCTTTACAATCATATGGAATTTTATCAATTCATACACTCATATGGATTTTTTACTTTAATTTTTGCAAACCTTAAAAAATCTAATTTTTTTGGTGTCAAACCCTATGATACCTTATATAGATTTATAGGTTGTTAGGCCTTCCAAGCTTAACCATGAGGTCCACTTTGCATCAAAATGTAGCATACACAATTTCTTGGCTAAAACTCTCTTAAAAGAGGGAAGAGAATTACAAATCTAGATCTTTGATACTAGATAATTTCATTGTTTATTAACCCCACAATAGCCCAAGGATCACCTAGAGCTGCAAAAACCTTCCACATAAGAGAGAAATAATGTAAATGTATGAGCTAGAGAGTTAATTAGATGCAAAATGAAACTAGTAAAATATATATAATGAGGAAACACTTGTTATAAAGACAAGGATGAAATTCTAGGACATGCTAAGAACATGTGAAGTGTCTTAATCCTATGATATGAGACATAAAAATCAAATGACCTAAGAATTCTTAAGTATGTAAGTGTGAACAAGACCTAATATGAAACTAGTTCAGTAACATACCATGTTGACACCAAAACTTAGAATCTCTAACCCTAATTCTCCACACCTATACACTTTTTCACCCTTCCTTACTTCAAACCCCTACACTTTCCTCTACCTACCTTCCTAGATTGTAAACTTGAAATCTTAAGACCCTAAACACTTAATCCCCAATTTTTTCCATTTCATTTATCTAGTCACATCAAGTTGTATTCATATCTCCCTAGCATTGAAGTATCCCATCCCCCAACACCTTCCAAATTCAAGAATTAAAACTCTTAGACTTATGTACAATTTCAACAAGACTTTAGATCTACCTCCACTTACATATAGGGACTCCATTAATGTGCTCCTTGGAATGTGATATTACTTATGAAGATCCCCACATGCCTTGGAGTACCTATGGACCCCATAGAAGGATGGATCTATCCATATGTAACAAGTATTGAAGGAAAACAATGATTTGGAAATGTAAGCTCATGTGGGCATAATTTAAGTGGCATGACCATCATGTTTGTTATAGTGAATGCTATTGACCATGCCCAAATGGTCGAAAGATGAAATGTAATGTAATATATATAAGACTAGCATTACATTAGGATGGACCTGAATGTAGATGCTACGGTTGGGAAACAAAATATAGTTTATTTATGTATGCATATATATGGTGGGGTAAAGCTTGTAGCTCAAGCTAGAACTTCTCTAATTTGTAAGAATAAAGATTATATTTTAGATCATTTTATCTAGAAACATACTCTATTTAAGCTTAATGAATGTTGTTTATGAGTGCAACAACTTATTATCTACAAATCTAATGTGGTGATGGTTGTCTTCAATGTGCTAATTTACAAATATGAAATGAAATGTATTTTTTTCTTAGATCCTTGCACAATTTTATGTCATGTTAATGTAAAATTAGCAATGCCATAAGTTATAAGTGTTACTCTTGTAGAGAATGCTTCTATTTGTCAATGTTTGTTCTTGCAACTAATGGATCTCTTTTCTTTCTCTATCCTTGATTCTTTTGTCTCTCTTTCTCTATGTTGAGCTCCTATTTTATCATTTGATCTTTATGCATTGTCTAGAATAGGATTAGATTATGTTATCCCTCAAACTAAGCTTCCCAAAATCTACACCCAACTACACTTAAAACATCTTTAAGCCCCTTGTTGAGAGAACATTTCATTTCCCTTAAATATTCCTCCAAATTGAAGACCAATACCCTAAAGAACTTAAAGTTTTCTTTAATCTTCTTTCAAGAGATTAATCATCACTTTAATTTATAACTATTAGTCTCGTGCCATTTTTTCACGAAGTACCTAACTTTAAGATCTATCTAACAAACTACCTTGTTTGTGAATAGTTGCCCCTCATTACGTTCTGAGGACTTTCAAACCATCTTGTAATGCTAGAGAAGTGGGCATTGCATTAGCAATAATGCTTTGAAAGCAATCTTCTATGAGATTGAGAACTATAGAAGGGTATAAAAGAGAAAAAAAAGATTCCATCATAATAAGTGGTGTGCAACTCAAGGAGTCACTTCAAACCCTAAGTGATGGACCAAAGCAAAGTATGGAAAAATTGAGCTACAAAATGGGTGAAGAGAAGCTTATAAGTACCACACCATTATAGGAGCAGACCATAGAAACCATTCTTGAATGATTTTCACTTAGTCTTCCATATTCCAATGACTGAAATGGGTCTAGGAAAATTCACTGCCAGCAATTTACCGACAGAAAATTCACTGTGAGAAAATTCACCGCCACCATCAATTCATCGCCATGGATAATTAACCGTAAAAAATTCATACAATAAATTTTTGGCGCAGTGAATTTTCCTGCGGTATATTATAGGCAGTGAATTTTTGGTTGGTGAATTGCTGAGGGTGAATTTGCCGTACGCAACTGAAATCAGTGGTCAACATTAAAGTTGATCTCACTCGAAGCTGCCTGTTATCAGAGGGGAGAGGCTTTTTAACGTGTTCATAAAATACGTAAATGTCAAACTAAACATTACAGATAGGAAAAGCCATAAATGATAAACCGAGGCAGACCTTTCATTTGAGAGTAACAGCGCAATTGAATGTGAGTGTTCTGAATGTATTCGTCTTATTTCTTTGAAGATATAGAAAATACTTTGAGTTTTATAGAGTAGGAGCAGCTATAAGCTACTCATACACAGTTTTTAAGATCACAACATTCATCTTATTACCATATGTTGGGTTCTGTTAATCACGGAGCTATTCATACTTACTACAATGGTTTCCTGATAATTGTCTAAATATCTGCGCAGCTGAGGGCGCTGCACTTGCCAACACTAGAACAACCGCCCAAAACATAGCAGCAATTTTCACAACGTTTGGATGACTCACCACCCACGCACTAATTTTCACCATAGTCCGTTGTTTGTACCATTCATTAACACCGCTCTTCAATTCCATAAACTTATATTCATCAGCGAAAGTGAAATTAATTCCTTTGCACAGACCATTGAACAGGTCACTCGCTTCCTCATCAGTCCCAATGGAGCTCTGAATTATTCTCCTCTTCCTCAGCAAAGCCACGTCCTCCACAGTCTCCATGAAACTATTCATCAGAAATACATACTCTGAAATAACGGTGAGTTCTTTTTCTTGGCAGACGTCCACAGCCATGAGGTTCCTGAAGATCAATTCTGTAGCATCAGAGATCCATATCAAAGGGAGAAACAGAGTATTTTTCTGTTCGTCGAAACGGAAGTCCTTGGCTGAGGGAACTACCTCGTACTTCTTAAACATCATTCCCCTCTTGTATAACTCTGTAGCAGAAGCCGCGAGGTATTGATAATTAGACTCTTTCTTAGGTTTATGAGCTGTTGTTTGACCATGAAGACCACGAAGATAACGATGATGTCTGCCCTCTTGTACTGTAATATGAATACCCCTTGCCTTTTCTCCTTCACCGGCAGTCTCGGACTCCTGCACAATGAAATCATGGAAAAATCCCAAAATGTGTTTGTATTGCTTCAGATTTTTTTATTTTAACTTGAGTTCTTCCTTCAAGTTTTTCTCGCGTTCATCATGCTCTGTTGGCGATTCCCCTGTTTTTGGCTACAAGAAAGGGTGAGCCAAGACGACTATACCATCACGAATCATTCTAAGCAGCTCTATCCTTGCCTTTTCTTCTGTGCAATTGTCCTCCATTTCCAATAGCCCAAGGAGGAAGACTATGGGAACCTGATTTTCAAGCAATAGTAGATCAGTTAGGATATCGAATTGACAAGAACGGACCCTGTTTCTATTAAAAACAGGATCCAGGTTCCTTTGTGATTCATCACTGAGAAGCCTGAGAGTCTCTAGAATGAAGCATCCGTCCAGAGTGAAGAGCCACGCAAGGATTTCTTCCTCACATTCTGATTTTACTTCGTAGCATGCTTTAATTTCTGGAAGCAAGCTCTTTACTTTTTCCACTAGAAAGTGAGCGTGCTGCTGATTTTGTGGGCACCTTTTCGCTGATCGATTTACAGCCTCTACTTTGTGTAACCCTATTTCAGAGAGTGTCTGAGACATCCTGTGATGAAAAAGGCCCAAAGAGACCACTTGAGGCACATACGCATCTCTGTTTAAGCCCTTGAGATACATGGGTACTCTGTTTATGGACACAGGAGAAAGCTTTCCTGAGTTATCAGCTGGCTTAATGTCTTCGGCCTTGTGATATTCGAATTTGCCCTTCACATTTGTAGGTGGGGCAGAGGAGACAAAATATTTTCGCAAGTGTGCTGCTGCACACAATATCTATTGCCTGAATAAAACGATTACAACTGCCTCTATTTATAGAGGTCTTAGAAGTATCTGGAGATCTCCATATTCAAAGCACATGTGTAGAAGAATAGACTGTAGGTTGGCAGTAGAAGTTTCTAGCTTAAATGCTACGGTGATGAGAAAGGTTAGGAGAAGCTTCCTTAGTAAATGTAGTAGTTGGTTGAAATAAATACTCTCCAACACTCCCCCTTAATTTCAACCATGAACCAATTACTCTGAATATACATGCCATGATCTAGAACAGATGGGTCCCGGCCTAAAGCCTTGTTAGGTACCCATTTACATTCACTTAATCACTATTACAATGATGGCTAAATTTTGTCTTTGTAATTTCTTCTTCACTTCTTTCTTCTCAACAGCTGCGGCTGTGCTTCTATAATTCCCTTTAGCTGGTCTGCAATTCCAATGACAAGCGCTGCGGCACCTTAGGGCTTCTCTGCAATTTCTTTTCCTCTTTGCTTTCAACAACAATTCTCCAATCCATACACTTCCTTGATGCGAATTCGAAGATGTATCATACTTACATCTATCACAAATGGTGACAGGATCACCTCCAAAATCTTAACTTCCTCTTGACATCTGTCACAAATGGTGACAGGATCCCCAACCGATCTCTGAATTAAATTAGCTTCAAATTTGCAGACAACAATCTCTGTTTTACAGCTGTGGCTGACTGTTGCACATTTCTCAAAATTACATTGGTCTTAGTTCTGCAACCTTTTTAACTTTTAAAGCATCTGAAATTTTGTAATTTTTTTGTTGTTGCGGTCTTACAATATCTGTGTTACAAAAACCACAATCTCCACTTCTTCTACATTGCAATTCAATAGCTTATTTATGGGATCTATTACAGACATAATATTCAGCAAAAGAAAATGATAACATGAGCGATCTTCAAACCTGACAATAAAAAGAACTAGGATCACCAATAACATCGGCCTCCTTTGACCTACGGCTCCTTAAAAAAACTCTGGCGCTTTTCTTTGGTCTGAGTGTTCCTTCGATTTGCATAACAATTTAATGACTGCAACGATCTCTTTTGTCTTGAGCAACACAGCATCAAAAACCATGCCCTCCAGCTTGCCTCCGAAAAAAAGCAACAACTTCCTTTACAAAAACCAAAACAGGGACAAACACACCCTCACAATTGTGGCCTGAACAATCCTATCTCCAGCCGCATAAACCTTCTAGGAGCAGCAATTTGGCACCTTGCCGCCTCCTCAAACATACACAATGATCTTACATCAATTTTTGCATTAAAACAATGAATTGGCTACATTTTATAGTGTTGCTGGGGCTTTCAACAGCGGCTTCTTCATTCATTTGGTGACGACAGCTCTTTCTTCAGGACTGCAACTGGCTTTTCAATAAGAAAACAACAGTGACTTGACTTAGACTGTTGCGATCCAAACAACGACCTCAAACACCTTTATAGATTTCCTTAGCATCTGCAACTTCACCCACAACAACAAACTCAGACTACAACACTCTCTTGTTCTTAAACAACAACTTCTGGTGCCTTCGTGTGACCTCCGTTCATCTGCAATAGTGACTCCAATGATCTACAAATCATACAATCTATTCTGCAGCATTAACTCTGCCCTCATCTTCTGGATCTAACTTGGCTCTATACCACTTGTAGGTGGGGCAGAGGAGACAAGATATTTTTGCAAGTGTGCTGCTGCACACAATATCTATTGCCTGAATAAAACGATTACAACTGCCTCTATTTATAGAGGTCTTAGAAGTATCTGGAGATCTCCATATTCAAAGCACATGTGTAGAAGAATAGACTGTAGGTCGGCAATAGAAGTTTCTAGCTTAAATGCTACGGTGATGAGAAAGGTTGGGAGAAGCTTCCTTAGTAAATGTAGTGGTTGGTCAAAATTAATACTCTCCAACAACATTATCAAACCATGAGTAACATTCTTTTGAATCTACTACCACTATTGCCAATTCATTGACAGCCTGGTTTATGCTCGTATCTGCCATTGTTAACAGTGAGAAGACCCTGGGGATGAGAAATAAATCTAAATAAGATATCTGGAAACAAAATTACCCAGTGGTTTATAATTTGTAGAAGAGCTCAATCTTTCATGTAGTTCTTATCTGAGATGTGTGAAATTCTACTTTAAGCGCTTCACCTGAAAAAATCAAGCGCCAAACATGTCAATCATCAATTACCATCACATCAAGAACATTTTAGTAGTATCTTTTAAAATCCCAAAAGTATTCCTTAAGAATTAATGCTTGTTTTAAGTGAGCAAAACTCTGCTTAAAGGTTAAGCAGTTCCATGATTTGAACCGGTAACTGTAGGAAAATATATCAATTCATTAACCATTTCATTAATAATATGTTACTTTCCATATATAGCCAGAGACTAGGAAAAAAAGACATCATTAATTAGAATTTAAACTAGCAATCACATCTTGGTGTGCAATAGGTACATCAAAGAAATGTGGCTAGCCAATTAGGTAATTTTTTGGTTTATTGTTTCATATACATTTGTGTACTATACATGAAGTCAATTGGTAGGCTATTTTTAAAATGATTTTGTTTGTGAAACAAAGGTACCAATGGAGAAGTGATAGCGTAAAATCAAATATGCATCTACATACAGGGATCTGAACACAACTAAAACAAAACCTTTGAATCAGGAAGATAATAAGGCTCCATTACCAATATGATCATGATATGTTTGAAATAGGGAGAGAGGGAGAGAGAGGGAGATATGTGGATAGAAAGAAGGGGAGAGAGAGAGAGAGAGAGAGAGAGGACAAAGATATAGATATAGATGGAAGAGATAACTACATACAAAGGGGGAGAGAGGGAGAGATATAGAAATTTATAAAGATAGAGATAGAAAGTGGTATATAGAGAGGAAAAGGTACATGGGTAAAGAGAGATGGATAGATAATGAGATAGAGATAGAGGGATATATGTAAGAATTTAAATATGGAGAGATAGAGCTAGAGATACAGAGAGAGAAACAACAAGTGTGTGTGTGTGTGTGTTAGAGAGACATGGAGAGAGATAGAGAGAGATAGGTTTGTACATAAATAGATAGAGAAGAAGGCAGATGGAGGGAGAGAAATAGACATATGAGAGAGAATTAGAGAGATATAGAAAGAGGAAGTGATAGGGAGAGGGAGAGGGAAAATGGGGATATAAAGGAGAGATAGAGATAAATATAACAAGAAAGATAGAGAGGGTGAGAGAGAGAAAAAGACAAAGACAAATACATAGAAAGATAAATATAAATGGAGAGATGAAAGGAGAGAGGAAGGGGGAAATGGAGAGGGAGAAATAGATATAGAAAGACAGAGACAATGAAAGAGGGGGAGATGGAGAGAGAAATATAAAGATATAGAAAGTGATATATAGATAGAGGTAGAGAGGGATATATATAACGAGAGAGTGGGAGAGATGGAGGGAGCAATGGAGTAAATAAGAGAGAGAGAGAGAGAGAGAGAGAGAGAGATGGGAATATAGAAATAGAGGGGGCAAGAGTGAGAGATAAAGGAGGTGATATAGAAAATTAAGGGAGATATAGAGGGAGGAGATAGAGAGGTATATATAAATAGATATAGAGGGAGGGAGGGAGAGAGAATAGAGAAGTTGAGAGATATAGAAAGAGAAAGTGATAAGAAGAGAGGGAGAGATATGGATAGAAAGAATGAGAGATATAGAGATATATAGTGGGAAAGATAGAGGGGAAAGAGATGTAAGGAGAGGTAAGGAGATAGAGATAGGGAGAGAGATAGAGAGGAAGATAAAGATGGAGATGGAGATGGAAACATAGAGAGTGAGAGAGAGAAATAGAGATAGAAAGAAGGGGATACAAAGAGAGGGAGAGAATGAGGGAGAGATAGAGGGATAGAAAGATAGAGATAGGAAGTTATATAGAGATAGGTAGGGAGAGGAAGAGAGAGATATATATAGAGAGAGGTAGGGATACGTACATATGGGGAGATATTATAGAGATATGGGAAGAGAAAGAGAGATCTCTTTATATCTTTGTCTCCCTCTCTATATTTATATTTTTTATTGACTTTCAAACTCTCTCTTTCTCTCTCTCTCCCCTATTTCTCTCAATATTTGTCTTCCCTTCTCTCTTCCTCTATCTTTCTCTCATTTCTTCTCTCTATCTATTTCCCTCTCCCTATCTTTCTCCCCTTACTATTTTTTCTATCCCCATTTATCTCCCTCCTCTCTTCTCCTTTCCCTCTTTATCTCTTGATCTCTCAACATCTATATATCATTGTCTCCTATTTCTCTCTATCTTTCTATCTCTTTTTATGTGACTATATCTATCTATACACCTCTCCTCTTCTATCCTTTATTTTCTCTTTTTTTATCTCTCTTCCTCTCTCCATATTTATTCCTCTATATTTATACCTCTATTTTTGTATCTCTATCTCTCTTTTTATCTCTTTGTATCTCTTTGTCTCCCTCTTTATTTCTCTCTTTATCTTCTCTCTTTCACTTTGTACCTATTTTCCTCATAAGTATGTAATGGGTACTCTGAAGAGGTTTTGGAGGTGAATTATCATATCTTTAACCAAATGGCATTCAACCTCAAGCATAAATCCCTAGGATATGCTATCCTTGGATTGTTGGCATGAAATGACTAATCAAAAGTTACCTTCTTTCTCACTCTATAAATTTTAATTTATATTTTAAGTTTGAAATTCATTTTATTATATAAATTATAAAAAAATCCAAAATAGAATTATTCTACAATAATTAAAGTTTTAATAAGACAAGTAATTATAAATAAAATTAATTATAATATTTTTTAATTACTATTTATAATTTCATAAATACACATAAATCATAAAAAAAAAATTCAACCTTAAATGTAAATTAAAAAATAAAATAAAATAAAATAAATGAAAAGTCAAAAGATATCAAAATCTAAATATTAATAAACATAACAATTTTAAAAAGTTAGTAACAAATAATAAACTTATTAAGTCGATAAATGATTAAATTAAAAAGGAAAACTATTTTTTGAATTGATTAGAATTGAAATATTAATAGAATGTGTACCTTTAGATAAAAATAATTGTTCCATCTCTAAGGTTAAGAAGGAATGTTATGTCCCTTGATTAAGCAGAATAAATTCACAAAGTGTTAATTCTACCCTAACAATTTAATTTAATTTATGAGTTAATCAAATGATGATGAAGTTTAACTCCTACCCACCAAGTGGGCTCACTAGGAATCTCCCAAGTTTAAGAATTCTTTTCATATTTAGAAGTAGGATTCCTAGGAGTAAAAGATCTCTTACATCTAAAATGAAGTATTTAATAATCTACTAATTGATTCAATGATCTGTCTCCAACCCTCAAAGTAATATCCTTGAAAATACTATGTAAATTTCATCTCCATACATAGTTGAGGAAAAGGATGTACATGTGTTTTTGGCAATCTCAATAACCATACACACAAATTTACCATCATAATGTGTAATTATTGTCAAATCTATAGCTTCTTATAATTATAATGAATGGTAAGGTAGTCTAATCCAAATGAAGCTAGGAGTGTATGAAATTTTGTGAAGAATCTTAAAAGAGGGAAACCCTTATCTTAACTATCCTTCATGATCCATGGACCAAAATTTAGAATGTCCTCCTTATCTTTCTACAATTTAAATTCAAGTATTAAAAACCATTTTAAGCCATTTTTTTCCTTTACAAATAAGGCCTCTATGTACTAAAAATCGAATCATGCTAGCCTAAAATTTGAGCCAAAAATTTACAACACTACAAGTTAGGACATGATATATATGATACTTATCTTCATAAAAAAATTCTAAGTTAGAATTATTTTTTGGATTTCTATTATTAGAAATGGGTCTTACATTCAAATCATGAGTCTATCACCTTAGCATTCTTTCAAAATGTGGCAATAGGCATGAAACCTTGCTCCTGCACCCCAATATAGAACTATCATGGTATGGAGAGATGGGGGATATGTCTTGTGGAGGTGGCATATTGCTAGGAGTCTCCCTCACCAAGGATCATTTTAATTTACCTCCTTACGATCACATTTTTCAATTCTAAGAAGTTTGAATCCTACTTTGATTCTTTGAGGAATATATTTAAGCTCATTCAAAAATCACCTTGATCTCCTATCCCTCCCAAATTTGTGCATTAAGAGCTTGGATAATTGATTTTTCCTTATCCTTTTTGCTAAATTGTACAAAGAGAAATCCTCTCAAATGCAAAATTCCTTGATCACAAGGAATATAAAACTTGTTGATCCTAGCATAATCTTCATATAAAATAAAATAAAATAACTCTTCCCTAAATAAAATAACACCCCATTAAATAAAAATGACTCTTCAAATAAAAATAGAATAAACATTGTAAATAAAATAAAATAAAATTACATAAATAAAATAATGTAATTAAGACATCTATATTAATTTTATAAATTAATTATTTTTACATTTTGATATCTTTACATTTAAAAATAAATGCCAATTCTAAATAATTTTTCTCTACTTTTTCTAAATATTAATTATATTTTAAATACTAAATAATTTAATTGTTAAATAATTAATAGTAATTTTACATCCCATTTAAAAAATAAATAAAAATAACTTTGACAACTAATCAATATCAAATATACATGTTTAAATGACATTTATTTGGTACAAATTTCATTTTCTATTAAAATGCACCTAATAATGTTGTCAAGATGTAACTACGGTCACAATATGTCCTAAAAGAGAGGATCTTTTAGGTAGTGTAACAAAACATCTAGATCAACCAAACTCAGTTTAACCCTTTTGCTAAATCTTCTCTATATGAAATAATAAAATTTGAAGTATATTCTTTTCATTTATATCATAATATAGTTTTCCATAAAAAAAATAATAAAAAATAACTCATTATAGATATTAGGCATTAGGCAAATTCATTGTCAACAATTTATCTCATTGTCAACAATTCACTGCAAGAAAATTCACCGTCAGAATTTTCCTAGATCCGTTTAAGGCACAAAAAAATCATTCACAAAATATTCTCTCTATATATATTTTATTGAAAAATTAAACATCATGATAAACATTTTAACAGCAAACAAATGAAAGCGGCCACCTTGACTGATAGTATAGTTTCAATCATCATAACTTAAAAAATAAAAACGAAAATAAAATAATTCAAAATAATAATAAAATTTAGAAGGAAATAAATGCATGAAAACATTTATTTACTCACAGATATAGGCGGGCAGAAACTGAAAGAAAAGCACAAGTCTTAGATGGTGCAGTGCGTGAAACAAATTGCAAGGATTGGGTTTCTCTTATACTTTCCAAGATCATTATAAATTGGTTTCCTTTCGTAAATATTTAGACAAATCTGTTTTCTTTAAATCTTTATTTTATTCTGACAATAGCATTTTCTTTAGGTTTTCGGAATGAGCCACCACCTGTCAGTTTTACTTTACATATTTATTTTATTCCCATAATTCTTTATATCTAAAAGTACTTATTTTATTACTTGCGGGCTCAGTTTCCTTGACCGTACTGTGATTCCCTGATATTTGTTTTCAACAATGTATGGATTAAGAACAAATAAAATAAAAAGCACAGATTTAAATGCTTCTTTGACAATGCTTATATAACATCGGACAGGTCAAAAGGGTTTGTTTTTCCTT
The DNA here is from genome assembly GCA_007258455.2 of Sequoia sempervirens. NCBI lineage: Eukaryota > Viridiplantae > Streptophyta > Pinopsida > Cupressales > Cupressaceae > Sequoia > Sequoia sempervirens. Next base: position 237,820,847 of record VDFB02000017.1, read on the forward strand.
AATTTTGAGAACAGTTGTATGCAAATACAAATATAGTTATAAGATTAAAAGAAAATTCTCTACGCCATGGGATCTATCATTTGTATGATACTCAATTCTGACATTTAGAGTCATCTTTTAGCTAAATAAACATAATCAAATTTCTTAGTGTAGTTGATCTTGTTACAATACTACATAGAGTGATCCATTATGTATCATAAGGATTATACTTTAGCATGGCATTTCATTTTAACAATCCAATATAACATCCATTCTTAATATATATATATGAGAGACTAAAATTCTCAACTTATAACTTATAAGATCAAACAAGCAAATAACTAATTTTTTTTTTTGTCTTTCCTCATTTCTATCTCAATAAAGCTGGTTTAATTAAGGGGTTCAACTTTGAAGGACTTGATCCCTATATGATCTTTTATCTCCCCAAGGTAGTTTTAAATATTGATATTTGTTTACAATCATTGTAAAGTAGGGAATTCAAAGAGATGTGTATTTGTCTAGGTAATATTCGTAGGTCAAAAGATAGATTCACAAGCATGGAAGTGACCTATAATCATGAATTTGACTCTTGATAGAATCTATAGTCTATTTTAATTACAATGCAAAGTATAAACAAAAAAGATACAATTCTAGTTCTAAAGTAAATTATGAAACACCATCATAATTATTTATTTAGCACAATTTTAAAATTAAATATAATAATCGTTGTTTTTATTTTTCTAAATAAAAATTTAATATTATTTAATATAAATTAATTGTCTATTTATTATTGGTTATGCTATAGATTAACATAAATAACACTTTAAGAAAAGGTTATTTCCTATTGAAAATTAAATTGGGAAAAGGGGTGGGGTTGGGCCTAGCTCGATTGGCTAAAGCATCCTATTGCAGGCAAGAGGTCACAAGATCTACCTAGTCTCCGCCTAAACCTGTCATATTGGAGGGTGTGTCGCGAAGTGATGAGAATCATTTTAAAAACTCCTCGGAGAAGGAGAAAAGAAATGAAACATATGGAAGCGGAACATCCAATGAAACCAGAAGTAGAAAGAAACAATGGAGTATATAGCAAATATCGTAGTACTGAAGGGGATGTTTAGTAGTACAAATTCCAGAAGAAACCAGTTCATTATATTGGCTTTAGTCACTTTAGAATGGTCACGCGATGGTTGAGATTCTCCACAAACGAGAAAATTTTGTTCGATGGTGATTTCTTTTCTTTCCTTGCATAGACTGAGTTTCCTTCAGCATTACAATGAAGCCCCCATATATCTCTGCTACTTTTGTTATATTCAAAGGTGCTTAAGCTTCCGCTTTTAATTTAAGGACAGTTCATAGGCCAGAAAAATGCAGCCATAGGAATAACATTAAAATAAAACTGTAAAAGTATTGATGTCTCTTTATCTAGAATGGTTCTCTGAATTTGCCGTTTTTCTATTTATTTCAAATAGAGGATATTATATCACTTATAAGTTTGTTTTTATATTTGATATGGAAGCAGAGTTTATGGTGATATCTCTTCAATTATCTTTTTTGTCAAAGTCATTAATGACCCAATCTCGACCTCATTTCTTATATCACACTTTTGGAGATTTTGGATATTAATGGTAGTGCAATGGAGGAACATACCATCACCCTAATCAATTACATTCAATCAATTGAACTATAAACCTTTTGGGTTGCTTCTATTTTTAATGTAAATATATATTTTGAAAAATATCTCACATTTTTTTTGGAATATGAGTTGCTATTGTTTAAGATGAATCATTTTATTGTTTGAGATTAAATGTTTGTGATAGATAGAAGAGAGTAAAATCTGCAACCACTATCTATAATTTGTTTTATTACATACTTGAGAATTACTTCTAATCTTAACTTAAAAATTTAAGATTTTAGAAAATATCTCACATTTATTTTGAAATTGGAATAACTACTATTTAAGATGAATAATTATACCATTTAATATTAAGTGTTAATGATGGATGAAAGAAGTTAAAATAATGTAATTAATAATTATAAATGTTTATTATATAATTGAGAAGTATATTTTCTTAACTCAAAATTTTATAATTTTGACTTTCTTTTCAAATTTATAGTTAATTTTTAAATTATTAGTACATAAATTTAAGTAGCTACTAGCTAGATTTTGATCTTTAATAAATAAACAATTGTGTGACATCTAAAAAATAATAAATCACATTTTAAAAAATCATGGACCACACATGCACTAGTATATAAAATTTATAATTCTTCACTAAGATTTGTTTAATTATTTATTACTTTTTGAAAAAGTCTTTTAAGAAAAAACACATAAATCTACTCTAGGATTACAGTTATAGGATGCAATCCCATCAATGAAAAGTGGTCTTCTAAATTTATTCTAAGCACAACCCTTGTAAGATTATTGGAAACAATGTAATTATTATATTAAAGTGATTTTTTTCTCTTAAGATAAGAGCCCTTTTGCAATGAACTTGTGAGATAAATTATGTATGAATTGTAGAAATGAAAGAAACATAAATGATTGAAAGTCTTTCCTCATAAGATGAAATCCCCTCTATAATCAACCAACAATACTAAATATGTTGATCACACAAAAACATTGTAGACATAAGAAAAACATATATTTTTTTATTACCTTTTCAAGGCCTTTTCAAGGGGGAAACCTTGAAATAGAGCATACACTCCAAAAACAACTATTCCAATATGTCTTTCCAAATCAGAATTCATTACAATATAGAGTTCTATAAAAAATAACTACTATCATCCCTTGCATGTGGGATAAATGATTTATTCTGACAACTAGTGGAATTACTTAAAAATCATATGCATGAATTTTTCAATGTTATTCAAGAGAGAATTACAAATTATATACATGGGCCAATTAAAAGTGCATATCATAGAATTGAATGGGGTGCATAGCATTATCGCCTTTTGAAAAAATTATCCTCAAAGTTTAAGATGAAGAAACTGAGAGGGAATATTGAAAATCTCCCATGTGACATCTTCAAGTTGTAGGGCCTTCCATCAAACTAATAATTAATCAATATATTCTTGTTTTGTTTGTCTAAAATATCCTCAAGTTTCAAAAATATCAAACCCCCCTCATCCAACTCAATTAGTGTTGTTAGTGGCTAAGTAGCAATCCCAATCACTTTCTTCAAACATGAGACATGAAAATTGGGCTGATTTGAGAAGATTGTAAAAGTTATAACTTGTATTCCACCTCACCTAATAAGGACCATTAAATTTTGTAAGAAAATTATGACCACTCTTATCTCATTATTCAATTTTCTTATAGGGATGGATACATAAAATTAACCCAATCACTAATATTAAAGTGTGATATTTCCTATCTTGATCCATAGGTACTATTTCACATAAGTTTGAAGTAGTGTTAAATTATCCTCAAGTAGTAAAGATATGTCTTCTCACTTGGACAAAATGTTGTAACTTTAAACATAAATAAAAATGGGAGGTGGGAGAGTACCATATAGGGCCTCATAAGGAATCATTTTGAAAGAACTAGATTATAAGCTTTATTAAACAACCACTCTACTTGAGGTAATGCAATTGATCACCACCAAGACAATTTATTTACTACCTAAGAGTAGAAGGCCCATAAGTAAATGTATGAAAATACTAATCTAAGATTGATTATGAATAGGAAGTGGCTGCAACATCCTAGGATATTTGATATTTTTCTCTTTAGTCTAATGACACACATGAGATTTAGCTACAAATATATTAATATCTTGCATAGGGCCATCTTGGAAGAAATCCTACTTCACATGCTCATAGGTCTTTAAGAAACTAGAGTGTCTTATAGTAGTGGAGAAGTGTAATTCCCTTAGAAACTAAATATTGAATGCTAAGTTGGGAGGTAAATAAATTCAATCTAACAAAAATATGACATTAACTATTGATCATGTTCCTACTATTGAATGGTTTCTTAAATTTAAGGGCCATTATCCCATTTATGTCGAATCTCATCTATCCAACTTGGCACCAATATAGAAATCAAAAAGATGAATCCTTCTTCTTCAAATTGATGTGAGAGGGAATACATTACCATATTTTCCTTACCTTTCTTATACACAATCTTGTAGCCACATCCCTACATCTTTTCCACACATTTTGGTTGTTTGAGGAATGAAATCCTATTGTACAAATATTTTTTAGGTATTGTGATATACTTTTATTTGGAAATTTTGGTCTAATATGTAAGAAAAAATATTGTTGGACAAAATGGATGATACCCAACATTTCCTTTTCATATGTTAATTTAGCCAAGTTGCACCAAGTGAATTTCTTGCAAGTGAAGACTATGGGTTTCATTCTTGTAGCAATGTCATACCTATATGTCTATGGTAGAGGCATCACATTCTAGAATAATTTTCTTTTTTTGAAAATAAAGTAGGAACAATACTTAAATATAGCACATAGTGAATTTTGTAGTGCATCAAAGGCCACCTTTGGTGATTTAGACCAATTGAAATAATCCTTTTTTTAAAAAACTTTTCAATGGTCCTTGAATTATTTTACCATTAAATACAAAAAAATATACTAATACACTATCGATCCCAAGAAGGAATGCAAGATTTTGATTAACTTAGGTCATGAAAATTCTTGCAGCATTCAAATATTTTTAAAATAAATCTATACTCCCATTTTTGAGTCTATATGGTCCCCCTCCACCTCTAAAACCCCAAAGGAACATTTTTAGTGCTTAGAAAATAGAGAATGATCTTCTAAAACTCTTATTTCTATTTCTACATGATAAATATTGTCATTCCATACCTATTATAAATGATAATTTCATCAAAAGAGACTATAATGAATTTGTATAAGGAAACATAAAGTACCATATTGATTAGATGCTAAATAGTAGAGAGAGCATTGGATAAGTCAAAGAGCATGACCAAATTTTCATAATGGCCTTCATTTGTCTAATAGCTAGTTATAGGGATATTAGCTTCTTTGTATCAAATTTGGTGATAGCTTGAACAAGATAAAAACTAGTAAAAATTGAGCACCTAAGAGATTATCTACTAGATTGTAAGAACCCATGATGTATACCTCAAAATTACAACAATTATTTTCTTATTTCAAAATTTTAATCAAATTTATTAACTTGTGTTTCATCCTTCATCATATTGAGACATCTATCAATATAGGATAATCATCTATCCATATAGTACATTTATCCAATCATAATGAGTTAGACATATGTCCATGCAAGACATGGGTTCATCTATCTATCTAGGATACACATACATCCCAACCAAGTGGGAATCTATCCATAAATGATAGGAATATACTTTGGCTAGAGTCTTAGACTGATCAATACCATTCAAGTCATAATTCACTCTCTATAGCCTATAATTCTCTATTGAAGGTGGATTGAGATCACTATCTAATAGGAGTATGTAAATATGTAGTGTAGAAAAAAGGTGGATTGAGATCACTATTCTTGGTGTTGTAAAGTGTACCCCTTTACACTTTCACACTTATTTATGGATCCCTTAATTAGTTCAAGTTAATTTTCATTTAATTAGCCCCTTTAATTCAAATCCAAGCCTAATTTATTATATTTTCTATAGGGGAAAACCAACATTCATTAATGCATTAACATAACACCTCTCTTTGAGCAATGTGTGTCCTAGGTGAGTGACCTAGGACCCATTTTCCCATGGGAAAATGGGTCCTCACTTAGACCTAGGACCTAAATTTTAATTACATTTTTGGTAGTATTTTAACATATTCAAATCTATATTCACATGTTGGCTTAAGTTATTTGAATTTCAGAAAATTAGCGTTACATACCTACAAATATAAGATCATTTCACTATATTTCACCTAAGAGTTTTCTAGAAAATTAAAGTTATCTTAAGAGAACTTTCACAAGAGAATTATTGGAGAAATTCAAGAGCGTTTCAAGGAATTCAAGAGAAAATTTATTAACGGTTTATTGCAGCAATCAAGATTAAATTATCATATCAAGGTATTCTTACATCATGCATGTTATCGGAGCTAATATGATGATGTGGATTCATGATCCATTCAAAGAATTGTTTCAAATCAAGTTTTAAGATCAAGATCCACATAAATTGAATCCATTTCATGCAAGTTTTAGGATAAGTGCAAAAAGATGGGGAGCCAAAAAGGGGGCTTAAGTGGCCACTTTTTTTTTTAAAAAAAAATAGGAAATACTAACCTTGGACATGAAAATTGAGGATAATTACACTCAAAATTTTGAGATGCAACAAAAACAAGGATCGTAGTGCTCTAAGTCTACTTTATAATGACTAATTTATTTTGAAAATGGTTTAGATTAAGGGGTTCAAAAGAGGAACGTACAAAAATTGGTGTTGTTTTTGTTAGAAAAACATAACATGTAGCAACTTTTGTGGTAATGTAGCATAGTGAATTTATTTTTAGTATTTTAAAAATTGCTTCAATGAGAAATTAGCTAGCATGTAGTTGATGCACAATTTTTCTAATAATTTTTTAATGAATATTTGATTTTTTATTGATTTTCAAAGTGTACACTTCCTAAAAAATAGAATTTTAGCTATGCTACCCCTAAAAATTTTGGAAACTAATTTTTTTTAAAAAAATATATAGAATGGATTCTAGTTTCTAAAAATGTAATTTATTTGAAATTTTGATGAACAGTATAACAAAAAAGACACCGAACACTACTTTTTCAAAAAAAGAGATACACAAACTAAAGAAATTATAGATCAAAGGATTAGCACTATTAAAAAAGTAAAAAAAATTACATCTTTGGATAGCTAAGAGATAGCCTAACATTACCTAGGTGTTCGATTTGTTCGACATTGAAACATGTGGAATTCTGACGGTGAGCACGAACCTGATTATGTGAAATATTGTAGAATTTGCAAAAGCACATATTTGTTCATTGGGAAGGCCCTCCAAGCCTTTGGGTTGGTATTCCAAGACAAATACCAAGCTTAAGGTTTGGGGATTCCCAAAGAAAGATATAACATGAGTGTGTTATAACACGCTCGTGCATTATATCTTAGTTTTGACATGGTTTTTTGCATTTGTGTGGGACATATCAAGCAAGACATAACACAAGCATGTTATAATGTGCTCCTATTATGTATTTCTTTATGTTAAATTCTACTCTTTTGAATGTATGTTTATATATTTGTATGTTTGTATGTACATGTATGCTTGTATGTCATGTACGTATGTATGTATGTATACATGCTTGTATGTATGTATGTATGCATGTATGTATGTATGCATGCATGTATGTACGTACATGTATGTATCAATGCATGTTTGTACATATGTGTATGTTTATGTATGTATTTAAGATTGTATGCACATATGTACATGTATGCTTGTATGTATGTAGAATTGTATGCACATATGTATTTTGCTTGTATGTATGTAAGTATGTATGTATTTAAGTATGTCTTTAGAGGGAGGGAGAAGTTTAAGAGAGAGAGAGAGTTGTCTAGGTAGGGTGGGAGGGAGATACATGAGAGAGAGAGAGTATTAAGAGAGGGAGATGGGGTGGAAGGGAGAGACTAAGAGAGAGGTAGTGGGAGTGAAGGGGTTGGAGTGAGAGGCTCTTAGCTAGATAGGTTGGGAGGGAGAGAGGGAGAAAGAGATAGGGGGTGGGAGAGATGGAATTGAGAGAGAGAGGGGGGGAGAGAGAGAGAGAGGGAGAGAAAGAGAGAGTTATGTAGGTAGGGTGCGAGAGGGAGACACTTGAGATTGTGAGGGAGGTCGAGAGGGAGAGACTTGAGAGATATGTAGTGAGAGGGAGTGGGAGAGAAAGGGAGTGGGAGAGAGAGGGAGTGTGAGTGAGAGACCTGAGAGAGGGAGAGGGTGTGGGAAGGTGTGACCTAAGAGAGAGGGAGAGACAGAGGGGGTTGGAGTGAGAGAGACTTATCTTGGTAGGGTGGGAGGGATAGAGAGAGAGGGAGGGAGAGAGAGAGTTACCTAGGTAGGGTTCCAAAGGGAGAGACCTCAGAGAGTGAATGGGTGGGAGGGAGAGATCAGAGAGATAGGAAAATAGAGGGAGTGATGGAGAAGTAGTGGTAGGGAGATAGAGAGAGATAGATGGAGGGAGTGAGAGAGAGTGGTAGGGATTGATTGTTCAAGAGGTATGTAGAAAGAGGTAGAGGGTAGATAGAGACAATTAGAGAGGGTAGGAGAGAGGGAGGGAGAGAGAGGTGAGATGTATAGATAAAGAGAAATGGATAGGGGTTGAGGGTATAGGATTGAGTGATTAGGGTGGAGGAACTATAGGGTTGATGGTTTAGGGTATTGGATTGAGGGTATAGGGTTGAGGGATTAGGATTGAGGGTAGAGGGTAGAGGGTAGAAGGTTTAAGGGTTTAGAGTTGAGGGTTAAGGGTTGATGGTAGAGGGTTTATGGTATAGGTTTGAGGGTATATGGTTGAAGGATTAGGTTGAGGGTCAAATGTATAGGGTAGAGGGTATATGGGTTGAGGGTTTAGGGTTTTAGGGTTGAGGGTTGAGGGATTAAGGGTTTAGGGTTAAGAATTAAGGGTTGAGGGTTTAATGTATAGCATATAGGGTAGAGAGTAGAGGATTTAAGGATTTAGGGTTTTAAGGTTGAGGGTAGAGGATTGAGGGTATAGGGCTAAGGAATTAGGGTTGAGGGTCTAATGTATAGGGTAGAGGGTATAGGGATTGAGCTATTATGGTTTAATGGTTAAGGGTTAAGGGTTGAGGGTAGAGGGTAGAGGGTTTAGGGTTTAAGGAATGTGGAATTATGGTTTGAGGGTTGAGGGATTAGGGTATAGAGTTGACTTGGGTTTAAGGGTTTAAAAGTTTAAGGGTTGAGGGATTAGGGTTGAGGGTAGAGGGTTTAAGGGTTTAGGATTTAAGGGATGATGGATGAATGTTTAAGGTTTAGGGTTGAGTGTTTAAGGGTCTAAGGGTTGAGGGTAGAGGGTTGATAGATTAGGGTAGAGAGGGAGGGATGGATGGAGGGAGATATGGAGGGAGAAGTGAGATATAGAGGAGAGAAGAGGAGGGAGGGATATAGATATATGAGGGTTGAGGTTCCAATGTATAGGGTAGAGGGTTGAGAATTGAGGGTATAGGGTTGAGGACCTATAAGGTTGATGGTTTAGGGTATTGGGTTGAGGGTATAGGGTCGAGGGATTTGGGTTGATGGTAGAGGGTAGAAGGTTTAAGGGTTTAGGGTTTAAGGGTTTAAGGGTTTAGGGTTTAGGGTTGAGGGTTAAGGGTTTAGGGTAGAGGGTTTAGGGTATAGGTTTGAGGGTATATGGTTGAAGGATTAGGGTTGATGGTCCAATGTCGAGGGTAGAGGGTATAAGGGTTGAGGGTTGAGGGATTAAGGGTTGAGGGTTGAGAATTAAGGGTTGAGGGTCTAATGTATAGGGTAGAGGATAGAGGGGAGAGGGTTGAATAGTTTAGGGTTTAAGGGTTGAGGGTTGAGGGTATATGGTTGAGTGATTAGGGTTGAAGGTCCAATGTATAGGGTAGAGGGTATAGGGTTTGAGTATAGAGGGTAGAGGGTTGAGGGTTTAAGGATTGAGGGATTAAGGGTCGAGGGTTTAGGGATTAGGGTAGAGAGTTTACTTGGATTTAAGGGTTTTAGGGTTGAGGGATTAGGGTCGAGGGTAGAGGGTATTGTGATGATGGTAGAGGGTAGAGGTTTTAAGGGTTGAGGGTTGAGGTTTGATGATTGAGTGTTTAAGGGTTTAGAGGTTGAGGGTATAGGGCTAAGGGATTATGGTAGAGATGGAGGTATGGATGGAGGGAGAGATGGAGGGAGAAGTGAGATAGAGAGGAGAGAAGAGGAGGGAGGGACCAAGACATATAAGGGTTGAGGATCCAATGTATAGGGTAGAGGGTTGAGAATTGAGGGAATAGGGTTGAGGACCTATAGGGTTGATGGTTTAGGGTATTGGGTTGAAGGTATAGGGTCCAAGGATTAGGGTTGAGGGTAGAGGGTAGAATATTTAAGGGTTTAGGGTTGAGGGTTAAGGGGTGAGGGTAGAGGGTTTAGGGTATAGGTTTTAGGTTATATGGTTGAAGGATTAGCGTTGAGGGTCCATTGTAAAGGGTAGGGGGTTGAGGGATTAAGACTTGAGGGTTAAGAATTGACGTTTAAGAGTTTAATGTATAGGGTAGAGGATAAAGGGTAGAGGGTTTAAGGGTTGATGTTTTAAAGGTTTAAGGTTGAGGGTAGAGGGTTGATGGTATATGGTTGATGGATTAGGTTCGATGGTCCAATGTATAGGGTAGAGGGTATAGGGGTTGATGGATTAGGGTTTAAGGGTTTAAGGGTTGAGGGATTAGGGTCGAGGGTAGAGTGTATTGGGTTGAGGGTAGAGGGTACATGGCCTAAGGGTTGAGAGTTGAGGGTTGAGGGTTGAGGGTTGAGGGTTTAGGGTTGAGTGTTTAAGGGTTTAAGGATTGAGGGTATAGGGTTGAGGGATTAGGGTAGAGAGGGAGGGATGAAGGGAGAAGTGAGATAGAGAGAAGGAGAGAAGAAGAGAGAGGGATCAAGATATATGATGGTTTAGGATCTAATGTATAGGGTAGAGGGTTGAGAACTGAGGGTATAGGGTTGAGGATCTATAGGGTTAATGGTTTAGTGTATTGGGTTGAGGGTATAGTGTTGAGGGATTAGGGTTGAGGGTAGAGGGTAGAAGGTTGAAGGGTTTAATGGTTTAGGGTTGAGGGTTAAGGGTTGAGGGTAGAGGGTTTAGGGTATAGGTGTGAGGGTATATGGTTGAAGGATTATGGTTGATGGTTGAATGTATAGGGTAGATGGTATAGGGGTTGAGGGTTTAGGGTTTAAGGGTTGAGGGTTGAGGGATTAAGGGTTGAGGGTTAAGAATTAAGGGTTGAGGGTTTAATGTATAGGGTAGAATGGAGAGAAATAAAAGGAGTTAGTGAGAGAGAGAGACCTGAGAGAGGGAGAGGGGGTGGGAGAGAGAGACTTGAGAGAGAAAGAGAGCTAAAGGGAGTGAGTAAGAGAGAGAGAGAGAGAGACCTGAGAGGAGAGGTGGTGGGAGGGAGAGACTTGAGAGAGAGACAAATGGGTATGTGCAAGATCATCATGGAAAAAATAGGCCCTTAAGTGGCAATAAAATTCAAAAAATTGAGTTATTCAACTTGATGTAAAAATTTGAATAAGTTATCTATATTATTTCAAAAATATGTAAGAATAGAATCTGTGGAAAATTGAATGTAATTTCTAAATTACTAGGTTTATTTAAAAAAAAAATCTATTTGGTGAAAATTAGAAATTTCAGTGCACTAGTACTTAAATTTTAGGGAAAAAATAAGAAGTAGGTGTCCATCTGACCACCCTAACAATAATAAAATGATAATATATTTTTATAAGATTTTAAATATAAGTAGAGGACTCATGTCCTGATGTGATGCATATTTTTTGTAATTTTTTTCCTTGTAAATAATTAATTATGAATTTTTTATTACAAATTTTAAAAAATATAAAAACTTGTATGTCTAACCACCCTAACTTGGTCAAAACTTTATGAAATTCATTTTTTATTTTTATTCCTATAGCATGCAAAGCATAGAATGTGACGCATGTTTTAGATTCAAAAAATGTTATATCGTTTGAAAGCTATAGATGTTTTTCAATCAACCTATCAATGAAGTTGTAATTCAAGTAGAAAATGAATAATAATCATTTATTAAATTTAAAGTAAAGAATAATTTATATTGGTGGAAAGCTGAGAATCTCCTTTAAAAACCCTTTTCATTTCATCAATGTCAGGTAAAAAAAAGTCGTCAGCCACATACGCTACAAATACCCATCATATCGCCACTTTTTGGCCCATCATGATCCTGCACATACTTAGACATAGACATGGAGAGAGAGAGAGAGAGAGACCCCACTAGCTTTCCAATTCAATGAAATTGGCAACCTAACTTGGCCTGTTTGAAAAAATGGGTCCAAGAAATAGGGTCTCCTGGCGATCTAAATCATTGAGACCTCATTTTCTTGGATCCTTTTTTTCAAATAGGCCGCTATATTGCCAATTTCACTGAATTGGTTAGCTAGTGGGCCCACTAGCTTGCTAATTCAATGAAATTTTCAACCTAATTTGGTTGCCAATTTCATTGAATTGCTAAGCTATTGGGCCAACTAGCTTGTTAATTTCATTGAATTGGCAAGCCAGTGGGCCCACTAGCTTGCCAGTTTGGTGAAATTGGCAACCTAACTTGGTTTCCAATTTCATCGAATTGGACAGCTAGTAGACCCACTATTTGGTTGCCAATTTCATTGAATTGGCAAGCTATTGGGGCCACTAGCTTGCCAATTTCATTGGATTGACAAACTAGTGGGTCCACTAGCTTGCTAGTTTGGTGAAATTGGCAATGTAGTGGCCTATTTCATTGAATTGCTAAGCTATTGGGCCAACTAGCTTGTTAATTTCATTGAATTGGCAAGCCAGTGGGTCCACTAGCTTGCCAGTTTGGTGAAATTGGCAACCTAACTTGGTTTCCAATTTCATCGAATTGGACAGCTATTAGACCCACTATTTGGTTGCCAATTTCATTTAATTGGCAAGCTATTGGGGCCACTAGCTTGCCTAGTTTGGTCACTAAATTAGCAAGCTAGTGGGCCAACTAGCCTGTTGATTCGATCAAATTGGCAACCCAACTTGGCCTGTTTGAAAAACTAGGTCCAAAAAATGGGGTCTCCAGGTGATGTAATCACTGGGAGACCCCATTTCTTGGACCCATTTTTTCAAATAGGCCACTACATTGCCAATTTCATCGAATTGGCAAGCTAGTGGGCCCACTAGCTCACCAATTCGGTGAAATTGGCAACCTAACTTGGCTTGTTAATTTCACCAAATTGGAAAGAAAGTGGGCCTATTAGCTTGCCAATTCGATGAAATAGACAAACTAACTTAGCCTATTTGAAAAAGTGGGTAGAAGAAATGGGGACTTATGGTGATTTACATCACCAGAAGACCCCATTTCTTAGACCCACTTTTTCAAACAGGCCACTACATTGCTAATTTCACCAAATTGGAAACCTAACTTGGCCTGTTTGAAAAAATGGGTTCAAGAAATGGGGTCTCCTGATGATGTGAATCACCAGGAGATGCCATTACTTGGACCCATTTTTTCAAATAGGCCACTACATTGTTAATTTCACCGAATTGGCAAGCTAGTGGGCCCAATAGCTTTCCAATTTGACCACCTAACTTGACCTGTTTGAAAAAATGGGTACAAGAAATGGGGTCTCTACATCACTAGGAGACCCCATTTCAAATTAGCAACCTAATGGGTCCAAGAAATGGGGTATCCTGGTGATGTAGACACCCCATTTCTTGGACCCTTTTTTTCAATTAGGCCACTACATTGCTAATTTCACCAAATTGGGAAGTTAGGGTAGAGGGTTTCAGGGTTAAGGGTTTGCTATATAGGATTAATGGTAGAGGGGAGATAAATAGAGCCCGAGTAAGACAGAGAGAGAGAGAGTGAGTGGGAGAGAGATAGATGGTAAAGGATTGGGAGAGAGATAAAGGGTAGAGTGTAGAGGGGAGAGAGATAGTAGGATATTCTCTATAGATTATCAAACTTAGTGGAAGATTAAATTATGTGTTTTTATAGTAGGTTACAGGTTTCCAAAAGGTTGGAAAGTAATAGTTTGGTTATGTTCTATTCATGTTCTATTCATGGGAGGTTGTTGTGTGCAATAGGTAGGTTGGAACTCCCAATGAAGATGTATGCAGGAGTGACTAAGTTGAGAGATTGGCATGCCTATCCTTAATGGAAGCATCAAGATTTAAACCTTGTTGTTCTCGACTTGGAACCAAAAGTTGTGGATTTGTTGTCTGTAAGTGTCTTCCATCTATTTTCATTTCATTTCTATTTTGGATGCTCTTTATTTTTCTTCTTTTACTTTGCCTATTTGTAGTAGCCTACTAAAACTTGATTGGTGTCCCCTTGCAAAAAATGTTGATTTATGAGTCATCCAAGAGAATATTGGCCAAAAAGAAATGCAACATCCTTATTTTGATGATCTTGACAAATCTCAATTTTGATTTTAAGCCATTATAGAAGTATGTGTGAAGCTTAGCAAGGGAATTTCAAGTTATTCATTTGAAGTTAACCTCAACATGAGCACCTATCATGTAGAGATTATAAGAGCATCTCAAATTTCAAGTTATTCCATTCATGAGAGGTTGTTGTGTGCAATAGGTATCTTGGGACTCCAAATGAAGATGTATGGCTAGGAGTGACTAAGTTGAGAGAATGGCATGCCTATCCTCAATGGAAGCATCAAGATTTAATCATTGTTGTTTCTGACTTGGAACCAAATACTGTGGATTTGTTGTTTGTATGTGCATTCCATCTATTTTCATTTCATTTCCATTTTGGATGCTCTTTCTTTTTCTTTTTCTTTGCCTATTTTGATTGATGTCTCCTTGTAAAAAATGTTTATTTATGAGCCATCCAAGAGAATCTCATCCAAAAAAGCAATGCAACATCCTTATTTTGATGATCTTGACAAATCTCAATTCTAATTTTAAGCCATTATAAACGAGAGTGTGAAGCATTGTGAGGGAATTTCAAGTTATTCATTTGATGTCAACCTCATCATGAACGTGCCTATGATGTAGACATGATAAGATAATCTCAAATGTATGAGTGACATTGTAAAAGATCTATGATAACAGAGTACCTAAAGAATCCTTGAATCGTATTTTTGGTTATTATGAGAGAATCTTATAAGCTAAGTTTTTGTGCATGAAAATGGGGCACATTGATTCAATATTTGATTTAAGTGGGGTGTTGTAATTCATATAGTTTTTCTTTTCTAATGATTTTGTATTACCACTTGATAGTTTTGAGAAAGCATTGTGCCTACAAGTACAAGCACTTGCATTTTAGAATGGTGTATGAAGCATATTAGACAATTGTAGCAAAGACACAAGAATTGGGACTACCAAATAAATCTCATTTTATTGCAAACATCATATTATTAATATAGTGAGTGTAATAAGCATTGATGGTTACCAATAATTCTTTTTCTTCTTTTATTCTCTCCCTATTATAACTAGTAGGTCAATTGACTAACTTATTATAAAAACTTCATTTATTAAAAAAAATCAACATAATGATTATATATCCATATCAATATAGCATACCATCTATTCACATAAAACATTTGCAATGATATTTACTCAAAGTTTGAAATTTATTGCTGCCCTCAAACATTTATAATTCACGCAACATAATCCCTTAATAGTCCAAATTACAAAAGGGCAGCAATCTTTGATGACCTGTTACCCTTGAAATACTATGTCAATTATAGAAATTTTGTTTGAGACATTGGGATCATGTAGAGCACCTCTACAATAACCTCTCTTAGTTTTTGTTATCTTAGAATCATTTTTATGTGGTGTCCAATTTTGACTTGATGGAAAAAGTGTTAATTGCAAGAAGTGTAAAGTTGCAAAATGTTGCAACTTTACACTGCTTGCAACTTGTGTGACCAAACAGACTATTCCAATGCATTTGGATGGGTATTTTTATGCTAGGAATGGTCCTCTTTTGCATCCAAACACACCGAATCACTCCAAGCTACATTCAAATGGCTCAATTCGTTAAGGGTCTAAAGTGAAAAATGGTTGCAATCTTTGATAGCCTATTACTCAAAAATTGTGACACTTACAAAATATTCTTCTAAGCCTACCTGATTGTGTTGAGTCCCTCTACAATAACATCTTTTGGTTTTTGTTATCTCAGAGTCCTTCTTCTATGGTGTCCAATTTTCACTTAATGGAAAAAGTGTAAAGTCCAAGCAGTGTAAAGTTGCAAAGTGGTGCAACTTTCATTCTACAACTTGTGTGACCAAACAAACTATTCCAAAGCATCCAGATGGGTATTTTTGTACTATGCATGGTCCTCTTTCATACGCAAACATGCTGAATTGCTCCAAGCTACGTTCAA
Source organism: Sequoia sempervirens (assembly GCA_007258455.2). Classification (NCBI taxonomy): domain Eukaryota; kingdom Viridiplantae; phylum Streptophyta; class Pinopsida; order Cupressales; family Cupressaceae; genus Sequoia; species Sequoia sempervirens. The sequence goes on from VDFB02000017.1 coordinate 237,836,836, forward strand.
CCAGTTTGATTCCTTAAGGGACCAAATGGCAAAAGAGTAGCAATTTTTGATAGGCTACTCCTCAAAAATAGTGATGCTAAAAACTCTTAGTCTAAGACTATTGGATTGTGTTTCACCCCTATAAAATAACCTCTCTTAATCTTTTTTTTAAAATCTTAGATTCATTTTCCTGTAGTGTCCAGTTTTCACTTGATAGAAAAGTGTCAAATGCAAATAGTGTAAAGTTGCAAGGTGGTGCAACTTTTATTTTGCAAATTGTGTGACCAAACAGACTATTAAAATGCATCTAGATGGGTACATTTATGCTAGGAATGGTCCTCTTTCACACCTAAACATGTTGAATCACTTCGAGCTACATTCAACTAGCTTGATCCCTTAAGGGTCCAAAGTGTAAAAGGGAAATACTCTTTGAGAGACTACTACTTGGAAATTGTGATGCTTACAAACCCTTCATTTAAGCCTATGGGATCACATTGGGCCCCTATACTATAACCTCTCTTATTTTTTGTTATCTCAGAGTCATTTTCCTGTGGTATCCAATTTTCACTTGATGGAAAAAGTGTCAAATGCAAACAGTGTAAAGTTGCAAAGTGGTGTAACTTTTGTTATGCAACTTGTGTGACCAAACAAACTATTCCAACATGTTTGGATGGGTATGTTTATGCTAGGCATGGTCCTCTTTGACACCCAAACATGCAAAATCACTTTGGGCTACATTTAACTGGATTGATCCATGAAGGGTCCAAAGTGCAAAATGCCTACAATATTTGATGGACTATTACTTAGAAACCGTGATGCTTACAAAATATTTGTCTAAGCCTATGGGATCACATTGGGATTCTCTACAATAATCTCTCTTAGATTTTGTTATCTCAGATTTTCTTTCCCGTGGGGTCCAGTTTTCACTTGATGGAAAAAGTGTCAAATGCAAGCAGTGTAAAGTTGCAAAGTCGTGCAAATTTTGTTCTACAACTCGTGTGACCAAATAAACTATTCCAATGCATTTGGGTGGGTATGTTTATGCTTGTATGATAATGTATCAGGAAGTTAATTACTCATCATCTTCTATGAATATTATATTTTGTGAGTGTTGTGAAGATTATGTATCCTTTGCTTAATTAATTGTTCTAATCAAAAGATTAAATATATTGGAATATTTTTATGAAACATCTCATGGAATACTAATTGAAAATGTGTTTTCTTCTTTTAGATAAAACATTTGATGGAAATTTTTGAATTAAACTGAATTGAGATATGTAAGAACAAGGGAGCATAGGAAATACATTGCCCAAGGATCTTAAATAAGCCTTCTTACCAAATTTGAAAAAGCATATGGTTGGAAATTTTGTAGTCATCAAAGTGGGTTCTAATTCTATATTATATAGATATTAATTCTTCTTTATCTTTAAGATCTTCTAAGTTTGGCAATGGTTGCACCAAGTTGTGAAGGGTGAACTGTTCTTTATTTAGGTATGCCTATGTGGGTTCATTTTCCTTATCTCCCATCATAATTTTGGATGGATTATTGCTTTCTAAGTATTGGGAATGCTTTTCCTATTTTCTAGTTGGTAGTTTCCATTCAATTATCAAGTTAATAATCAATGAATTTATTTATAGTTAATCTTTTCTTTTCAATTTGTGCAATGTTTTAATTGGGTATGTGCAGGATCATGATGGGCCAAAAAGTGGCAAATTGATGGGTATGTGGCTGATGACTATATTTTTACCCAAAATTGATGAAATGAAAAGGGTTTTTAAAGGAGATTCTTAGCTTTCCATCGATATAAATTATTCTTTGCTTTGAATTTAATAGGTATTTATTATTTATTTTCTATTCAAATTATGACTCAAGTCCTGATTGATAGGCTGATTGAAAAACATCTATATCTTTCAAATGGTATCACATTTTTTGAATCCAAAAAATGTGTCACATTCTATGTTTCACATACTATAGGATTACAAAAAGAAAAATTGAATTTCATGAATTTTTGACCAAGTTAAGGTGGTCAGACATACTAGTTTTTATATTTTTTAAAAAGTTGTAATAAAAAATCATAATTAATTATTTACTTGGAAAAAAATTACAAAAAAATATGCATCACATCTGGGCATGAGTCCTCTAAAATCTTAGAAAAAAATATTATCATTTTGTTGTGGTTAGGGTGGTTAGACAGACGCCTACTTATTTTTTCCCTGAAATTTAAGTACCACTGCATTGAAATTTCAAAATTTCACCAAATAGTTTTATTTTTTTTTTAAAACAAACCTAGTAGTTTAGAAACTACATTCAATTTTCTACAGATTCTATTCTTACATATTTTTGAAATAATATAGATAACTTATTCAATTTTTTATGTCAAGTTTCCTAACTCTGATTTTTCTAATTTTTTTGCCACATAAGGGCTTGTTTTTTCCATGATGATCCTGCACATACCCAATTCGTAACTCTACTACCATTCCTAGAAATATTGAAGTTGTTTAGCATCAACTAATAAAGTTTTTTAGCATCAATTAAGAAATATTCAAAAGAAACCATGAAGGACAACAATGATCAATGCTAGGGCTAACCAATTAATAAGTATACATGTGAATAAGTCAAGAATATATGTGAATAAGGGAAGCACAAGTACTCAAATACACGTAAGCCTTGAAGTATACACATGAATACATAGTTGTGGTTGCTGAAATCTGCAAATGGTCAATTTAAAATAAAGCAACATTTCAACATCCCTATGGAATAATAAGCCATGTTAATCATGCCATAAATGAAACAAGGGAAACCAAATAAAAGCATACAAAAACATGACATTAAACCTATCCCATAGTGGATTGGTGTCACATGTGCTAGTGACCCTTTCCCAATCCTTGATTGATAAGATAGTGATGAAATTGCTATGAATATGGAGATGCTAAATGGACAAGATCAAATCTCAAAGAGAATGACCTTGCATCAAGTTGTGTAGGTGATAGATATGATGAAGTGAAGTGGACAAGATCAAATCTCAAATGAAGAGAGTGACCTTGCAAGAGATTGTGGAGGATTTGCTCAAAGATGAAGTTTCTATTTAAAGATTTTCAAAATGCTAAGTGTTGTAGAGAGACCAACGTGGGACTAAGATTGGACCAATGAAAGAATGACACTTGTCATCATGTGATTGGTTGATGTATGTGCAAGATTTGGGAAGAGTGCCTATGAGAGGGAAAATTTGAATTCAAATTGGCAATGAATGCTGAGTTTGACTTTTGGAAGGGGACATGTAAGAGACATATAAGGCCTCATAAATGCTCTGTTGGGTGTACATGTCCACTTGGGGGGAGATTCAAACTTGGAGAATATTCTTCCTTTATGCCAAGTTGAAAATAAGGATTTTGATAAATCAATTAAATGCAATTTCATGTGCAAGTGGCCAAATCTAGAGAATGCAAGTGGGATGGGATTAGCATTTAATCAGGATTAATTAGCTAGGATGATGATTAGGATGAGTTTAACCTTTTTGAGATAAATATTTGATTTATTTAAATCAGAAAAGGATGGAAATGACTTTGTATTTAATTAAATAAAAGGCTTGATTTATTTAATTAAAATGAGGGTGATGGGATCAAGTTAATTTATTTGATTTAAGCTGATGACTTTAGGAGATTGATAAATAAACTTGATTTATTTATTTGATGAGTGAATGTGATGCATAATGTCAATTTGATGTGTCTACATTTTGCCCCTCTTTGAAGCAATGTACTTGTTGCATTGGTTCAAAGAATAAACTTGCCGCGGTTGAAATTTAAAAATTTTCTAATTTTTTAGATGCCCCAGTGGAAAGAAGTATACTAGTACATTGCCCCCTCGAGAGATCGAGCAAAAAGATTTGATTTGAGGGTTGATCTCATGATAAAGAGGTTCAAAATGGATGGTTATGGACGACGATGCAAATGAGATGATTTTAATATGCTTAGAATAACAAATCTATATTATCCTAAACAACTTAAGTAATGATATGATATGAGATGGATGAGATTGATGATGCTTAGACTAACATATCTATATTATGATGATTATATGCATGTGAGATGATATGCAAAATACCGATGAATTATGGATGCAAGATGGATGCATGATGGATGCAGGATGGATGCATGCTAACGGTTTGTGGCTGCAGGATGGATGCATGATGGACTATTCATGATGCGATGTTAGTGCGGAAGTGAGATGATGACAAGACAATCCAACAAGTCCATGATTGGTCGAGACTTTATTAGAGGTATGATGATAGATGATGATGATGATGATAAATGATGATGATTTTCTTATCAAGGATTGGAATTTTCAAAGGGTCACTTACTTTATGTTTGATAACACACATAGGTATAATGCATCAAGGTATCAAGAACCAGGATGGCGTTGTACCTAGTGTGATGGACTTTGACTCAACAAGCATATAGGAGTATTCCTGTTCACACTTGACATATGGAAACCTTGCTAGGGCGTACCTAACAAAGCAAGTATTCGACAAGTTATTTTACAAGAACGTCCAACAAGCATAGCAGACAAAAGATAATGATCGTTGCCCCATTCCTATCTCTCTAAATCCTTCATTCGGATATCATCGAGAGGTCCTTGGAATGAGCACAATAAGATAAATCAAAAGAAAAGATCAAGTACACAAACAAGCCAATGTTCTTCATACCTTCAGCCAAAGGGATGTGTTTTGATAGGATAGGAATCCAAGTGATATCCAAAATGATGCCCATTGTTGGAACGATATATCCTAGGACATGCATTGTACAGGATGATGATGGTTTGACAAGTTGATTGATAGGTTGTTGATAAGGTTGACTGACATGTTTGCAACTGATCAAGAGTTTGATTTTGTGTTCAATGGTTCATTGTTTCGATTTTGATTTTACGATTGAAGCTTGATTTTGTTGCCTGCTATGATTGTTTCTGTTTGCATTGCCAAAGGATGAAGGTGATGATCAATTTATTATGGATGATTGATTATTACGGGTGCAAGCGAGATGAGATGGATTTTTTCAAATATTTGGATGTTTTTGACATTTTTTTGGAATGTTTTGAGGCTATTTTTGGATTTTGGATTTTTCAAATGTTTTGATTTTTTGAGTTTCACGATGTTTTTGGATTTTCTAAGATTTTATCAATGTTTTTGGATTTTGATGTTTTTCGAATGTTTTTGGATTTTGATGTTTTTTGAATGTTTTTGGATTTTGGTGTTTTGATGTTTTGATGTTTTTGGATTTTCGCATGATTTTGACGATTTGGATATGGACATGTGTGATGATATCAGTGTTTTATTTATGATTTTTGTTGAAGACCAAGCTAAGGTTGACTAATCAAATCGATGGATTGATAATGATGATAACATTGTTGACGATGCACAACAATGCAAGGTTTTGAATGATCAGGATTGATTGTATTTGATTGATCAAGAGTGATGATGATAACATTGTTGAGGATGCACAACAATGCAAGGACAGTGTTAAGCAACACAAGGATTGAGAAAGATATCCCAAGATGATGACAGATTGATTGGATTTGATTTGATCAGGATTGTTGAAGCTTGGTTTGGAACAAAAGTTGTTTGAATGATTTGATGTGATGTTTGAAGGGTGCGTTAGATGCAACTGATATTGATTGTTTGAATCGATGTTCGATCGAAGATGAAATTTGATAAGGACATGTTTTCGTCAAAATATGCCATGGGCTAATGATTTGGATTTTTTCTCAATAGTGGTTTCAACCAATTTGATTTCACGTTTGTCAAATGTTCGGATTACCACATAAGTTGGAGGATACATATCAAGATTTACTCCTGAAGCAAGATGTAAATATCTGCCCCCAATGTCTAGCAATGTATGGAATGTTACGGATGGATGCTTGGATAGGTGTATGGATGGATGGATATGGTAAGCATACGAAGGATGCGACAGATTATCTTGCGATAAAATGAGATGTTCAGATAAAGAAAGCTCATTGGATAATGCTTCATGGCTCAAATAACACTGCATAGGATAGGATTGATGAAAATGACCCATGTCAAGATGTTTTACCGTAAGCAAGTGTAAAGCGTGCCCCAAAATGTCATCAAGATCAAGATAACCGAGATGATGGATGCAAATATATGCAAATGGATTGGATCAATGGTTTATGGATGGATGGATTTATTATGGATGAGATGGATGGAATGCTCGATTTATTATGGATGGGATGAGATGCTTTCATTTGAATTGGTGCACGTAGATGCTTGATTCCACACATGACGCCTGTTTTCCAGGTTTTCATCATGGTCTTGCCCAAAGCACCACCCATGTGGTTTTCACTAGAGGACGATTTTTATCTTCACTGTTTTTAATCCTTTTTTTGATTTTTTTGGACTTTTTGCTTTGTTGATTTTTTTGATTTTTTTGAAAGATTTTAAGCTCATGCTGAATCGCAAGGTGTCATTGATGCAGATGCCCTTGTCATAATGTGCCATCGATATCCTGCCTAAACGAGCTGCTTTGCTAAATATGTGCACTTGAATGCAACTTTTGAGATTTATGATCTGCTTCGTTGATACCAGAGTTAACTCTATCTATGTGCGTACATCGCAATAGATTGCCTTCTGAATCCTTATGATGAAGGGTTTTTGCCAATACATGGTCAATGTAAGAATTGGATATTATGCGTGGAGGTGTGGATGGAGTGTGTTTAGAGATAAGAGATGGATTGGTTGACAGTTTGGAACCTTTGACTCTCCAAACTTGGGAAGATGAGCAATGATAGGTGGATACAGAAGTGTGCATGGAATTAGGACCAACTGCTTGATACACTTTGTACATTGCTTGAAAATCTTTCTTTTGCTTTTGCGGACATCCTAGATAGATACTTTTCCCTCTTTTATTTTGCCCCATAGTTTCTTTGACTGAAGGAGTTTGATAGGGATAATCTTTCTTTGTATTCTTTGGTATCCATTTGTATTTGATTTGTTCATTATGCTTCTCAGCTTCTTTTGTTTTGATAACGTTCTTCATACTTTGATTCAAATCTTCCTTTTGAGGTTGATCCCAATTTGTGGACGGGGTGATGGGTGAATGAAGATTCATGGCGTGGCTGGTTGTAGTATTGACATCAGTTTCATCATAAGGATTCTTCATGCTCCCTATGTTGACGTTTGCTTGAGACGAAGTTGCCCCCAATATGGTGGAAGTGGTACCTTCATGCTTTGATTTCTCCTGTTCCAAGAGCTCTTGTTCAATAAGTGTTCTCTGATAGATGACCACCGTAGTTGACATTCTTTCAATTTGCTGCTCCGCTAACTCTAGATGTTCTATCTGACTTGTATTGTTGAGCAGATAAGGATGGATACCATTATTCATGATGTCCTCAATCGGAGTTTGGGACATATTTAAACTTGATGTTGATGATTCCGTTTGATTGTAGGAGTTAAGAATCTGCAATCTGTAAATGGTCAGTTTAAAATAAAGCAACATTTCAACATCCCTATGAAATAATAAGCCATGTTAATCATGTCATAAATGAAACAAGGGAAACCAAATAAAAGCATACAAAAACATGACATTAAACCTATCCCATAGTGGATTGGTGTCACATGTGCTAGTGACCCTTTCCCAATCCTTGATTGATAAGCTAGTGATGAAATTGCTATGGATATGGAGATGCTAAATGGACAAGATCAAATCTCAAAGAGAATGACCTTGCATCAAGTTGTGTAGGTGATAGATATGATGAAGTGAAGTGGACAAGATCAAATCTCAAATGAAGAGAGTGACCTTGCAAGAGATTGTGGAGGATTTGCTCAAAGATGAAGCTTCTATTTAAAGATTTTCAAAATGCTAAGTGTTGTAGAGAGAGCAATGTGGGACTAAGATTAGACCAATGAAAGAAGGACACTTGTCATCATGTGATTGGTTGATGTATGTGCAAGATTTGGGAAGAGTGCCCATGAGAGGGAAAATTTGAATTCAAATTGGCAATGAATGCTGAGTTTGACTTTTGGAAGGGGACATGTAAGAGACATGTAAGGCCTCATAAATGCTCTGTTGGGTGTACATGTCCACTTGGGGGGAGATTCAAACTTTGAGAATATTCTTCCTTTATGCCAAGTTGAAAATAAGGATTTTGATAAATCAATTAAATGTAATTTCATGTGCAAGTGGCCAAATCTAGAGAATGCAAGTGGGATGGGATTAGCATTTAATCAGGATTAATTAGCTAGGATGATGATTAGGATGAGTTTGACCTTTTTGAGATAAATATTTGATTTATTTAAATCAGAAAAGGATGGAAATGACTTTGGATTTAATTAAATAAAAGGATTGATTTATTTAATTAAAATGAGGGTGATGGGATCAAGTTAATTTATTTGATTTAAGCTAATGACTTTAGGAGATTGATAAATAAACTTGACTTATTTATTTGATGAGCGAATGTGATGCATAATGTCAATTTGACGTGTCTACATTTTGCCCCTCTTTGAAGCAATGTACTTGTTGCATTGGTTCAAAGAATAAACTTGCCGTGCTCGAAATTTAAAAAATTTCTGATTTTTTAGATGCCCCAGTCGAAAGAAGTACACTAGTACATTGCCCCCTTGAGAGATCGAGCAAAAAGATTTGATTTGAGGGTCGATCTCGCGATAAAGAGGTTCAAAATGGATGGTTATGGATGACAATGCAAATGAGATGATTTTAAGATGCTGAGAATAACAAATCTATATTATCCTAAACAACTTAAGTAATGATATGATATGAGATGGATGAGATTGATGATGCTTAGACTAACAGATCTATATTATGATGATGATATGCATGTGAGATGATATGCAAAATACTAATGAATTATGGATGCAAGATGGATGCATGATGGATGCAGGATGGATGCATGCTAACGGTTTGTGGCTGTAGGATGGATGCATGATGGACTATTCATGATGCGATGTTAGTGCGGAAGTGAGATGATGACAAGAGGATCCAACAAGTCCATGATTGGTCGAGACTTTATTAGAGATATGATTATAGATGATGATGATGATGACAAATGATGATGATTTTCTTATCAAGGATTGTGATTTTCAAAGGGTCACTTGCTTTATGTTTGATAACACACATAGGTACAATGCATCAAGGTATCAAGAACCAGGATGGCATTGTACCTAGTGTGATGGACTTTGACTCAACAAGCATATAGGAGTATTCCTGTTCACACTTGACATACGGAAACCTTGCTAGGGCGTACCTAACAAAGCAAGTATTTGCCAAGTTATTTTACAAGAACGTCCAACAAGCATAGCAGACAAAAGATAATGATCGTTGCCCCATTCCTATCTCTCTAAATCCTTCATTCGGATATCATCGAGAGGTCCTTGGAATGAGCATAATAAGATAAATCAAAAGAAAAGATCAAGTACACAAACAAGCCAATGTTCTTCATACCTTCGGCCAAAGGGATGTGTTTTGATAGGATAGGAATCCAAGTGATATCCAAAATGATGCCCATTGTTGGAATGATATATCCTAGGACATGCATTGTATAGGATGATGATGGTTTGAGAAGTTGATTGATAGGCTGTTGATAAGGTTGACTGACATGTTTGCAACTGATCAAGAGTTTGATTTTGTGTTCAATGGTTCGTTGTTTCGATTTTGATTTTACGATTGAAGCTTGATTTTGTTGCTTGCTATGATTGTTTCTATTTGCATTGCCAAAGGATGGAGTTGATGATCAATTTATTATGGATGATTGATTATTATGGGTGCAAGTTAGATGAGATGGATTTTTTCAAATATTTGGATGTTTTTGACATTTTTTTGGAATGTTTTGAGGCTGTTTTTGGATTTTGGATTTTTCAAATGTTTTGATTTTTTGATTTTCGCAATGTCTTTGGATTTTCTAAGATTTTATCAATGTTTTTGGATTTTGATGTTTTTCGAATGTGTTTGGATTTTGATGTTTTTTGAATGTTTTTGGATTTTGGTGTTTTGATGTTTTGATGTTTTTGGATTTTCGCATGATTTTGACGATTTGGATATGGACATGTGTGATGATATCAGTGTTTTATTTATGATTTTTTTTGAAGACCAAGCTAAGGTTGGCTAATCAAATCAATGGATTGATGATGATGATAACATTGTTGACGATGCACAACAATGCAAGGTTTTGAATGATCAGGATTGATTGGATTTGATTGATCAAGAGTGATGATGATAACATTGTTGAGGATGCACAACAATGCAAGGACAGTGTTAAGCAACACAAGGATTGAGAAAGATATCCCAAGATGATGACAGATTGATTGGATTTGATTTGATCAGGATTGTTGAAGCTTGGTTTGGAACAAAAGTTGTTTGAATGATTTGATGTGATGTTTGAAGGGTGCGTTAGATGCAACTGATATTGATTGTTTCAATCGATGTTCGATTGAAGATGAAATTTCATAAGGACATGTTTTCATCAAAATATGCCATGGGCTAATGATTTGGATTTTTGCTCAATAATGGTTTTGACCAATTTGATTTCATGTTTGCCAAATGTTCGGATTACCACATAAGTTGGAGGATACATATCAAGATTTACTCCTGAAGCAAGATGTAAATATCTGCCCCTAATGTCTAGCAATGTATGGAATGTTATAGATGGATGCTTGGATAGGTGTATGGATGGATGGATATGGTAAGCATACGAAGGATGCGACAGATTATCTTGCGATAAGATGAGATGTTCAGATAAAGAAAGCTCATTGGATAATGCTTCATGGCTCAGATAACACTGCATAGGATAGGATTGATGAAAATGACCCATGTCAAGATGTTTTACCGTAAGAAAGTGTAAAGCGTGCCCCAAAATGTCATCAAGATCAAGATAACCGAGATGATGGATGCAAATATATGCAAATGGATTGGATCAATGGTTTATGGATGGATGGATTTATTATGGATGAGATGGATGGAATGCTCGATTTATTATGGATGGGATGAGATGCTTTCATTTGAACTGGTGCACGTAGATGCTTGATTCCACACATGATGCCTGTTTTCCAGGTTTTCATCATGGTCCTACCCAAAGCACTGCTCATGTGGTTTTCACTAGAGGACGATTTTTATCTTTATTATTTTTAATCCTTTTTTTGATTTTTATGGATTTTTTGCTTTTTTGATTTTTTTGATTTTTTTGAAAGATTTTAAGCTCATGCTGAATCGCAAGGTGTCATTGATGCAGATGCCCCTGTCATAATGTGCCATCGATATCCTACCTAAACGAGCTGCTTTGCTAAATACGTGCACTTGAATGCAACTTTTGAGATTTCTGATCTGCTTCATTGATACCGAAGTTAACTCTATCTCTGTGTGTACATTGCAATAGATTGCCTTCTGAATCCTTATGATGAAGGGTTTTTTCCAATACACGGTCAATGTAAGAATTGGATATTATGCGTGGAGGGGTGGATGGAGTGTGTTTAGGGATAAGAGATGGATTGGTTGACAGTTTGGAACCTTTGACTCTCCAAACTTGGGAAGATGAGCAATGATAGGTGGATATAGAAGTGTGCATGGAATTAGGACCAATTGCTTGATACACTTTGTACTTTGCTTGAAAAGCTTGCTTTTCCATTTGCGGACATCCTTGATAGATACTTTTCCCTCTTTTATTTTTCCCCATAGTTTCTTTGACTGATGGAGTTTGATAGGGATAATCTTTCTTTGTATTCTTTGGTATCCATTTGTATTTGATTTGTTCATTATGCTTCTCAGCTTCTTTTTCTTTGATAACGTTCTTCATACTTTGATTCAAATCTTCCTTTTGAGGTTGGTCCCAATTTGTGGATGGGGTGATGGGTGAATGAAGATTCATGGCGTGGCTGGTTGTAGTATTGACATCGGTTTCATCATAAAGATTTTTCATGCTCCCTATGTTGACGTTTGCTTGAGATGAAGTTGCCCCTAGTGTGGTGGAAGTGGTACCTTCATGCTTTGATTTCTCCTATTCCAAGAGCTCTTGTTCAATAAGTGTTCTCTGATAGATGACCACTGTAGTTGACATTCTTTCAATTTGCTACTCCGCTAACTCTGGATGTTCTATCTGACTTGTATTGTTGAGTAGATAATGATGGATACCTTTATTCATGATGTCCTCAATCTGAGTTTGGGACATATTCGAACCTGATGTTGATGACTCCATTTGATTGTAGGAGTTAAGAATCTGCAATCTGTAAATGGTCAGTTTAAAATAAAGCAACATTTCAACATCCCTATGGAATAATAAGCCATGTTAATCATGCCATAAATGAAACAAGGGAAACCAAATAAAAGCATACAAAAACATGAAATTAAACCTATCCCATAGTGGATTGGTGTCACATGTGCTAGTGACCCTTTCCCAATCCTTGATTGATAAGCTAGTGATGAAATTGCTATGGATATGGAGATGCTAAATGGACAAGATCAAATCTCAAAGATAATGACCTTGCATCAAGTTGTGTAGGTGATAGATATGATGAAGTGAAGTGGACAAGATCAAATCTCAAATGAAGAGAGTGACCTTGCAAGAGATTGTGGAGGATTTGCTCAAAGATGAAGCTTCTATTTAAATATTTTCAAAATGCTAAGTGTTGTAGAGAGACCAATGTGGGACTAAGATTGGACCAATGAAAGGACACTTTTCATCATGTGATTGGTTGATGTATGTGCAAGATTTGGGAAGAGTGCCCATGAGAGGGAAAATTTGAATTCAAATTGGCAATGAATGCTGAGTTTGACTTTTGGAAGGGGACATGTAAGAGACATATAAGGCCTCATAAATGCTCTGTTGGGTGTACATGTCCACTTGGGGGGAGATTCAAACTTGGAGAATATTCTTCCTTTATGCCAAGTTGAAAATAAGGATTTTGATAAATCAATTAAATGCAATTTCATGTGCAAGTGGCCAAATCTAGAGAATGCAAGTGGGATGGGATTAGCATTTAATCAGGATTAATTAGCTAGGATGATGATTAGGATGAGTTTGACCTTTTTGAGATAAATATTTGATTTATTTAAATCAGAAAAGGATGGAAATGACTTTTTATTTAATTAAATAAAAGGCTTGATTTATTTAATTAAAATGAGGGTGATGGGATCAAGTTAATTTATTTGATTTAAGCTAATGACTTTAGGAGATTGATAAATAAACTTGATTTATTTATTTGATGAGTGAATTTGATGCATAATGTCAATTTGATGTGTCTACAATAGTATACATAAATTAATACAAATTATATGTATAAATACAATGTATAGCATGAAAACATATAAGTCACAAAGTATACATTGGAATACATGTAAGTCACAAAGTATACACATAATTTGTAAAGTATACACTTGAATACACATAACTTATATCTATTGAATTGTGGATTTTGTACCATAGAAAAATGGATCATTAAAATTTTCAGGGTCTTTTAGGTATTTCTTTCATGATGGTTGATCTATTTTTCTTTTATTTAATGTTGCAATGTAACTTATGCATTCACATTAGGTCCTAAAATTCAAATTATGACATCTTGTGAAGGTGTTGTGAAGTGTTGTAACACATTTATAAAGTTTTCTAGACTCTTCTCATTATAATTCATCTAAAAATCACCTTTTTATCCTTTATCAAGTCCAATTTTAAAGTGTTGTAAATTCTTGTAACAATATTTCATGTTTTTCTAGGCTTGTTATCACTATTTACACCTTTCTTATGCTTTATTTGGCCCCTTTTATGCACTCATAAGACTTAATTAAGTGTATTTTTGAATGTAAACCTAACAAAAAACATTAAATGCAACTTAATTCCTAACATCTACTTACAAGCCTAAGGTGGGACCCATTCGCCATGTGTGGCGAATGAGTCCCTTTTGGCTCCAAATTCAAAATGATTCAAAATTCCTTTTGAGTTTTTATTCAAAAAGACTTTATGTCAGCCTGTGATGATGTATCATTGGGTAATTAGGGAATACATGTGTATAAATAAGTGTTTTTCTATCCATTTTAACCCCCATTCATCTCATTTTCTCATACACCATCAATTAGCATTCTTGCATTTAATCATAGCATCATTCAATCAAGCAATCATCAAGTATCTTTGAGTAGCCACTGACATATCTTTAGATTTCTTCAACAAGGTTGTGGTGCATTTAGACATTTTCACATTATTTATTCATCATTCCTTACTTATTTCATTTCATTTATTCATTAATGGTTTAATTACCAAAGTGGGATTTGACCAAGGCAAATCCCTATACTCTAGCCCTTAGCCATTTTCCCCCTTTTGCATGTGTGTTTGCATACTTTTGTACATAGACTTGTCAAGAAAATAGGTGTTGAAAGGTGGTCAACAAGTCAAAAAAAAAAATCAACTTAACTAAACCCTAATTCAAGCTTGGAGACAATCTACAACCCATTTTCTATGGATTTGACTCTGTCAACCTGACAAGAAGACAAGCGTAGATCTAGACCTACAATATTGACTCTTGAATTTGTAGATTTTTAGAGGATTGACTCACCATTAGTGATGAATGAGTCCCACCTGAAGGTTGAAAAGGTTGATTTTGTCAAAATCAAGTTCCTGATAGTCAAAAAGCAATTTTAGGTGTTTTTACTAGTAGGATGAATAATTCACCATCAGTGGCAAATGAGTCCCACTGGTGATTTATACTTATTTCTGCCAATTTTTAGAACCTTCCAAGATTAGGACTCAACTTCTAGGTGCAATCTGTTCAACTTCATTCAATTCTATTTGCATTTGTTTATGTTTTTAGTTCATTTTTGCAAATGTCACTGTGTTTTCAAACATTGCATATTTCATTAGTTTTGCATTCCCAATCTATCAATTTCATAGCTTAGTTACATTTATATCATTAATTTTACTCATAATTCCATCTTACATTCCTTTATTTGAGTGAACCACATCAATTTTAGTGTTCTATCTCTCCTTTTAGGTAAAAAACCCTAACAATTCAAGAGAAGTCCATAGAACCACCACAAAATTGATGGTTCATTTTGGTGAATCTGCATATTGAAAACATTATCTTTCTGATTTCAATTGCATCTTGCATCCTAGGTTTCCTTTGCATCAACATTCAATTACGTTTTTTTTTGTTTTTGCATCCTAGGGTTTCTAAAATTGTATTAGTGAAAGATTTATATAGATTTCATTTTTGCATAACAAAGCATTAAGAAAATGAAATCCTAGATTTGCATCTGAAAAGCATAAAAATGACTTTAAATTTTCTAAAAAACATAAAAAAATCTCACACCTAGACTCATTTGCCACCCTGGGTGAATCAGTCTAGTTGCATTTTTTGCATTAAATTTCTAGCATTTTCACAATATTTCTTATATTTCTATTTCTTGTTATTGCCTTTTTGTTTTTGTTTACAGAATTTATGTCATTAGTATTTTATTATTCCTAGTTTTCATTTGCATTCACCCCATCTTTTGTGGTAATTTTATGAGTGTTTTGTGCCCTATTGATAATACTTTAGTGAGATGAAGTTCTAGACTCATGGATTCCCACACTAGCACTTTCATTGTGGACCTTGGGATCTCAAGAGCTCCTAATCCTAGTATAGAAAATGGTGCATTAGGAATGGATACTACCACTAGTATACCTTTACCTTCACATACAATTCATGTTGACATACAAACCAATCACATTTCATAGGAAAAATTCATTAGTATTCATGAGGATTTCTCACATTTGAAACAAGATTTAACTCTTGAAAAAATTTCCACCACTTCCATACTTGCCATAGAAAACCTTCATCGCTTGATGAGAAGTGATGATGGCTTAAAAGTTATGAAAATAATTGTTGAGATATAGAACAAACATGTTCCTTCCACTCCCCAACCAACAAGCATTATGGTTAGCCAAGGATGATCTCATATTCCTCCTCCTTCAACCATAGCATCCATTCCCACGTATACCACTTCTCAATTTACAATAACCCTACAATAGGTTAGTCATGTGACTCCTTTCGCTATTCCAACTAGCATTCCTAGTTCTTTTGTCACATCAAATGTTCCCTCTTCCACCTTCACCCGTCTTAGTGTCCCCTTCACTCCTCCTAATATTACATGAACTCCATCACCATTTTCCCTTCCACCTCATACCACTTACACCGAACCCCTCATTACATAACTCTTTAACATTGTTTCATCCATGCAACAACAAATATCCACCATTAGCCAAAGTCAAAATGCTCCACCCACATATCATGTCCATAGTAGTCCATTATCTCTGGAGATCCTAAGAACACAAATGCCACAAGGAATTGAGATGCCTAGGTTTGAGAAGTATGGAGGTAAAGGAGACCCTACTAATCATGTTAATGCCTATACAACATTGTGTTGTGATTTTTTCCTTGACAATGAACTATTAGCTAAACTTTTTCCTTAGACCTTAAAGGACACTGCATTGGAGTGGTTCTCAAACTTACCCAATCATTAAATTTAATGATTTAATGAACTTTTGGATGCCTTTATAAGTCATTTCCAAGTCCATATGATTCCTAAAAGAAAAATGGATAATTTAATGAGATGTAAACAAAATCCATATGAAAAAGTAACTGATTTCATTTCATGTTATCAATCATTGTATGCTCAAATTGATGTCAAGATTCATGATTCACATCTTCTAAATATGTTTATTGAAAATTTGCACACTCACCTTTAGGATAAGTTGATTGTGATGAAATTTCCTTTGTTCATGCTTTATGACTATCATAGCTTGGTTACTAGTCATGATGCAAAGTCCACTTCTAACCGAGTTGAGAAGTCTAAACAAAGCAACCAAAACAACACATAAAACTTTTGAAAACCAAGTAAAGGATTCTTATAGGTCAATCTACCTCCTCCTCAACCAACTCAACTTGTGCCTAACCAAGTGGCAATTGTTAAAGAAGTTGTTCCCTTTACCTATGGGGACCCAAAGAAATAGTTAATCCCCTTACTCGATACCCTCCATAACACAATGAATCAACTACTACAACAACAAATGATCACTTTACCTATCATTAAACCCCATGATACTACCAAGCCTTTACCACCCACCTTTAAACCACATGCTTATTTTCATTTTCATTACCAAAATGGACATGGCATCAAACAATGTAAGTGTCTCAAACACTTAGTTCAATACCTCATTGATTCTTGTCGTTTGTCCATTGTGAGTGTCAATGATCAATGCAATAAGTCTATTGCACCTCCCAATCAAAACTTACAAATTATTACTAACCTTATTCCTAAACACAATGTTTCATTTGTCAAAGCCAGTGGACCTTCAAACACTCATGTGATGAAAATTGATACAAATAATGAATAACCTACTATTACTCCAAATATTACCCAGGTTAATCCTATGGATGAACTTGTGGATACTATAGACATTATCCCTTGTAAGGTCCCAACCAATAAATCTCTTGATATTACTTTTTCTTCTCATGATATAATTCAAAAGCTTCCTGATGGTCCTCTTTTCATAGTTGACCACATCTATGATAAGCCCACCAATGGGATATTAATAGATCCCACCTGTGGTGAGAACGTGATGACGAAATAATTTTTTGTATTACATGATCTCTATCAAGAGGAATATGACAAACCAACCGTATGGATTAAAACACATACTATTTTTGCATGCCCTATGATCAAATCGATCATACTCCCATTATAGATAGGACTCAAAACTTTGGATGTAACATTTTCTATTATTCCATAATTGGATCAATTTTGTCTATGGCTAGGTTATCCTTGGCTTCGGTCGATGAAAGTTGTCCCTTCAGTTGTTCACAAATGTTTGAAGTTTCCACATGATAATGAGATATTTACCATACACCATAGTGGCTTTAATCCATTTTCCTCTATAGGTAATTTTTCCTTAGAAGCCTTTTGGCCTAAACCTATAGAACCCATAACCTCTCAAAAAGAGTTCTTTTTCATTGCTTATCAAAAGTTAAAAGCCAAATGAATAGCCAAATTGTCTCCTCACCACATGTCACCATCAACTTCCACTACTCTTATAATAGATGAAGCAATACTTCAGCCTAAGTCTCAACTTGAACAAACAAATCAACCTCATGCACAACCAACCATCGACACTTCCCCTTCATCATATAAACATCCAAGAGATTATGAAAACAACCCCATCCTGCCTCCTCACATTAAACAAGTTTATAAAGCAAAAGAGAAAGTTCTTGACCCATCTCCTTTAGTTCCTTCCATTCCTTCTCCTTAGGATGAAAAGGAACCTATGGTGGATCAAACCACTCTTACACCTCAACAAATTCAAAATAAAATTAAAAGAAACCACGATGCTAGTGATCCTATGTTTCATCATCATCTCCTTGCTCATCAAACACAAACTGAAAATAACAAATAAAATCAACATTCACCTTTGACAGAAGCAATACCTGACCACCCTCCTCCTCTTGACCCACCACAAGATAATACATTACAACCATCACAACAAAACAATTAGATATAATAGCCACAACTCTTGATCGATCCTTCCTTGGAAATTACTCTTTGCCCTCCCATCGTGAATAATCTAGATGATGATAATGATGAGAAGATCACTAAAATAGATGAAGAAGTTCATAATGATTTAAACTCTTTATTTTCATCTACCGTGAGCTTAAATCATAGATATTCTACACCAAGTGAAGAACCTGACACATCTTCTAGTTCAACAATTTCAATTCTTCCTTTGGATAGTCAACTGCCCTCAATATACTGAACATGATTGGGAGGTAGATGAATTGTTAAATGGTTAACTTGCATTCACCTTGACTAGCCTTTTCACATTTTCCTTTTTCTTTTCCTTTTTCTTTGGTGTGCTTTTTTGTGTGTATTTTATTCCACTGTCATGTATGTTTGATCTATTTGTACCTCTATTCTTCTATATCTCATACTTTATCATTTCCTTTTCACTTTTATTTTGTGTTTTTCCTTTTGGGGATGACACAAAGCATTGAGGCACCCTATGTCTCTTCCATGTTGACCCAATTGGCTCCTTTTCCCTTTTTATTTATCTTTTTCTTATGTTTTTCCTTTTGGGGATGATGAAAGGCATTGAGACTGAAATGTCTCCTTCATGTTGAGCCAAAAAATTTTCCTTTGGTTTTCTTTTTGATTGTGTTTTTCCTTTTAGGGATGATGCAAAATGTTGAGACTGCAATGTCTCTTCCATGTTGACCCAAAATAGACTTTGTTTTCCTTTGTTTTCACTCTATTTGTGTCATTCTTCCAGTTTTATGTGTATTTGTGGAATGATGATAGTTCCAAGATCTTCAATAAAAAAATAGTAGCAATGAACACACTAATCCCAAATCCATAGATCCCTTATGTGTTTGGTGTGTTTCTTTCTGGGGGGCAACCCTCCTTTCTTTTTTTCTTCTTTTTGTTTACATGAAGAAGCCTTACTTGGAAACATATGACTTGGCATAGGGGCCTTCCAAGTTGGATTGCATGTCTTATTTTCTTTTTGCATTTTTCCTTTGATACTTTAAAGTAATTTCTCATAGAATGGTGTGTAGCAATTCCTTTAAAGTGGGGACATACATTGGCATTATTCATTTGCATTAATGGTTCTTAGTGTAGCTTTGTTACTTCATATGATGTGTTTGTCAATTTGTGGATGACATTGGTTGTGATGTCCTTTATAAGCATGATCTATCTCATCATATTACACTCCTCTTAGTGACCTGATGTGATGAACTGCATCCCCTAAGTCGTGAATATTCTATTCTTTGAACAATCCTCTCTTGGAGACATTAGACACAATGTTCCCCAAGTTATAGACCTCGTATGAACTTAGCAAGACTCCTTTGAACATCTTTTATAGTTTTTCATTTTACATTTTTACATTTTACCACCTTGCATGATGCAACTTGCATTCCTGTGGTACCCGTCTTGGTTTTTAATGAATTCTAAGAATACGAAGCTTTTTTTGTCTCATGAAGCGTGAACCAACATTTTCCTTTGTGGCACCTTGTTAAAGTTATCATGAGGTATCACTTTGATATGGTTGAGTAGGAAGCCCATTATGTGGAATGACTTTCCCCATATCCACCTATGTGTTTGTGAGTGCATACCAACTAGTGTATGTTTCTCACCTTTTTGGCCTTCTCACTTGGCAGATAACCATGAGTTCTATCACCCCAAAGTGAGTATGCATTCTCTTTTTTGGACAAACAACTTAGAATTGATTCACATCTAACTAAAAAAATGATCGAATTTTGACCCGACTTTTCCCTTTTCATCTCCCTTCTCTTTTTTTCTTTCACTCAGGTATGTGTAGGATCATGACGTGCCAAAAAGTGGTGATATGATGGGTATGTATGGCGTATGTGGTTGATGACTTTTTTTTACCCAAAATTGATGAAACAAAACAGGTTTTTAAAGGAGATTCTCAGCTTTCCACCAATATAAATTATGCTTTACTTTGAATTTAATAAATTATTATTATTCATTTTCTATTTGGATTACAACTAAAGTCCTAATTGATAGGCTAATTGTAAAGCATCTATAACTTTCAAACCGTATCATTTTTTTTTAATCTGAAACATGTGTTACATTCTATGCTTCACATACTATAGGATTAAAAATAAGAAAATAAATTTCATGAAGTTTTGACCAAGTTAAGATAGTTAGACATACGAGTATTTATATTTTTTAAAATTTGTAATAAAAAAATCATAATTAATTATTTACTTGGAAAAAATTTACAAAAACATATCCTTCGCATTGGGACATGAGTCCTCTAATTATATATAAAATCTTATAAAAATAATTAGATCATTTTATTGTGGTTAGGGTGGTCAGGCAGACACCTACTTCTTATTTTTTTGCTGAAATTTAAGTGCTACTGCATTGAAATTTTGAATTTTCACCCAATAGATTTAAAAATAAATAAACCTAGTAGTTTAGAAACTACATTCAATTTGCTACAGTTTCTTTTCTTACATATTTTTGAACTAATATTGATAACTTATTCAAATTTTTACGTCAAGTTGCCTAACTTTGATTTTTCTAATTTTTTTGCCACTTAAGGGTCTATTTTTTCCATGATGATCTTGCACATACCCACTCATGTGTGTTCCTTTGTTCTTATGCTTAGTTTTCCATGAGATCTCAATATTAGCAGCTTGATCATCCATCTTGATCATTGTTATTCCATCTTGCTAGCATAAGTGCATTTAGATCCCTCTCAAAATGAATGGCTGCTTTAGTGTGAGTTTGAAGCAAGTTCATCCTCTCACTAAAGTGGGGGCTAAATGTACCATAAAAAATGGATCATTGAAATTTTCATGGTCTTTTAGGTCTTTCTTTCATGATGCTTGATCTATTTTACTTTGATTTAATGTTGAAATGTAACTTATGCATTCACATTATGTCCTAAAAATCAAATTATGACATCTTGTGAAGGTGTTGTGAAGTATTGTAACACATTTCTTCACCTTTCTAGACTCTTCTCATTATAATTCATTCAAAAATCACCTTTTTATCCCTTATAAAGTCTTAATTTAAAGTGTTGCAAAGTCTTGTAACAAGATTTCACACTTTTCTAAGCTTGTTATCACTATTTACACCTTTGGCCCCTTTATGCACTTAGAAGACTTAATTAAGTGTATTTTTTTAATGTAAACCCAAAAAACAATATTAAATTCAACTTAATTCCCAACACCCACTTACAAGCCTAAGGTGGGACCCATTTTCCATGGGTGGTGTATGAGTCCCTCATGGCTCCAAATTCAAAATAATTCAAAATTCCTTTCAGGTTTTTATTCAAAAAAACCTTATGTCGGCATGTGATGATGTACCATTAGGTAATTAGGGCATAAGTGTGTATAAATAAGTGTTTTTCTATCCATTTTAACCCCCATTCATCTCATTTTCTCATACACCATCAATTAGCATTCTTCCATTCAATCATAGCATCATTCAATGAAGCAATCATCAAGTATCTTGGAGCAACCATTGACATTTCTTCATATTTCTTCAACAAGGTTGTGGTGATTTTAGAAATTGGCATGTTGTTTATCACTCCTTACTTATTTCATTTCATTTCTTCATTAAGGGTTTGATTACCAAAGTGTGATTTGACTAAGGAAAATCCCTATACTCTAACCCTTAACCATTTTTCCCCTTTTGCATGTGCGTTTGCAAAATTTTGTATGCAAATTTGTTAAGAAAATAGGTGTTGAAAGGTATTCAACAAGTGAACAAAGTGTTTCAAGTTGACTAAACCCTAATTCGAGCTTGGAGACAACCTACAACCCATTTTCTGTAGATTTGACTCAGTCAACCTAACAAGAAGACAAGTGCAAATATGGACCTATATTATTGACTCTTAAATTTGAAGATTTTTGGAGGAGGACTAATTCACAATCAGTTGCGAATGGGTCTCACCTGAAGGCTGAAAAGGTTGATTTTTTCATAATCTAGTTCTCGACAGTCTAAAAGTAGTATTAGGTGTTTTTACTAGTAGGAGGACTGATTCACCATCAGTGGCGAATGAGTCCCACTGGTGATTTAGAGTGATTTATTCTAATTTCCAAAACCTTCCAAGATCAATACTCAACTTCCAGGTGCATGTTGTTAAACTTCATTCAATTCTATTTACATTTATTTATTTATTTAGTTTATTTTTGTAAGCATCATTTTTACTTTATTAGTTTTTCATTTCATAATCTATCAATTTCATAGCTTAGTTGCATTTAGATCATTCCATTTAGTCATAATTCCATCTTACATTCCTTTATTTTAGTGAACCACATCAATATTAGCATTCTATCTCTCTCCTTTTAGGTGAAAAACCCTAACAGTGCAAGAGAAGTCTATAGAACCACCACAAAATTGATGGTTCAGATTTATAATGCAAATATGAACACCATCAATAAAAAAATATTTTTATTAACCAAATAGCCATGTAGGCATACATCAATATATGTTGATATAAGTATAAAATATATAAAAAATAGCCATATAGGCTTACGAGAATTGCATATATGCATACAATGTCAAATATATCTAATACAAAATATGTACAAAATACCATATAGGTATACAATAAAGGGATTTTGAATCAAAAGTTATTGCTCTACATGCCTTGGTTGTAAATTATTTCCCTTTGCTTGTCGATCGGATGGCAATAAATTTGTCACTCATTTGTTCTGAGGTCGAAGAGTGCTCCTAGTGCTCCTCCTAGGGTTTAGTTCCTAGTCAAGTTGTATCTGTTATTGTGCCATAGAAAAATGGCCCCTTGACATTTTCATGGTATTTTAGGCCTTTCTTCATGATGTTTGGTCCCTTCTTCTTTGATTTAATCTTACAATTTGGCTTAAACATTCACATTAGGTCCTTAAAATTAAAAATATGACGTCTTGTGAAGGTGTTGTGAAGCTTTGTAAAAGATTTCTACACTTTTCTAGACTCTATTCATTACAGTTCACCTAAAAATCACCTTTTCATCACTTATCAAGTCCCATTTTGAAGTGTTGTAAAGTCTTGTAACAAGCTTTCATGCTTTTTTGGGCATAATTTCACTATTTACACCTTTCTTATGCTTTATTTGACCCCTTTATGCACTCATAAGGCTCAATTTAGTGTGTTTTTGAATGTAAACCCAACAAACAACATTAAATGCAAGATAATTCTTGACATCCACTTTGAAGTCCAATGTGGGACCCATTTGCCATGGGTGGCAAATGAGTCCCTCTTGGCTCAAAATTCAAAATATTTCAAATTTTCTTTTGGTTTTTTATTCAAAATCACCTTATGTCAACCTATGATGAGGTATCTCTAGGTTACTAAGGGACACGTGTGTATAAATAAGTTTTTTTACATCCATTTTATTCCCCATTCATTCAAGTATTCAAGAACTTTGCATCATTCAATCAAGCATCAATCAAGTATTTTGGAGCAACCATTGATATATCTTCAAATTTCTTCAAAACGTTTTGTGAGTTTAGGAAATTTGCATGTTATTCATTCATCTTTCCTTGTTCATTTCATTCCATTTCTTCATTAAGGGTTTGATTACCAAAGTGGGATTTGACCAAGGCAAATCCCTATAACGTAACCCTTAACCATTTTCCCCCTTTTGCATGTGTATTTGCAGACTTGTGTATGTAGATTTATCAAGAAATTAGGTGTTGAAAGGTGGAAAGCAAGTTAACAAAGTGTTTCAAGTCAACTAGAACCTATTTCAAGCTTGGAGATAACCTACAATCCATTTTCTACAAATTTGACTCTGTTAACCCGACAAGAAGACAACCTCAGATCTGGTGCTACAGAATTGGTCCTTGATTTCATAGAATTTTGGGAGAGAACTAATTTTCCATTAGTGTTGAATGAGTCCCTCTTGGCTCAAATATTTTGTTAGATTCCAAATCCCAACACTCAGAAACCTATTTTTAGAAGTTTTCATCAGAAGTGGGACTAATTCACCATGAGTGGCAAAAGAGTCCCACTAGTGATTTTTAGTGATCTTTGTTAGCATTTAGGGCACTCTAGATTCTTCATCCTCTACCTAGGTGCACACTGATTCAACCTTCTTCTTTTCTATTATGTATGTGTTCATGTTTAGTTCATGCTTTCATATCACATTGTGTTTTCAAAGATTGCATATTTCTTTTGGTTTTACAGTCATAATCAGTCAATTACTTACCTTAGTTGCATTTAGATCATCTCATTTAGCCTTAATAACATCATACATATCTTAATTTGATTGAACCACATTGATTTTTCATGAGGTTTATCTCTCTCCTTTTCGATGAAACATCCTAAGAGTACAAGTGTAGCCTATAAGGCTCATGCCCAAACATCTATGGTTCATTTTGGTGAACCTGCATATTAAACATGATATCATGTTGATTTTCATTTATATTTGTATCCTAGTACTTAATGGCATTGCCTTTTGCATTGTTTCTGCATCTTAGGGTTTCTTTAAAGTGCATTAGTGAAAGACTCTTTTAGACTCCATTTTTGTATATCATATCTTTCAAAAGCTAAAAATTTGCATTTGCATCCTTAGTTTGTATTTGAAAAGAATTAAAATCACTTTAAATTTTCTGAAAAACACAACAAAATGGGTATTTGCAAGATCATCATGGAAAAAATAGGCCCTTAAGTGGCGAAAAATTTAGAAAATTTAGATTTAGGCAACTTGACATAAAAATTTGAATAAGTTATCTATATTATTTCAAAAATATGTAAGAATAGAATATGTAGTTTCTAAACTACTAGGTTTATTTATTTTTAAATCTATTTGGTGAAAATTTGAAATTTCAATGCAGTTGTACTTAAATTTTAAGGAAAAAATAAGAAGTAGGTGTTTGTTTAACCACCC
This sequence comes from Sequoia sempervirens, assembly GCA_007258455.2. NCBI lineage: Eukaryota > Viridiplantae > Streptophyta > Pinopsida > Cupressales > Cupressaceae > Sequoia > Sequoia sempervirens. Next base: position 237,862,217 of record VDFB02000017.1, read on the forward strand.
TAACCACAATAAAATGATAATATTTTTTTATAAGATTTTAGATATAAATAGAGGACTCATATTCCAATGTGATGCATTTTTTTGTAATTTTTTCAAAGTAAATAATTAATTATGAATATTTTATTACAACTTTTAAAAAATATAAAAAACTCGTATGTCTAACCACCTTAACTTGGTCAAAACTTCATGAAATTCAATTTTTTTTAACCCTATAGTATGTGAAGCATAGAATTTAACACATGTTTCAGATTAAAAAAAATGATACCGTTTGGAAGCTATAGATGTTTTTCGATCATCATATCAATCAGGACTTTAGTTGTAATTCAAATAGAAAATGAATAATAATTATTTATTAAATTAAAAGTAAAGCATAATTTATATTGGTGGAAAGCTGAGAATATCCTTTTAAAACCCTTTTTGTTTCATCAATTTTGGGTAAAAAAAAGTCATTCGCCACATACCCTACACATACCCATAATATCACCACTTTTTTTCCCAACATGATCCTACACATACCCAAATATCATATTTGGTCTCATTTTCCACCTTGGGCAAATCAGTCCACCTACATATTTCATACTACATTTTTCAGGAATTTTTTTGGGTAATTACTGCATTTCTATTGTTTGTTGTTATTTCTCTATTTCAGTTTGTAGAATTCCTATTTTTTGCATTTTTTACTCCTAGATTACATTAAATTTGCATTCAGCCCTCATTTGTGGTACTTGTATAAGTGTATGGTGCCCCATTGATAATACTTTAGTAATACAAAGTTCTAGGCTCATGGCTTCCCATGATAGCGCTTTCATTGTTGACCTTGGGATCTCAAGAGCTCCTAATCCTAGTATGAAAAATGGTGCATTAGGCATGGATAATACCACTGTTATGCCTTCACCTTTCCATCCAATGAATGTTGACATACAAAACAATTCCATTCTGCAAGAAAAATTCATTAGTATTCATGAGTATTTTTCACATTTACAACAAGATTTATCCCTCAAAAACATTTCCACCATTGCCATACCTGTGATAGAAAATCTTCATCGTTTGATTGAAAGTGATGATGGCTTACAAGTTATGAAAATAATAGCTAAGATATACAATAAACATGTTCCTTCTACTTCCTATTCAACCAACACTATTATAAGCAAAGGAGGACTTCAAAATCCTCCTCCTTCAACCATAGCATCCATACCAACTTATACCACTACTCAAGTTACAAAAAATATGCAATAGGTTAATCATGTGGCTCCTTCTTTCACAATTCCAACAAGCATTCCTAGTTCTTTTGTGGCATTGCATATTCCTTCTTCCACTTTCACCCCTCCTAGTGTTCCTTTCATTTCCCCTAACATTACATAAACTCCATCACCATTTTCCCTTCCACCTTATACCACTTATACTGATCCCATCATTACATTACTCTTTAACACAGTTTCATCCATGCAAAAACAAATCTCCACCATTAGCCAAAGTCAAAATGCTCCACCCACATATCATGTTCATAGTAGTCCATTATCCTTAGAGATCTTACACACATAGATGCCACAAGGAATAGAAATGCCTAGGTTTGAGAAATACAGAGCTAAATGAGACTCTACGAATCATGTCAATGCTTATACAACCTTGTGCAGTGACTTTTTCCTTGATGACAAGCTGTTAGCCAAAAAAATTTCTAGGACCTTTAAGGACACTGCATTGGAGTTGTTTTCAAACTTACCCAATCATTCATTGAACTTGTGGATGTCTTCATAAGTCATTTCCAAGTGCACATGAATCCTAAAAAGACAATGGATGATTTCATGCGATGTAGAAAAAGATCTAATGAAAAAGTAACTGATTTCATTTCATGATATCATTCATTATATGCTCAAACTAATGTCAAGATACCTGATTAACATCTGTAGAAGATGTTTATCAAAAACTTGCATACTCACCTTCAAGATAAGTTGACTATGATGAAATTCCCTTCGTTCATGCATTTTTGCATGACCCTTTGTGATTATCACAACTTGGTTTCTAGTCGTGATTCAAAGTCCACTTCTAACTGAGATAAGAAGTCTAAAAAAAGCAACCAAAACAACTCACAAAACTTTAGAAAACTAAAAAAAGAATTTTTGTAGTTCAATCCACCTTCTCAACAACCAACCCAACCTATTTAGAGTCAAGTGGCAGTTATTAAAGTAGTAGTGCTCTTTACCTATGGGGACTCAAAGAGGCAATGTATTCCCTTATCCAATACCCTCCATAATACAATGAACCAATTGCTCCAACAATAGATGATCACTTTTTCTACCATTAAACCACTTGATACCACCAAGCCTTTACCACCTACATTTAAACCTAATGCTTATTGTCATTGTCATCATCAAAATAGACATGACACCAAAAAATGTAAGCATCTCAAACACTTAGTTCAAGACCTTAATTGATTCTGGCAATTTGTCCATTGTGGGTGTCAATGATCAAGGATATAAGTCCGTTGCACCCCCTTAGCATAATTAACAAATTTTTACCAACCCTATGCCTAAACACAATGTTTCCTTTGTCATGGTTAGTGAACCTTCAAACACTGATGTAATGAATGTTGATACAAATACTAAACAACCTGATACAACTCCAAATGTTACCCAAGTTAATCCTATGGATGAACTTGTGGGTTTGATAGAAGTTGTTGCTTATAAGGACCCAACCAAAAAATCTCTTGATATTACTTTTTCTTCTCATGATATACTTAAAAATCTTCCTTATGGTCCTCTTTACATAGCTAACAGAATCTATGATAAGCCCACTAATGGGATATTAATAGATCCTGCCTATGGCGAGAATGTGATCACATAAGAGTTTTAGTATTACATGATCTTTATGAAGATTATTATAACAAAACAACTAAATGGATTAAAACACACACTGGTTTTTCCTGCTCTACGATTGGATTGATTGAACTCCCATTACAAGTAGGATCCAAAATTTTGGAGGTAACATTTTTTATCATTCCACAATTGGATCAATTTCATCTATGGTTGGGTCATCCTTGGCTCTGCTTGATGAAAGTGGTCCCACTAGTTGCTCACAAATGTTTGAAGTTTCTGCATGATAATGAAATATTTACCATACACTAGAGTGGCTTTAATACTTTATCCTCTAAAGGTGATTTTTTCTTAGAAGCCTTTTGGCATGAACCTATGGAACCCATAACCCCTCAAAAGGACTTCTTTTTCATAACCTATCAAAATTTCAAAGCCAAATACATAGCCAAATTGTCTCTTCATAACATGTCCCCATCCACTTCCACTCCTCCTATCCTAGATGAAACCATTCTTCAGCCTGAGTCTAACATTGAACAAACCACACAACCTCATGAGTACCCAATGATAGAAACTTCCTCTCTATCATTTAAATGACCAAGAGAAAATGAAACCAATCCCATCATGCCTCCCTACATTTAACAAGTGTATAAAGCTAAAGAGAAATTGATTGACCAATCTTCCTTAGTTTCTTCCATTCTTCCCCCCTAGAAGAAAAGAAACCTATGATGGATCAACCCGCTCTTACACCTCAACAACTTCAAAATAAACTAAAATGAAATTGTGGTGCCAGGGAATGTAGGTTTCGTTGTCTCCTTGCTCATCAGACTCAAGTGGAAGAAAACAAAGAAAACCAAACTCCACCTTTGACAGAATCAATAAATGATCACCCTCTTCTTCCTGACCCACCATAAGATAATACTGTCTAGCCCTCACAACAAAATGAACCATTCGAATATCAACAACTTTTGATACATCCTTCCTTGGAAATAACCCTTCATCCTCCTATTGTAATCAATTTTGATGATGATGATGATGATGAAGAGATCGCAAAAATAGATGAAGAAGTGCATAATGATCTAAACTCTTTATTCTCATCCACCATGAGCTTAAATGATAAATCTCCTATACCTAGTGAAGAACCTGGTACATCTCCTAGTTTGACACTTGCAATTCTTCCTTTGGACAGTCAATCACGCTCGCAATACACTAAACATGATTGGGAGGTGGATGACCTATTAGATGGTTGACTTGAATTTTCCTTGTTAGAATTTTACATTTTTCTTTTTCTTTTTCTTTAGTGTTCTTGTGCGTATTTTTTTCCCCTATTACGTGTGTTTGATGTTCTCTTTGTTTTTACACTTCCTCTATTTGTACCTTTATTCTTGTATATGTCGTGCATTATTTTTTTCACTTTTTTTTTGTGTTTTCCTTTTGAGGATGATGCAAAGCATTGAGACACCCTATGTCTCTTCCATGTTGACCCAAAAGGTCCTTTTTATTTCACTTTTGTTTTGTGTTTTCCTTTTGGGGATGACACAAACTGTTGAGCACCCTATGTCTCTTCCATGTTGACCCAATCAGTCTCTTTTTCCTTTTAATTTGTCTTTTCTTGTGTTTTCCTTTTGGGGATGACACAAGGCATTGAGACTACAATGTGTCGTTCATGTTGACCCAAAGGCTTTTCCTTTTTCTTTCACCTTTTTATTTTCCTTTGCTTGCATTTTCCTTTTGGGGATGATGCAAAGCATTGAGACCACAATTTCTCTTCCATGTTGACCCAAAATGAACTTTTTTTTTCTTTTGTTTTTGCTCTCTTTGTGTCATTCTTCTAGTTCTATGTGCTTTGGGGAATGATGACAATTTTGATCTCTTTCATAAAAACATTGCAACAACAAACATAATGACCCCAAATCCATATGTCCCTTATGTGTTTGGTTTGTTCCTTTCTTAGGGGAAACTCGATTTTCTTTTGTCTTCTTTTTTGTTTACATGAAGTAGCCTTACTTGGAAACATATGACTTGGGATAAGGGTGTTCCAATTTGGCTCTCATGTCTTGTTTTCTTTTTGCACTTTTTTTCCCTTTGCTACTTTAAAGTAGTTTCTTATAGAAAAGTGTGTAGCAGTTCCTTTAAAGTTGGGGGAATACATTGGCATCATTTCATTTTCATTCTTGATTCTTAGTGTATCCTTGTCACTTCATATGATGTGTTCATTACTTTATGGATGACATTAGGTATGATGTCCTTCATAAGCATGATCTATCTTAGCATATTACATTCCTCTTAGTGGCCTGATGTGACACACTACATCCCCTAAGTTGTGAATATACTATTCTTTGATTGGTCTTCTCTTGGATACATTAAACACAATGTTCCCTAAGTGACAGAACTTACATGAACTTAGAAAGACTCCTTTGAATATATTTTACATTTTACATGTTATGTTTTTGCATTTTACATTTTTTCTACCTTGTATAACACAACTTCCATGCCTGTGGTACCTTGCTCTTTTTTCATGGGTTCTAAGCATACAAAGCTTTACTTGCTTCATGAAGCATGAAACCCTTTGTGGCACCTTGTTAAAGTTATCAGGAGGTATAACTTTGATATGGTTGAGCGAGAAGCCCATTCAGTGGCATGACTTTCCCCATAGCCACCTTTTTTTGTGAGTGCATACATACTAGTGTATGTACTTTGCCTTTTGGTTCTTCTCACCTGGTAGACCACCATGAGTTTTGTCACCCTAGAGTGAGTATGCATTCTCTTTTTCTCATAAACATCCTAGATCTAATTCACAAATAGTTGGACAGACAATCAAAGCTCAATCCAATTCTTCTCTTTCTTCCAACTTGTGTTCCTTTGTTCTTACATTTAGTTTGCCATGGTATCTTCATCCTAGGAGCTTGATCATCCCTCTTGATCATTGTCATTCCATATTGCTAACATAAGTGCATTGGGATCTTTGTCCATATGCATGGCTACATTAGTGTGAGTTTGAAGCAAGTTCATCTTCTCACTAAAGTGGGGGATAAATGTTCCATAGAAAAATGGCCCCTTGACATTTTCATAGTATTTTAGGCTATTCTTCATGATGCTTGGTCCATTTTTATTTGATTTAATGTTATGATGTGGCTTAAACATTCACATTAGGTCCTTAAAATTCACAATATGACATCTTGTGAAGGTGTTGTGAAATGTTGTAAAACATTTGTACACTTTTCTAGACTCTATTCATTACAATTCACCTAAAAATCACCTTTTCATCACTTATCAAGTCCTATTTTGAAGTGTTGTAAGGTATTGTAACAAGATGTCACACTTTTCTAGGCTTAATTTCACTATTTACACCTTTCTTATGCTTTATTTGACCCCTTTATGCACTCATAATGCTTAATTAAGTGTCTTTTTGAATGTAAACCTGACTAACAATATTAAATGCAAGATAATTCCTGACATCCACTTTCAAGTCCAAGGTGAGACCCATTCACCATGGGTGACGAATGAGTCCCTCTTGGCTCAAAATTCAAAATATTTCAAAATTTCTTTTTTAGGTTTTATTCAAAATTACCTTATGTCGGCCTATGATGAGGTATCTTCGGGTTACTAAGGCACAAGTGTTTATAAATAAGTATTTTTACATCCATTTTAACCCCCATTCATCAAGTTCACTAATTTACTCATTCATTCAAGTATTCAATCACTTTGCATCATTCAATCAAGCATCAATCAAGTATTTTGGAGCAACCATTGATATATATTCAAATTTCTTCAACAAGGTTGGTGATTTTAGGACATTTACCTATTATTCATTCATCTTTCCTTGTTCATTTCATTCCATTTCTTTATTAAGGGTTTGATTACCAAAGTGGCATTTAACCAAGGAAAATCCCTATAACCTAACCCTTAACCATTTTTCCCCTTTTGCATGCATGTTTGTAGACTTGTGTATGCATATTTATCAAGCAATTAGGTGTTGAAAGGTGGTCAACAACTCAATAAAGTGTTTCGAGCCAACTACAACCTATTTCAAGCTTGGAGACAACCTATAGTCCATTTTCTAAAGATTTGACTCTATCAACCCAACAATAAGACAACCTTAGATCTGGTGCTACATAATTGGTCCTTGATTTGATAGAATTTTCAGAGAGGACTGATTTTCCATAAGTGGAAAATGAGTCCCACCTTAAGGCTGGAAAGTTATATTTTGTCAGATTCCAGATCTTGACACTCAGAAACTTGTTTTCAAAAGTTTTCATCAGAAGTGGGACTTATTCACCATCAGTGGCAAATGAGTCCCACTAGTGATTTTTCAGTTATCTCTGTCAGCATTGAGGACACTCTAGATTCTTCATCCTCTACCTGGGTGCACACTGACTCAACCTTCTTCTTTTTTGCTTTGCATTTGTTTATGTTTAGTTCATGCTTGCATATCACATTGTGTTTTCAAACTATGCATATTTCTTAGGTTTTACATTCATAATCAGTCAATTACTTAACTTAGGCATATTTTGATAATCTCATTTAGCCTTAATAATATCATACATATCTTAATTTTAGTGAACCACATTGATTTTTCATGAGGATTATCTCTCTCCTTTTAGGAGAAACATCCTAAGAGTGGAAGAGTAGCCTATAAGCCTCACACCCAAAAATATATGGTTCAATTACAATAATTAAAGACATTAATTTATAGAAATTATATTATAAAAACTGATATATTGAACAAAATAATCACTTAATTCCAATAGAAAATCACTCTCCTTGACAGAAAGGTTGATGTGCCCATGTTGAGGCATGCTAAAGCCCTATATAAACCATCCAAAGAGAAATTAAACTATGAATCAATAATGGTTTGATTTTTCAGTAACTAACCGCTATAACAACAAATGTAAATTGAAATTTAATAATCTTCCTCATACCTTCTTGAGGGGCATCGAAGAGTCTATAGCAGATGAAACACTAAGCTCCATTGCCCTATGAAAATTTGGAGGTGTATTTTTTCCAACATCTAAAAGTAAAATAACAAATCATTCAATTATGAAAATTACAATAGTGATGCATGTCATGGCTTATAATGTATGAGATAATGAGAAAAATTTTGGGTACTTATTAAACTATATATTTTTGACTATCATGCTTACAATTTTCCCTATCCATAGCCTATTTGGAAGCACCTATTTTTAGGATTTTATCCATAGCAGCAAGGTAGTGAACTGTTTGAAAAAATGCCTCAAAGAAATGGAGTCTCATGGTGATGGAATACCAATACAAACAAATGTTTCATGGCATTCCATCACCATGAGACTGTATTTCTTCAAGGAATTTTTTCAAACTACTCACTAACCTAACTATGATATTGCTTACTATTATGCTTTGATATATTTTTCCAAGCATCCATAGTCTGTTGCAAAGCACCTATTTTAGGATTTTAGCCATAGCAGCAAATAAGTGAGTACTTTGATTAAATGCTTTGGTAGACATGTATGCAAATTGTGGTAGCATGGAAAAGGTCGTGAGTTGTTTCAAAAAATACCTCAAATAAATGTGGTATCATGGTGATGGAATGGCATTCCATCACCATGAGACCACATTTCTTTGGGGCATTTTTTCAAACTACTCACTGCCTTGTCTGGGTATGTGCATGATCATCATGGAAAAAATAGGCCCTTAAGTGGCAAAAAATTTAGAAAAATCAGAGTTAGGCAACTTGACGTAAAAATTTGAATAAGTTATCTATATTATTTCAAAAATATGTAAGAATAGAATATGTAGAAAATTGAATGTAGTTTCTAAACTACTATATTTGTTTTAAAAAAAAATCTATTTGATGAAAATTTGAAATTTCAATGCAGTACTTAAATTTCAAGGAAAAATAAGTAGGTGTCCATCTAACCACCTTAACCACAATAAAATGATAATATTTTTTATAAGATTTTAGATATAAGTAGAGGACTCATATCCTAATGTGATGCATATTTTTGTAATTTTTTCCAAGTAAACAATTAATTATGAATTTTTATTATAACTTTTAAAAAATATAAAAACTCGTATGTTTGACCACCTTAACTTGGTCAAAACATCATGAAATTCAATTTTTCTTTTTTTAATCCTATAGCATGTGAAACATAGAATGTGATGCATGTTTGAATTCAAAAATGTGATATCGCTTTGAAAGCTATAGATGTTTTCAATCAACCTATCAATCAGACTTTTAATCGTAATGGAAATAGAAAATGAATAATAATTACTTATTAAATTGAAAGTAAAACATAATTTATATTGGTGGAATATGAGAATCTCCTTTAAAAACCCTTCTGTTTGATCAATTTTGGGTAAAAAAAGTTTCCAACCACATACCCATCATATTGCCACTTTTTGGCCCATCATGATCCTACACATACCCGTCTATGCTATTGCTCACTATTATGCTTTGATAGATTTTTTCCAAGCATCCATAGTTTGTTGGAAAGCACCTTTTTTAGGCTTTTAGACATAGTAGAAAGGAATTTCAAGTTGTTTGATCAAATTCTTTGGTAGACATGTATGGAAAATGTTGTAGCATAGAAAAGGTGGTGAGCTGTTTGAAAAAAAATCTCAAAGAAATGTGGTCTCATGGTGATGGAATGGCATTCCATCACCATGAGACCACATTTCTTTGAGGAATTTTTTCGAACTACTCATTTCCTTGTCTATTTTATTGCTTACTATTATGCTTTTATAGATTTTTCCAAGCATCCGTAGTTTGTTGGAAAGAGCCTAATTAAGGCTTCTAGCCATAGCAACAAGGAAGTGAGTAGATTGATTAAATTCTTTGGTAGACATGTATAGATAATGTGGTATCATAGAAAAGGTGGTGATATGTTTGAAAAAATTCCTCAAAGAAATTAGGTCTCATGGCGATGGACATCACCATGAGACCACATTTCTTTGAAGATTTTTTTCAAACAACTCATTGCCTTGTCTATGCTATTGCTTACTATTATTCTTTCATATATTTCTTTCAAGCATCGATAGCATAGACAAGGCAATGAACTGTTTGAAAAGATGCCTCAATAAAAGTGGCCTAATGGAATGCCATGACAACCAAATGCAATTCGCAGATGCTCCTAGTTATTACCTATGCTATGTGAAGTAATTGCATCACTGCTTATGTTGAATTTCTAAACAACTATATTGTAGTTGAAATTTTGTCATCTATCAACATCTAGTTATTAGTTATAAAATGTGAAGTAATGCTTCAAGTTTGAAAGATGTGCAATGCAATGTATCAATGATATGAATATAAGCTACACAAATCTATTAAGTACAATTCATTAGTCAAACTCTCTATTCTTACCTACGTGAAGGTTTTTTTAACTCCACTAACATTGGGAGGTGTTCTTATGAAACCTCCAATATTAGCCTATTCAACATCCAAAATTAGATATTAGAATGCCATTCATATAACAATTCTATTAACATGTAATAAATTTATAATTGTTTAATAGTTACATACCTCAATGGTAGATGTAATGGAGTAATAAGTAGGTGTAGGGCAGTGTATCCAATATCAACACTGTGACCCTAAAATTTTATTAAAATCATAAAACTAAATTAGTTAATCTTGCATTTCAAAATTGAAATTTAATAAGGTGTCTCCTGGGAAACAAAAATGTAAATATTTACCATTGTTAACTTAGTTAGCATTCTAAAACTAGAATGATAACCCCTCTCTAGTACCTACTATAGACCATCATATCTTAGACCAGCGTACCTACTGAAAGTTCGAAACAAGTTCAAAGTTCATAATAAAAAATTATCCGGTTATTAAAATCATAAAACTAAATCTTGCATTTCAAAATTGAAATTTAATAAATTAAGCTCAATGAACATGTTAACATTTACCTGAGTATTGATTCCATATGCCTCATTCAAAATGTTAGCTTCCCTTTCCATCTCCATAGTTGTAGATGTATCTTATGTAGCAGCCTCATGAGTGTCGGTGGGGTCATATGAACAAGTCACCCTACAAGCTTGACACAAATGGGATGGAAGCCTACCACTCAAAGACTCCCCTAGATGGTGTTGTAGTATAGGACTAGCATTTTGGATGACACTCTAGGTCAAAGAGATGATAGCCTGCAAAGTGTCTACCTCGAAACTCTCCTTCGCAATGGAAGGGATAACAATGTTCTCATGATCCGGCCTAAAGAGAGCTCATCTCTCTTTCTGCCTAGGATCCTATTGTGCACTAGGTCTATCTTGAGCTGAGCCCCCACCTCTCCCATGGAATTCCCTCATATCAAAATAATTCAGGACTTCTCAATTGTTGCACTATGGGTAATCAAAAACCATGTACCACCTATAACAAAAAAAGTTCCTAATCCCTTGGTGGTGGTACCAATGGTTAGGAAACCTCTTCGCATTGAGGTCAAGATTTTTATTTGTGCGTGTGTTGGTGAATAATGAGCACAAATATAATTTTGTAATATTTTCATCTTTTACTTCTTTATATGATAATTTATCTTGATAAAAATTCCTAGCCTCCTACCTCCTATCTTTCCAACCAATTAATTGTTTGTTGATTGTATCTACATGTTTTAACATTTTTTTAAGTGAATTTGCAAGTGTTAATCTTTCCATGGTTGAACCTAGTGGATCGTTCAACCTTGTGATTAACTCCTCAATTTATTTTTTATTGTTTTCAATTACCCCCATTAAATTTTGTTGAGTTCCAAGAGGATGTTGAGGGATTGGTGGAGGAGATTGTTGTTGTGGTTGTTGAACTTGAAGATTTTGTTCATGGTTTTTTTGCTTTGTTTGTTGAGGATTTTTAGGAGGGTTTTGAAAAGGGTTTCCAGGATCATTATCATTTCCTACTAATTCAACAAATCAATATAAAAAACAACCTAAAACTAACAAATTCACAACAAGAAACAAACATTCCTTACCTCTTCGACCTCCTCATTGATGTGGCAACATCTGGGCACTAAAATAGCAACAAATTGGTGAAAAAGATGCAAGATTATCTCCTCCCAAAATGCAAGCATGCAAGAGAAGGGTTTTTGGCCATGGGAAACAAAAAAAATAGTCAATATAAAAATTGAATTCGGTTTTCTTTTTTTGTTTTTGTTTTAATAACTCATAACATGCTCTCATTATAACACAAGCAAAAAATAGGCCTGATGTGGCCAATCCTTAGGCTCAGTCATGGCAAGCCATAACACGAGTGTTTTATAACATGCTAACATTATAACCTATCAGAAGTTCTTAAAAATTTTGGCCACAATTTCCCCCCCCCCCCCCCGTCTTTTTGCACCCGCCCTACAAATCTACATTCCAAGGTTCATTCAAGGGTTTGGTGACTTATGACATAGAGTTGTTCATTGAAAATTCCTTTCATGGTATTTTATTTATTTCGAGGTTTGATTACCAAAATAGGTTTTGACCAAGGAAAGCCCCTATTCACCAAAAACAAAAAAAAATCCCTCTTGATTTGTGTTTGCAGGTTTAGGTGGAAGAAATATTGGAGATCTCTTGAAGAGAAAAAATGGAGAACTTGTCAAAGTTGAAAAAGTTTTCATTTCATGGAAACTCAATTACAAAATTTATTTCTGGTATATTTCAAACTTGAAACCTGGGAAAATTGAAGGATTTATATCTGTAGTAGAGGCTCTCAAAAGTTACAGAAAAACCCTAAACTAGGACCCATTCACCCCTAGGAAAATGAGTCTCAGGTTAGTTTCAACAGAGCACTTTTGGTGACTAGTGCATATCATCTTACCTCTCTCTGATTTGCATTTTAGTTTCTATTTCCATCAGTATTGAGCTTAATCTTCAAGATCCAAGTTGTAGATTGCATTTTGGAGTTGATTTTCTATTTTTAATCTTTCTCTCCAAAGTGTTGTTTAATCAAGGTCCCCACCCTTGCAGAAAAAGGAAATCAACAGATTCACACTTTGACTTGATTCACCTCAAGGTTGTTAGTCATAAGGTTTTTAGTCATTTTATTGTGTGGATATCATTTCCTCACGAACTGAGTGAGAAATAGGTACCCTAATTAGTTCATCATCCCATTTTAGTGAACTCCATTTTTTTCACCTTTTCATTTTGGCGAACCTTTTTCAAAACCCTAACCTAGGACCCATTCACCCCTAGGGGAATGAGTCCTTGATCAAGTTCATTTCCTAATTTTTTGGGCATTAAAACATCTATTTTTTGGTTCTTTTTGTTTTTAGGTTTTTGTTTTTGTTTCTAGAATTTTCATTAATTGGAATTGATCGTATTCAACTTTATTTGATAAATTTAGTGCATTGTGTGATTTCAAAATTGCATTTACAAGAAATCATTTTCAAGTTTTTACATAGCATGATAAAAAAATTATCTTGTTTGAAATTTGAAAATTACTTTTACATATTTGCATTGCACTTTACATCCTAGGTTACTTCATTGCATTTCACCTTCTTTCCATTTTGGATGCATACAATGTTTGTGAAACTTGTATGAGCTTTACAACTTGTCCTATTAGCAATTATATTATGAGACATAATTCAAGACTCATGTCATCCTGTGATACACCATTCACTAGGGATATTAGGTTCTCCAACTCTTTCACTAATAGTGTTGGTAATAAACCCTCTATAGATCATAGTCTTCATACTTCATTTCCAATGACTTCCCTACCCACAATTAATGTGCATGATGTTGCTAGTGTCCCAGAAGAGAACATAAGAAGGATAGATGAAGGAATAGGAAAATTGAAAAAATTTGTGACTTTCAAAAACATTGCTAGCAGCCTCATTCCTGATTTATATAATGTGAGAAAAAGGATTGAAAATGAACATGGAATAGAGGTTGTGTGAAGTATAAATCATATTTTTGATCAAAATATCCCTACCATGACTATTTGTGCTCAATATTTGGGGTATACTCAGAGCCAAGGTGGAAATTCAATTCCTCCTTCCAAAGCACTTACCTCTATTCCTACATACATTAGTACTCATGTTACCACAACCATTCAACCTACTAGCAATGTCAACACTTCCTTAGGTATTTCCATTGGGAATCCTTCTAGCTTTGTGAATTCAAATGTCATATCTCCTCAGCCACCCTCCCTCACAAATCTACAATTCACTTTCCATCCTCATACGTACACTTCACCTTATTCACCTCCATCTCACAATAACACCAATAATCCCATCATTAAAAAACTTTTGCAAAACATGTCATCCCTCCAAAAAAAATCACCATCTTAAACCAAAACAACAATGGCTAACCTTCAAAAAACATGAAAACCAATATGTTATCCTTGGAGATATTGAGAACACAAATTCCACAAGGTATAGAGGTTCCTGGGTTTGAGAAATGTGGTGGGAAAGGAGATCCTATTAGCCATGTTTTCACTTACATAGCATTATGTAGTGAATTCATTTTTGAAGATAAAATCTTAGCTAAAATCTTCCCTTGATCCTTGAAAGATGTTGCTTTAGAGTGGTTTTTCTCCCTACCGAATAATTCAATTAGTTCATTCAATAAACTTATTGATGCCTTTTACAACCACTTCCAAATTCACATGGATCCCAAGATGACCCTAGCTAATTTTATGACATGTAAACAAAAGGATTATGAAAAAGTCACTAATTTCATAGCAAGATACCAAATGCTTTATTCACTAATAAACATTAAGATTCCTGATGATGATGAGGTTTCCTTCCTTCACATAGTTGTGTAAAACCCTTCAAGATTATCAAAATTTTAGTTAGTAGCCATGTAGTGAAAACTCCCTCTAGTCATCTTGAAAAGTATGAATTCACACCTCAAACCAACTATCAACCTTTCAAGAAAAAAAATAAGGTATTTTTACAAATTAATCCTCCTCAATCCAATCAAAATGCTAACACCCAAGTGGCTGCTATAAAGATGTCAAAACCATATTTCTTTGTGAATAAAACTAGACAGTTTAAACCCCTACATAATACACTTCATAATACCATGTTGCAACTCTTATAAAAGAATTTGATTTCCCTACCTCCTGTTAGAACTTCAAATCCTACTAAGCCTTTACCTTCAAACTATAAACCAAATGCTTATAGCCATTTCCATCAAAAAAATGGACATGATACATAATATTGTAACCATCTTAAACATCTTGTGCAAGACTTCATTGATTCTAATCATATCCTAATTGGAGGTGTTAATGATCAAGGTAATAAGTCTATAGCCCTTCCTAATCAAAATTTGCAATCTTTACCAATCCTATGCCTAATCGCAATATCTCCTTTTTCAAAGGTAGTGAAACAAAGAATGATGTGATGAATGTTGACATAGATGATGAAAACATGAAAGACAATAAGAAAAACCTTATGGATGATGTGATCACATTTATTCATGCTAAACCTTGTAAGGGCCTAACTAAGATTCCACGTAACATTGCTTTCTCACAATGAGATGTACTTAAACATGCACTCGATGGTCCTCCTTACATAACTAGAAGAATCAATAGAAAGCCTACTAATGAGATATTAATTTATCCCGTCTATGTAGATAATGTGATCACTAAACAATTCATATTTTTCCATAAGCTTTGTTAAGATAAATATGAAAAACTGAAAGCATGGATAAAAAAACATAATGGTTTTGCTTGCCCTATGATTGGTTTGATAAATCTCCATTTGTAGGTTGGACCAAAATAATTGTCTCATTCACCATCATCCCATCATTGGAAAAATTTCATGTGAAGTTAGGCTATCCATGGTTGTGTATAAATGTTTAAAGTTTCCATTTGGCAATGAGATATTTATTGTGCATTATAGTGGCTTTAATCTTGTGTCTTCACAATGTATCTAGTCATTTGATTTCTTTTGTCCTGAGCCTATTGAACCTATTAGACCCCATGACGACTTATTTTTAAAATCCTATCAAAAGTTTAAAGAAAAGAGCATAGAAAAATTATCCCTTACCAATATGCCTCTAGCTTTGATTGAGACTCCTATTCATGATAAAGCCATGATTGAACCAAAATCATTTCCAAGTATCCAAGACCAGCCTATGACAAATCCTTTACCTATTTCTTATAAGAGGCCATGAGATGATAAAAAAAATCCCATTGTGCCTCCTAAATTAAAAAAAAGTTTACAAAGTTAAAGAGAAAGTAGTTAAACAACATCCCATGGTTCCTTTTGTTCCTACCTTAAGGGAAGAAAAGAAACCTATGGTTGATAAATCTGCTCCTACACAATCACAACTTGAAAACCAAATGAAAAGAAACTACAATGCTAGAGAGCATAGGCATAGACATTGTTCTATTGCTCATTTATTACAAGTAAAAGAAGAAAATAACAATAAAGAAAATCAGAATACAAACTTGATTGAAGCAAGGAATGATTCCTCTCAACCTTCATCGCAACATAAACAACAACAACCTTCCATGGATATTTTCATTAGACCTTCTATTATAATTAACTTTGATGATGATAATGAAATTTCAAGGATTAATGAGCAAGTGCATAATGAGTTGAATTCACTATTTTCCTCTTCTATGAGCTTAAATGGTGATCCTCCTAATAAGAATGTTTAACTTGGTACTTGTCCTAGTTTGGACATTGATGTTATCCCTTTGGCTAGTTGTCTTCCTTTTGTATATACTGATCAAGAGTGTGATGTAGATGACTTGCTCTAGCTTGACTCACATGTACCTTACTAGTATTTTTATTTTTTTTAAATCATGTTATTTGTGTGAATTCATGTGCGTGATGTGATTTCCATGTATTGTTTTATTTGATGTATCCCTCTCTTCATGTGCATTCATCTATTCGTATCTGCATTCTTCTATATGTCATAAAAAATTAGCTTTGCTTTTATCTTGTGTTTTATTTTTGGGGATGATGCAAGGAATTGAGACATTTAGGTCTCTTCCATGTTGACCCAAAATATTTTTCTTTGTTTTCATTCTATATGTTTCATTCTTCATATTTTGCAAGTATTTGGGGAATGATGATGATTCTAAGCTCTATAACAACATTTTAGCAAAGATATACTAACCTCAAATTTGTAGATCCCTTATGTGTTTTGGGAGTTCATTTTGGGGGCAACCCTTATTCATGATGCAGCTTCATTTGAGAACATATGGCTTGGCATAAGGATTTTTGAATAAGCTCTCTTGTCTTCTTTATTGATTAGCATTGAGTATCAGCTACTTTAAAGTAAATTTCTCACAAAAATGGTTTAGCAATTTCTTTTAAGTAGGGGCATACATTGGAAGATTTTTGAAATTTTTGGCATTTCTCATGTTTCATTGTGTGATTTTATTTATTCTTGTGATGTGTCTTTTTCTTGGTGGTTTCATTAGGTTTAATGTCCTCTAAGAGGGTGATATTTCCTAGCGTATGACTTTCCTCTTAGTGGTGATGCTATACATTGGATTCCCTAAGTTACGATTCTTTTATCCTTGACTGGTCCTCTCTTGGATACATTAGGAACAATGTTCCCTAAGAAGAGACCTTACACAAATTAAGAAATGTCCCTTTGAACAAACTTTTATTTGCATTCAAATGTTCATAAGTGTTTAACATATTACAAATTGTTAACCTTGTCAAGCCTGAAGTCCTAGTTTTCATTTTGTGGTACCCTATCAGAGTTATCAGAGGGATAACTTTGGTATGGTTACTACAATGAGAGCTTGTAGACTTGGCATGACTCTCAAAAAGGCAGTTTCCTAGGGGCTCACCTAGTGGATAACCTGAGGTTCCATTAGCTTTGAGTGAGTGCATGTGTCATTTGCATAGTGGACATCGAGTTCCTCTTG
The DNA here is from genome assembly GCA_007258455.2 of Sequoia sempervirens. NCBI lineage: Eukaryota > Viridiplantae > Streptophyta > Pinopsida > Cupressales > Cupressaceae > Sequoia > Sequoia sempervirens. Next base: position 237,879,809 of record VDFB02000017.1, read on the forward strand.
TGAATGTTTTTGGACAAACAACTGAGAAATGTTCCACACTGCATTGGATAGTCAAGGCTTGATCCTCCCCCTTCTCTTTGACAAATATTTGAGGCATGTTCCACATCGCATTGGACAACCAATGCTTGATTTTCCTCCTTGTTTTTTCTTTGAGTCTTTAATGTTGTATAATTGAGTATCATTTTCATTGTTGCATATAGATGTCTTGAATGTCTACTTAAGTGTGAGTTTGACATAGGGTCATCCTCTCACTAAAGTGGGGGATAAATGTAGTGTATAAAAATTATCCCTTTTTCACACCTACTTTGGAAATAATATTAAAATGAACTTAACTATGCCTTAATTTAATTTTGTAATATGTATTTTACATATTCACATTAATTTTAGGGTCCTATTAATTAAAATGGAATTAACTATCCTAATTATTGGTGTTGTTAAGTGTACCCCTATACACTTTCACACTTATTTAGGGATCCCTTAATTAATTGAGGTTAGTTTTCCTTAATTATCCTCTTTAATTCTAATCCAAGCCTAATTTATTACATTTTCTGAAGAGGAAACCCAACATTCATTGATGCCTTAACATACCACTTCTAATTGAGCAATGTATGTCTTAGGTGAGTGACCTAGGACCCATTTTCCATGGGAAAATGGGTCCACACTTAGACCTATGACCTAAATTTTAATTATGTTTTTGGTAGTATTTTAACATATTTAAATCCATATTGACATGTCTTGTGTTTTTTGAATGTTAGGAAAATAATTTTACATACCTATAAATATAAGGTCATTTCACTATGTTTCACCTAAGAGTTTTCTAGCAAATTCAAGTTATCTTAAGAGAACTTTCACAAGAGCATTATTGGAGCAATTCAAGAGAATTTTAAGGCATTCAAGAGTAGATTTATTGAAAGTTTATTGCAAGAATCAATATCCAATTATCATATCAAGGTCTTCTTGCATCGTGCATGTTATTGGAGCTAATATGATGATGTAGAGTTCATGATCCATTCAAAACATTGTTTCAAATCAAGTTTCAAGATCAAGATCTACATCCATTGAAGCTATTTCATGCAAGTTGCAAATCTACATTCTAAGGTTCATTCAAGGATTTGATGAGTTGTGACATAGAATTGTTCATTCATCATTCCTTTCATGCTAATTTGTTTCATTTCAAGGTTTGATTACCAAAACAAGGTTTGACCAAGGGAAACCCCCGTTCACCCAAAAAAAAAAAATCCCTCTTGATTTGTGTTTGCAAATTTAGGTGGAAGAAATCTTGGAGATCTCTTGAAAAGAAAACTTGGAGAACTTGTAAAAGTTGCAAAAGTTGTCATCTCATGAAAAATCAATTACAAAATTTATTTTTAGCATTCTGAACCTAAAACCTAGGAAAATTGAAGGATGTAGATCTGTTGTAGAGGCTCCTAAAAGTTATAGAAAACCGTAAACCAGGACCATCCTAGGTCAGCTTTAGTAGAGCACTTTTGGTGGCTGGTACAAATCATCTTATCTCTCTTTTATCTACATTTCAATTTCTGGTTCCATTAGTACTGAGCTTAAACTTGAAGATCCAAGTTGTAGATTGCATTTTGGAGTTGATTTGCTATTTTTAATCTTTCTCCCCTAAGTGTTGTTTGATAAGGACCCCCATCCTTGCAAAAAAAAGAAATTAACATATTCACACTTTTGCTTGAGTCATCTCAAGGTTGTTAGTCATTTCATTGTATGAATCTCATTTTCTAATGAATTGAGTGAGAAATAGGTCCCATAATTAGTTCATCATCCCATTTTGGTGAACTTCCCCATTTTTCTTCTTTTCAAAATACATAAATAAATAGCTTGAATCCTACCTGAAAATTTGACCTAAAGCCTTGGGGATTCAAGAAAGTCTATAAAAAATTCACTTTAGAACTTTACTTTTAAGTGTTAAAATAATGATTCATTTCGCTGTTATTTTTAGAGAATGATTTATTTTTTTCTTAGTAAATTGGAAATTCAATCTCTAGAAAATTCCTAACCCCACAGTTAAAATCTTGGATACAAAGAACCTCCTTCATTCACGAGACTACCTACATACACCACTTCCAAATGGGATAAAGTAGTTATGGTTTCTAATACATGTTTCATGTAACTATCTAATTAGGCACACAACCCTTTCTAGTGTATAATATCCCTAGATAGTTCTTCATTAGTTGTCATCCACTCAGGTGGAATAGGGATATAAACATAAATTAAAATCCACTTGTAAACACCTTAGAGTTTGGGCCAAAGAATGATTCCCTAGTACTTGGAATTACTAGTTTTAGCTTATTTTCTTATTTTAAACTTGGTTATTGGTTTTGTGTATTAGGTGAAATACCCAATACTTAAGAAGTTTACTTTACTCATAATTATAGTCGTTATCACATCTAACAATAAACTAATTCAATTAATGATGATGGTTACATAATATAAAAGTCAATAGATCATAATCATAATTATTCGATTGAACTAATTATTCCACAATGATGCTATACAAAGTCACCATTAGCTAGAAGTACTCTATAGGAGTTTATATTCTTTAGCAATTCACTATATTTTCCCAAATGAAACCTCATCTCAAGGCCAACCTCAAAAAGTACATTTTTTAATTAAAAAAGTAGATGTTTGAGATAATCACTATTCAACTAAAACCCCAATTATCTCTACAACACTATATGACTCACCATATACTAAAAGATAAATTGCAAGATAATAATTAGCAAACCATTTAATGAAAAGAGAACCTAAATTGAAATTTATCTACACAAGTTAAATATCGTCTAAACTATTTCTTCCTAATCTGAAGAGACTAAATAACAATATCATATCTATTATTTACCATGATTAATGATTAAAATCTTAGTTGGGAGTACCCTATATCCATTCATTTATATGTAGAACAATAGTCCAGTGGTAAGGTGTGCACATAAAATCACTTTAAGATTTGATTGTGATTATTTTATTCATAAGGATAACAATTCACTAATATTTGCAACCATGATTATCTAAAGTAATGCTGAATTGATAACTATAGAAATTATAATGAAAAATAATAATTATATAAATTAGTATCTAGAAGGATAATTATATAAATGATAATGTTTTAACTAGATATTTATTGAAGGTATAATCATGCAAGCCATTAGAGCATTAAGTTTTGATACCTATCATTTCAAATGGAGTAATAAATGAACCCCATGGATTCTTAAGTATTCATTGTTTGGCTAAGAGAATTATTTAAGCCATTTGAATAAGGTCTAATTAAAGTCAACTAGTTTCATGCAATAAGTCCGAAAGAAATAAATTTATTATCAACACGAGTTTAGCATAATAAGGATTAGTCATGTAAAGTTCTTAAAAGTAAAGAGATTACAAATTAATACATGAAAAATCAATTCTATTAACAACTCAATTTGGAATTGAACATTCAATGTCAGACAACAGAAAGTTGATGATTGATAAATATCAAGAAAAGCCTACAATATTTTATTTAAGATATAATACATAAGAATTTTCTTAGTACATATTTTGAGAAATGAATAATAATTCAATAAGAGTGCACATTAGAATCAATAATTTTATATGAAATAAGATTAACCTTATTACTATTAATCAATTTAAGATAGAAGAAAGACAAGAAGTTCGAAATGGTTATGATAATTAAAAAAACCAAAAAAGATCATAAATAAAAGGCTTCTCTTGAAACATTTGTTAAAACATAAAAATGATAGAAAGTAGTTAAGTTGATTTAGAACAACTGTGAATGTCTATAAACTTCAAATAATTTTAAATAAGTTAATTTATTTATTTAGTTTGCAAAATAATAATAATAAATTGCCACATATTATAATTGCTTTGGTTGACATACATGCAAATAAGTAGAATAGAATAGGCATGTGGACTATTTAACAAAATGCCTTAGAGAAATGTGGTCTCATGGAATGCCTATTTCCAGGATATGCACAAACAATATCATTGAATTTGCTTTAACCTTAATTCCTCTAATGTGGGAGTAGATTTGTTTTTTGTTTTCATAGAAGGTAACTATATTCCTACATATCTAGAGGAACCCAACAAAAATTTAGCCAGATATTATGCCAGAATAGATTTTGACTATACCGAATCATCCAAAGTGTCTCCAAGCAGAGGTCCTCTCTAGCAGAAATGGGCAGTGACTTAGTAATGAAGTTCACCTATACTAAACTTATTTATCTCTGATGAAATTTTGGAATTGATTTAAATTATGCTAAGTGTTCAGTTGCTGCTGCTCATGGTTTGTACCAAAAATTCAAAAATTTCAAGCTCAAATACCTTGGCATCTCTTGGTTAAAGAGTTTTTGAAACTATTATGTCGGTAATTGATGTCTTCGCTAGACATGCGATAAATTTATCATTCGCCTCATGTTCTACAGCTTGTTATTTCTTCTATTACCAAATGTGAGTCTTAGAGACCTGTGTACGACTCCTTAGAAAGATCAAAGCTAGCTTGATTGCAGCCGCCTATAAAACTATAAACTATGATAGCAAGAGAATTTATAATGATCTACTCCTAGCTAACATTTGTGTTCTATCACCTTATGGCAAATAGAATATATACCTGAACATAGGAATGCTTGCTACAATCTTCTTTTTAAAGTTGAGAGTAAAACTTGAAATCAACAATTAAATTTTGTTTCGAGGCTTTTGTTTTTAATTTATCAAAAGTTATTATTCAAATTTAAGCTCTCATTTCATATGTAGCTCCCAACTTTATCCTTTGTTGGATATTTTGAAATTTTATGAGTATCGAGTTAGTAGGAAGAACATGCATAGATGGTTGCTTTGTTCCAACATAAATAACCATCAGATAAAAAGGAAGAAGATAGAAAACTTGCAGCAAGTGCAAATAGGCATTTAACATTGCAGGTCCACTTATCTCCATGTTGTCATGCATAAAATGTGTTTAAACATGCTGCAATGAAACAGGGATGTATCTATTGAAATCATTATTATCATCTTGAAGAATTCAGGTTTTATTTTTTTAAAGAAGCAAGTTCTTTAAAAGGACTGCAATATACATTTAATCAATATATGTTCTCAAATTCATTGATTCATGAGCAATAGATTGAAGGGTACACAATCTACTGAGAGGGAGGGAGGTACGGGAGAGGAGTTGTAGGGAAAGGAGTCGCCAGGGTGGAGTGGGAAGTGAGAATCGGTAGATCAAATCAATTTAGAACTCTTAACCTCAAGACATATGTCACAACATGAATTTTGAATTTAACACTATTACTGATAAACAAATATCAACATAAACACACATTCACACATGAAAACACCAGATATACTTGAAAACCCATGATAAAAAATACCACAGTAAGAATAGTTACTTGGATTTACTATCCAAATCTAGCCTCATTGATGCAAGAGGATACTCCCCTACTATAACATAGAACACATAAACACAAAAATTACTCATTACTGAAAGGAAGTTGGGTAAGCAGAAGCAACTTCCTACACTAATCTATGTAGGAGAGAGTTGTAAATTTTTTTTAAACACCTTTAACTATTACAAATTTAGATGCACATTCATATCATAAATGGATAAACAAAGAACTCATAACACATTATTTTACATGGGGAAAACTATTTCGGGAGAGAAACCCCACACTTTGAAACACAACCCAATTATATTATTCAACAACAATTAAATAGTTACAATATAATTCCAAAGCTATGCTTTTGCAAAAGTCTTCACACTTCTCAATTCTAGAGTAATTTCGACAACATAATGGTACTTCAACAAAACAACAACATACAACTCCAAAATACAAGTGCTCAATATATAAGAGATTACTATGCATAAATTACACATTTCTAAAACAACTACCAAAGGCTAAATGTGCAACATGGAAAGCCTAAAAACACTATAGATGCATAACGGTAATTTTCCAATTGTCACCACATGCCACACTACAAAATCTGCAGTTGCCAAAATAATTGCACCTTGAAAACTCACATTGCATGTAAACTCAACATGAAAATAGAAAAATATTTTATGCACAACTCCACCTGTAAAAAAAAACTTTCCAACTTGACTCCTCATCTGAATAGAAATTGCAAGTTGTAACTCATAGATCAAAGTGAGAAAATTAGAGATACTTAATATTAAGGAAAAATAAATTCTTATCATGGAAAAATCAAAGGTTGAGACATCTTTTACCCATCATTCTCCCACTTGTCAAACACCTTTGAAGAGCCAATGAAAGTAATAGGATTTAACTGCTAGAGGCTGTGAGGCCCATACACTCCGAACACCATCTGAACTTTTCTTCACTGGATTTTTCAATGCATCTACAACATTTGTTAGTGTGTCAACCTTCTCCAACTTCACCTTTCCATCTTCCACCATATCAAAAAAAAAAGAAATTGAACATCAATATGCTTTGTTCTGGCATGGAAAGTAGGATTCTTTGCCAAGAAAATGACACTTTGACTGTCACAATAGATAGTTATCTGCCTCACATCAAAACCAATATCAGAACACACATGTTTAAGCCAAATTGCTTCCTTACAAGAATGAGTTGTAACACTCACATCTTACGGTTAACGGAAAATAGTTATTTTGCCAACTTTAGCTAAAGGGCAACTAAATAAATAACATTGTAGAGTTTTTTCCAAAATACAGATAATGAACTGAAAGGAGAATAACTGCTAGGGTATCATTAACTAACTCACATTTTTCATTGTTAGTTAAGAACTAGGGTTCCCTTTTCACATTTTAAATTGAAAATAATTTTTGATAAAAGTAGGGTATGTGCATGATCATCATGGAAAAAACAAGCCCTTAAGTGGCAAAAAATTCAGAAAAATTGGAGTTACGCAACTTGATGTAAAAATTTCAATAAGTTATCTATATTATTTCAAAAATATGTAAGAATAGAATCTATAGAAAATTGAATTTAGTTTCTAAACTACTAGGTTTGTTTAAAAATAAATAAATCTATTTGGTGAAAATTTGAAATTTCAATGTAGTAGTACTTAAATTTCAGGGAAAAATAAGAAGTAGGTGTGTGACCACCCTAACCACAATAAAATGATAATATTTTTTTATAAGATTTTAGATATAAGTATAGACTCATGTCCCAATGTGATGCATATTTTTTTGTAATTTTTTTCCAAGTAAAAAATTAATTATGAATTTTTATTACAATTTTTTTTAAAAATAAAAAAATCTTATGTCGACCACCTTAACTGGTCAAAACTTCATGAAATTTAAATTTTCTTTTTAATCCTATAGTATGTGAAGCATAGAATGTGATGCATATTTTGGATTCAAAAAATGTGATACCATTTCAAAGCTATAGATGTTTTTCAATTAGCCTATCAATTAGAACTTTAGTCGTAATTCGAATAGAAAATGAATAATAATTACTTATTAAATTCAAAGTAAAGCATAATTTATATTGGTGGAAAATTGAGAATCTCCTTTAAAAACCCTTTTCATTTCATCAATTTTTGGTAAAAAAAGTCATCAGCCACATACCCATCATATTGCCACTTTTTGGCCCATCATGACCCTGCACATACCGAGTAAATACATAATATATAATTCTTTAACTAACTTTTAAGTATTCAAGTTCAACTTAATTGAAACAACTAACTATTTCACTAACCATTTCATGGAGGTCAAAACTAAATAACTGTCAAACTATGGTTTTCTTTGCAATGGGATGGAAAAGAAATCCAATTTCAATGTCGTTACAATATACAACTCACCAACTAACTTTTAAAAACTACCAAATTCAACTGAAAAGAGATACTAATAATTGTAACAACTATCTTATAAGGGTTTAAGAAATGGAAACAACTACCAATTTTCATCCTACAATTCTAACTATCTAAACCATCTAGGTTTTCCATTCAACCAATTATCGAATTGAGGAAAGAAATAACTTCTTTATTTTCATTAACTAATTTTAGATCTTTCATTTCAGCTAAATGAATCAAGTAATTGTTTAAATAATTAATTGTAGAATCTTGCAACATACATTTACATAAAGAAATAACATTTATGTTATAAATGAAATTAAACTTTAATTAGCATTGCATGTACCTGGATTTATGAGTGAGGAAGAGATACATTTGACATCATCTTCATGATGTTATACTTGGGCTCCTTTATCAATGAGGGAAAGAGAATTATCATCAAGGGCTTTACCGCCCAACCAAGGCCTACTGATCTCTTGAGTTTCTTTAGTTGAAGAACCTGCCCTTCATGAGGGTAATCAACATGGATCAAATTATCATCATGCCTCTGAGTGGTGATCCCACAAAGCTGGTTTACAATTTCTGGGAGGAATTGATTTTTGTTGAAATCACATATTTTTAGAAAATATAATGATTTAATCCTTAAAAGGTTCCATTTAAAGAATTACAATTCAAGAGGGTTTGATCAAACTACCTTAAATCAAACCCCCTTGGATAGAACCCTGCTAGTTTTAAACCATACCTATAATAGAGTCTCCTTTACACCTATCAAAACGCTGATATAAAACCACTTTTGATTTACTTTTTGGCAGATCAAATGAATTCATTTCAATTTTTTTTTTTCAAGTATGTAGTCCTTATTATAAGCTTCCCAAAAAGTATAATTTTAAATAAATTTAATTTTATTATTATATTTATTTTTTATTTCTCCCGAATGTAGGTTTTTCACTGAAAATCAAGCTCTTTGTTCTGCACATGTGGAAAAATAGCATATTATTAAAAAAAAAAATTAAAAATAGTAGTGCACTAGATATTGAAGTTCTTGATCCAACAATGAAAAAATAAAATAATTTTGATACACAAAAAAAGTTACGCATTATACGGTCACGCTATGTCTAAATTATAATTGGTTTGAATTTGAAACTTGATTAAAGAAAAAAAATATTCAATAAAAAACTATCTAACTAAGTGGAAGCACTAGATATTAGAGTTAGGAATCTAAATTCGAAAGAATTAGAATTTATCCTTCATGGAAAAAAAGTTATGCGTTATACGGTGAGCGCCACTTTTTTAAAATGTTGTTTTCTTAAAAAAACTAGTTTTTGAGGGAGATGGAAAAAGAAGTGCAATTTGATTCCAAAATTTTGAAAAAAATATATTTAGAATCTATAGACGAAATTTCACGAGACTCTAGTTTGCATCGTCTTCAAATTCCTCACGGTTTAGCCGCTATAGGTGCCTAAAAGTGAAGATTTAGTTAAAAAAAATTATTTTATTGTACAGTTTGGCCAAAAACTATAAACCACTATTCTGGGATCACCCTAGTGTCAAGGACCTATACCTCCTGATCAACCTTACTAAGGGTACCTCCCAACTAGAAAGGTCACTCTGATGAGTGGTATATCTAGTACTTGATAGCTGACAGATGTTGAATCTAGCATCGTACCTTGGTAAAGGATTTTAGTATTACTAACACTCCTATGCCGATATCTCTAACACTACTGTGTTGATGTCTCTGACACTACTATGCCATCAACATGCACCCTTGCTCAACAAGATGTCATTTTTTCCAAGATTTAAATTATAATGCCCAAATTAAATTTCATTTCTCATTTAACATACAACATGGTTCTTAAATTAGAGTCATATTCTTTAGATTTACAGTTTAAATGAAAAGATTGTCTAGATTAGACAAGCTCATTCCTCTCAAGGATTCATAAGTAAAGTCTCAAGTCACAAGGAAACTCATAATCTATTCCCATTCAAGTTGACACAATTTGATATTGTCAACATCTCTAGACAATAGTAACCTTCAAATCAGGTTCGAGTTTTCAAGATCTCAATAAATATTCTTGTTTGTTTATAATTAGGAAATTTTTGAACAAAAAAATGAAATAAAACCAAGTCAAGATTCAACTCACTAACTAGGTAGAGGATGCCTAGAAATTTATTTAATTATTCTTCCCAGATTTCATAGTTTGGAAGTTGTTCTGTTTTTAACCCAACAAATCCTATTTACAGTTTCAAGCTTGGTCTCAACAAAGAAAAGAAGAAGAGATAAATTCAACAAAGATAATGTATGCAAGGGCCTAGTTTGGCTTATTTGTGTTAGATAGAAATTGTCTATAAGTATCAAGATAGTTCCTCTGATCTCCAAGAATTGGAAAGTAATTTTGAATATAAACCCCACAAGTCCCCAAGATCTGAGTCAAACTCGACCCTTGAATAGGAATAAAAAAAAGAGTTCCCTAATACATTACTAGCTTATCAAACAAAGGATAGAAGTGGTTGAAGAAGATCACTAACCCTTCAAGGAGAATTATAAAATACAGGGATTTGTTAACATTAGGGTCAGCATTGGTTGCCTGGCCAATGAAGACTTAAGATTTGACACAAGAATTTTGATGTAAAGCCACGATTTGATAGAAGAGACCAGCTTTGAATTTAATGTAGATTTAATCAAAATAATTCAATAGAGAAAAAACATTCACCATTAAATATTGTATACATTCTTAAGGGATGAAAACATTCCTATATATAATGATTTGAAGTTCGAAGGTTCCAATTTCTTCATCCATAAGATCAAAACTAAGATTATGATTAAACAGAAATACCCCTATAGGTTGGAGATAAGTTTAGAGATGACCACTCCTAAACAAAATATTTGTTGAGATTTAGGAACCCGAACGCTATCCCCAATTTCTCTGAATACTCAATAGAGGAGATACAAATATCCCAAAATGCCTCTGGATGACAATGAGGAATCTGCTATGGTGAGATTATTGTGACAATAAAATCATGTTTCCTTTGAGTTTTAACCCTATGACAACTCCAACAATCCAAACTAATGAAAAAAGAGGATATTGTGATGTCCCAAGACAAAACTCAGAAGAATGAGCATGTGGTTTGAGAAAGAGAGAGCCAATAAACTTTCGATGATCGACCCAGGTAACAATGATTCACACAAAAATTAAAGGCGAAAGCTGAGAAATGGAGCCCCAAGTTGAAAAGGTGGAAGAATCATATGAGAAGAAAGGGACCACAAGTGAATGCATGGAAATGAGCCAACAATCTCCAAAGTTCCCCAAAATAACGGTCAAGAGCAACGTAAACCAGCTCCACTTTAAATCTTGACAACAAGAATAAAGCAAAGGATGTCTTCTGATGCTACAATCGACTAGATGAGAGGAGTGAATGCAATGTGAAAGGAAAGAATACTCTACCATAATGGTTGAAGGTTCCAACTAAGTTTTCCCAAAGCTTAAGATTCATTTCATCGAAGGGAAAAGACCCCCACTAGGAAGTGACGATAGCCCCCAAGGAAGATGGGAAACAAAACTAGAAGAATACGATGCTTTCCCTGAGAACAAAACCAAAGATATGAGGGTTGTGCTATCCCAAGAAATTCCCCCATTGAAATGGAGAGACCCCTTCATAAAAGAGAATACCACCCAGACGTTACAAGAATCCCTCTATCTACCCATTCTTGGGCATTTTAAGATGGAGGTGGCACGAGCATGGGAATTCCCTTCCCAAATATCGATTCCACTCCAAATTTCAAATTAATTAATTTTTCATTTAAGCCATTCGATGATTTAAATTTCAAATTGATAGCCTTTAATTTATATCATTCCTTTATTAATTTAATGTTAAATATTCACTTGAGGAATTAATATATATATTAGGAGTCGCTTCACTCCACTTTTAAAAAGATATATTAAATTTTAAATTGTAATTATTATATTTATGTAATATTTGATTAATCATTTTAAATCTTCCTCAAAGATGATTAAAGATTTATACATTTTAAATTAGCTTACAAAATAAATAATTATCATAACTTAGTTAAGGCCAAGTTACGACATCGATTCACTGACTTATACTAACTTGAGGTTGATGATAGAATTGATCCTTGTTAGCACATCCTCTCCCTGATGATATTTCCCTTTCTCTCATGGCGTCGACAAATCCTGCATCCACTGACAAGGATTATGGTTTGATCATTCTCAACATTTATATGAATATGCATTTAAATTTTAATCTCATGATCTCATTCAATTTCACATGAACATTAAATTCACTTGCAAAATTAAAGATTGTTATCATCATAGTTAGGATAAATAAAACATCTATGTGATTCTCAATTTCACATTCACATGAAAGTAGTTACTTGCAACTAGCATAATGACCAAAATTCCATTGACATTAACATGTTTGAGTCAAAGGGGATGTAACATGAGTAGCCACCATGTACTCTGCTACTGTCATGGACAAAGCAACTACAGCTTGTCACTTACTCATCCAACTGATTGCACCACCATACATTGTGAACACATAGCCACTGGTGGATCTTCTATTGTCAATGCCACCTACCCAATCTGAATCTAAATATCAAAAAAATACTCACCAAGTGTTGAGGTCCAAAAGGATAACCATCAAAACATAATAAATACTTAGAATTACCCCTCAAATATTTGAACACTCTCTTCATTACATCCCAATGTACTAGTCTAGGATTAGCCATAAACCAACTAAGGACTCCCACCGCTTGGGAAATGTTTGGCCTTGTACAAAGCATAGCATACATAAGATTGCCAAGAACACTCACATATGGTTCTTTGATCATGTCCTCCATCTCAGTAGGAGAATCTAGACAATCCTCCACTAAAAGCTTCATCCCCTACATTACAAGAACAACTAACTGTCTGCTAGTTGTCATTCTGAACCTCTCCAAGACAATATTCACATACTTGTGTTGGCTTCATCAAATCTTTCTGTTAGCTCTATATCTTATGATCCCCATCCCTAGAATATACCTCACTACACCTAGCTCCTTCATCTCAAATTATGTTGACAACTGAGACTTCAAATCTAAAATCAAACTTTTACAATTCCCAAAAAACAACATATCATCTACGCACAATGCAAGTTTATGAGAATGCAACCATTATTAGATTTGTAATAAACACAATGGTTAGAATTAGATCTCAAAAATCCTAATGACAACACATAGGTATCGAACTTTGGGTACCACATTCTAGGAGACTACTTAAGACCATACAAGTACTTTTTCAACTTGCAAACTAGATTTTCTTTACCTTTAACCATGAAATGCTCTAGCTATGACATATAGATCTCTTCCTCCAAGTCACCATGAAGGAACATTGTCTTCACATCCATCTATTCCATTTCTAGATAGTACGCTGCTACAAGTGATAATAGGAACCAGATAGATGTCAGCTTCATGATGTGAGAGAAAATCTCACCATAGTCAATTCCCTCCACCTGAGAATATCCCTTAGTGATCAACCATGCCTTACACTTCTTAGAATTACCATCTAGACCATATTTTCTCTTGAACACCCATTTACATCCAACAAGTTTTTGTCCTTCAAACAAAGTTACTAGATCCCATGTATCATTTGTCTTCAATGTAGCCATTTCTTCATCCATGGATTTAATCTAGGAATCTGCATGACTCAAACCCATAGCCTCTCTAACAGTCTTAGGCTCATCATTGTTAGCAATCAAAGAAAAATTGCAACTAAAATCTAACAATGAATAACCAAATATTTTGAGTGAATATCCAAACCTATCAAGTTGCCGCCTATCTCTGGTAGACCTCTTGAATTGCTAAGGTTGAACTTCTTCTTCTTCTTCATAAATTTTTGAGCTTCTGAAACTCTCTTTATCACCAAGTTCAATAGGAATACATAGTTCTTCTTTCATTGGAGTAACTAGAACTTGAACTACCTCTTTTTGTTTCTCTTCTTTCTCTAGCTACAACTCAACTATAGAAGGTTTCATCTCTCAAAAAATAACACTTATGCTTTAGAGAACCTTTTTTGCCACTATATTCCAAATCTTGTACCCCTTCACAGTAACACCATAGCTAATGAAGATACATTGTAACTGATTTTTTCTCCAACTTATACCTCTTCTCAATTGGAACTTGAGCATAAGCTTGGCAATCGAATACTGTGAGATGTATCATCGAAGTATTTTTACCATACCACACCTCCATGGGTGTCTTATCAACAAGAGATGATGTAGGAGATCTATTGATTAAATAACATCCAGTGGCTATAGCTTTAGCACAAAACTTTTTCTCAAGGCCAGGACTACTCAACATACTCTTATCCCTCTCCATCAATGTCTTGTTCATCCTCTCTATAACTCCCTTTTTTTGTGGGGTGTATGGATTTGTCTTATGTCTCTCAATCCTATTCTCTTTACAATACTTTTCAAACTCTATTGATTTTTTTTTTCTACCAAGGCTTTAAACTCCTTAAATTGACTAAAGACTTCAAAAAAATTTCTGAAAAAATAAACAAATGTCCTACTATAATCATCTATGAAAGAAACAAAATATACATATTTTAAAAATGAAGGAGCATTCACAAGAACAAACACATCTGCATGAACATAGTCCAAAACCCTAGAAGACTTGTGAGAACTAGGGTGAAAATTAGTGCAGTGTTGTTTTCCATAAACACAATGTTCACAAAATTTAAACTCAAAATTACAATCATCAAGACTTTCAACAATGATCTTAGATTTCAGCGCTCTAAAACCCTTCTCACCAATGTGACCAAGTCATTGATTCCATAGGATTGTCTTCTCTGTAGGAAGCTTCATTTCCAAGGAATGAACACCCTTAGGTACCCAAAATGTATGACCATCAAATGTAGCTACTATAAATTTCTCTACTCAATTTGATGGTGAGAATGAAGAATCTAGAGATTTCTTCTTTGGTTTGTTAGTAGAATTATTGCACTAAACCGTACATGCATCCAACTTGAACAAGGTGTTGATCTGAACACATAACTCCTCTCATCATATTGCATCCTCCACTAGAGAAAACAACTTGCACTCCCACACCATTCAGTTTATTCACAGAAAGTCAGTTTCATGCCAAACCCAGGATATGGAATACACCATCAATCATTTTTACTCTTCCATTAGGGAATCTAATTTTTACTCTTCTAGGACCAATGATCTTCAGGTGAGAGTCATCACCCATATATGCCTTCCCACTATCATATTCTTCATTATTTGAAAACCAACCTCTATGAGAGGTCATGTAGAAGGAAGCACTTGAGTCACATCTTCTGATGCATGCATTGGCAAAGCTGCAAAAAGTGCATCTATGTCATCTTGAGAGGATTCAACTTAAAATTCAACTTATAACTTCACATGTTCACTCAGTTGACAATTCCATTTATCAATTATATTGATTCAATTTACACAATTTTCCATTGAGACAACTTATTTTATTTAATCTCTATTACATCCATTACTACTCTTGTCACAAATGCTCAGTTCCAACTTATGCTCAACATACACATTGTTCACTATCTTTGAAATCTATTTTCATTTTAATTTATTTGTAAGAACTCTTGATCTCAACTACTCTCTGATTTTCAATCTAATGTAACCCCCTACCATTCTCCTGTGTTCCCCCTTCCAAGCTACTTGCATGGTCCTTCAAAATACTCTTCCTTCAGGATCTACATAGCCTCTACAAATTCATTTGTTTTTCTTTACTGCACACCATTCGTTTCAGCCTCTTGCAACCTCTAGTAACTCAACATGGATTGAATTTCTCTATGATTCACCACTTTTTCTCCCACGTAGCCCTTCATCTTGTTGTTATCTATAATTTTTAAATGAATTTCAGCCTCTTCATGCTGAGCTCAACCCTCATACATTTTAAAACTGTATTCATTTTTATTCTTTTTATATGTAGCCTCCCTATCATGTTCCCTCTTTGTGTACCCCTCTCCCCCCCCCCTCACCCTCACCCTCACCCTCACCCTCAACCTTCCCTTCACAAGTAATTAACTTTCAGTCATATTTTTTAATCATTTGTAACCCCTATGCTGCCACTTCCTTCCCTCCCAACAGCTCCTTGTGACTTCTTGTGTTGGAACACCCTCATTTCTCCCCCCCTCAATAGGTAGGCAAGGGATCCCTTCTCAATTTATCTACAATTCTTTTGTTTTATCTAAACTCCCAAACTGTCTATTTCTAGCTGCAACCCTTTGGCTTCTTCTTGCATAATTTATTAGCATTCAAAAAAATCAAATTGCCATATGAAATGGCTAAACCTCTCTCTTTTTTTTTTTGTTGTGCATTAGGTTTATTCTTTAAACTTCTTCATGATATTTACAATAAATTTTAATTGTATTTAAATTATTTAAAATCATAAAATGGTTTTTCTTACTAACTTCTTCAAATCAATGGAACCACTTCCATATACTAGAAAAATAAATTTTCATTTTTTTCCTTTACCTTCAATGCTCGATAAATGAAAAACTAAAATATTCAAAATTCCAATGAAATTCCTATAGATGGAGCTTCAAAATGTTTAACATAATATGACATTTGTCAATTTGTGATAAAAACATCATCCAATTTCTCCCCCAGTTGACTACCAAAATTGGATTAAACTATGTATATCATGAACAAACATCAAAACTAAAACAAAACTCAAAATGAAACATTTTTTTGGTTGACGTAGGATTGTGCATTTTCCCATGATGCTCATGTATCACACACAATGGGTATAAATTTTGTGAGCATAGGCTCACATGATAGAAAACCAGGAAACTGTTGCTAGACTAAAATACTTCCACTAGAGAGATTATGGTGAGAATTCTTGCTATGTCAATGTGCAAGATTGATTGATGATTAAATTGATGCAAATGTACAAGATGAGGCTTGCTTATAAAAGGAAAGCATGCACAACCCTAAACCTAACTTGAGCTACAAGATAGCTCAATAAGATAAGGATAATAAAATGCAACCTAGCACTTAAATAAAAGCCTAAGTAAACTTATGAAGATGTAATTAAATAGTTATTTACACCAACACCCCCCCATAAGTGCAACTTAGGGAGAAGATTATAATGCAAACTACTATGGGTCCTGGCAACTAGGCCATGTTAGGTACCCATTTACAGATGCAAATGAAATGCAATCTCTCATAAAGCAGAGAAAAGGGGAAAACCCAGTGGGAAGAAAACCCCTCTCCAAAAGAGAGAAAAAAAGCATGATGAATGCAAACATGATGTATGGAGGACTCAATGATTCCCCAAAAGAACTACATCCATCATGAATATACAATAAATTACCCCCCCATAAGAGGGAAGTAATGAGATAAGATATCCCCGACATGTTGAAGAAGCTCCAAAGCCAATGAAGAATGCCTAAAAAAAAAAGATGACCCAATGTCTGCAAGCAACACATCTTCCCTTGGGAAGAAACAAATCCATAAGCTGATGAAGAAGCCACTCCATATCCAACTAAAAAGAGGAAGAATGAATTCTCAACATGTATGCCTATGAAAGCTGAGTAGGAGCCTCCAATCTTGAATGAGCCACAACATAATCATGGTCAACCACAACCAAGAAACATGACAAATCAAGTGATGGAGGAGACTCGTGAATATCAATCTCCAAAGACAAAGAAGATGGTGTAACAGTTGTGCTGAAACTGTCATCAAAGAGGAGAGAAATCCCCTCAAGTGTGTCCTCCAAATCTATAATATGAGACTCTAGGAACAAGGTAGAAATCCTTGTCAAATAATCATCCCACAAAGCAAGATCTGAAAAACTATGATTATCCTGCTGAATAGAAGCAACAATGGCTGAAGAAGTAGGAGGTGGAGGTGTAGGAAGCTCAGCACAGGTCTCTAAAATACCAAGGTGTAGATGACCAAACTTCTCCTCACTAATATGGGTCACACTCAATGGAGTGTGTGATGCAGTCAAAGGAACATTATCAGCTTCTGAAGCAAAATGTGAAAAAGAATATACTCGAGATGAATGATCAACCATCCTGATTGCAACAATATCCCTAGTCTCCAAGTCCCTTATATACACCCTATCAAGAGTGAACTCAACTGTTTTACCTTGACCCCCATGAGTAATTTGATAAATAGAAAGGAGATTAGTGGTCAAAGAAGGAACACAAAGCACATCATTGAAAGTCCCTTCCCCAATACCAATAGAACCCTTCCCACTTACTGTCGTGAATGTATTGTTACCCATCAGAATGTGAGGTGAATTACAAGGCTCAAAAGAAGAGAACATTTCCTGTGAAGATGCCATATGATGAGATGCCCCTAAATCATGAAGTCATCCTTGAGAATTAGGACTTGTAGAGGCTAAGAGTGCATGCCCTTTCATGTTATGTAACCCAGAAGTGGATGTTGTGTTCTTTGACTGTGATGATGAAGAAGAAGTAGAAGACACCGATGAGGGCAGTTGAATGTTATTCTTTTAAAGAAGGTGGGTGAGTTCATCAATATTCTTATTATAACATCTATGCTCATCATGTCCTAACCTTTTGCAATATGCACATTTGGACTTCTTTTTTTTTGATGATTCCTCTTTTGAAGAGGATGAGGACTCAAGAGTGCCATGTGAAGGAGAATCTTTACCTTGCTCATTTGACTTGGTTTCCTTTTTGTGTTTCTTTCCTTTGCCACTTGAAGCCTTTGTATCATTCGCAATAAGAGCTTGAGATGTTAAAGACTTCAATGTACCCATGTGCATCAACTTTGCTTGTTCCGTTGTGAGCTGTGCAGCAAATTCATTAAGAGAAGGAATTTTATATGTATCGCCAAGAGTATCCATTGTAGCATAGAAAGTAGAGACAAACACAAAATATGAAGAACCAAGCTTAGCAAGAATAGAAAGTATCATCTGTTCATCCTCTTCAACAACCCCACATTTTGATAACTACAATCTGAGAGAGTTGAGCTTAGAGAAAAAGTCTTCAATATTGTCAAAATCTAAAGGATTAAGACCCATCAGTTCATTTTCCAACTTAAATTTCCTTAGCTTGTCTGGCTTACCAAAGAGGCTCTCTAAAGTAGTCCAAAATTCATGAGGATGTGTGCAAGACTCAACATGATATCTTAGATCTAGAGAAATGGACAGAAGAAGATTACCAAGAGCTTCATCTCTTCTATCAAACCATTTTCTTTTCTCTTTTGCTCCCTGTGGTTCTGGATCTTGACCAAAAGTAATTCGTTGTAGCTTCAACTTTAACAGTAGTAACTCCATCTAAGATTTCCACTCATGATAATTAAATGGAGTTAGAAGTGCAACTTTTGGAAAATCCATGATGAGAAAAGAACAACTATTCCTGCACAAAATCACAAAGCAACTCCTTTGTCATAGCTTCAGAGGTGAAAAATCGCTGCAAAAAATCTTGGGGCTGAATGTTGGTTGGCTTTTTTATTTGGAAATGAATAAGTTTTATAAAAGACTTTTTAAAAATCTCCAAAAAAAACATCATTTTTTTTGTTAAAAATAGAAAGCATTTTTTTTACAAAAATCTTGCCCTCCTTTTTAAAAAAAAACTAACCAAAATTAAGGAAATATTGCCATGCAAAAAATCCCAAAAATGTGGGCCTTACAAAAGTTTTAAAAGTTTTAAATATAGAAAACAATGTTTAAAATCTTGCAAAGTACCATCCGCCGACAGAGGATATGATGCAAATCTGTCTAGTGAATAAGATTTGACAGCCAATTTGAAGGAAGATACACCGATCGATGGAGAGTACTCGTGGATTTTGAATGAACTGGGCAACCCACATACAAATGACAAGTACCCATGACAGAGAACGAGCCAGTGAACTTGTTGGTATATTTGGAGGATTGATGCTGAATATATTTGATGATGTTAGCCCTGCGACGGATAGCGGATAAGACTCTTATGATAGCCGAGTACAATGATGCAGAGATTTAACCAGTTGGTTGGATGTGACGCTGAGAAGAAACCATGCCAATGAGCAACCGGTACCCTTAGACCACCGATATAATGTCGATTAAAGAGCTCATACCACTTGATAAGATAGGATCAAATGCAACATATGAGATTGTTGGCAAAACCTAGTTGGAGTACATCGGCCGACAGTATTTCGACAATGTAAGGAATATGTGCCACAGACAGCCAACTGAAGTCTTAGCAGTGACCAGTTAAGAGGTTGACCCAATAGTGACTAGGGGATGAGAGATAGCAGCCGGAATGGGCAACAAATTAGCTGATGGAAAAAGCTTCCTACAACCAACAAGGACTGATTTGACACCTGCGTGGACAATGATGCAAGCAAAGAATATCCACAAAAATACCACCGAATCCCACAAATAATTTTTGGATAAATATTTCCTGATAAAATATAAAATATTTGTGCCCCAAAATATTACAATAAGTGTAGAAATATTTTTACCAAAATATTTTGCAAAAAATGGAAAATCATACCGCACAGGCGTTGTCCCAGCAAAACTTTTTTAGCCTCAAAAATAACTTTACCCAAAATGGACAAATTTATAGTCAAAATTCATCTGCGGAGCCTTCTGATCTCAATCGTGAGGCTATTGAAACCCCAATCTGCACCTAGCAAAAAAATTCAAGACAAAATAATAAAACCCTCAGATACGAGGAGTCTGCAACCTTGGAAGCTCTAATACCATGATAGAAAACAAGGAATCTATTGCTAGACTAAAATACTTCCACTAGAGAGATTATGGTGAGAATGCTTGCTATGTCAATATGCAAGATTGATTGATGATTGAATTGATGCAAATGTACAAGATGAGGCTTGCTTATAAAAGGCAAGCATGCACAACCCTAAACCTAACTTGAGCTACAAGATAGCTCAATAAGATAAGGATAATAAAATACAACCTAGCACTTAAATAAAAGCCTAAGTAAACTTATGAAGATGTAATTAAATAGTTAATTACACCAACATCACAAAGATGGAGTTGTTCAGTACTCGAACTACTCTTCGAGGTTGAATGCAACCTGTAGCAAACTCCATCACTGTCCAAAATTCCCAAGTTATGTCTTCTTCCTCTTTTTCCAAAACTTCTCAAAATCACACACCATCTCCCTCTGACAACATTACATTCTCTTCCTCCTCCCGCTCATGGAATCATGTCCACCAAACCCCGACCTCCTCTGACAAATGTTCTCTATTCTCCTCTTCTCCTTTGTGGAATCCATTCCACCTCTAACTGTCTACCTCAACCAAAAAAAACCTACAACATCTTCCACAATCTCTACAAGAAAATATGTACCATTTAGAACATGCTCTTGTTCTCTATCCATCTCTCCTTCTACCATTTCATCTGAAAAATAAAATAACATCATAAAACTAATTTAACTCATCTCCATTCACAATTGCAACATTGAATTTCACTACAAAATATTCCACATCCTTGTTAGCTACAACCTTTCATCTTTTCCTTTCACAACAACAATGAGCTTTGACATCCAATCTTCCTCAATCACCAACATTTGTGTGAACATATAATTATCTTTGCCATTCACTTGAACCTCTTCATTGCTCATTTCATTCTTTTCTTCCTTTTCCTCCATGCCTTCCTCATGGTATGTCTTCACTATAACTTCTTGGGTAGGGGTTTCTCTCACATCTTCCATTGTCCATCTCAACCTGCTGTCCTCACTCTCTTTCTCACTCCTTCCTAATTTCCTCTCATCTTTTCTAATATTCTTCTCCAATTTATGGATTCTCACCTTGATCTTCTCCACTTCCTCACAGACTATATGTCTCATCTTCTTGAACTTCTCATTTTCCACCTCTCCTAAAATTTTTCCCAAAACAAATTCCACATGAGTCTCCTCATGAACCATCCCATATTTTGGTCTACAATCTTCCACAATTCTCACCTCATGAAATCTTCCTTCACAATCAATCTACAAAACAAATTATTTCATGACTTAAAGCTCTCTTGTTACTTAGGACTCTTCTTACCTACAACAACCCATGAGCTTCTTCTCTACTTCTTTCATACTCTTCTCTACCCACATGTTCTAGTACAGACTGCCTCATGTTTGATGGTCTATTCACATGCTTAGAGCACCTTTCTTTAATACCAATTGATGCAAGAGGATAGTCCTCTACTAGAACATACAACACAAAAACACAAACTTTACTTAAAACATCAATTGCAAAAATACCATTCAACTTATAACCTTACACATTCACTCAATTGGAAATTCAATTTATTAATTATACCGATTCAGTTTAAACAATTTTCTATGGAGACAAATTATTTTATTTAATCTATATTATATTGATTACTACTCTTCTCGTAGATGCTCAGTTCCAACTTATGTTGAACATACACATTATTCACTATCTTAATTTTATTTTTTTAATTTTAATTTATTTCTGAGAACTCATTTATGTCATTTATGCCCTAATTTTTAGTCAATGCGGCCTCCTACGATTCTCATATGTGCTCCCTACCAAGCTACCTATGTGATATTTTAAAATACTCTTCCTTTAGGCTCTACACAATCTCTACAAATTAATTTGTTTTTCTTTACTGAGAACCATTCATTTCAACCTCACGCAACCTCTAGTAACTTAGCATGGATTTTATTTCTGTAATTTTTACCCCTTATTTTCCCATGCAACCCTTCATCTTGTTGTTATCTATAATTTTTAAATGAATGTTGACCTCTTCATTCTGAGCACAACCCTCATACATTTTAAAACTATATTAATTTTTTTCTTTTTTGTAAGTAGCCTCCATATTCTACTCCATCTTCATGTTTCCCCTCCTCATACTACCCTTCATAAGAAATTAACTTTTGAACCATCAATTTTGGGGAGTGCTATGTACTTCTCTTACACTCTTAGGGGTTTTAACCTAAAAGGAGAGAGATCGAACACAAAAATTGAGGTGGTTCACTAAAATTAAGGAATGTATGATGTAAGTATGACTAAATGCATTGATCTAAATGAAGCTAATTGATAAAATTGATGGAATATGAAAGCAAAACTAATGAGATATGCAATGTTTGAAAACATAGTGTGATATGCATAAATGAACTAGAAATGAATACAAACTGCAATAGATGGATGAAACAGAAAGTGTGCACCTGAGATATTGATGAAGAGTGGAAATTACTTTGAAAATGTTGTTGATCCCAATTTTTAGGTGTGGTGGGACTCATTCGCCATTCTGGATGAATTAGTCCTAAATCAAGGAAACTATTCTAGAGCCCATTTCAACAAATGGATATCAAAAAATGTAGAAAACCAAAATTAGGACTAGTAATGTGACTCATTCTCCACCCATGGTGAATGAGTCCACTTTTAAATTTTTGAATATTCAAAGGTAGAAATAGGAGCCTTTGGTTTACACTTTTTGCTTATTCAAGTGTTGAGTTCTGAAACTGTCAAATTCTGGCCTGAAGGTGACTTTTTGTGGGTATTTTGACTTATCCAATGAAGAGATGACTTGAAAAAAATTTCAATGCAATATTCAATGATTTATAGGTCTCCAAGATGTCTAAATTTACAAACACATAAGACAAGAAAGAGAAATGTTGGATGTTAGAGCATGGGGGTTTGCCTTGGTCAAACCCCTTTGTAGGTAATTAAACCAAAATGATGAAAGAATGTAATGAAGCATGAAAAAATGAATTTAATACCTTTCCATGAAGATTGATCTTGAATTCCTATAGCAAAACATGAAGAACCTACCCTTGAATGTCCTTGAAAGCTATCATGATGACTTGCAATGATGAAACCCTAACCTGCTTGGCTTGATGGAGAAGATAAATGATGAATGAATGATAAGAGATATGTGAATGAGTTAAGAGATGTGGGTATGTGCAAGATCATCATGGAAAAAAATAGGCCTTAAGTGGCAAATTTTTTTAAAAAATCAGAGTTAGACAACTTGACATTAAAATTTGAACAAGTTATCTATATTATTTCTAAAATATGTAAGAACAGAATTTGTAGAAAATTGAATATAGTTTCTAAACTACTAGGTTTGTTTAAAAAAAAAAATCTATTAGGTGAAAATTTGAAATTTCAATGCAGTAGTACTTAAATTTTAGGGAAAAAATAAGAAGTAGGTGTTTGTCTGACCACCCTAATCACAATAAAATGATAATATTTTTTTATAAGATTTTAGATATAAGTAGAGGACTCATGTCTCAATGTGATGCATATTTTTCTGTAATTTTTTTCCAAGTAAATAATTAATTATGATTTTTTTATTACAAATTTTAAAATATATAAAAAACTCCTATGTCTGACCACCTTAACTTGGTCAAAAATTCATGAAATTCAATTTTTATTTTTTTAATCCTATAGTATATCAAGCATAGAATTTGACACATGTTTTGGATTTAAAAAATGTGATATTGTTTGAAAGCTATAAATGTTTCTTAATCAGCCTATCAATCAGAACTTTAGTCATAATTTGAATAGAAAATAAATAATAATTACTTATTATTTATTCAAAGTAAAGCATAATTTATATTGGTAGAAATTTGAGAATCTCCTTTAAAAACCCTTTTTGTTTCATCAATTTTGGGTAAAAAAATTTTCTTCAACCACATACCCATCATATTGCCACTTTTTTGCCCATCATGATCCTGCACATACCCATGTAAATTAAGGTTTAGAGATTTGGTTTTATAGGAGATTCTCCTAATTTTCCTGTAGATTGGATCCCTAAGGTGGACATGAAGAAAAATAAAACTTAAATTCCAAAATTTCCCAACAAAAAGCAAAAAATGGCCCAAATGGGACTCATTCGCCACCTTGGATGAATTAGTCCCAACTAGCAGGGACTGATTTGCCACATATGGGGAATTAGTTCTAGAGGGGCCCATTTTCTAGCTGGCTTGCTAGGAAGTAAGGAAATAAGGTTTATATGATGACTTTGTTAGATATTTCATTAGTTATTTCCTTGGGATGCACAATATGGGATCATAGGGGCCTATTAGTGATTATGTGTAGGTCAATTAGGGTTTGGGAAACATAATTCAATGTGAAAGTGTTATTAAATACAATTTAAAATATCAAAATGAGGTCCACTTAGCCTAGAAAGGCACAATATCCAATGTGAATGTGTAGGATAGATTACAACACTTGATTAACATTAAATTTAATTCAAAAACCTTCTAGATTAGTGCGAGAATTTTATTAAACACTTTATATAATGTTGAATTAGGGAGAAATGTGTCCATGAAGTCTAGAGAGGCATGAAAGTATTTTACAACACTTTACAACACCTTTACAAGACATCAAAAAATGTATTTGTAAGGGTCCAAGAGCTAGTATGGATGTGAAAATGGGTATGTGCATGATCATCATGGAAAAAATAGACCATTAAGTGGTGAAATATTAAAAAAAATCAGAGTTAGGCAACTTGACATAAAAATTTGAATAAGTTATCTATATTATTTCAAAAATATGTAAGAATAGGATCTATATCAAATTGAATTTAGTTTCTAAACTACTAGGTTTATTTAAAAAAAATATATTTGGTGAAAATTTGAAATTTCAATGCAATAGTATTTAAATTTCAGGGAAAAAATAAGGTGTCTATCTGACCACCCTAACCACAATAAAATAATAATATTTTTTTATAATATTTTAGATATAAGTAGAGGAATCATGTCTCAATGTGATGCATATTTTTTGTAATTCTTTTCCAAGTAAATAATTAATTATGAATTTTTATTACAACTTTTAAAAAATATAAAAACTCATATGTCTAACCACCTTAACTTGGTCAAAACTTCATGAAATTCACTTTTTTTAATCCTATAGTATTCAAAGCATAGAATGTGATGCATATTTTAGATTCAAAAAATGTGATACCGTTTGAAGGCTATTGATGTTGTTCAATCAGACTATCAATCAAGACTTTAGTGATAATTCAAATAGAAAAACTAATAATAATTATTTATTAATTTCAAAGTAAATCATAATCTATATTGGTGGAAAGCTGAGAATCTCCTTTAAAATCACTTTTTGTTTCATTAATTTTGGGTAAAAAAAAGTCGTCAACAACATACCCATCATATTGCCACTTTTGGACCCATCATGATCCTACACATACCTAAACACATCACAAAACTAAATCAAGGCCTTATTAAGTCTAATTTATCATCAATTATTCTCCAAATCAAGCAAGTTTCCTTTTCTCTATGGTACAACTTTCAATCAATTTTCTTTTATCATTTGTAGCCTCTATGCTACAACTTCCTTCCCTTGTAGCCCCTCCTAATGACTTCTTCCTACACTACCACACCCTCCTTTCTCCTCCCTCAATAGGTATAAGATCCTTTCACATTTGATCTAAATTTTTTTGTCTTATTTAAATTCCCAAAAGTTTTGTTTCCAGCAGTGACCCTTTGGCTTCTTCCTACATATTTTATTAGCATTGAAAAAAATAAAATTTCCATATGAAATGGTGGCCCTTTCTCTCTCTATCTCTTTTTTTTGTTGTGCACTAGGTTTATTCTTTTAAACTTCTTCCTATGATCTTTCAAAAAAAAATTATTTTATTTCAATTTCTTTAAAATCATCAAATGGTTTGACTTGCTAATTTTGTCAAATTAATCAAACCCTGCCCATATACTCAAAGAAATAAAAATTTATTTATTTTCCTTCACCTTCAATGCTAGATAAATGAACAATTAAAATATTCAAAATAGCAATGAAATTCTTGTAGATGAAGCTTCAAAATGTTTAAAAAAATACATGACGTTTGTCAATCTATGACAAAACACCATCCAATTTCTCCCTCAATCAAATACCAAAAATGGATTAAAGTGCATACCATGAACAAGTGCCAAAATTAAAACAAAACTTAAAATGAAACATTTTTTTGGTTGACAGAGGATTATGCATTCACCAGGGATTCTCTTGCATCACTGACAAATAAGGAATATAATAATGGAATTTACAATATGATGTAGGCACCAACGTACTAGAGACACCAATCTACAATTGCATTAATAGACACTAACCTACTAGAGACACAAATCCCAATACAAAGATCAATATAACAAGTAGAACACCAGTCCTACCAAATTACAAAGACAAGGTTTGTGGATTTCAAATGTTGTCAAAATAGCTTGTAACACAAGGTCTAAAATTTACTTTAGACACTCTACCACTTTGCTTATGCTCTTCTAATTATGGCACTCAATTGAGATGCAAATATCCTTGAATAAGTCTAGCTCACAAGATAGTTCCCTTGTATATTTATTCACCACCTTTTCTTCAATTATACTTCACATTATGTATTTGCACAAATGTATGATGATTATATACTTGACTACAATAACACTACTCCATGTCGTGTAGGGATCAAAAATTAACCAAGATGACATAAGGTGGACCTAAATTCAAATTACATGGAATGTGTAATAAGTTGGTCCTAAATAAAATTTTATTGCTACCAAAATAACATAATGCCATGAACTTCCCCAAGAACCTTAAGTTAGACCTATCTTAACACTCTACATTACTGCTAGGTACCACATGCTACTAGCCATTACTACACAGTTATAGAACACCAATTGATTGAAAAATAGATAGAAAGAACCTTCTGCCACTTTAAAAAAATTGCATGCTTAATATATCTTCCAAAAACTCTAGAATATGACATAACATGTGTAGGCATTCTCTCTTTTCAAACCGCAAAGAAAACATTTAGCTAGAAGAGAAAATAGACCATTACAATCTTTCTAGAGAAAACACTCTACTTTGATAAACTAACTTTTGACATTTTGGTATAGAATTATAGATTATTTCTATCATAGTGAATGGATGCATGCTTGATATTGCAAGCATACTATATTCATTATGATTCACACATATCTTCTGATATCCAAGTATGATGCTTTTAATTTTCACTCTTCAACACATACTACATGTAGTGTAGGAAAATGTATCCCTTTACATTTTCACACTTGTTTGCGCCCTCCTTGCTAAAAATGACTTCTTTATGCCCTAATTGGTCCTATTTTGCATCCACAAGCCTTATTTAATGAGTTTCTCTAAGGATAATCCCAAAATTTATTAAATGACCAATTATAGCTCATGTTTTTGGGTTGTGTGTTCTAGATCTAGTGATCTAGGACTCATACACCACCTTGGGCATGGGGGTCTCACCTAGGTTTCAGGGCTTGATCCTTAATATTGCATTGAACCTAACATTTCTTGAAGTTTGTGTCCAAAGTTTAAGCTACTAGGACTCATATTCCCCAACTTACATATTAGTCCTATTTTATCTTCGACCTATTTTGAATTCAATTCTTTGTGGGATTTTATTCTACTAGATTTGATATTGGCTTGTAGTGTTGTAATTTTGAAAAATTTGGCATAAACAAGTATAAATACAAGGTTATTTCACATAATTTCTCCTAGCAAGTTTACAAGTCATCTTAGCAATTCAAGTATTCAAGAATTATAGAAAATTTATGATCAGGAGTGATTACAAGATCATTCAAGAGAAAATTATCAAGTATTTGGAGTAGCATTCAAGATTCAAGCATCATGTCAAAGTCATCATGCATCATGTGTGTTTGTGAGCTAACATTTGTGATGTAGGTTTTAATGATTCAAGCAAGCATTCAAAGAAGTTATCTCATATCAGGCTCAAGAATCAAGATCCACATCCATTGGATCTATTTCACACAAGATTGTAACCTTTGTTTCAAGGGGTTTTTGAGTTGTAATATTGCATTTTTCATTCATCATCCCTTCATGCTTTTCTATTTCATTTCAAGGTTTAATTATGAAAACGGGGTTTGACCAAGGAAAACCCCTATCCACTAGCAAATAAATATTTTTCTCTCTTGATGTGTGTTTGCAGATCTAGGTGTTTTAGAGATTGAAGATCCTTTGAAGACAAAGTTGCAATATTGAAGAAATCTATCCAAATTGTCACGAAGTTTTCATCCTCAAGAAAAATCACCTACAAATTGGAATTCAGACTTTTAAGATATGAATATTGGACAAGATGAAAGCTACAGAAGATCACTCGAGGCTACATAAGTTATAATCAAACCCTAATACTAGGATAAATCACCCCTCTAGGTGTATGAGTCCAAATATACCTCATTTCTACAATTTTCCATAGATCCTGGTTTTTCAATAGAAAATTTTAGAATTTGCCCGGATTCTAGGAGTAGGACTAAATCACATAGTTTGGTGTATGAGTCCTAGTGCACATCAGAAACAATGAATTTTAGGGCTTTCAGATCTTTCTTATTCATCTCAAATCCTCTAGGTAATTTTTTGTATCTTTCTATTTAGTGATCTGATTTCATATTCTAAGTTTCCAGGGTTTAGTGTATTCATGTTTACATTTCTCTTTAGAAGCTTCATTTAATGGTGAACCCCTTATTTTAATCACACATATGGAAACCTCCCTAGTTATTCTTCCCGTAATTGAGTAGCTTGGTGTGGGGATCTTGTTTTCCTAATGAAGTGAAATGCAAAATAGGTCCCCTAATTGTTCCATTTCCTAAAAGGTGGAACATCCCATTTCCTTCCATTTCTTTTTGGTGAACACGACATTTGGAATTATTGATCATCAAAGCTTGTGCCTCTCCAACATTCTTATGGGAAATTCAGTGAGTGGGGGGCTAATTTTCACCTCACTGAATACCTCTGATATTTTTATAAAAAGTTGTCTCTTCTTTGGGTTTTGGAGAAAAGGGTAGAAGAAAATGTAAACATCAAACATAAAAATGACAATGTGCCAAATATTTTACAATATTTCAAACCCAATATTTCCTATGAGTGATATAATTAGACACAAAATGCCACAAGCCTTCATTGTTGGAAAGAGAACAAACATCAAAGGCTAACAACAAGCACAGTGCAGACTTTCAAATCTTCCCACAAGCCTTGTTCATTAAGGTATGATCAAACACAAAGATTTCCAAGGTTAATGGAAAAATGTTTAAAAATTGCATAAAATCTCTCTCCTAATACAACACAATATAAAAAAACAACAACCCTTCAGAAAATAGAGAAGCCTACTAACATAATCCAATTTTCACAAATTATTATCCTACCATATAAGCCTACAACATGGAAACCAATAACTTAAACTATTTGAATTCAGCTTGCTTGACACAGTGTTTTATTTAGAATAATAACATAAAGAAGGAAAGGTTGATAAATGCCATACATGCACAGTCTCAAAGATTTCTTCTAAAAAATTCATGCTTAAATATCAAATGAACTTAAAAGTAGAGGTTGGATGCTAATCCAATAATAGTTTGAGTATAAACAATATAACATACCAGAGAAAAATAGTTTTGCAACTCTACTTCTGAAAATAGTTCTTAAAACCTAAGAAAAATAAAGAAACTTTTTTGTAGCAAAGGAAACTAAAACTTGGAACCAACCCTTTCCTTATATTGCTACTTCTCGTTTATAGCTACAGAAAGAATAAAACACTACCACAACATGGAAGTAATTACTACCAGGTGTTGGAATTTGATAGCACATGATCTGATCATAGATCTTTAGTTAGGTCACAACAATATTTTCTCATTAATTCTCAACTTCTACATTAATGCTCTTTAGATATTTAGCAAAGATACTTATATGAAAATGATCAAATTCTAGAAAACAACCTAGAAAAAGTCTAGTTGACTAGCCATGTAAGCCAGTAGCACTGACTCAAAGCTTCCATCCTAAAAATCAAAAAGAGATAGCAAGCTCTGACAAAATCCCAAAAAAAGTTCTTTACAAAAGAAAAAAATTCTTGCCATGAAGAGATGATCTGTCAAATAGGTGGAAATTCTCAAACTCGTGAATATAGCTCCTCGAAAAAATCCCTGATGAGTTGACACATGTCCTAAGTGCTTCCCAAAAGGAAGGAAAAAAATGAAAGCCACACAACCACTATTTGGTGCATTACACATATTTCTGATAGCTTTAGTTGAGCGTGGACACATCCAAAGGCAAAAACATATACAAGCTAAAAATCAAAATGATTGAGGAAAAAATGCTTCATAGTTCTGGCGACTCATAGAGGTTCATCGCTTGTGGAGACATGAACCTAGGCCTCTGGTAGTTCCTGCAGTTTGAGGAAAACAAAATGTTGCACCTCCCAATCTACATCTATTAGTTGGATGAGAGTATCGATGTGCCAATATGCCTTCTCTAGCTTGAAAACTTCTTTGAAAGAAAAAAATCCCCATTGGGAAGAAACTGCCCCAACGTGATAATAAAGTTGAGAAAGAGGAAAGATCTTGCACTTAATATCATCAGCCATGGGTATCACACTTGAACCCAAGAGTTTTGTAGAAGTTTGGACTTTACGTCGAATCGCATCTATGGCCTGCTCAACTATCAACACATCTCCATATGGTGAAGGAAGAGGAGGTAGCCCAAAGTCAACTAGAATGCCAAAGTCCTTGATTTCATTGACCCACTTGTTTAGCACTGTCTGAAAATCCTTGCACCTCGTTGCGACTTTGTGGTAGTTGATGATCTTGTTTTCTTTGATAGAGGGGGCTCTTCAATCGACAATCCATGCACTTTTCACAGCCTTATCAGTGGATAAACAAAACTTGGAAATCAAGCTTTGTGATTTTGCTAGTTGGGTAGAACATATTTGTATAAATTTATTGGCCATCAAGCCAACCTTCATATTTAATTCCTGAATGCCCCTTAAGAATTGTAAAGTAGGCTTGAGAATGGAAACAACAACTATGATCCACTCCAAATGTGTAGATATTAGCTTCTTCATTATCGAGAGGGTCCTAGATCGTCATCCAACATCTAGCTCCAAGTTAAACTAAGCCTCTCTTGCTCTTATGTATTCCTCCATTTGAATTCTTTCTCTAAGGGAATTTGTCAATTCTGAGCTTAGTATTTTGATCTCCTATTTTGACTTTTTTGCTTCCACATGGGCCTTCTAAAGATCATCAGAATTTTGAGATTAGGCACCGTCCAACTCTTTTCTCATGTCTTCTTGAGCATGCCTGTACTTTATATTTGTTTGGTGCTTAGTAGCCAACTCATCTTTCAATTTTTTAAGTTCAACATAAAGTTGAACCTATTCACCCTAAGCATCCACAAGCAACTTAGATGTTTCCCCTTGCTAACTTGGTATTTACCTTATGTGGGTCATCTCAACATCTCTAGCTCAGATCTCGTTTGCTACCTTCTCATTTTTTCCTTCACATTTATCAACTCTGACTCACGCTTCTTCAATTCTTTTCCCAGCCTCTCGTAATCCACATATACCACTTTTTGAGTGTCGTTAGCTAGGACCACTTTGTCGTATGGGAAATTTTTGTTCAAATCTAGGCCTATGGCTCTAATGTGATAGTTTTTTTCAATTCATGGTAGTGATTAGCAGAGAGTTTCACTCTTCATTGAAGCAAGCTTCAATCTTGTTGGTGGCTAGAAGCGCGTAATTCTTTAATAGTAGTTTTTTTTCTTTTTAACCTGTTAGACTTACTTGTTTGCATCAAAATGGTCTTGGAGACTCTGATGGGTATTAATGCTTCTTGATTCAATGGAAGCACTAGGAGGGAGACCAAAAAGGGTGACAAAATGAGAAAATTTGGATGCAAGAGCATGCGAGGAAGCAAAAGGGAGCACTTTCATGGAAAAAGGAGAGATACCAAATTGAGATTGGGCAGGGGAAAATCTAGTTAGGGTGAAAAGAGAAATGAGGGGATGGAGAGGTGCCCTCCCAGAAGCAGATGAACTGGGAGTGACAGGAAACATAAAAATTTATACTCTTTCAATGGGGGCCCTTGACATGGTGATCAAAGAATCAATAGCAACCAAAGAAAAAGATGCTCATTTGGTGCACAGGGTAGTTTTGGAAGATTCACTAAAAATTGTAGGGGTTGTATTCAAGACTATTAGCTTAGGGTATGAGGATATAGGATTCCTTTCCACAAAATGGGGAAGAGGAGTAACCAAAGATACAAAGGAAAGAAGAAGAGATAGAGAAAAACTTACCTGGGCTGTGGTGGTGGGAATATTTTTTAGGAAAAACTTTGCTTCTTCTCATCGGGCTGACACATTGGGTGCACCTAGATCATGGACCCGTCTTCTTTTTGCACAATTAGAACTCGTACATTCTGATCCTCTGGCGGCTGATCCCTTATAAACATATCCTTCAATGACCATAGGGGAACCTCTTGGGGACCGTTGGGTCCTTTTTCCTTTTCTTTAGGCATTGATGAAGGACGTGGCTTGTGTGTCCCTTTGCTTCAAGCCTCTCTGACTATACGATTCTCGAGGACAAAAATCACAACGTGGAATTCACTCCTTTTCAATCTCATTATTGGTATCTAGATTGCTATTGTTAGAGTCAGCCTCTTGATCATAAATATCCTTGAACTTTTTGTTGTGTGGTTGAAACTCACCGAATAGGGCACTGGGGCATTTCATCTCTTGTTAGAATCTCTAGATGTCAGCCTTTTTTCTTTTTGACCATCCTTTATGCTTCAAGTACATGTTGAGGTATTTTCCCATTGAGATGTTGTTCTAATACTCCGCCTGCGGCACATAGAAACTTAGCCATTTTTGTTGCTTGAGTGGAATGTAATCCAAGTCAATAAATACCTATGACCTCCCTTGAGTCCAATTCTTCCTTCTCTCAAAATACTCTTGGATCTCATGTTTCAAACTAGAGTGCTTTATTGTGTTTTAGTCCCACTTATCACAAATGAGAACTAAGCCTAAGGCCACCAGTAGATTTGTGAGCTCACCCTCATCCTTCTACTTGTTCAACGTTACCAGACTATTGGAAATTGTGAGGGGAAGTAAATATTTATTTTTTTTGTTTCTTTCGGTGTCGAAAGGGTTGATTGATGACATGCCTCCAATGTGAAAACTCTCTCTGTTACAAATCTATGGAGTCAGAAAGGTTCCCTGACAAAACCATGAAATATGATAAATGCAAAATCCTCTCCTAGGAAATAATCCATCAGGATCAATGGATTTTCCATCCATTGTGTCACCTCAAGAGAGAAACATCCCATAGGGCATGGCAACAAATATTGAATCACTGGCCTTAGAAAATGATCTACAAACCAATAATAATCCCCTATTTTTGAAAGTACATGGGTCCATACATAAACTGGCTGAAGATAGCCTCTTACATCCAACCTAGACACTGGTATATTTTGCTCCAACCACTCAGAATTCTAATGCAAAACTAAATGAGCCAAGAAAGAAGAATACCTAAATTTACGCTTTGTTTTGTAATTCTTCAATTGCTCTAGCATTTTTCTAGCTATTACATCAACAAAATCATAATATTTCTAGTTCTTTTCCCTTTTGATCACAAAAGCTAGGTCCAATTGAAAAGGATGGACTTCCTCATCATTTTCAAGACTAAAAACCCATACCAACATTGAGAACACAAATTGCATGTCTTTTTTGAATTTCCTACATGAAAGAGGAAAATAAATATGACCTTTCTTTGGCCTTTCCTTTGCTTCTTCCTCACAAAAATTTTTTTCCTCACCATTTCTTCCCCAAAGATGTTCATTTTTTCTTCATCAAAATGTTCACCACCCTAGGTTGTAGGGATACATAATATATCTTGTATGGCTTTGGTAGAAATGGTAACTTTGATCCTGTTACCCTTGATGGCTCTTGTCTTTTTGTTTAATCTTCTGCCACATGCATTGACCAGCTCCAGGCATGGGTGTACAACGATGGTATGAACTATGGCATACCACAATTCCAGAGCCAAAACAGGAAACCCTTAGATGGTTCATGCTAAACCATTCTTTGAAATGCACCCTCCCTTCAATTTTTGTGGTTAGCTGAGAACCTGGGGTTGAAAACATTGTCAATGATATCCTACGCCACCTCTCTTGGGATGCATCTATCTCGCTATAGCTCTTTACAAAATTTGAATGGCCACTCGTCAAGTGTTGGAGCATTGGTGAATGAGTTCCACCCAAAAATATTAGCATAAACAAGCCTTCTGCTTGAGGCTACAAATTTTCTACCAGAGGTTGATGGCCTTGCCATGGTTGTTTCAAGGAGTTGCAAATAGTTTCCTTAATGAAAACAACCACTTTCCTTTTTTCACATTGGAAAAATGTTCTTTTGAGTGCAATTAATTTTGTCATTTGTACATGAATTTAATGCTATTCCATTGCTACTAGTCCATTAAATGCTACCACTAAGGCGATATGTGTGGGTTTGAGATTTGTATCCCTTGGGAATGCCAAAAATGTCACGAGAATGAAATTAGTACATTCTCCCTATTGCCCCTCTCCCTGATAAACTCATTGTATTGGAACATGTGCTTTTAGCTATGAGAAATGTGCTAAAGTGATGCAAGGTAGCTTTGAAAAGATGTGCCCATTAATTTCTCAGAACTTAGTACATTAATCCATGTCTTTTCACATAAGTTGGTTGGTGCTGATGATGGCAAAGGACACACATCAAAAATCGACATATGAGAGCACTTACTCCTAATGCCCAAATTTATTTCTTAAGACCTCTTGTCAAATCCTCTATATGATTTATCTACCTCCCTCCATTTTACTTTGATATTTTCTCATTGTCGTCCAACCAAAAATAGACCTTCCATTAGTTGGGTTTGTTGGCTTATCTTTTCTATATATAGCTATGCCACCTTATGCAATATTCTTTTGAAAATACAACCTTTGAGTTTAGCAACTATTTTTACTATCTCCTATTCCACCATAATTCATTGCTTTTCGGCTAGCTTATGCACTCCTATTCGGCTTCTCCCACAGAGGCCACAATACTACTTTGTGGGAGAGGTCACTAGTGACAAAATTAAATTCTTTGTGAAGAGGTGCAACCGCCTTGCCTTGGTTGTGTTCAGGTGGTAGTTGACGAGGACTTCATTGACAATGAGAACCAGCTTTGGAGCAACTACAACATTCTTTCCCACTTCGTCGCCTCCCTGATTGACCTAAATGTGGCCAAATCCATGATAATTGAGCTATGTCACTGGATGTTCAACACTGCATTAATGGAAGGGCTTGGTTAGAGAGTGCAAGTGGCTATCCCTAACATTGGTATCTTGAGCGCCAAGGATCTCTATAGGCACATAGACTATGGGATAGATGTACCCTAGTTTCCCTTCCTTTCTGACTTTTGCACCATGGACCTCAAGATGCATCGCTCATCTTCTCAACCAGTTTCCACCTACTTGCTATGGGAGTATGGAATGGATTGTGTTTTGGGGCTTGCTTGGAGGAAGCACTTCAAGGTCTTGGTGCAGAGCCATGATAACTAGGCCTTTGGTCAACATCGTGTGGAGGCCATGTGTGTTGTGTGTTAAGCCCCATTTTTCATCTTGACAGAGAAGAAGAAGAAGAAGAAGAAGAAGAAGAAAAACTTGATGATGAGCCCTTTTGGCTTCCTAGACAATTGTTGGAGGCTACTCTTTGTTGTTTTTTGCACGTTGCATCCTTATTGCATCTTTTTTCACTATAACTTTTTTGGATTGCTTGAGAGAGCCTTACACTTAAATTTGATCATCGAGCCTTGTATTACATTGTAAATTTTTCATGTATATAATATAATAAAAGGGTATGTGCAGGATCATGATGGGCCAAAAAGTGGCAATATGATGGGTATGTGGCTGATGACTTTTTTTTAACCCAAAATTGATGAAACAAAAAGGGTTTTTAAAGGATATTCTCAGCTTTCCACCAATGTAAATTATTTTTTACTTCAAATTTAATAATTAATTATTATTCATTTTCTATTCAAATTATGACTAAAGTCTTGATTGATATACTAATTGAAAAACATCTATAGCTTTCAAACAGTATCACATTTTTGAATCCAAAACATGCATCATATTCTATGCTTTGTATACTATAGGATTAAAAAAAGAAAAATTGAATTTCATGAAGGTTTGACCAAGTCAAGGTGGTTAGACATACAATTTTTTAATATTTTTTAAAATTGGTAATAAAAAATTCATAATTAATTATTTACTTGGAAAAAAATTATAAAAAAATATGCATCACATCAAGACACGAGTCCTCTACTTATATCTAAAATCTTATCAAAAAGTATTATCATTTTATTGTGGTTAGGGTGGGGAGATAGACACCTACTTCTTATTTTTTCCTTGAAATTTAAGTACTACTCCATTGAAATTTCAAATTTTCACCAAATAGAATTTTCTTTTTTTTAAACAAACCTAGTAGTTTAGAAACTACATTAAATTTGCTACAAATTCTATTCTTACATATTTTTGAAATAATATAGATAACTTATTCAAATTTTTATGTCAAGTTGCCTAACTCTGATTTTTCAGATTTTTTTGCCACTTAAGGGCTTGTTTTTTCCATGATGATACTGCACATACCCAAAAAAAAATCGCTTCTTCTATGTTATTCTCAATGGCTTATTCTCAAAATTAAAATGTATTTACAAAAAAAAATTACACATAACTGTTAATTTTTTTAAAGTACACATTTTGATTGAATAACTTCAAATAAACACCATTCATCAGTATATCTAAAATGTTTCCTTCCATATCTTAAATTTGTATGCATTATTTTCCTTGCAAATACTGATTCAGAAGGGTCCCTTCCATAGCACTTCAAATTTTGCATGTTTCCCTAGTTTCATAGTATGTTCATCGTACTTTAGCACTAGGCTCCCTTCTTTGAATTTTAGGTTTTAAAGGTCCTTTTTTTGAACCATCGCTCTATTGTTTATTGATGGTTGATCATGGCTCCATAAGAATTTCTCTATATTCCTCTAGTTTGAGGAGTTCCACCAACTGTACTTCCATTATGCTGCTTTCTTCAATCTCCAAGGCTTTCAGTAGTTATAAGGAAGGAGTTTTTATGGAAACAGGTAACACTACCTCTTTTCCATAAACCAGTTCATAAGGGGAGGTCATCTAAATTTACTTGGGAGTAATCCAGTCTACCCACAAAGTAGCTTGCAAGTGCTTGTGCCAATCTCTTTGTCACTTTGACCCAATACACTTGATTAACCTAATTAGGTTTTTGTTGGTTGACTCCACTAACCCATTTCCTTGTGGGTAGTAGTTCGATGAATTTTAAGAAAAATCCCGTGTTTGATAGAAAAATATGACATCCCCGATCCTAGAAAAACTCGATCATTGTCGGATATGATGGTTTTGGGCGGGACAAACCTAGCTACCAACTCTTCAAAA
This sequence comes from Sequoia sempervirens, assembly GCA_007258455.2. Lineage (NCBI taxonomy): Eukaryota > Viridiplantae > Streptophyta > Pinopsida > Cupressales > Cupressaceae > Sequoia > Sequoia sempervirens. The sequence continues at coordinate 237,917,796 of VDFB02000017.1, forward strand.
AAATTGACAATTTCACCCTTTGAGGCATTTTTTAGGGCTATAGCCTTTGTCTGCTTTGTGAAGTGGTAAGTAACCATAAGGATCCACTTGTGGCCAACACTGGAAATAGGATTTAATCATTTCAATAAAATCCAAACCCCATTGAGTAAATGGCTCCTCAATTACAATTGGACTTAGGGGCAAAGCAACATTCTTTCTTTTTCCAAAAAAGAATTTGTTGCAAGTATGAGCAAGTTTGGTGGTGTTTTAATTAATGTGGTCATTGATGTCAACACAATACATAATGTTGGAGATTGTGCATGTATAGTTGAGATGTTGTTGAGATATTGTCTACTCTTATGATGTTGCAGATGTGATGAAATGATGGGTTACTAAGTTCTTTTGAGAAAATTAATTAAGAGTGAAGTTAGAGTTATGTATGTGTTTAGAATGCGCTCTAGTATGTGCTTCATGATTACTTTTTGTTGATCCTATGCTTGTATGGATCTGAAGGGTTGTTTTGGGAATTTTTTGGTGACATCTCCTAGTTTCTTAGCTTTTAGTTTGATGGAGTGTTAAAGTTATGTTCACTGGTGTTTGAACTAGTTTGATAGAGTTATTTGTTTATGGACTAGGGGAAATGTTTCTTCTCCACAATCCTCTACTGATTTGCTTCATGTCTTGTGGATCTATAATATGTCTTGTAATGGTGGTCTCTGTGTTCTGGTGAAGGTGTTCATAGTTTGGTGCTCAGGAAGTCAAGTTTTAGAGCTTTTTTGTGTATCTGTACACTTTGGTTAGACTGTTGGAAGGTGTTCTATGCTCAAAGTTTGTTGCACTTGTTGTGGATATATCTAAAGGTATTTGAGATGTGTTCTCATGCATAATGAATCATGTTATGTCATATGTGTGTTATCTTCTTTTCGGAAATCATGTACTTTGATGTTCATTTATGTTTTCATTAGGTTTGGCCGACCTAGTGTTTACACTTCATATGAAGGATTAAAAAATTAATTAAGGAAGTGTGTGGTTGATCCAAGATGTTGTTTTGGGTTGTAGTTAAGTATTGGTGTGGTACACTCCCATTACTTTCCACCACGGGAATGTTGAGTTGTTGACCTAATTTGAATTTATGAAATGAAGCATATGTAGCCAACCTTGGAGAAAGTTTCTAAGGTTGAAGAGGGTATAAATACAAGTCAAGATGTTGTGAATGAATCAATCAAGTAATCCATGATTTTAAAGAGGATTTGTGCAAAAGTTAATTGAAGCAACAATACTTTAATGTATTAGATTCTTGAAAGTAGTGAGCTGACACTATCTACAATTCTTCTAATCAAGGCTATGGATGTGTGTAATCTATTGTGGTGAACATTTTTCCTATCTTTTGTATTTGTAGGAAATGAGCCTCCCTTTTGGATAGTGAGTCCTATCTGTAGGCAGTGAGCCTTTGTATTCAAGTAGTGAGCCCTTGGTAGCGAGCCCCTTGTGTTTGATTTGCTATTACTTTATATTGTGAGTTAATCCTCACTGTTTTTTTTTCCTCATTGGGTTTTCCACATAAAATTTAGTGTTCATTGTGTTGATTTTATTTTTTGTTATCTACATTTCATGTTCATACTTAATAACAAAATTGTGTGGTTGTGAAGTTGAGAAGTGTTTTGAGTTTTGAGTTTTCATTTGGTGACAAATGATTAAAACCCCTCTCAATTGTCTTGCACCTTTTAACAATTGGTATCAAAGCTTTGGTTCCTTGGTGAAGGGATTAATCGTTTAAGGTAGATCTGAATGCACATAAGTTTGTGATCCCTATGCTTGATGGATCTAATTATAGTGATTGGAAAGTGTAGATGAGAGGTTACATTATCTCTCTTGGTTACAAGATTTGGAAGGTTGTTGAGACAAAGTATGTTGCATTGGCAAGTGGTCCTACCATTGTAGATGAGGTTTCTGCTTATGAGGAGAATGAAAAATAGAGGTATGTAATCTATAATGCTTTATCTAAGATAGAGCGAACAAAGGTTATTTCTTTTGGAACTGCACATGAAGTTTGGAAGAAGTTGGAAGATATTTGTGAAGGAAATGATAGAGTGAAATTGACAAAGAAGCTAACAGCAAAATGTAGATGTGAAAATTCAAAAATGGAAGAAGGTGAAGATATTGCAAGCTATTTATAGATGGCCAAGATCTTCCAGCAAATGAAGGAATTGAGGGGAACTTTGATAGATGAAGATATAATTGAGAATATTCTAATGACCTTACCGAAGTGTTACAGTGATAAGGTTTCAGCTATTGAAGAAACATATGATCCTAAGAAATATACTATATAACAACTATTTGACACCTTGACTGCATTTGAGATGAGAAAGTTTTGAAAGAAAGAGAAGACATAAACTACATTTAAATCAATAATGACTGAAGATGATCTAGATAGTGATGGTTTAGATGAGTTGGAAGCGAACTTTACGAGGAAGTTGAAGAAAGGTACCGGTAATTATAAAGGTATGTTTCCCTTTAAATATTTTAGTTGTGGTAATATTGGTCATTACACTTCAATATGTTTGAATAGAGCTATAAATAAGAACATAGATCATAAAGATAGAAAGGATAATAAATTCAAGAATTTGTATTATGTTAGAGAAGAAGCTCCAATCTCTGATGATGAATCTAATTATGAGGGTGATGATAGTGAATGCTTGTTCTTAGCTTTGGAGAATAAATTTGTGTCTTCTAACTCTAGAAGATGTGCAAGAGAAGGTGATTTAGAAAACAAGAAGGAAGGTAATTTGGTCACTGCATTCAGACATTATAGAAAGGATGAATACTATTGGGTGATTGATAGTGGATGTTCTAATCACATAACCAGAGATAAAAGTAAGTTCAGTAAACTTGAAAAATATGATGGTGGTTTGGTCATGTTTGGTGATGATTCTGGAGCAAATATTGTTGGGAAAGGTACAATTAGTTTTGATGGAATACACAACACTAATGATGTATATTATGTAAAAGGATTAAGGCATAACCTTTTGAGTGTTGGATAGATTTGTAGAAAATGTTTCAAACTTGTGTTTCAGGATAATTCCTATGAGATTAGAAAAGCATCCAGAGCTATGGCTGTTGTAGGAAGAACTTATGGAAACATCTATCAACTTAAGGGTGTTGATGGTCAGTGCCTTGTATCTCATGTTAATGAAATTTGGCTATGGCACCAAAGAATGGGACATGTGAACTTTGATAATCTTGTCTAGATTAGTTAAAGAGATGTTGTCTGAGATTTTCCTAAAATCACAAAGCTTGCTAATACTGTTTGTAGAAATTATTAGTTAGGGAAAAAAACAAGATGCAGTTTCAAAGGAAAAGAGCAATCTACTACCAGAATGTTGAAATTAATTCAAACAAACCTTTGTGGTATTACCAGGACAAGAAGCCCAAATGGTGATAGGTATTTCATGCTCCCTATTGATGATTATTCTCTAATGACATGGGTTTCTTTTCTTAGAGAGAAGACTCAGGCTTTGGATAAGTTTAAAGTGTTCAAGGCAAGAGTAGAAAATGAAGTGCACTTGAGAATCAAATTATGTTTGAGATATGATAAAGGTGGAGAATTTACTTCTAGTGAGTTTAATGCATTTTGTGAAGAGCATGGCATAAAGATACATTTCTCTACTTCTAGAACTCCTTACCAAAATAGAGTTGTTGAGAGAAAGAACTAAATTGTGTAGGAGGTCACAAGAACCATGATGAAAGAAGCAAATGTACTTGATGTGTACTGGAGAGAGGCAATACACACTGTTGTTTATATTCTCAATAGAGTTTAGATTAGAGGAAACAACACAAAGACTCCTTATGAGTTATGGACTACTAAGGTTCCTACTATAAAATACTTCAAAGTTTTTGGAAGCAGATGTTACATTAAAAGAGATGATGAAAATATTGGGAAGTTTGATGCCTGATGTGATGAAGGGATTTTCCTTGGATACTCGACTACCAACAAAGCATCTAGATGCTTCAATAAAAGATTGAGGAATATTGTTGAGAGTGATAATGTGAAGGTTGATGAGGATATGCACAAACCTATTGAGATAAGTGAAGTTGAAATAGATGATCCTATTTTTGAACTAGTACTTGAAGAGAATAAGAAAGAGGAAGAATAACAGACTGAAGAAGAAAAAAATGCATCAGAACTTGTTTCTAGGACTCCTAAGTATGTCCAGAAGAATCATTTAGAGGAACAAATAATTGGATATAAGAGTGAATATGTGAAGACAATAATTAAAGTAGTAGCTAAGGTAAATCCATGTTTAGTTTCTAAAATAGAGCCTAAGTCTATATGTGAATCATGTGAAGATGAGAGCTGGGTTAGAGCTATGAAAGAAGAGTTGTAGCAAATAGAAAAGAATCAAACATGGGAACTATATCCTAGACCTATGAATAAAAATTCCATTGGTTCAAAGTGGGTTTTTAGGAATAAGTTGAATGAAAATGGTGAAGTTATAAGAAACAAAGCAAGAATTGTATGCAAAGGATACTCACAAGTTGAAGGAATAGACTTTGAAGAAACATTTTCTCTAGTAGCAAGAATGGAAGCTATTAGGATGTTTTTGGCATTTTCTACCCACAAGGATTTCATAGGTATATTAGATAGATGTCAAGTCTGCATTCTTTAATGGAGAACTAGAAGAAGTATACATGGAACAACCTAAAGGATTTTAGTTATCAAGAAAATTGGATATGGTTTGTAAGCTAAAAGAGGAATTGTATGGACTGAAACAATCTCCTAGAGCATGGTATACTCAATTGGAAAATAATTGACACAAAAAACTTTTAATAAGGGCTCTACAAACAACAATCTTTATTTCAAGATAGAAGGAAATAAAATATTGATAGTTGTAGTATATGTTGATGATATCATTTTTGGAGGAAATGAAGGTATGTGTAAGAGATTTGCAAAGGAAATGCAAAAATAATTTGAAATGTCTATGATTGGTGAGTTGAATTTCTTTCTTAATCTTCAAGTAAATCAAACTGATAAGGGGATATTCATTTCATAATCAAAATATGCAAAAGATTTGTTATAGAAGTTTGGAATGAATGGCTCCAAACTGGTTAGTACTCCTATGGTGACCGGATGTAAGTTGGGTACAAATGGTGAATCTACTAAAGCTGATTAGAGAAAATATAGACCTATGATAGGTGGACTGATGTATCTCACTACCAAACTGAATATCATGCATGTAGTATGTTTAGTTGCTATATTTCAAGTAGAACCTAAACAAGAACATGTTACAGCTGTGAAGAGGATATTCAGATATCTTAAAGGCACACCAGATTATGGCTTATGGTATCCTTAGGATACTAATTTCACTCTAAGTGCTTATACTGATATAGAATGGGCTGGTTGTGTGGATGATCAAAAGAGTACCAGTGGAGGTGCTTTCTTTCTTAGTGGAATATTGGCTTCCTTGTTAAGTGAGAAACATGATTCAATTTATTTATCCACTACAAAAGTAGAGTATATTGCTGCAACATCCTATTGCACACAGGTTTTGTGGATGAAGCAAACACTGAAAGATATAGGAGTGATATGTGATTAGCCTATACCTCTCTTCTGTGATAATAAAAGTTCTATAAAAATTTCAAAAAATTTGATAATGCATTCAAGAAAAAAAATATATAATTATAAGATATAATTTCTTGAGAGAGAAGGAATTGGAGAATAAATTCAGGTTGGAGTATGTGTCTACAAAGGAACAAATTATAGATATATTTACTAAGGCTCTTCCGAAGGATACTTTTAAGTATCTTACGGAGAAGTTGGGGGTCATTGGCCCTCTGAACTTGGTGCAAATTGAGGTGCATCACTCGAGTGGATCTACAAATTCTTCATTTATTTGGAATGATGAATGGGTCTACTCCACAGGGGGAATAGAAAGTTTTCGTTGTTGTACTATGAATTATATGGGTGCATTCGTAAGGGGGAGTGATCAGAGATTTTGATATTTTCCATTAATGAAAAAGGGGGAGAGAGAGTCATGTGAAAAATAGTAAAAGAAAGAGGTCTTTTCTCAAAATGCAAGAATGTTGTGTAGATTGTCTGGTGTAGGAGCACCTACACCCTATTGTCAACCTTGAATTATTTGAAGTTGATTGTTTGTTGAGTAAGGGGTAATATAGGGTGTTTGGATTCAATATATACTAAATAAGGCCTTTGAAGACCATATTCTATGTAATAGGTTTATATTGTGTTTTAGGAGACAATTTATGACAAAGGATTGCACAAAAACCCAAATATTGTTAAGTGCAAACAAAGTGCTAAAATGATAGTTTTGAAGAGTCTTTGAAATTTAAAAGGAAGTTATGCTCATTGGAGAATGTCGATATGTTTTTTAAAATCTATTTAAATTCTTTCAAGGCTCAAAGAATGGTTGGTTAATGATTGTAAAGGAGTTTCTATACAAAATACAACGTTTACTTCTACATTTTTTACTATTTTTTAATAATTTTCTCACATTGTACGGTCCGTACAGTCCATATTATGGTGTAATCTTCATTGTGTTTTGTAGGATCATATTATAGATTTCATTGGAGATCATTCTGAGAATCTAACTTCTGGTTTTGTAGAAGATCTTTACCACTTTTTGATTTTGACTGGTAAAAATTAGTGTAACACAGTTTTGTGATTTAATTATGAAATGGCCATTCCTCTTACTATTTGATCCTATTTCTTAGAGGAATGGCTTTTCAAATGGTATAGTAGTTGTTTTCATCCCTCATTTGGAAAGAAGAAAGCAATTTGTGTGAATGGGAGGATGCTCTATGGCTAGGAAGTGTTATCTTTCTTATAAAAATGGTGGTTCCAAGTATGGTTTTGTTGATTTATTGATGGATGTGACTTGGTAATAGAATAATTTTTTTTTACAAACCCTAATAAAGTAGTTTGATGTTTTGGTTAGGCTTGGAAAGCCTTGGAAGGGTGAAATATAGAAAAACCTAAGTGTTTGTGAGTAAATTGGGGGTTTTGGAGAACAATAGCTTAGAGGGTGTGAAATTGTCAAAACCCTATGGATTTGGGTGTTTTGAGACACATTTGAGGATTTTCCAAGAGATTGAGGGATTAGGAGAAGTTTGAAGGGTACTTTTTTTGTAAAATAGGGCTAATTCTTATAGCCTTTTTGTAGGGCAGTTTGATGATTCTCTATATTAGTGCAAAGGAACCCCATGAAATCTCTTAGTATGTTGAATATATTGGTAAAATATGTCTAAAGATCCAAGGGTCTAAGGTATGGAGGTGTTTGTAGAGCTTTATGCTATTTTTTTTGTTTGGAACCCTATAAAGGTTTTGCGGGTGAGTTGATGTCTAAAAATTAAGATCCTTTGGAAGAGTGTTTTCCTTGTTCAATTGTGCTCAGGATGAGGTTGTTTGAGTGTGTTCCAAAACTCTCTACATCATAATGGTATCAGAGCATCAGGGAGTAGATTTGTTTGCATTTTGCAGGTTGTGAAGAGAAAGGAAGAAGTGAAGAATTTGGTATTCAAAGATGCCTCCAAAGAACAAAGATATGGCTAAAGAGATGAGGGAGATGAAAGATAGACATGATAGAGAAATCACAGAGTTGGAGGAAAGAATCATAGCTTTGGAGACAAACAAAAGAAGGGATGTGGAAGAGAGTGAGTTAGATGAAGAGGAAGATGATGAGTTTGAAGACATGGAAGAAGAACTTGATCTAGAGGACCAAAGAATTGCAAATTTGGTGAGGCGGTTAAGAATGACAAGCCTAAGGTAAAGATTGATGTTGCTAAATATGGTGGAAGTTTAAATGATGAAGATAAATACTTGACTAGATTGTTGCATTAGATAACCATTTTGAATGTGATGAGATTCCTATGGAGAAAAGAGTAAAGATTGCAAAGAAAAAGTTGCAAGGCCATGCTTTGGTATGGTGGGACTACTTTCAATTAGAGAGGAGGAAGCAAGGAAAGGGTATGTGCAGTGTAATCAAGGAGAAGATATTATGGTTAATGCAATGAAACATATAAATCAAACCCTAATAAACAATGAAGCACAAATGAGCATAAAGACATAAAGCATAAAACAATATTACCAAATATCCATGCTACCATTGATTCACCTCCATTGCTCTTCTCCATTTTGAATGAATATGATAATTACCCTCAGATTTGAGTGTGCAATAATAAGCCTATGACAAGTGACTAGCAAAATATTGAAGATTGTTGTCTCACACTAGCATCATGTACTTGCATAATAGGTTTGGATGACTAATTATAGATAGAAATGGATGAATGATTCAAGAATTATTTTGAAAACATAAGGATACTTGAAGAATCAACCACCCAAATGGCTTATAAGAGAGTTTATTTATGGAAAATGCCTGATTTGGATTGATGGTTGAGATTGGATGTCAATAAGATGGCATAATCAATGGAAAAAATTGAAAGTTGTAGTAGGAAATAGGGTTAGGTCAAAATTAGGGAAAATGATAAAGGTGAAGGGTTGAGATTGAATTATGAAACAATTCAATCAAGGGCTATGATTAAATGAGATGTCATGAGATAAGATTTGATGTGGAAGATAAGATTGGCATGAACAAAGAGGTGATAGGAGAAATTAAATAATAAAAATTATTTAATTTAGGTGGCCAATGAATAATTAAATAATTAAAATGATTATTTAATTATAGAAGAATGTGACAAAAGGAATAATTTTGAATTAAATAATGATTTAATTCAAAATTCAAGAGTGGACCAAATTAAATAAATAAAATTTATTTAATTTTAGAAAGAAGAGGACTTAATTAGTGACATAATTAAATAAATATATATTTTTTAATTAATCAAGGAGGAACAAAGATAAAAAAATGAATTAATTAAATAATTAAAATTATTTAATTAATAGAAGACATATGACATTAAAAAATAATTAAAGAATTAAAATTTATTTAATGATGAAGAATGAAAGGGGAAATGATGATGAATTTAGAAATCACAAGCCTAGGACAATTTTTAGTGTCTACATTTTTGCCCTCTTTGAGATGATGTTCGAGATAATGAGATTTGTGTCGAGTAACATCATTTCAAAGAAGCTAAGGTGTGGATAGAGGAAAATGGATGATGATAGAAAGATAAGATGATGATGAAATAAGAGTGGGATGATGATGCCCCCTCAAGAGGATAGGTGGGTTGGACAAACACAAGTATGCTCTCAAAATGGATAAGAGGAAAATAGATAAGCAGTATAGAAGAAATGTTAGTGTGGAGGATATGGATGTTAGTGGAGACAACTTTAAAGATGCATATTTTTCCAGACAAGATTTTGTACTAATCATCATTGGGCAATAAAATAACATAAATGGACAACAACCACCATGGTATGACATAGACCAAGGTGTGCAAGGTCATCCACTTGCAAAACAAATAGTCGTAGACAAAGGATGTCCTAGCTCATACTAAGGGCCAAGTTGCCCCAGCATTTTTGGTAAGACAATCCACAAACAACAATCAAAGAAAAACAAAATAGATCATGGGAAATCATCACACCTCTAAATCCTTCATGGGACATCCTTGAGGTAGCTAGTAGCATGACCAAAAGAAAAAATAGATCAGAAAAAATAGACAAAATAGACAAAGATAAGAAAAAATAGACCAGAAAAATCAACAACCATTCAATGTGTTTTCCAATATTTGCTTGTTGAAGATTGTTTGCATGATGGTTTGATAGTTCAATAGTTTGACAGTTTCATAGTTTGACAGTTTGATAGTTTGACGATGCCTTAGGTTAGGAAGAACACATCTTGAAAAGACAAATGACATTTTGATGAGGTCCAAGTCCAAGAAGAACACATCTTGGAGAGGACCAAAGAGTGATGAGATTGACATTGTTTTGGCAATTTGACTAATGTAAATAGATGATTGACTAGACTATGTTGTCTAAGTTTAACTTAATGACTGATTGGACTATAATGTCTATTGGATCATGATTTGAATGCGGAAGTTTTGATGACTATCTTGTGTTCAATTGTGACTATGTTTGATGAAAGCTGACTTTGTGTGAGGAGATTGACATTGTCTGACTTATTTGGCCAATGTGACCTAGTGTCTGACAAGAAGGAAATTGTCTTGACTTATTAGACCGATGTGACTATGTTTGCCTAATTTTATTGATGTGATGAATGATGACTCATGATTTTGGGATTTTTGAGAGTTATTTGGATGTTTTTGTGTTTTTCGGATATTTTGATTTTTTTTGGATTTTTGACATTTATGATTTTTTTTGGGGGATTATTGACATGTTATGATTTTTTGGATTTTTGACATTTTATGATTTTTTGACTTTTTGAAATGATTTGATTTTTTTTTTTGTATTTTGACATTTTATGATTTTTTTTTTTTTTTTTGGCTTTTTGAAATGTTTTGAGGTGTCAATGGATGAAAATTTTGGTAGCCTTTGTGCTATATACCAATGACAAGGGAAAACCAAGTCTAGGTGCAAGGGTGGGTGATAGGATAAGGTATAAAAGGTTCATGATAGATGGACGGATGGAAAGGATGTATACATCATAAGAGAGGAAGGATGTGATCTCAAGAGACTATGTTGCATAGGAATAACATACCCCATTCTAGGTACAATACTTAGGATTTTTCATGACAAAGCTTATGACAATAGGATAATGATAGACTTGTTTAGAAGGATGAGGTATGTCAAGAGATACCCAAATTATGTTTCAACATTTTTCCCCTATGTCTTCATCAAGATCAAACGGAGAAGGGACGATAAGTGGACTCACTATGATGGCTAAAGATGGTAGGTAGGATGGAAATGATATGACATGAAAATGATAGGTTGGATAGATAAGACATTGTGCCTGCAAGTGTAAGTGACATAGAAGATCAACCTACACATGACGCCTGTTTGCCAGGTTTTCATCATGGTACTTATCCAAGGCACCTATTTACTAGGTTTTCACCATTAGACGAAGGGATTTCTCTTTACTTTTTTTTTTCTATTTTTTTGACTTTTTGACTTTTCCTTTTTTTTTGACTTTTTGACTTTTTGACTAGGGGAAGAATAGGAGGGACTCAAGTATCTAGTTCGATGAAAAATGGTAGTCCCACTAAAGATGGATGTCATTGCATGGACCATGTCAAATGTGCTCATAGATGTTGGTAAGGGATGACATGAAAGGGAAATGGATGAGGTAGATGATGGATTATGATGTGGATTGTGGAGGAAAATAGTGGATTATGATGTGTATTATGTAGGGCAGATATATGACTTATGAAAAAGATGAATGGGGAGGCTTAGCCAAATGCATGGAACATAGGAAGGTGGGGGAGATATGTAGGATAATGAGTGAAGGGTGAGGAGATGGAGGTATGTGGAATTTTTGTGAAATGGAAGGGAACCATGACCAATGGTTGCACAAATTGTGATAAATGTTGAAACTTTTGATGTGGACGGGGTGTAGGAAGCAATGTAGATGTTTTCTTAGGAGATGGGTAATGAAGTGCCTTAGGTACCCACATAGACTTAGTATTTTTATGCTTTTATTTTGCTTGTGGGTTTTAGGAATTTGATATTTTTGAATGGAATATGTATTTTGGATCGAAGGGGATGGTTGGTATTTTTGTGATGTGGATGCCTTTTTAGACTTGATTTCTTTTTGCTTAGGTACCCAAACCATTTTGTTTTTAGACTTTTATTTTAGAAGTGTGGGCTTATATAGTTTTTTAGATGTATTTTTCTTTGACTTTTTGTATTGATGTCCTAAGGCATGAGGGTCTTTAGGATTTTTGGCTTTATAGATAGAGGCATTGAAATTTTTTCTTTTGAATCCCATGGGTATGGTGGGATGAGTGGAAGCTTTTTGTTTAGACAATGTGTGCATTGCTTGGTCACGATTAGGAATGTTAGGGTATTTATGGATAAATGGATAAGAGGATTAGATGGTAGGGATATTAGGTGTTGGGAGTAATGGTGGTAAAGTGGATGGAGGGATATTAGGAGTTGGAAGTAATGGTGGAAAAGTGGATGGTGGAAGGTGTATGGTCACATGCTTTTGAAATTTGTAGGATGATGGAGGAAGGATGGCAACATATGTCTTAGGCATATGATAGGATTTATGATGGAAGAAGGTGGACTTAGGATGCATGAAGGAAATACCAAAATATTGAGATTGGTGTCCTTGGAGTATGCAATGGACAATGGGACTAGGTGTAGGTAGAACACTAGACACGAGTTCCTTATTGGGTGGAGAAAATGACGCAAGGGAAGATAATGGTTGTTGTTGTTCTAAGGAGTAACACTCATGAATAAGGGTGGAGAGACCAATAGGATATGATGGAGTACTTGCAATTGGGTCGATAATGAGTGATAGAGGATCATTAGGATCTTGATTAGCATTATGTTCCCTTAGATCCAAGGAATTTGTTTGATCTTCTATGTGTGCTTGGGAGGCATATGTCTCATCAAGGGAAGCGGATATTGATGGATCATGGATAGGCTAGGAAGGGGGTGGATAGGAGAAATGGATGTTTCTTGATCATGGATAGGCTCTTCATCATTATGGATATCATCTTGATCATAGAAAATATATAGGTTATGGATATGTTGGATGAAAGTGATTTGACCTTGATTAGGACTAGGGCTTGATGTTTCCACATTCTTGGGAGTACACTCTTGACATACCTCTTGGGTTGTTTGAATGGAAGTGCAAGGGGATGACTCTTGAATGGGATCAACATGTTCTAAATGGTAGCCAACATGGAGACATGATGGAGGTTGACTTAGGCTCAATGGAGGAGACTCTTGAATAGAATCGAGGGGTTGTGGATGACATGGTTGGCTTGAAGGACTTGGTATGATGTTTGAGGACTCTTTTGTATGTTCAAGTATATGTGTTGAATGACATGGAAAAAATTGATTCCTTGCTTGTATCCCTTGGGTGACATCCTTTATAGGTGGATTTAATGGAGGATTAGATGATGGTGGGGGTAAGGAAGAGTTTGAATGGTTAGACGGTGGAGAGGCCAATGAATTAGTACTAGGACATGGTGGATTAGGGATAGGCATATGATTGGATGGTGGTAAGGGTGAATGAACTAGATTGGTGTTCCCCTTGTCAAATGGAACATGAAAATTGAAAGGCTCTTGATTTTTTTTCCAAGGTGGGCTTGGGATCCTATGAGATTGTTGTCATATGGGTGGATATGTTGATGTGGAATGAACATGATATGTAGATAGTTTAGATTGGAATGATGATGAAGGTGACACATAGGATTGTGGTTGAATGAGTTGAGGTGGAAATGGTGTTTGGACTTGTTGTGGTATTATTTGTTGGTGTGATAATGATGGAGGGGTTGAATAGGATAATGGTTGTTGAGAGGTAGATTGATATGGATAAAGGTTGACATTAGGAGAGGTTTGATATGTTGATGAAGGGGAAACATTATATGTGGATGGATAAGGTTGATATGATGATATAGGTGACACATAGGATTGATGTGAAATTTGTTGATGTGGTGATTAGACTTGACGATGTGCTTGTTGGATTTAATAAGTGGCCATGACGTATTGGGCTTGAGATATGAGTTGTTGCATTTGAGGTGATTTAATGGTTTTAATATTTTACATTATGTCATGGACTCCTTGAATGATTTGTTGTTTTAAAGGTGCTTGACTTGTTTGAGCTACGTGAAGCATATGAACAAGCTTTGTGCTATGTCTTCCAATGTTTTCATGGTGTAAAATGATGTTGATTGGATTAAAGAGATGATGATGTGGAATGACAAGATTATATGATTTGGATGATGTGGCAAGTGTTTATTAGAAGTTTGACTTGGGAAATATCAAACACAAGACTTCACATGTAAATGCATGAACACACACACCAAGCGCAATGATAAATTTGTATTTAAAGATTAAATGTTATGATTAAGCCAACACTTGAATACACAACAACAAGCCCTATGACTAGTCAAGTGGGGTATGCCCAATTAGGTCTCAAGCTAGTTTGCATAAGGTTGACTAGGTATAATTTGAAAGTAAAATCCTACCAATAAGCTAGGAGAAATGGGTAACCCACCCTTCACCATCACTTCCCAAAGCTATAAAGTTCTTTGGGGCTTAGCCCAGAGTGACAAGATTTCAAATCTCAAAGGATCATGCCTTTGGATTCACACTCAATTGAGGTCATCCCTTGGAGGGGTGTGTGCTCCAAGCAAGCCTCCTAAGAAGGGTATGACAAAATCAAACCAAGTGAGATGTTTTAGAGGACACACACACTTGATTCACACTCACAGTGATTAATTTCCCTTTAAAAAATTGAAATATGTGTAAAACAATTCAAGCACTTGTTCTTTTTAACCCCAAGTCAAGATTTGTGATTGAAGACAATGGTTCTTTGTAATCCCAATTTCAAAGTTTGATTGCAAAAAATATGTTCATTTTAATCCCCAAATCCAAATGTGTGAGAAACAAGATGTTTGTTTTAAGCCCCAAATTGAAGTGTGTTGACAAGCAATGATTAGAGATGAAAGATTGAATGCTTGCACCTAGAATTTCTTTAGCTCCAAAATCTTTGTCCATTTCATGTAAATTTTCTTTTGAAGTGTTTATTTTTTCTACACATTCACAAAATCAACAACAAATCCAAAACCCTAACAAGATAATTGATCACTAAGATCAGAGGGTTAGCTAGTCAAGACAAATCTGATTTTTGGAAATGTTTTTGTTAGTAAAAATAAAAATATAGAGAACTAACCCTTACTGAAATTTCAAGGGCTTTCCAAAAATGTAAACAAATCTAAAAAATTTGATGTTTTGCACTTGAAATTATTTTTTTTTATGAAAAATTCATAAAAAAATTATAAAAAATACAAAACAGCTCCAAAAATTCTGACTTTTGGATAGGTGTCCAACATCACTCCAATTTTTTTTTAAAAATATTGTGACACAATCTACAACCATTTGTTAGATATAAGAAAATCTTTGTAAAACCATGATTTTAAAAGATCTATTTTTTGACTAATTATTTTTCATCCAAATTTAAAAAATAAAGAACAAACCCATGTTAAAACTTAGAGAGCTTCCTAGAAATGTAAAAATATCCAAAAAATTTGACAATTTGCTCTCAAAATTGATTTTTCATGAAAAATAACAAAAAACTTATAAAAAATTCAACCCAGGTCCAAATAATCTGATTTTGTTAGAATGAAAGCTCTTGATATTGTGTCCAAACTATAGAAAATAATTTGTGAAAAGATATGTAGCCGTTTGAAAGTAAAGGTTGAATATTTGAAACTAGGGTTTTGTCCCAAAATGATGCAAAACCTGTAACAAAAACAATCCAACTCCAAAATTTCTCAAAATTTGTCAAAAGACGTCAAGTTCACCCATGTAATTAGGGAAAAAATATTATGGTTAATGCAATGAAGCATATAAATCAAATCCTAATAAACAATGAAGCACAAATGAGCATAAAGACATAAAGCATAAAACAATATCACCAAATCTTCATATTACCATTGATTCATCTCCATTGATCTTCTCTATTTTGCTTGAATATAAAAATTTCCCTCAGATTTGAGTGTGCAATAATAAGCCTATGACAAGTCACTAGCAAAATATTGAAGATTTTAATCTCACACTAGTATCATGTACTTGCATAATAGGTGTGGATGAATGATGATAGATAGAAATGGATGAATGTTTCAAGAATGATTTTGATAGCATAAGGATACTTGAAGAATCAACCCCCCAAATGGCTTATGAGAGTTTATTTATAGACAATGCCTGATTTGGTTTGAGGGTTGAGATTGGATGTCAATAAGATGGCTTAATCAATGGAAAAAATTGAAAGTTGTAGTATGAAATAGTGTTAGGTCAAAATTAGGGCAAATGATAAAGATGAAGGGTTGAGATTGAATTATGAGACAATTCAATCAAGGGCTATGATTAAATGAGATGTCAAGAGATAAGATTTGATGTAGAAGATAAGATTTGGCATGGACAAAGAGGTGATAGGAGAAATTAAATAATAAAAAATATTTAATTTAGGTGGCCAATGAATAATTAAATAATTAAAATAATTATTTAATTATAGAAGAAGGTTGCAAAAGGAATCATTTTGAATTAAATAACGATTTAATTCAAAATTAAAGAGAGTGGAAAAAATTAAATAAATAAAATTTATTTAATTAATCAAGGAGGAACAAAGATAAAAAGTGAATTAATTAAATAATTAAAATTATTTAATTAATAGAAGACATATGACATTAGAAAATAATTAAACAATTTAAATTTATTTAATTATGAAGAATGAAAGGGGAAATGATGAAGAATCTAGAAATCACAAGCCTGGGACAATTTTTAGTGTCTACATGCAGGATCATGATGGTCCAAAAAGTGGTGATATGATGGGTATGTGTAGGGTATGTGGCTGATGACTTTTTTTTAACAAAAAATTGATGAAATGAAAAGGGTTTTTAAAGGAGATTCTCAAATTTCCACCAATATAAATTATGCTTTAATTTGAATTTAATAAATAATTATGATTCATTTTCTATTTGAATTGTGACTAAAGTCTTGATTGATAGGTTCATTGAAAAACATCTATAGCTTTCAAATAGTATCACATTTTTTGAATCTGAAACATGCATCACATTGTATGCTTCACATACTATAAGATTAAAAAAAAGAAAATTGAATTTCATGAAGTTTTGACCAAGTTAAGGTGGTCATACATATGAGTTTTTATATTTTTTTAAAAAGTTATAATAAAAAAATCATAATTAATTATTTACTTCGAAAAAAATTAAAAAAAAATATGCATCACATTGGGAAACGAGTCGTCTACTTATATCTAAAATATTATAAAAAATATTATTATTTTGTTGTGGTTAGGGTGGTCAGAGACACCTACTTCTTATTTTTTCCCTCAAATTTAAGTACTGCTGCATTGAAATTTCAAAATTTCATCAAATAGATTTTTTATTTTTTTACTATAAACCTAGTAGTTTAGAAACTACATTCAATTTGTTACAGATTCTATTCTTACATATTTTTAAAATAATATAGATAACTTATTCAAATTCTTACATCAGGTTGCCTAACTCTGATTTTTTTTATTTTTTTTCCACATAAGAGCCTATTTCTTCCATGATGATCATGCACATACCTGATAGTCTAAATTCACCTCATGGGACAAGATGGTATCCAAAGTAAAAGGTAAATTATTACCCAAGGACCATAAAGTTCAAATGTTTAATAAATTGCAAATCTTAAGGCAAAAGGAAATGGATATTAAGTCTTATACTGAGGAATTTTATAAACTAAGTTTAAGGTCAAGTCATCATGAGAATGAAGATGAAAAAGTTTCTAGATATAAGGCTGGTTTGAGGTTAAACATACAAGATGAATTGGTTTTGGATAACCCTAGGAAAGTTATCAAATGGAAATCAGGGTGGAGGAGAAAATGAAGAGAAGGCAAGACAAAGCATTTAGGGTAGAGGTAATGCAGAGGAAAAGGGTTTATGCCTAATCCAAAGCCAAACAATGACAATCAAGAAGATGCCATGAAAGGACAAGTGCAATCTGATTTCAGAGGTGGATGGAGAGGCACATGAGGCAGATTTGGAGGAGGTAGGAGTTCTAATGAGTTTTTAGGTAGATTTTATAAGTGTAATGAATTTGGACACGCATCTTTCAAGTGTCCTCAAAATCAAGGATCAACCTCAAGTGGTGATAGAAGGAGTGAAAGAAAAACACAACTTATCCTAGAAGAAGAATGTGAAAGTTCAAGCAGACTTGCATATCCAGAGGTGGGGAAGCACTCATGATGAGAAGAACTTTGTTGCAAGCACTGAAAGATGAAGATTTGAGCCAAAGGAGTCTCTTTAGAACCTCATTTAAATTCAAAGGTAAAGTGTGTCAAGTTGTTATTGATTTAGGTTCCCAAGATAATATGTTATCTATGGAGATGGTAGATAATTTGACTCTAGAAAAGATACCTCATGTAGCACCCTACAAAGTTTCTTGGGTGAATGATAGTCAAACTTTAGTGGTGAATGAACAAGCTTATGTGGATTTTTAGATTGGGGAGTATAAGGATAGAGTCTTATGTGATATATTTCCAATGGAATGTTTTCATTTTCTCTTGGGGAGGCCATGGAAATTTGATAGGAGGTCCATGTATGATGGTTGGGAAAATACTTATACAATTTGGAAGGATGGTAAAAGTTAAAAGTTGACTCCTTTGCAAGGTACTACAATAGATAAAAGAAAAAAAAAGTTGTAATTTTTGGCAAGAAGGAACCTATAAATGTTATGAAGGAGAACAGATATTCTTATGTTGTCATCTATCCTAAGACTGAAACTTCATGGATAACATATGTAAAGGTAAACACAAGGGTAAGAGGTGATTTTACAATGAGTATGCATAATAGTGTGATGATAGGGACCATTGAGTGTCCTATGGCTATGAATACATTTGAGAAACAAGTGGAGTTTGCAAGAACAATAGTACATAAGCCTGACAAGGCAGTGATAGGAAAACTTGATGGAGCAGTCAATAAAGGACAAGAAAAATAGAGTAGTAAAAACAATTGTAGGCCTGGAGATAACAAAAGGAAGAGCACTTAAAATATAGTTACTAACTCTTGTTTGTATGTAGGTACAAGTGCAGGGAAACCAACAAATTTAGGACAAACAATGATAGGATAGACATCAGGTCTGAATACAAATGCACGGTCACTTTTAATTGTAAATCCAATCCATAGTACAGAGTAGTTTGCAAGAGTACAAAGCATGCAACAATGGCAAGTGTTCATGAACTAGAGGAGCCTAAAGGAAGGGTGGTGGAGTTGGTATCATCCTCCACTCATGAGGCATGAATCAGTTCTTGTGGGGGTGTATGGTGTAGGAGCACCTACACCCTATTGTCAACCATGGATTATTTTAAGTTGATATTTTGTTGAGTTAGGGGTAATATAGGGTGTTTGGAGTCAATATATACTAAATAAGGTATTTGAAGACCATATTCTATGTAATAGGTTGATATTGTGTTTTAGGAGACAAGTTATTACCAAGGATTGCACAAAAACCCAAATATTGTTAAGTGCAAACAAAGTGCTAAAATTATTGTTTTGAAGAGTCTTTGAAGTTTAAAAGGATGTTATGCCCATTGGAGAAGGTGGAGATTTTTTGTAAAATCTATTTAAAGCCTTTCAAGGATCAAAGAATGGTTGATTAATCATAATAAAGGATTTTCAATACAAAATAAAATGTTTACTTCTACATATTTAACTGTTTTCTATAATTTTCTCACACTATATGACTCGCACAATCCATATTATGGTGTAATCTTCATTGTGTTTTGTAGGAGCATATTCTAACTTTCATTGGAGATCATTTTGAGAATCTAATAGGTTTTGCAGATGATCTTTGCCACTTTTTTATTATGACTAGTAAAAACCAGTGTAACATAGTTTTGTTATTTAATTTTGAAATGGGCATTCTACTTACTATTTGATCTTGTTTCTCAGCAGAATGTCCTATCAAATGGTAGAGTATTTGTTTTCATGCCTCATTTGGAAAGAAGAAAGCAATTTGTGTGAATGGGAGGATGCTTTGTGGCTAGGTAGTGTTATCTTTCTTGTAAAACTGGTGGTTCCAAGTATGGTTTCATTGATTTATTGATGGAAATGACTTGGCATTGGAATAAAACGTTTGCACAAACCCCAATAAAGTAGTTTAATATTTTGGTTAGGATTGGAAAGCCTTGGAAGGGTGAAATATAGAAAACCCTAAGTGTTTGTGAGTAAATTGGGGGTTTTGGAGAATGATAGCTTAGAGGGTGTGAAATTATCAAAACCTTGCGGATTTGGGTGTTTTGAGAAACATTTGAGGACTATCCAAGAGATTGAGGGATTAGAAGTTTGAAGGGTACTTTGTTTGTGAAATAGGGCTAATTATTGTAGCCTTTTTGCAGGGCGGTTTGATGATTCTCTATATTGGCGCAAAGGAATCCCATGAAATCTCTTATTATGTTGAAGAACTTGGTAAAATATTTTTGAAGCTCCAAGGGTATAAGGTCTTGAGGTGTTTGTAGAGTTTTATACTAATTTTTGTTTTTGGAACCCTATAAGGGTTTTGAGGGCGAGTTGATGTCTAAAAATTAAGATACTTTGGAAGAGTGTTTTCCTTGTTCAATTGTGATTAGGCTAAGGTTGTTTGAGTGTGTTCCAAAATCCTCTACATCATTGTCTAATCTGGAAACAAAGGAGAGTGTTGTGTTTGATGGTTTTTCACATAATGTGTTGCCATCAATGACAAAAGGGGATATTTTTGCAAGTATGAGAAAATTTGGTGTTGTTGTCATTATTGTTTTCATTGATTTCAACATAGTACAAAATGTTGTAGATTATGCATGTATAGTTAAGATGTTGTTGAGATGTTGTGAGTAAATGGAGCTATCCTTATGATGTTGTAGATGTGCTGAAATGATGGGTTACTAATTGCTTTTGAGAAAATTAATAACGAGTGAAGTTAGAGTTATGTATGTGTTCAAAAAGTGCTCTGGTATGTGCTCTGCATTTATTTTGTGTTGATCCTATGCTTGTGCAGATATGAAGGGTTGTTTTTGGGCATATTTTGGTGACATCTCCTGGTTTTTTAGCTTCTGATTTGATAGAGTGTGAAATTTGTGTTCACCAGTGTGTGAACTAGTTTGACATAGTTGTTTTCCTATGGAATGGAAGAAAATTTTCTACTCCACAATCATCCATTGATTTTCTTCATGTCTTGAGGATCTAGAATATGTCTTGTAACGGTGGTCTTTATGTTCTGGTGAAGTTGTTTGTGGTTTGGTACTTTGGAAGGAAAGTTCCAGAGCTTTTGTGTGTATATGTGCACTTTGGTTGGACTTTTGGAAGGTATTATGTGTTTGAAGGTTCTACTTGTTTCAGATGTATCTAAAGGTATCTAAGATGTGTTCTTGTGCATAATGAAGCATGTTATGTTATTTGTGTTATTTTCTTGTTGGAAAGCATGTGCTTCAATGTTCATTTGTGTTTTCATTAGGTTTGGCCAACCTGGTGTTTACACTTCATATGAAGGATTGATAATTTAATTAGGGAAGTGTGTGGTTGATCCAAGACATTGTTTTGGGTTGTATTTATGTATTGGTGTGGTCCACTCATTCCTTTCCACCGCAAGAATGTTGAGTTTCCAACCTAATTTAAATTTATGAAATGAAGTGTATGTAGCCGACCTTAGAGAAAGTTTCTAAGGTTGAAGAGTGTATAAATACAAGTTGAGTTGTTGCAAATGAATCAATCAAGTAAGCCACAAGTTTGAAGAGAAGAGTTGTGTGAAAGTGAATTGAGGCAACAATACTTTAATGTGTTAGATTCCTGAAAGCAGTGAGTTGATAGTGTCTACAATTCTTCTGATCAAGGTTGTGAATGTGTGTAATCTGTTGTGGTGGATCTTTTTGTTATCTTTTGTATCTGTTGGTAGTGAGCCTCCCTTTTGGATAGTGAGTCCTATCTATATGCAATAAGACTTTGTACTTGGGATTGAGCCCTTGGTATTGATCCTCTTGTATTTGGTTTTCTATTACTTTATATTGTGAGTTAATCATCACCATGGTTTTTCCCTCATTGGGTTTTCCACATAAAATGTAGTGTTCATTGTGTTGATTTTCTTCTCTATTATTGCATTGCATGTTCATACTTAAATAACAAAATTGTGTGGTTGTGAAGTCAATAAGTGTTTTTCATTTTGAGTTTGAATTTAGTGACAACTAATTCACCTCCCCCTCTCAGTTTTCTTGCACCTTTTAATAGAATTGGCACTAAGTACACTTTTTGGTGTAGTCATGGTAGGAGGGTCCTCAAAGAGAACAATCTAGACCATGCATCAAGAGTTACACAATAGAAGCAACTTAGAATATGGAGGCAAATGTATATTCAAACATTCTTATTACCATAAACTTCAATTACAATCATCTAACAACATTCGTGTGTATAGATTGGGCTCAAAGGCTTGATACAACATGCTCAAAATACAATATTCCTATATGTTCCTTAATGCGAGCTGAAATATTACATATGAAATATAATATCCATCTACCTCGTACCTAATGATCTATTACAATGATATATATCACATCTTGAGATCTAGAATCTTTTGTGTCGGCCAAAGATCATTACAATCTCCAATGTAGGAAACATAACATGTGCATGAAATAGGTTGGCCTTAAATTTAAATCTCTCCTTAGCTGGTGCATAAGATGAAGTGTGGACCTAAATTAAGTTCATGGACACTCCACAAAACAATTCGGAAGACATCGTGAGGATCCATAAGTTACAGGAAGGATCCAAAAGATACAAAACTAACCATTAGGCTCAAAACTACTTTAGTGCTTGGTCCTAGAAATTGTCACTTAATCCTGAAGTGCTAACTTGCTAAAAAAAGATCCAATCATTCTAAAATCTTGGAATAAGGGAAACTGAACATGTCCATGATGAAAACATAGATTTGAAAGGTTCGAGTAAATATGTTGAATCTACCAACTTAAAGTGAACAAGAATGAAACTGAAATGAAAATATTTTTGGTTGATGCAAGATTGCAAAGAACCAAGGATGCTCGTGTATCAGACATCCAAGGGTATTAGAAAAGTGAGTCCCTCACATTCCTAGGGCTAAAGAAAAACCAATATAGTCTACTTTAGCCTAAGAAATCCAAGAAGAATCCTCCACTAGTCTTCCTTTCCACTTCACAAGATATTCTTTGTACTATCTTTAACACATTTTCCTTTCATCTCTGATATCTAAAATATTTTCTATCTCATCTGATTGTTTTTTGGGAAACTATTTCTCCAATTTTTCTTTACTATCTTCACTAAATTCTACTTCATGGTATTGATGTAGATCTGTAATGTTGAATATAGGTGATATACCCATGCCATTTGGTAACTATACTTCATATGCATTTCTTGAATCCAATTTCTTCAAAATCTTATAGGGTCCAAACTTCCTCATCTTGAGCTTATTGTATGTGCCAACTAAAAATATTTCCTTCCTCAAATACATCATCACTTCATCTATAACTTCAAACTCCTTATGTCTCATGTTTTCATCTACTTTGCTTCTTATACTGCTGGTTCATATATTCCAATTGTTTCTTTACCTAAGTATGCACTTTCTTCATATGTTCTACAAATTCCTTTTCTTCTACACTCCTTTTGTCTTCCTTACTAATGTCTCGCAACTCTAATATACCTCTAGGATGAAATCCAGTAACAATCTCAAAAGGTGTGTTTTTGATAATCCTATTCACTAAATTATTGTAAGCAAACTCTGCTTCTGCAAGGACTAAATCCCAACTATTGGTCTTCTCCCCAAACAAACATCTCATAAAATTCCCCAAACTCCTATTTAATACCTCTTTCTATCCAACAGTTTGTGGGTGAAAAGTAGGATTGAACTTTAAATTTGTCTTTAACTTCTTTCAAAGCATCCTCCAAAAGTATCCAACAAATTTTGTATCTATGTCTGAAACAATACTCCTAGGTAATCCATGCAATTTGACCACTTCCTTAAAAAACAAGTATGTTACATGTATTACATCTATTGACTTTTTACGAGGTATGTAATGTGCCATTTTAGAAAATATATCCACTGCCACAAATATAGAATCATTACCTCTTTGTGTCTTTGGCAAGCCAAGTAAGAAATCCATGTTGATATCCTACCAAGGTCTCTCTAGAACTCTCAAAGGCTTATACAATCCAAAATTTTGGCTACTCCCTTTTACAACTTGACAAACTCTACAACTCTACAAAAATTTCCTAACATCCAAGTTATGAATCTATGGCTAGAATTAATTCTCACTTACAAATGTTATTGTCTTATGAATTCCAAATTGTCCTTCCAATCATCCATTATGTTTTTCTTTCACCAAGCTATCCCTCATTGAACTCCATGGTATACACAATTGATTCCCTCTAAAAAATATATCCTCCTGAATGAAATAATCCATCCAGTGACTCCTATCCTCCAAGACTAGTTCTTTACAAGCTCTCCAAGGTTCTGCAATATCTAGGTCTTCCTCATACAAGTTCTTCAATTCATCAAAGCCTCATACCTCCACTCTCATATTTTCTAGTAAATTCCTTCTCCTACTCAAAGCACCAACAAATCTATTTGACATTCCACTCCTATGTTTCAAAACAAAATTATAACTCTATAATAATTTCACCCATCTCATGTTTCTCTGATTCAACATACCTTGACTATTCAAATACTGCAATGTTTAATGATCTGTATACAACAAAAATTCCTTAGGTAACAAGTAATTTCTCCACTTATTCAAGGCTTGAACTATGGCAAAAAACTCCTGGTCATACATTGAAAACCTTCTCCTAGCATCATTCAATTTCTCACTAAAATAAGCTACTCAACTTCCTTCTTGACTTAATACTACTCCAATTGCATTTCCACTTGCATCATAGTCTAATTGAAATACCTTATTAAAGTCTAGTAAACCAACACAAGTTGCTTAGTCAGCTTCTGTTTCAACAACTCAAAACTTTGGTTTTCTCTAGATGTCCACCTAAAACCTTTCTTATCTCCTTTCATTATTTCTGTCATAGGACTAAAAATAGAACTGAAATTCCTAATGAACTTCTGGTATAAACTAGCCAATCCATGAAATGATCTTACCTCTTCAATGCTTTCCATTGTAGGCCATTCCATAATGGCTCTTACCTTCTCAGGATCCATCTTCAATCCATCCATAGATATCACAAATCCTAGATATACCAATTCTTCCTTCATGAAACTACACTTCTTAATGTTTATCAACAAGTGCTCTTCTCTCAACCTCTACAAAACTTTTCTTATATGCAACAAATGTTCTTATCTAGTCTTACTAAAAATTAAGATGTCATCCAAATAGACAATCACAAAATTACCCATAAATTTATTCAATACCTCATTCATTAGTGCATTTTTTAGTCCAAAAGGCATCACCAACCACTCATACAATCCTTCATTTATCTTGAATGTTGTCTTCCACTCATCAGCTTCTCTAATTCTGATATGATGATATCCAATCTTCAAATCTATCTTTGTAAAGTATTTAGCTCCACTCAAATAATCCATAATTTCATCCATCCAGCGCAAAGGAAATCTATACTTCACTATGATTTTGTTTATGGCTCTAGATTTTGTACACATCCTCCATTCTCCATCCTTCTTAGGTGCTAGCACAATAGGTACTGCACAAGGACTTAAGATTTCTCTCATCAAAACCTTCTTCAAAAACTCTTGCACTTTTCTATTCAACTTTTCTTTCTCTATAGGTTTCATTTAGTGTGCTACTTTATTAGGAAAACTAGCTCTAGGAATCAAATCCATGCAGTGACTAATAGTCTTCATAGGTGGAAATCCATCAGGTACACTATCTAAAAGGTTATCTTCATATTATGCTAGCATCTCCTTTATCTCCTCTGGTTGTTCTTCTACATGCTTCAATTCTTCAACCTTCTTAGGAGTCAAGGCATAACACATCTTCATCTCAATTTTAGGAATATTCTCCAATGGAAACAAAGTCTGCTTCATTCCATTAGTGACAATGGTATATGTGTTCTTCTTCCCATCATGAATAACCTATATATCATACTACCAAGGCCTTCCCAACAAAACATGGCATAGATCCATAGGCATGATATCACACAAAACTTCATCATGATAATTTCCTATCTTCAATTTCACCAAACATTGTTCACTTACCAGTATCTTATGCTCATATTGAATCCATCCTATCTGATAGGGCTTCAAGTGTTTCAATCTTTCTAGGTTCAATTTGGTCACCATTTCTTCAAAAACTAGGTTCTTAGAGCTTCCACTATCCACAATAACTCTGCAACATTTACCAACTACCTTGCATTTGGTTTGGAACAAATTCTTTCTCTGCAATGGTTCCTGTTCCATCTCACTTTTACACAATACTCTTCTATTCACCAACACTTTTCCCTCTTCTAGTTTATTAGATGATCTGACATGATCCTCCTCAGCAAAGGCTATTCTTCTAATGTTCTCTATCTTTTTTCTTGTCTCTCCCTGATTACATTCAAATGCTCTATGTCCTTCTCCACCAAACTTAAAACAAGTTCCCCTGAATACTCTTTTCTCCTATCCTCTATCATCTTTTCTATAACCCTCATTTCAGTAACCACCATATCCTCCTCTTCAGTAAGAGTTTCCATCATCTCTATAGTATAAATTATCATTCTTATTGATTTCCTTATCTTTATTCTGGTCTACAAAAGATCCTCTTCCTCCTCCTATAAAATTTCTTCCTCTCTGAAATCTTCTGCCTCTTCCTCTTTGTCTCTTCTCATGTCTTTTATTCAAATTTTCTTCTTCTTTTAGGGCACATTAATATGCCTCTTCCACACTTAGCAACTTGATCAAATTGATCTCATCCTATATAGATGACTTCAATCCATTCACATATCTAACTAATTGCTCAACCTCATCCTCTGAATGTCCTGATTTGATATTCAACTTGTAGAACTCCTGAATATACTCTATCACACATGAATCCTTCTATTTAAAATTCTGCAACTTCTAAAACAAACTGATCTGATAGTTTTTGGCCATAAAATGTCTTTAATTTATTCACCATCTGATCCCATGATTTTATATTCTCCTTTCCTATTCTTTATGTATTTTTCTACAAATTTTCCCACCAAAGGGATGCATAACTTTTCAACTTTGTACAAGAAAATTTCACCCTCTTGTCTTCGATGGTACCTTCAAAATCAAAATA
This sequence comes from Sequoia sempervirens, assembly GCA_007258455.2. Lineage (NCBI taxonomy): Eukaryota > Viridiplantae > Streptophyta > Pinopsida > Cupressales > Cupressaceae > Sequoia > Sequoia sempervirens. The sequence goes on from VDFB02000017.1 coordinate 237,944,630, forward strand.
CTTTTCCATCTTTGTTATCCAATCAAGCAATTCATCTAAATCAAACTTACCACTATAATCTGATGGGTTGAATTTAGTTTAGTATTTACTTTGGTTAGGGATCTTATGAACCCCTCTTCTCCTTGATCTAGGACAAGTTGCTTTTCTCTTTCCCCTTCTTTCTATTCTTCTACCTCTTCATCACTCACATCACCAACTATTTGACCTCTTCTCTGGGCCATTTCGATTGCTTCTAACCTAGCAGCAATTCCTCTCAACATCTCCATCATAGTTGGGTTTGCATTTCTGTATGCTCCATTTCGTCTACCATTTCTTCTTCCCATCATCTTTACACAAGTCCTCTACACCTACAGGTCAGATCCTCATTCTTCCACCCCACAACAGATCTTTGACAGGACTCCACAAACTATGATGATCTCTCATAGAATAAACCTCACCCTAATACCAATTTGGTGCAGTCATGGTAGGAGGGTCGTCAAAGAGAAAAGTCTAGACCGTACATCAAGAGTTACACAATAGAAGCCACTCAGAATATGGAGGAAAATGCATATTCAAACATTCTTATTACCATAAACTTCAATTTCAATCAATCGACAACATTTGGGTGTATAGATTAGGCTCAGAGGCCTGATACAACATGCTCAAAATATAGTATTCATATATTCTCCTTAATCCAAGCTGAAACATTACATATCAAATCCAATATTCATCTACCTCCTACCTAATGATCTGTTACAATGATTTATATCACATCTTGAGATCTAGAATCTTTCGAATCGGCCAAATATCATTACAATCTCTGATGAAGGAAATGTAACATGTGCCTTAAATAGGTCAGACTTAAATTTGAATTTCTCCTCAGTGGGTGCATAGGATGAAGTGTGGACCTAAATTAAGGTCAAGGACACTCCATAAAACAATTCAGAACACATCACGAGGATCCACAAGTTACGAGAAGGATCCATAAGAGACAAAACTAGCTGTTAGGCTCAAAAATACTTTGGTGCTTGGTCCTAGAAACTATCACTTAATCAAGAAGCAATAACTTGTAGGAAAAAGATCCAATCAATCTGAAATCTTCGAATAAGGGAAAATGAACATGTCCATGATCAAAACATAGATCTACAAGGTTCGGTGAGAAAATATGTTGAATCTACCAACTTTAACTGAACAAGAACAAAACTAAAATGAAAATATTTTATGTTGATGCAGGATTGCAAAGAACCAAGGATGTTCCTGCATCACTTTTGCACTAGATGATGTGCTTCAGAAAAAGTAGAGGGCCAATAATATCCTACTTAAATTTTATTTAAAGCAATATTCTTGGCAGAGAAATGTCCACCATCAGTATTGTAGCTTGTCTAAACAACAAAATAGGACACCATCATAATTTCTTTCAAATAATACACCTTCAATTAATACATACCTAGTTCTTGTCAATCGGTAGTATCCCCTTTTATGGGATGGAAGGCTAGTCGAGTAGTGCCTCTTTTGCATATGTTATGTTTGATCCACCACCAAAGATTCATCAAACTCGAATTGGTTAGAGTAGACCTAGTTGGTCTCCTTTTCAACTATGGAACTTGATTCCAATGCAATGTATTTGCATAGACCTCTTCATTGAACCAACTTGGTTGGTCTAATTTCCACATCATACTCTAGGATTTTGTTTATCCAATTTTCCCTCTTTTTCATTATCTCACCTTCTATGATATACTTCCTCACACCAGTTGGGATGTGCAATTAGGATAGTAATATTATTGGATGTTATCAAGTGTTGAAACTTCTTTAACTTGTAAAAATGGAAAAAAGCCTACTTTTCTACAAAATTATACCTAGCCTCATATCCTTTAAGGTTCCTTGAGTGAAATGCAATAGGATGCTCTCCATTATTTCCCTCATCCTTCTAAGTGAGCACTAAAGCTATGTTATGTTTGCAACTATACACATAGAGTAGAAAGTCTTTGGAAAAAATGGGGTTAGCCAATACTGGAGTAGTTGAGATGGCTATCTTTATCTACTCAAAAGCTTCTTTTCCCTTGGGGGTCCATTTTAAAATCAATTTCTTCTTAAGCATTATGGTGATTGGTCTTGTAATTCCTACAAAATATGATATGAACCTGCTAAAAAAGTTGATCTTGCCTCAAAAATATTGTAGTCCCTTTTGATTTACTGGTAGGGGTAGTTCCATTATAGATCTCACCCTTTTGGGGTCTATTGATATTCCCTCCTTTAACACTACAAAACCAAGTAGCTTACCTTGAGGTACTCCAATTTTTTTTTTGGGGGATTCAGAGGATCCCAAATTGTTGACATTTCTAGAAAACATTCTCTAGATGATCGAAGTGATCATCTCTTGACTTTGAAAATACTGTTAGGTCATCCAAATATATTAAGATAATCAAGTTGATTAATCCCTTGAAAGCAATATCCATTGCTCATTGAAAAGTCACACTAGCATTTGAAAGTCCAAACAACATTTTTGAGTATGCAAACATTCCCCACTTAGTGGTAAACATTGTCTTATGTTGGTCAACTTCCTTTACATATATTTGGTTATAGCCTAAGAAACCATCCAATAATGAAAACATCTCTAATCTAGCCACATTCTGCAAGATCTGCTCCATCAATAGAAAGGGGTAGTGATCTTTTAGCGAGGCTTTATTCAAATCTTGAAAATTGACACAAAGCTTAATATTTCCATTCTTTTTCTAAACTGGTACCAAATATGACACCCAAGTGGAATGCTTAATTGGATATATGATCTTTGACTCGACCAATTTGGTGAGCTCCTAGTGAGCTCTTGTGTCATCAATGCTTCAACCTTTAGATTGACTAGCCTTTTTTTTTGTTGGACGAAATTAGATCCTTCCACCAAGTCAATGGTATGTTGAATTATGCCCGAGTCATACTCTCTAAGATCATCATAGGTCTAGTCAATAACTCCATCATATTTGAAACATAGACCCTTCAATGTTTTCTAGTCTTTGTGGGCAACTTCCCTTCTGACCTTTAAATTTTTGTCACTTTTGACATCAATCTCTTTATAATTCCTAGCATTTTTAGTGAACCTTTGTTTGTCATTTCTTATGTATTCACAATCAAAGATATTTTCAAGGGAAATTAATCGATGAGAAAGCTTGTTGTGTTTTAATTGGATAATTTGTTCTTCAGGAAAATTTTCCCCTGATTGTGCATAGTCTAAAACTTCTCCTAATTTTTGTATAAAGGAAAAAATCTAAATGTCATCATCAAAAACTTGCTAGTTTTGATCATTGTCATGGATTATGGGTCGAACGATGACTTGTACCACATTTTTCTTGGTTGAATCATAAATTGGTTTAAATTGCAAACCAATAGAGGCCATTCGATCAGTGATATCATTTTGAGATCAGAAAATAATTTGTATATTGAAGGCTTCAAAACTCTCAATCAAGTCTCAAATTTGATGTCTGTGTGACTTCATTCTTGTGTTCTTTGTGGCCACTTGCCCATGGACTTGACTCAGCACTAACTCTGAATTTCCAAAATCTTGTATTCTCTTTACGCCCATCTATTCTACAAGGGTCAGAGCATGGATCAAGGCCTCATATTACATGTCATTATTCAATAATTTGAACTAAAAATGGTAAGCTTTAAGGGTCTCTGATCCTATTGGAGACACTAGTTAGACACCCACTCTAGAGCTAGATTTTCGTTTGGTGCCATCAAAATATAAGGTCCATAGATGTTTATTTCTTGAATAATCATATTCCTCTTGATCCTTCATCAATTTTGTAAGGACTTGATCATCATCAAAAATCACAAAGGTGCCTCGCCCTATTGTATGAAAGTTGTCAAATGGCTCGGAGTCAATGAATTGGGCTCCTCTTCCTCAAGAGTCAAAAGACTTGTGCCTTCTTCATCTTCCAACATCTCTACACAATATCTCTCCTACTAGGAGAATGAGGTATGCGCCGCTTCAAAGCATAGGAATGCATTGTCTTCTATGTGTTTAGGATGCAAATATTTAGATCAAATCTTAATCTTCACCCTGTGCTTAGTTCTAAATATCAGGTGGGACCAGTCGAGTGCTAAGTATCTACCAAGCTTTGCAGTAAAATCTATTGAAAGACACATTTCAAAGATTGGGGGAATGTCTATCACTGCCATTTCTTGTGTGACTGTTTGGCTTGGACATGACAAGATGGTTAGAGATAGATCTTTTATCCGACCAATGATCAAAACCTTCTTTCCATCTAATTGCATGATTCCTTTCTCAAGGGTTTCATACTTAAGTTTCAATGCATAAACCACTTATTTTGTCATGGCCATTGTGTTAGCCCCTAAATCAATCATGTTGTTATGCAAAGGAATATCTCCCACAATAAGTGTTAGAAAGAAAGGTGTGGGCTTTGGCTTTCTTACCTCTTTCTCTTTTACATTTCCCACATCATTCACATAAACTGCTACTTTTAGAGCTTGAGGGTTCAACATAGATCCTTTTTCTCCACTTTGACTGCATGATGGGGTCATGTCTATCTATGGTATTTTATTTTTTTTAATCCTTCTTGATGCAATGCATTTTGTTCAGGGATATATATGATGTCCCATGGAGATAGATTGGAAGGTTCCTTCTTCAGTTGCTCCACCACATTAAGCATTCTGACTAGTTGGTTCTTCGGCTTGAATGGTGATATTTCTCTTGCTTTCAAAGGAAAATCTTCTATCATGAATGGGATCAATGTTTTATTCGTCTCCTTCTCTGGGAACAACAGAGTGTGCAACTAAGGAGTAGGTCAGATAATGGGCAACATGGCATACTTTTCTTGCGATGATGGTTATCATGGCTATGGATGTGGAAAATGTTGTTGGACATATTCTCTCATGAGCCTTCTTTTGTGATCTTGTTTTGTAATCCAATTTTACTTGTGGAGTACTTGTCGTCAAAGCTTCATTCACAAACACCACATCTTCTTCCATCCATGGGGATAGTTATTGGTTGGGTGCAATATCTAGTTGCTGCTCTAAGGAAATTCCTTGGATTTGTGCTTTGAAATGGGCATTTTCAATTTTGGAGGACTCATATTCATCCACATTTAGGAGCATTCCCTTGCTTCTTTGTTCTACTATCTTCTATTGCATATTCCCCCTTGGAAAATTTTGGGGCATATGGCTATCATTGCATGGGAAGAACCACAGATTGTCATCTTCCACCAAATTGTTCTGGCCTAGAATTAAATCTTTACTTAGGTGATCTTTGAATGTCTATAGTGGCATGATGACTGGAACTATCTAGTTTGCAGACACTTTCTATTGACCTCCTCCTCTCGAGGATCCTTAGTATGTATTCTGATGATAAAACGACTTTCCTCCACCATAGGCTTGTGTGGTTTGCTTCTAAGGCATTGCTTGCTGTCATTTGATAATAACCAACTCATTAGCAAAATTCCACATGAGACTCTTTATCTCACTGATATCCATTGCAATAGAGGAAGAGCTTGACATGCTTGTCTAGGTAGTAGGGTACACATACATATGCTATGGCATAGCCGATGCCAATTTTGTAGCGAAAGTGCTTGGAGTAGCTTCTTCTAGAGGAACACTAGATATTTCTTCAAATATAAGCATTAGAGGTCTTGCCAAAAGTTTCCTGACATCGATAAGACTATTTTTTGTGCACACAACCAACTCATATGCATTAGGAAAGATATCCCCTCCAATGGAGTTTATCATTATTGTGATGTCCAAATTGAGATCCTTTAGGTAGAACATAAATTCTATTTTTTCTAGGGGTCGATCAGTTACAGGGATCCTTTGCTAGGTTTTGTGGAACCTACTATTGAAGTTTCTCATGGCCTCTTGCAGGGATCTCTTGATGGTGATTAGTTGATGCAACAACAAAGAACAATCCAATTTCTCTAAGAAGCATTCAAACAACCTTTCTTTGAGATGATCCTTGGAGATGATCAAACCTCATGCCAAAGATCAATACCAATCATGGGCCTTTCCTTTGAATGAGGAAGCTAACAACCTTAGGGAAATATTTTCCTTCGCTATGTTATGTAGCCTACTTACCTCCGCTATATCTTGAAGGTGTTCATAGGGGGTTTTGAAATCTTCTCTAGAGAATTTTGGAATAGCCTTGACGACATTAGTGGGTATGGGAGGCCATACATTTGGGGGCGTAGGTGGTTGTAGTAGACTACCACTATCCAATGCTACAAAAAAAAATTAGTAGAAAGGGCATCTACATGAGCCATAGGAAAAATATTCCTATGAATTGGGTATACAAGTATTTTGATTTGGAAGGTTGAGCCTCCAGGTGGAGTAGATAAGGCTCTAGATATTGGGATCTTACTTCTCACTCTATTTCTCCTTACAAGTGATACAAAACCTATAAGTCTTCTCCTAGGTACCGAGGTAGGTAATTGGGAGTACTAGAAATGACCTCTTGAAGATGCTCTTGTTTGGATCCTAGGCATGAAACTTCTAGTTTCTTTCCTTGGACTGATTTAATAAATATTTACAACTTCTAATTAGGATTTTGGAGAACTTTAGGTCCCGCTATGTGTGCTAGAAAAAGAACTATTAATCATGAAATTTTGTTCCTCTTCGATAGTCTTATGGGAAATTCAATGTGTGGGGGACTGATCTGTGTCTCAATGAATACCTCTGGGATTTTTATAGAAAGTTGACTCTTCTCTAGGTTTTGGGGAAAAGGGTAGAAGGAAATGTAAACATAAAACATAAAAATAGCGATGTGACAAAGCTTTTACAACATTTCAAACCCAATATTTCCTATGAGTGATATAATTAGGCATAGAATGCCACAACCCTTCATTGTTGGGAGGAGAATGAACAACAAAGGCTAACAACAAGCACAATGCAGACTTTCAAATCTTCCTGTAAGCAGTGTTAATTAAGGTTTGATCATCAAACATAAAGATTTCTAAGGCTAACATAAAATGTTTAGAAATTGCATAAAATCTCTCTCCTCATACAACACAATATAAAAAATAACCCTTTAGAAAAATAGAGAAGTCTACTAGTTCATAATCCAATTTTCACAAGTTATTATCCTTCTATATAAGCCTACAACATGGAAATCAACAACTTAAACTATTTGAATTCAACTTGCTTGACACAGTGTTTTATTTAGAATGAAAGCATAAAGAAGGAAAGCTTGATAAATGTCATACATGCCCAGTCTCAAAGATTTCCTCCAAATAATTCATGCTTAAATATCAAATGAACTTTAAAATAGAGGTTGGATGCCAATCCAATAATAGTTCAAGCATAAACAATATAACATGCCAGAGAAAAGTAGTTTTGCAACTCAACTTCTGAAAATAGTTCTTAAAACCTAAGAAAACTAAAGAAACTTTTTCTCAGCAAAGGAAATTGGAACTCGGAACCAACCCTTTCCTTCTATCATTGCCTCTCATTTATAGTTGTAGAAAGAAGAAAATTCTACCACAACATGGAAGCAATTTTTGCCTTTTGTTGGCATTTGATAGCACATGATCTGATCATAGATCTTTAGTTAGGTCACAACAATATTTTCTTGTTAATTCTCAACTATTGCATTAATGCTCTTTAAATATTTAGCAAAGATAGTTATCTGAAAATGATCAAATCCTAGAAAATAGTCTAGAAAAATTCTAGTTGACCAGTCACATAACCCAATGGTACCGACTCAAAGATTCTATCCCGAAAACCAAAAAAGGCCAACAACATTCAACAAAGTCACAAAAAATATCAGTTTACAAAAGTCCAAATTGCTCATGGTGAAGAGATGACATGTCAAATAGGAAAAAATTTTCAAACTCATGAATATAGCTCCTTGAGAAAATCCTCGAGGAGTTGACATATGTCCCGACTCTCTCCCAAAAGGAAGGAAAGAAACAAAAGTTGCGCAAGTACTACGTGACAGATTGTGCATCTTTCTGATAGCTTTACTCAATCATGGACACATTTGAAGCCAAAAACATATACAAGTCAAAAATAAAAATGATCAAGGAAAAAATTCTTCACAGGACCCTTTATTTATGATTTGGAGAGTATTTTAGTCCTAGATCTAGCTTACATTAACTATGCATTAGTGAATTTCCATTTAGGGCTTCTAAACATTGCATTAGCGAAAAGTGCACATAGGTTGCATTTTTGCATCTCAAATCATTTAATTTCATTGAAATTCTATAATTACAAATAGTCAAGTCAACATACAAGTTAGGAAGATTAGAATCAACTCAAAATTTATCAAATTTGGTGTAAAATCCCTAATCCAAGACTCATTTGCACCCACCTAGGAAATATAGTCCTTGTACATGTGATTTTTCTATATTTTTAGGAATTCTATGTTGTTTTTTTATTTCAATATTTGAATCTACCAAAAACCCTAACTGGGACTCATTTTCCCATCTATGATTTAGTCCTATATCAAACCTTAATTTATAATTTACAACATTTAAAACTTCATTTTTGTATTTTTGTTTTCTATTGTCAGATCTTTGTTTTAGTTTCTTGAGTTTATGTTTCATTCATTTCTTTAGATTTAACTTAATTTGCTTAATTTCATGCATTTCTTAATTTCAAAATTGCATTTACAACATTTCATTTTTAGATTTTTTCATAATGTAATAAAAAAATTACCTTGTTTAGAATATTAGAATTGTATTTACACATTTCATTGTAGGTTATTATATTGCACTTTACTCTCTTTCCTTTTTGGGTTTGCACACTAAGTTTGTAAAACTTGTATGAGCTTTACAACTTGGTGTCCTATTAACAATACTATTGTAAGATGTAGTTTGAGAATCATGTCATCCCGCAATATATCACTAGTCATGGATCTTGGGCTTTCTAGCTCTCCTCCTAATAGTGTTGATAATCAACCTCCTATGGATTATAGTATGCATGTACTTCATTTCCAATGACTTCACTTCCTATAACTAATGGGCATAGTTTTAACAAGACTATCCCTACCATCACTTTTTCTAATCAAGCTTTGGGGTGCACACAAATCTAAGATGGAATTTCAATCCCTACTTAGATACAATACCTGTTTCCATTCCTACATACACTAGTACTCAAGTTACCACAACCATTCAACCTTCTAGCAATGTGTAAACTTCCTTAGGTATTTCCATAGGGAATCCTTCTAGTGTTGTGCATTTAAATACAATATCTCCTAAAACATCCTCCCTAATAAATTTAGAATTCACTTTTCCTTTGCATACATACCCCACTCCACCTTATACTCCTCCACCTTACAACAACAATGATTCTATCATCAACACACTTTTACAAAGCATGGAATCCCTTCAACAACAAGTCATAGCCCTAAATCAAAATAAAAATGGTCAACCTTCACAATACATCAAAACCAACCCTTTATCCTTGGAGATATTGAGAGAAAAAATGCCACAAGGTGTAGAAGTTCCCAGATTTGAGAAATATGGTGGGAAAAGAGATCCTATTAGCCATTTTTCTGGTTTTATGGCCTTATGTAGTGATTTCACCATTGAAGATAAGTTGTTGGCTAAGCTTTTCCCTAGGTCCTTGAAAGATACCACTTTAGAATTACTAAATAAATCAATTCATTCATTCAATGAATTTGTTGAGGCCTTTATCAACCATTTCCAAGTACACATGACTCCTAATATGACATTAGTTGATTTGATGAGATGTAAGAAAAATGATGATGAAAAAGTCACAGACTTCATTTCACACTACCAATTGCTTTATTCTCAAATTGACATAAAAATTCCTAATCCTCATCTTCAATGAATGTTCATTGAGAACTTACAAACTAAGATGCAAGATAAGCTTGGTATAATGAATTTTACTTTCTATGTACAATTGTGTACCACCCTTTGTGATTATCAAAAATCCGTTAGTAGTCATGAAACAAAATCCACCTCTAGCTATCCTAAAAATTCTGAATCCATGAATCAAAAAAATTATCAATGTTTTATGAAACAATATAAATCTTTTCTTCAACTAAATCCCCCTAACCAACATGTTGATACCCAAGTGGCTGCTATAAAGAAGAAAAATCCCTTTACATTTGGGGATCCGAAAAGACAATTTACTCCCTTAACCGATACCCTCCATAACGCCATGTTACAAATTCTAGAAAATAACTTGATTTTCTTACCTCTTGTTAGAAATTTTGATCCTACTAAGCCATTACCTCAAAAGATTAGATCAAATTCCTATTTTCATTTTCACCAACAAAATTGACATGATAAAGAATATTGTAAATTTCTTAAACATCTCGTGCAAGATCTCATTGATTCCAATCATATTAAAATTGGAAGTGTTAATAATCAAGTACCTAATAAGTCCATTACACTCCTCCTAACCAAAACCTACAAATATTTACCAACCCCATGCAAAATCATAATATTTCATTTGTCAAATCTAGTGAAACTAAGAAGAATGATGTTATGAATGTTGACAAGGATGATGATAGCATGAATATTAATGAACAAAGTCCTATAGATAGTATAAATGGATTGATCTAAGTTCAACATCACAAGGGCCAAATGAAAACACCTCTTGAAATTTCTTCCTCATCAAAAGATATAATTAGAAATGCACTTGATGGTCCTCTTTACATAGCTGACCAAATTAATGACAAGCCCACAAATGGGATGTTAATTGATCCCGTCTATGGAGAGAATGTGATCACTAAAGAATTCATACTTGTGCATGAACTCTATCAAGATACATATGATAAACTGAAAGCATGGATAAAAAAACATAATGGTTTTTTTCTCCCTACAATGGGTTCGATCACCCTTCCTTTAAAACTTGGATTGAAATAATTAGATGTCTCATTCTCCACCATCCCGATGTTAGATAAATTCCATGTGAAGCTTGGTCATCCATGGCTATCCTCCATGGAAGCCATCACATTGGTCATGCATAAATGTTTAAAGTTTCCCTTTGACAATGAAATATTTACTATACACCATAGTTTCTTTAATCTTGTGTCTTCTCGTGATAACTTTTAATTGGATTTGTTTTGGCTCAAGCCTATTGAACCTATTAAACCTTGTGAGGACTTATTTTTCAAATCCTATGAAAAGTTTAAGGCACAAAACATAACATTATTATACCTTTGAAACATGTCTCATCCCATGAATGAGCCTCCCATCCTTGATGAAACCATCATAGAACCAAAAACCATTCCAAATAACCGAGACCAACCCAAGATATAACCTTTTCCTAACTCCTACAAATGACCAAGACACAACCAAAATAATCCTGTCATGCCTCCTAAGATAAGACAAGTTTACAAACCTAAAGATAAAGTCGTTGAACAACCTCCCATGGTTTCTTTTGTAGAAAAGAAACCTATCGTTGATAAACCCACTCCTACAAAAAAGAAAAACTTAAAAATCGTACCAAAAGAAAAAAAAATTCTTGAGAGCGTAGGCATAGACATCATGCTATTTCTCAAAGGTTAAATGAAGAAAATAGCAAAAAAAAATCAACATAGAAACTTAAGTGAAGCAATACATGAGGAGTCTCCCTCTTCACCACAATAAAAAGATACTATATCGGAACCACAACATGGACTAGAACCTTTTGTGGATATTATCATTTGAACTTCCATTTTGATTAACTTAGATGATGATGAGATGGCTAAAATTGATGAAGAAGTGCATAATGAATTGAATAAATTGTTTTCCTCTTCTATGAGATTAAATGATAATTTTCCTAAGAAGAGTGTTGAACTTGGTGCTTCCCCTAGTTTCATACTTTTTTTCATCCCTTTGGCTAGTTTTTGACCTTTTGTATATGATGAACAAGATTGGAATGTAGATGACTTGCTAGAGCTTGACTCCCATGTGCCTTACTAGTGTTGCCTCTGTTTTCTTTTTCCATATTATGGGTGTGATGGCATGCACATATTGTGGTATCTCGTACTAATTTGTTTGATGTATCTCTCTCTTTGTGACATTCCTCTATTTGTATCTACATTCTTCGTTATGTTGTGAGAATTTTATCTTTTCTTTGTCTTGTGTTTTCCTTTTCAAGATGATGCAAGGTGTCGAGACATTTAGGTCTCTTCCATGTTGACATAAAATATTTTCCTTTATCTTTTTTTTGTCTTGTGTTTTCCTTTTGTGGATGATGCAAAGCATCGAGACATTTAGGTCTCTTCCATGTTGACCCAAAAGCTTTTCCTTTATCTTTTATTTTTTCTAGTGTTTTCCTTTCGGGGATGACGTAAGACATTGAGACATTTAGGCCTATTCCATGTAGACCTGAAAAAAAATTATTTGTTTTCACTCTCCTTGTGTCATTCTTCCCATTCCATGAGTATTTAGGGAATGACGATATTTCTAAGCCTTCTAAAAGAAATGTAGCAAAAACATATTGACCCCGAATCTATAGATCCCTTATGTGATTTTGGGATTTCATTTTCGGTTCAGCCTCTTTTGATGATGTAGCTTCATTTGGAAACATATGATGTGGCATAGGCCTTTCCAAATAATCTCGCATGTCTTGTTAGCAATTATCACTTGCTACTTTAAAGTAATTGCTCACAACATGGTGTTTGTAAATTTCTTTAATGTGGGAGCATACATTGACATTATTCTTTTTCATTTTATAACTCATGTTTCATTAAGTAGTCATCTTACTTCATGTGATGCATATTTATCTTTGTGGTGAAATTGGGTGTAATGTACTTCAAGAGCATGATCTCTCTTAGCATATTATATTTGTCTTAGTGGCTTGATGTGACACACTACATCCCCTAAGGTGTGAATCTTCTATTCTTCGACTAGTCCTCTCTTGGAGACACTAGGCACAATGTTCCCTAAGTTAAGGAATTACATGGACTAAGAAAAACTCCTTTGAATGTACCTTACACTATTTTTCATTTATAATAACTGTTATATGGCCACCTTGCATAACACACTTTTCTTACTTGTGGAGCTATCCTATGTTAGCTTAAGAAGTTTTGTTTTCCTCGTGAATCTTGTTGTTCATGTTGTGTGGAACCTTCTAAAAGTTATCAAGAGGTATAGATTTGGTATGGTTAGCATATTTGATCCAAAATTAGGCATGACTTTACCATATACACTTGCTTGTTTGTGTGAGCACATACTGGTCATGTGCATATGTTTCTCTGGAGGCTCACCTAGTATATGACCTAAGGTTTCACTATCCCTTGTGAGTGTGCATTTAGTTTGCATAGTGGAAATTATCTTCCACTTGTAAACATTTTTGGACAAATGACTTAGAGGTCTAGTCCACATCATGTTGGATAGACTATCGAGGCTTGATCCACCCCTTTTTAATTTTTCTTTCTTCTTTATGTCTTTGGAAGTGTATTCTTGTACCTTGTTGTTGCTTCATACATCATTCACATGTGTGTTCTTTTGTGCTCATGTTGTTTTTCCATAGGATTTTGATCTTGGGTTCTTGTGCAACCCTCTTGATCATTGTGATCCTATCTCACTAGCATTGGTACACTTGGACCCCTCTTAATGTGAGTTTTTCTACTTTAGTGTGTGTTTGAAGAAATTTCCTCCTCTCACTAAAGTGGGGCCTAAATGTATTATAGGAAAATATATCCCTTTACATTTTCACACTTTTTTGGGCCCTCCCTGCTAAAACATGGCTTCTTTATGCCATAATTGGTCCTATTTTGTATCCACAAGCCTTATTTGATGCATTTCTATGAGGATAATTCCAACATTTATTAAATGACCAGCTATAATTCATGTTTTTTGGTTGTGTTATAGATCTAGTGATCTAGGACTCATACGCCACCACCATCATATGGGTCCCACCTAGATTTTGAGGCCTAATCCTAAATATTGTATTGAAATTAACATTTATTGAAGTTTTTGCCCCAAGTTTAAGCTATTGGGACTCATACACAACAACTGGTGTATAAGTTTGACTTTAGCTTTGACCTATTTTGAATTCAATTATTGGAAGGATTTTATTCTCCTATATCTAATGTTGGCTTGTAGTGTTCTAATTTTGGGAAATTTGGCATAAACAAGTATAAATACTAGGTTATTTCACATAATTTCTCCTAGAAAATTTACGAGTCATCTAAGTAATTCAAGTATTCATGAATTATAGAAAATTTATGATCAACTATGATTACAAGAGAATTCAAGAGAAAATTATCAATTATTTGTGGCAACATTCAAGATTCTAGAATCATGTCAAAATCATGATGCATCAAGTGTGTTTGTGAGCTAACATTTGTGATGTAGGTTTTTATGATTCAAGCAAGCATTCAAAGAAATGATCTCATATCAAGATCAAGAATCATGATCCACATTGATTGGATTCACTTCACACAAGATTTCAACCTTTATTTCAAAGGTTTGGTGAGTTATAACATTGCATTTGTTCATTAATCATCCCTTCATGCTTTTCTATTTCAATTCAAGTTTTAATTACCAAAATAGGGTTTGACCAAGAAAAAACCCTATCCACTAAAAAATAAACATTTTTTTGTCTTGATGTGTGTTTGTAGATCTAGGTGTTTCAAAGCTTAAAGATCCTTTGAAGAAACAGTTGCAAGATTAAAAAAGTTGTCAAAATTTCAAGAAGTTGTCATCTTCATGGAAACTAACCTACATATTGGAATTTAGACTTTTTAGGCCTAAATATTGGACAAGATGAAACCTACACAAGATCACTCAAGGCTACAAATTTTTTAGTCAAACCCTAATACTTGGACTAAATTTCCCCTCTGGGCATATGAGTCGCAGTATACCTCTTTTCAAAAAATTTCTATAGATATTGGTTTGTCAATAGAAGATTCAAGAAGCTACCTAGATTCCAATAGCAAGAGTAAATCACCTTGTCTAGTGTGTGAGTCCCAATACACATAAAAAAAACAAATTTTAGGGTTCTCAAATCTTTCTTAGTCATCTCTGATCCTCTAGATAATTTTTGTATATTTTTGTTTAGTGATTTGATTTCATATTCTAGGTTTATAGGGTTTAGTGTATTCATGTTTGCATTTCTCCATAGAAGCTTCATTTAATGATTAACCCCTTTGTTTAATCACACCTAAGGAAACCTCCCTAGTCCTCCTTCCCCCAATTGAGTCACTTGTTTGGGGGATCTTGGTTTCCTAATGAAGTGAAGTGTGAAATAGGTCCCCAAATTGTTCCATCTCCTAAAAGGTGGAACATCCTATTTCCTTTCTTTTCACTACACAACACACTTTTAGAACATAGAAAATCCTCAAATTATTTCATCAGTATGGCCAGCAACATATACTAAGATGCAACTTAAAATGATATGAAAATATAATTACCAACATAGAGTATTATATGATAGTACAACTTTAATTAATTCTCATCTATTAGTTGGCCAAACTCCTCTAATATCTTTGAGCATATTTGAAATTAATGATAGCATATGTTCAACAATCTCCCCCTTTTCATTGATGGAGAACAACAAAATGCTAGCCACAAATGAAGATAAACAATTTTTTTCCAAAATAAGTTCCACATTATCCCCTTAGAGATATAACATTTTGAGTTCCTTTTCTCCCCCTTTGACATCAATCACAAAGGTCAACATTCCACACAATCTGGAAACTTGTTTTTGAAATAGACTCCTCCTAATTCCACACCACACTACTATTGAAAACATTTCATAGGACAACCAAAAATTCTTGTAGAAATGAGAAAATTCTCCCCCTCACCCTACACTTCCTCTTGATTGAAGAGGAGGGAGAAATAATTCCCCACTTCTATTGAAGAAACCCAAAAGCCTCCTTAGGAAACCATTTTGTGAAAATGTTTACTACTTGCTCCTTGATTTCAACATACTCCATCTTCACCTCCTTTGATGCAACCTAATGTCTCAAAAATTAATACTTGATTGTAATATTCTTTGTCATTGAATGTATTACTGGATTGTTTGAAATGTTTGTAGCATTGGTATTATCATAAAGAATGGAAATGGGTTCATCAAACATAATATTCATTTCCTTTAGAATTTTTTTCATCTACAATGCCTAAGTGCAACATGAAGTTGCTGCAATATATTTTGCTTCTAGTATAGATAATGAAACTAAGTCATGTTTCTTGCTTAACTAGGACCAAACAATTCCACTTAGAAAGAAATATCCACAACTTGCACTCTTTCAATCATCTATGCTTCCTACCCAATCCACATCTATGTATATAGTCAAAGTGAAATTCTCACTCATTGTATACTATAAACAAAAATCCATTGTAGCTTTGAGATACCTTAAAAATCATCTCTATTTCTTTGACATGAGTTTCCTTAGGTGTTGACTAAAATCTAGTGATCATTCCATCAGTTTTCATTATATATCTAGTCTAAATGCGGTCACATACAACAAACTATCAATAATGGACCTATACATAGTTTAGTCTACAAATTTAGATTCATCATCTTTACTCAAATTACATTTGGTAATAGTAGGTGTATTTATGAGTTTGCATTCTTCCATATTTAACTTACTTAACATCTCCTTTATATACTTTTTATGATAAATGAATCTTCCATTTTTTGATTGTGTAATATGTAAACCAAGAAAGAAAAACAATTCACCAATGAATGAAATTTATAACTAATTCTTCATTACATATTAGAACACTTTATAGTTGTCATCACTACTTCCCCCAAAGATAATATCATCAACATAGACAACATCAATTAGTAGTTGATCACCTTCTATTTTTATGTATAGATTATTGTTCACACTTCCTCTCTAGAACCCTTGTAGTTGTATATACTTATCCAACATGGAATGCCAAGCTTTAGGTGCTTATTTGAGTCCATAAAGAGCTTTCTTCAATCTTCACACATAATCTAGATTTCCTAAACATTGAAACCTTTTCGGTTGCTCAATGCAAACTTCTTCTAATTATGTATTCAAAAATGTTGACTTCACATTTATTTGATATACCTTGAAATTTTTGAATGATAAAAGGGCCAAAAAAAATTTGATTGCTTGTATTCTAGCTACTAGAGAAAATGTATCCTCAAAGTAAATTCCTTCAACTTGAGCATATCCCCAGCACATAATTCTTGTCTTGTTTCGGATCACTTCTCCATCTTCATTCAACTTATTTTTGAAAACCCATTTGGTACCAATAACATTCTTTCCCTTAGTTCTTGGAACCAGTTCCCGAGTTTTATTTTTATTGATTTGATTCAGTTCTTCCTCCATAGCTTTTGAAATGATGAAAAATTGGGTTATATAAAAAGGGGTTCACCAAAATTTCCACTATTTCACTCAAGAAATGATATGACTAACAACCAAAAGGTGAGTCAAATCAAGGTATAAATCTACATATTTCTCCTTTGTGCAAGGATAGGGGTATGAGTCAAATAGCACTCTAGGGAGAAATATTAAAACTATCAAATAAACCCCAAAATGCAAGCTATAAAATGACAATGAAAGACTAATCAAAAATAATGGAACTAGCAAGAAAAAGGAAAATTTGAGAAAGGGAAAATGATGTGTACTAGTCACTAAAAGTTCCTTTTTGAAGCTCACTAAGGACTCATTTTCCCTATGGAAAATGGGTTCTAGCTAGGGCTTTGTAAAAATGCTTTTTGGGTTCTCTTTCATTATGTTTGGACTCCTAGATTCTCGATTATCACTATCAGACAACTAGAAATAAATCTCATATAATATTTTTCGTGAAATGAAAACTTTCCTTGCAACTTTGACAACTTTGCAAATTTCTTCAATTTCGGTCTTCAAAGGATCTTCCAATTAAAATCTACAAACACAAACACAAGAGGAAAAAAATGTTATTTTTAGTGATGGTGGGTTTACCTTGGTCAAACCCCATTTGAGTATTTAAACTTTGAAATGAAATCAAATAGCATGGAGGAAATGATGAATGAACAATAGAATGTCACATCTCACCGAACCTTTGATTAAAATTTGGAATGCAAATCTGTAACTAGCATGAAGTGGCATCAATGGATGTGGATATTTATCATAAAACTAGATTTGAAATTGAAGGGAGGGAAAATTGTTTCTTCTATGCTTGGAGATAGAATAATGATTTTCACACTCTCTCATTCACGGAAAACCCTAGAGATCTCAATTCAAAGGAGAATGACATCTTGCATTAGAGTTGTCCTAGTAGTTGATTATAAACTAATGAGGGATTCACCACCAATTTATGACTTAGGATGACAAATGAAATGAAAGTTACAATGCTTAAACCTAATATGAAGAAATATTTCACTAAATGACCTAATAATGCAAGTAGAACAAAACATAAAGCTAAAAGATGAAATGTGTGCACTTGGAAATCTAAAGCTGACGAGATGGAGCTATGAAATGCTAAAAAGTGACTTTAATCGTGACCAGGACTTATAGGACAAATTAGGTGAATCAGTCTTAGATCTAGATTTTTGTGCAAAAGTAGGAATCTGGAAAATGGGTATTTGAATTTGTAAAAACTTGAAAATTTGACCTAGTCTGGGACTCATACACCAAAATTGGTGTATTATTCCAGTTAGGGTTTTCTAAAGCTTCGAAGTCTGAATCTTGTCTTCAATGTCTACTATATCCTAGTTTATTTTTGGATCTAAAACCCTAATTTGAAACCTGTAGAAGTCTTCCAAGTATCTCTAATGCAGGGTGACAACTTTGACAACTTTGGAAGCTTTGACAACTTTCTCCAAAATTGATCTTCAATGTGTCTTCAACCCAAACCTGTAAATCACACACTAAAGAGGGTTAAAAAATTTGTTTTGTTAGTGAAAAGGGGTTTTCCTTGGTCAAACCCCATTTTGGTAATCAAACCTTGAAATCAAATGAAATATGAATGGAAAATGATGAATGAAATAAATATAATGTTGCAACTCACCAAACCCTAGTAATAAGAGGGTACAAGTTCATGTATGAGATGGATCCAATGGATGTGTATCTTGAATCATTATCAAATTGGATATATCTTGAATGAAATGCTAGCTTGGAGCATGAAACCCTACATCACAATGATGACGACTTTGACATGATGCTTGATGCTTGAATAATGCTCTAGAATGCTTGATAATCTACTCTTGAAGGCTCTTGAATGTTCTTGTGAACTCCAATTTTCTATAAGGATTCGCATTCAACTTTCTAAGTAATCTCTTGAATGCTTAGGTGAAAATGAGTGAAAGAACCTTGTATTTATATTTAATTATGCAAGAATTCCTGAAATTACAACACTAAAAGTGGACATCAGATCTATGAGGATAAAATTCCACCAAGAATCTAAATTAATTTTTATTTTGGGCTACATGGAACTCATGCACCCAAGGTGGCGTATGAGTCCCACTAGGCATAATTTATGGGACCAAATTTAAAAATGCTTAAAAAGGTGTAAAATCCAGATGAAGACCCAAAAATATAGGTGGGACTCATACGCATAATGTGGCATATGAGTTCTAGGTCACCAAATGT
>VDFB02000017.1:237964161-238261544 GCA_007258455.2 Sequoia sempervirens
AAATATTTCCTTCCTCAAATACATCATCACTTCATCTATAACTTCAAACTCCTTATGTCTCATGTTTTCATCTACTTTGCTTCTTATACTGCTGGTTCATATATTCCAATTGTTTCTTTACCTAAGTATGCACTTTCTTCATATGTTCTACAAATTCCTTTTCTTCTACACTCCTTTTGTCTTCCTTACTAATGTCTCGCAACTCTAATATACCTCTAGGATGAAATCCAGTAACAATCTCAAAAGGTGTGTTTTTGATAATCCTATTCACTAAATTATTGTAAGCAAACTCTGCTTCTGCAAGGACTAAATCCCAACTATTGGTCTTCTCCCCAAACAAACATCTCATAAAATTCCCCAAACTCCTATTTAATACCTCTTTCTATCCAACAGTTTGTGGGTGAAAAGTAGGATTGAACTTTAAATTTGTCTTTAACTTCTTTCAAAGCATCCTCCAAAAGTATCCAACAAATTTTGTATCTATGTCTGAAACAATACTCCTAGGTAATCCATGCAATTTGACCACTTCCTTAAAAAACAAGTATGTTACATGTATTACATCTATTGACTTTTTACGAGGTATGTAATGTGCCATTTTAGAAAATATATCCACTGCCACAAATATAGAATCATTACCTCTTTGTGTCTTTGGCAAGCCAAGTAAGAAATCCATGTTGATATCCTACCAAGGTCTCTCTAGAACTCTCAAAGGCTTATACAATCCAAAATTTTGGCTACTCCCTTTTACAACTTGACAAACTCTACAACTCTACAAAAATTTCCTAACATCCAAGTTATGAATCTATGGCTAGAATTAATTCTCACTTACAAATGTTATTGTCTTATGAATTCCAAATTGTCCTTCCAATCATCCATTATGTTTTTCTTTCACCAAGCTATCCCTCATTGAACTCCATGGTATACACAATTGATTCCCTCTAAAAAATATATCCTCCTGAATGAAATAATCCATCCAGTGACTCCTATCCTCCAAGACTAGTTCTTTACAAGCTCTCCAAGGTTCTGCAATATCTAGGTCTTCCTCATACAAGTTCTTCAATTCATCAAAGCCTCATACCTCCACTCTCATATTTTCTAGTAAATTCCTTCTCCTACTCAAAGCACCAACAAATCTATTTGACATTCCACTCCTATGTTTCAAAACAAAATTATAACTCTATAATAATTTCACCCATCTCATGTTTCTCTGATTCAACATACCTTGACTATTCAAATACTGCAATGTTTAATGATCTGTATACAACAAAAATTCCTTAGGTAACAAGTAATTTCTCCACTTATTCAAGGCTTGAACTATGGCAAAAAACTCCTGGTCATACATTGAAAACCTTCTCCTAGCATCATTCAATTTCTCACTAAAATAAGCTACTCAACTTCCTTCTTGACTTAATACTACTCCAATTGCATTTCCACTTGCATCATAGTCTAATTGAAATACCTTATTAAAGTCTAGTAAACCAACACAAGTTGCTTAGTCAGCTTCTGTTTCAACAACTCAAAACTTTGGTTTTCTCTAGATGTCCACCTAAAACCTTTCTTATCTCCTTTCATTATTTCTGTCATAGGACTAAAAATAGAACTGAAATTCCTAATGAACTTCTGGTATAAACTAGCCAATCCATGAAATGATCTTACCTCTTCAATGCTTTCCATTGTAGGCCATTCCATAATGGCTCTTACCTTCTCAGGATCCATCTTCAATCCATCCATAGATATCACAAATCCTAGATATACCAATTCTTCCTTCATGAAACTACACTTCTTAATGTTTATCAACAAGTGCTCTTCTCTCAACCTCTACAAAACTTTTCTTATATGCAACAAATGTTCTTATCTAGTCTTACTAAAAATTAAGATGTCATCCAAATAGACAATCACAAAATTACCCATAAATTTATTCAATACCTCATTCATTAGTGCATTTTTTAGTCCAAAAGGCATCACCAACCACTCATACAATCCTTCATTTATCTTGAATGTTGTCTTCCACTCATCAGCTTCTCTAATTCTGATATGATGATATCCAATCTTCAAATCTATCTTTGTAAAGTATTTAGCTCCACTCAAATAATCCATAATTTCATCCATCCAGCGCAAAGGAAATCTATACTTCACTATGATTTTGTTTATGGCTCTAGATTTTGTACACATCCTCCATTCTCCATCCTTCTTAGGTGCTAGCACAATAGGTACTGCACAAGGACTTAAGATTTCTCTCATCAAAACCTTCTTCAAAAACTCTTGCACTTTTCTATTCAACTTTTCTTTCTCTATAGGTTTCATTTAGTGTGCTACTTTATTAGGAAAACTAGCTCTAGGAATCAAATCCATGCAGTGACTAATAGTCTTCATAGGTGGAAATCCATCAGGTACACTATCTAAAAGGTTATCTTCATATTATGCTAGCATCTCCTTTATCTCCTCTGGTTGTTCTTCTACATGCTTCAATTCTTCAACCTTCTTAGGAGTCAAGGCATAACACATCTTCATCTCAATTTTAGGAATATTCTCCAATGGAAACAAAGTCTGCTTCATTCCATTAGTGACAATGGTATATGTGTTCTTCTTCCCATCATGAATAACCTATATATCATACTACCAAGGCCTTCCCAACAAAACATGGCATAGATCCATAGGCATGATATCACACAAAACTTCATCATGATAATTTCCTATCTTCAATTTCACCAAACATTGTTCACTTACCAGTATCTTATGCTCATATTGAATCCATCCTATCTGATAGGGCTTCAAGTGTTTCAATCTTTCTAGGTTCAATTTGGTCACCATTTCTTCAAAAACTAGGTTCTTAGAGCTTCCACTATCCACAATAACTCTGCAACATTTACCAACTACCTTGCATTTGGTTTGGAACAAATTCTTTCTCTGCAATGGTTCCTGTTCCATCTCACTTTTACACAATACTCTTCTATTCACCAACACTTTTCCCTCTTCTAGTTTATTAGATGATCTGACATGATCCTCCTCAGCAAAGGCTATTCTTCTAATGTTCTCTATCTTTTTTCTTGTCTCTCCCTGATTACATTCAAATGCTCTATGTCCTTCTCCACCAAACTTAAAACAAGTTCCCCTGAATACTCTTTTCTCCTATCCTCTATCATCTTTTCTATAACCCTCATTTCAGTAACCACCATATCCTCCTCTTCAGTAAGAGTTTCCATCATCTCTATAGTATAAATTATCATTCTTATTGATTTCCTTATCTTTATTCTGGTCTACAAAAGATCCTCTTCCTCCTCCTATAAAATTTCTTCCTCTCTGAAATCTTCTGCCTCTTCCTCTTTGTCTCTTCTCATGTCTTTTATTCAAATTTTCTTCTTCTTTTAGGGCACATTAATATGCCTCTTCCACACTTAGCAACTTGATCAAATTGATCTCATCCTATATAGATGACTTCAATCCATTCACATATCTAACTAATTGCTCAACCTCATCCTCTGAATGTCCTGATTTGATATTCAACTTGTAGAACTCCTGAATATACTCTATCACACATGAATCCTTCTATTTAAAATTCTGCAACTTCTAAAACAAACTGATCTGATAGTTTTTGGCCATAAAATGTCTTTAATTTATTCACCATCTGATCCCATGATTTTATATTCTCCTTTCCTATTCTTTATGTATTTTTCTACAAATTTTCCCACCAAAGGGATGCATAACTTTTCAACTTTGTACAAGAAAATTTCACCCTCTTGTCTTCGATGGTACCTTCAAAATCAAAATACTTTTCCATCTTTGTTATCCAATCAAGCAATTCATCTAAATCAAACTTACCACTATAATCTGATGGGTTGAATTTAGTTTAGTATTTACTTTGGTTAGGGATCTTATGAACCCCTCTTCTCCTTGATCTAGGACAAGTTGCTTTTCTCTTTCCCCTTCTTTCTATTCTTCTACCTCTTCATCACTCACATCACCAACTATTTGACCTCTTCTCTGGGCCATTTCGATTGCTTCTAACCTAGCAGCAATTCCTCTCAACATCTCCATCATAGTTGGGTTTGCATTTCTGTATGCTCCATTTCGTCTACCATTTCTTCTTCCCATCATCTTTACACAAGTCCTCTACACCTACAGGTCAGATCCTCATTCTTCCACCCCACAACAGATCTTTGACAGGACTCCACAAACTATGATGATCTCTCATAGAATAAACCTCACCCTAATACCAATTTGGTGCAGTCATGGTAGGAGGGTCGTCAAAGAGAAAAGTCTAGACCGTACATCAAGAGTTACACAATAGAAGCCACTCAGAATATGGAGGAAAATGCATATTCAAACATTCTTATTACCATAAACTTCAATTTCAATCAATCGACAACATTTGGGTGTATAGATTAGGCTCAGAGGCCTGATACAACATGCTCAAAATATAGTATTCATATATTCTCCTTAATCCAAGCTGAAACATTACATATCAAATCCAATATTCATCTACCTCCTACCTAATGATCTGTTACAATGATTTATATCACATCTTGAGATCTAGAATCTTTCGAATCGGCCAAATATCATTACAATCTCTGATGAAGGAAATGTAACATGTGCCTTAAATAGGTCAGACTTAAATTTGAATTTCTCCTCAGTGGGTGCATAGGATGAAGTGTGGACCTAAATTAAGGTCAAGGACACTCCATAAAACAATTCAGAACACATCACGAGGATCCACAAGTTACGAGAAGGATCCATAAGAGACAAAACTAGCTGTTAGGCTCAAAAATACTTTGGTGCTTGGTCCTAGAAACTATCACTTAATCAAGAAGCAATAACTTGTAGGAAAAAGATCCAATCAATCTGAAATCTTCGAATAAGGGAAAATGAACATGTCCATGATCAAAACATAGATCTACAAGGTTCGGTGAGAAAATATGTTGAATCTACCAACTTTAACTGAACAAGAACAAAACTAAAATGAAAATATTTTATGTTGATGCAGGATTGCAAAGAACCAAGGATGTTCCTGCATCACTTTTGCACTAGATGATGTGCTTCAGAAAAAGTAGAGGGCCAATAATATCCTACTTAAATTTTATTTAAAGCAATATTCTTGGCAGAGAAATGTCCACCATCAGTATTGTAGCTTGTCTAAACAACAAAATAGGACACCATCATAATTTCTTTCAAATAATACACCTTCAATTAATACATACCTAGTTCTTGTCAATCGGTAGTATCCCCTTTTATGGGATGGAAGGCTAGTCGAGTAGTGCCTCTTTTGCATATGTTATGTTTGATCCACCACCAAAGATTCATCAAACTCGAATTGGTTAGAGTAGACCTAGTTGGTCTCCTTTTCAACTATGGAACTTGATTCCAATGCAATGTATTTGCATAGACCTCTTCATTGAACCAACTTGGTTGGTCTAATTTCCACATCATACTCTAGGATTTTGTTTATCCAATTTTCCCTCTTTTTCATTATCTCACCTTCCTCGCGGATGTTACTTTCAAGTGTCAAAACTCCTTTAAGCTTGTAAAATGGCAAAGCCTACTTTTAAACATTCCCCACTTAGTGGTAAACATTGTCTTATGTTGGTCAACTTCCTTTACATATATTTGGTTATAGCCTAAGAAACCATCCAATAATGAAAACATCTCTAATCTAGCCACATTCTGCAAGATCTGCTCCATCAATAGAAAGGGGTAGTGATCTTTTAGCGAGGCTTTATTCAAATCTTGAAAATTGACACAAAGCTTAATATTTCCATTCTTTTTCTAAACTGGTACCAAATATGACACCCAAGTGGAATGCTTAATTGGATATATGATCTTTGACTCGACCAATTTGGTGAGCTCCTAGTGAGCTCTTGTGTCATCAATGCTTCAACCTTTAGATTGACTAGCCTTTTTTTTTGTTGGACGAAATTAGATCCTTCCACCAAGTCAATGGTATGTTGAATTATGCCCGAGTCATACTCTCTAAGATCATCATAGGTCTAGTCAATAACTCCATCATATTTGAAACATAGACCCTTCAATGTTTTCTAGTCTTTGTGGGCAACTTCCCTTCTGACCTTTAAATTTTTGTCACTTTTGACATCAATCTCTTTATAATTCCTAGCATTTTTAGTGAACCTTTGTTTGTCATTTCTTATGTATTCACAATCAAAGATATTTTCAAGGGAAATTAATCGATGAGAAAGCTTGTTGTGTTTTAATTGGATAATTTGTTCTTCAGGAAAATTTTCCCCTGATTGTGCATAGTCTAAAACTTCTCCTAATTTTTGTATAAAGGAAAAAATCTAAATGTCATCATCAAAAACTTGCTAGTTTTGATCATTGTCATGGATTATGGGTCGAACGATGACTTGTACCACATTTTTCTTGGTTGAATCATAAATTGGTTTAAATTGCAAACCAATAGAGGCCATTCGATCAGTGATATCATTTTGAGATCAGAAAATAATTTGTATATTGAAGGCTTCAAAACTCTCAATCAAGTCTCAAATTTGATGTCTGTGTGACTTCATTCTTGTGTTCTTTGTGGCCACTTGCCCATGGACTTGACTCAGCACTAACTCTGAATTTCCAAAATCTTGTATTCTCTTTACGCCCATCTATTCTACAAGGGTCAGAGCATGGATCAAGGCCTCATATTACATGTCATTATTCAATAATTTGAACTAAAAATGGTAAGCTTTAAGGGTCTCTGATCCTATTGGAGACACTAGTTAGACACCCACTCTAGAGCTAGATTTTCGTTTGGTGCCATCAAAATATAAGGTCCATAGATGTTTATTTCTTGAATAATCATATTCCTCTTGATCCTTCATCAATTTTGTAAGGACTTGATCATCATCAAAAATCACAAAGGTGCCTCGCCCTATTGTATGAAAGTTGTCAAATGGCTCGGAGTCAATGAATTGGGCTCCTCTTCCTCAAGAGTCAAAAGACTTGTGCCTTCTTCATCTTCCAACATCTCTACACAATATCTCTCCTACTAGGAGAATGAGGTATGCGCCGCTTCAAAGCATAGGAATGCATTGTCTTCTATGTGTTTAGGATGCAAATATTTAGATCAAATCTTAATCTTCACCCTGTGCTTAGTTCTAAATATCAGGTGGGACCAGTCGAGTGCTAAGTATCTACCAAGCTTTGCAGTAAAATCTATTGAAAGACACATTTCAAAGATTGGGGGAATGTCTATCACTGCCATTTCTTGTGTGACTGTTTGGCTTGGACATGACAAGATGGTTAGAGATAGATCTTTTATCCGACCAATGATCAAAACCTTCTTTCCATCTAATTGCATGATTCCTTTCTCAAGGGTTTCATACTTAAGTTTCAATGCATAAACCACTTATTTTGTCATGGCCATTGTGTTAGCCCCTAAATCAATCATGTTGTTATGCAAAGGAATATCTCCCACAATAAGTGTTAGAAAGAAAGGTGTGGGCTTTGGCTTTCTTACCTCTTTCTCTTTTACATTTCCCACATCATTCACATAAACTGCTACTTTTAGAGCTTGAGGGTTCAACATAGATCCTTTTTCTCCACTTTGACTGCATGATGGGGTCATGTCTATCTATGGTATTTTATTTTTTTTAATCCTTCTTGATGCAATGCATTTTGTTCAGGGATATATATGATGTCCCATGGAGATAGATTGGAAGGTTCCTTCTTCAGTTGCTCCACCACATTAAGCATTCTGACTAGTTGGTTCTTCGGCTTGAATGGTGATATTTCTCTTGCTTTCAAAGGAAAATCTTCTATCATGAATGGGATCAATGTTTTATTCGTCTCCTTCTCTGGGAACAACAGAGTGTGCAACTAAGGAGTAGGTCAGATAATGGGCAACATGGCATACTTTTCTTGCGATGATGGTTATCATGGCTATGGATGTGGAAAATGTTGTTGGACATATTCTCTCATGAGCCTTCTTTTGTGATCTTGTTTTGTAATCCAATTTTACTTGTGGAGTACTTGTCGTCAAAGCTTCATTCACAAACACCACATCTTCTTCCATCCATGGGGATAGTTATTGGTTGGGTGCAATATCTAGTTGCTGCTCTAAGGAAATTCCTTGGATTTGTGCTTTGAAATGGGCATTTTCAATTTTGGAGGACTCATATTCATCCACATTTAGGAGCATTCCCTTGCTTCTTTGTTCTACTATCTTCTATTGCATATTCCCCCTTGGAAAATTTTGGGGCATATGGCTATCATTGCATGGGAAGAACCACAGATTGTCATCTTCCACCAAATTGTTCTGGCCTAGAATTAAATCTTTACTTAGGTGATCTTTGAATGTCTATAGTGGCATGATGACTGGAACTATCTAGTTTGCAGACACTTTCTATTGACCTCCTCCTCTCGAGGATCCTTAGTATGTATTCTGATGATAAAACGACTTTCCTCCACCATAGGCTTGTGTGGTTTGCTTCTAAGGCATTGCTTGCTGTCATTTGATAATAACCAACTCATTAGCAAAATTCCACATGAGACTCTTTATCTCACTGATATCCATTGCAATAGAGGAAGAGCTTGACATGCTTGTCTAGGTAGTAGGGTACACATACATATGCTATGGCATAGCCGATGCCAATTTTGTAGCGAAAGTGCTTGGAGTAGCTTCTTCTAGAGGAACACTAGATATTTCTTCAAATATAAGCATTAGAGGTCTTGCCAAAAGTTTCCTGACATCGATAAGACTATTTTTTGTGCACACAACCAACTCATATGCATTAGGAAAGATATCCCCTCCAATGGAGTTTATCATTATTGTGATGTCCAAATTGAGATCCTTTAGGTAGAACATAAATTCTATTTTTTCTAGGGGTCGATCAGTTACAGGGATCCTTTGCTAGGTTTTGTGGAACCTACTATTGAAGTTTCTCATGGCCTCTTGCAGGGATCTCTTGATGGTGATTAGTTGATGCAACAACAAAGAACAATCCAATTTCTCTAAGAAGCATTCAAACAACCTTTCTTTGAGATGATCCTTGGAGATGATCAAACCTCATGCCAAAGATCAATACCAATCATGGGCCTTTCCTTTGAATGAGGAAGCTAACAACCTTAGGGAAATATTTTCCTTCGCTATGTTATGTAGCCTACTTACCTCCGCTATATCTTGAAGGTGTTCATAGGGGGTTTTGAAATCTTCTCTAGAGAATTTTGGAATAGCCTTGACGACATTAGTGGGTATGGGAGGCCATACATTTGGGGGCGTAGGTGGTTGTAGTAGACTACCACTATCCAATGCTACAAAAAAAAATTAGTAGAAAGGGCATCTACATGAGCCATAGGAAAAATATTCCTATGAATTGGGTATACAAGTATTTTGATTTGGAAGGTTGAGCCTCCAGGTGGAGTAGATAAGGCTCTAGATATTGGGATCTTACTTCTCACTCTATTTCTCCTTACAAGTGATACAAAACCTATAAGTCTTCTCCTAGGTACCGAGGTAGGTAATTGGGAGTACTAGAAATGACCTCTTGAAGATGCTCTTGTTTGGATCCTAGGCATGAAACTTCTAGTTTCTTTCCTTGGACTGATTTAATAAATATTTACAACTTCTAATTAGGATTTTGGAGAACTTTAGGTCCCGCTATGTGTGCTAGAAAAAGAACTATTAATCATGAAATTTTGTTCCTCTTCGATAGTCTTATGGGAAATTCAATGTGTGGGGGACTGATCTGTGTCTCAATGAATACCTCTGGGATTTTTATAGAAAGTTGACTCTTCTCTAGGTTTTGGGGAAAAGGGTAGAAGGAAATGTAAACATAAAACATAAAAATAGCGATGTGACAAAGCTTTTACAACATTTCAAACCCAATATTTCCTATGAGTGATATAATTAGGCATAGAATGCCACAACCCTTCATTGTTGGGAGGAGAATGAACAACAAAGGCTAACAACAAGCACAATGCAGACTTTCAAATCTTCCTGTAAGCAGTGTTAATTAAGGTTTGATCATCAAACATAAAGATTTCTAAGGCTAACATAAAATGTTTAGAAATTGCATAAAATCTCTCTCCTCATACAACACAATATAAAAAATAACCCTTTAGAAAAATAGAGAAGTCTACTAGTTCATAATCCAATTTTCACAAGTTATTATCCTTCTATATAAGCCTACAACATGGAAATCAACAACTTAAACTATTTGAATTCAACTTGCTTGACACAGTGTTTTATTTAGAATGAAAGCATAAAGAAGGAAAGCTTGATAAATGTCATACATGCCCAGTCTCAAAGATTTCCTCCAAATAATTCATGCTTAAATATCAAATGAACTTTAAAATAGAGGTTGGATGCCAATCCAATAATAGTTCAAGCATAAACAATATAACATGCCAGAGAAAAGTAGTTTTGCAACTCAACTTCTGAAAATAGTTCTTAAAACCTAAGAAAACTAAAGAAACTTTTTCTCAGCAAAGGAAATTGGAACTCGGAACCAACCCTTTCCTTCTATCATTGCCTCTCATTTATAGTTGTAGAAAGAAGAAAATTCTACCACAACATGGAAGCAATTTTTGCCTTTTGTTGGCATTTGATAGCACATGATCTGATCATAGATCTTTAGTTAGGTCACAACAATATTTTCTTGTTAATTCTCAACTATTGCATTAATGCTCTTTAAATATTTAGCAAAGATAGTTATCTGAAAATGATCAAATCCTAGAAAATAGTCTAGAAAAATTCTAGTTGACCAGTCACATAACCCAATGGTACCGACTCAAAGATTCTATCCCGAAAACCAAAAAAGGCCAACAACATTCAACAAAGTCACAAAAAATATCAGTTTACAAAAGTCCAAATTGCTCATGGTGAAGAGATGACATGTCAAATAGGAAAAAATTTTCAAACTCATGAATATAGCTCCTTGAGAAAATCCTCGAGGAGTTGACATATGTCCCGACTCTCTCCCAAAAGGAAGGAAAGAAACAAAAGTTGCGCAAGTACTACGTGACAGATTGTGCATCTTTCTGATAGCTTTACTCAATCATGGACACATTTGAAGCCAAAAACATATACAAGTCAAAAATAAAAATGATCAAGGAAAAAATTCTTCACAGGACCCTTTATTTATGATTTGGAGAGTATTTTAGTCCTAGATCTAGCTTACATTAACTATGCATTAGTGAATTTCCATTTAGGGCTTCTAAACATTGCATTAGCGAAAAGTGCACATAGGTTGCATTTTTGCATCTCAAATCATTTAATTTCATTGAAATTCTATAATTACAAATAGTCAAGTCAACATACAAGTTAGGAAGATTAGAATCAACTCAAAATTTATCAAATTTGGTGTAAAATCCCTAATCCAAGACTCATTTGCACCCACCTAGGAAATATAGTCCTTGTACATGTGATTTTTCTATATTTTTAGGAATTCTATGTTGTTTTTTTATTTCAATATTTGAATCTACCAAAAACCCTAACTGGGACTCATTTTCCCATCTATGATTTAGTCCTATATCAAACCTTAATTTATAATTTACAACATTTAAAACTTCATTTTTGTATTTTTGTTTTCTATTGTCAGATCTTTGTTTTAGTTTCTTGAGTTTATGTTTCATTCATTTCTTTAGATTTAACTTAATTTGCTTAATTTCATGCATTTCTTAATTTCAAAATTGCATTTACAACATTTCATTTTTAGATTTTTTCATAATGTAATAAAAAAATTACCTTGTTTAGAATATTAGAATTGTATTTACACATTTCATTGTAGGTTATTATATTGCACTTTACTCTCTTTCCTTTTTGGGTTTGCACACTAAGTTTGTAAAACTTGTATGAGCTTTACAACTTGGTGTCCTATTAACAATACTATTGTAAGATGTAGTTTGAGAATCATGTCATCCCGCAATATATCACTAGTCATGGATCTTGGGCTTTCTAGCTCTCCTCCTAATAGTGTTGATAATCAACCTCCTATGGATTATAGTATGCATGTACTTCATTTCCAATGACTTCACTTCCTATAACTAATGGGCATAGTTTTAACAAGACTATCCCTACCATCACTTTTTCTAATCAAGCTTTGGGGTGCACACAAATCTAAGATGGAATTTCAATCCCTACTTAGATACAATACCTGTTTCCATTCCTACATACACTAGTACTCAAGTTACCACAACCATTCAACCTTCTAGCAATGTGTAAACTTCCTTAGGTATTTCCATAGGGAATCCTTCTAGTGTTGTGCATTTAAATACAATATCTCCTAAAACATCCTCCCTAATAAATTTAGAATTCACTTTTCCTTTGCATACATACCCCACTCCACCTTATACTCCTCCACCTTACAACAACAATGATTCTATCATCAACACACTTTTACAAAGCATGG
Source organism: Sequoia sempervirens (assembly GCA_007258455.2). Lineage (NCBI taxonomy): Eukaryota > Viridiplantae > Streptophyta > Pinopsida > Cupressales > Cupressaceae > Sequoia > Sequoia sempervirens. The sequence continues at coordinate 237,976,509 of VDFB02000017.1, forward strand.
AATCCCTTCAACAACAAGTCATAGCCCTAAATCAAAATAAAAATGGTCAACCTTCACAATACATCAAAACCAACCCTTTATCCTTGGAGATATTGAGAGAAAAAATGCCACAAGGTGTAGAAGTTCCCAGATTTGAGAAATATGGTGGGAAAAGAGATCCTATTAGCCATTTTTCTGGTTTTATGGCCTTATGTAGTGATTTCACCATTGAAGATAAGTTGTTGGCTAAGCTTTTCCCTAGGTCCTTGAAAGATACCACTTTAGAATTACTAAATAAATCAATTCATTCATTCAATGAATTTGTTGAGGCCTTTATCAACCATTTCCAAGTACACATGACTCCTAATATGACATTAGTTGATTTGATGAGATGTAAGAAAAATGATGATGAAAAAGTCACAGACTTCATTTCACACTACCAATTGCTTTATTCTCAAATTGACATAAAAATTCCTAATCCTCATCTTCAATGAATGTTCATTGAGAACTTACAAACTAAGATGCAAGATAAGCTTGGTATAATGAATTTTACTTTCTATGTACAATTGTGTACCACCCTTTGTGATTATCAAAAATCCGTTAGTAGTCATGAAACAAAATCCACCTCTAGCTATCCTAAAAATTCTGAATCCATGAATCAAAAAAATTATCAATGTTTTATGAAACAATATAAATCTTTTCTTCAACTAAATCCCCCTAACCAACATGTTGATACCCAAGTGGCTGCTATAAAGAAGAAAAATCCCTTTACATTTGGGGATCCGAAAAGACAATTTACTCCCTTAACCGATACCCTCCATAACGCCATGTTACAAATTCTAGAAAATAACTTGATTTTCTTACCTCTTGTTAGAAATTTTGATCCTACTAAGCCATTACCTCAAAAGATTAGATCAAATTCCTATTTTCATTTTCACCAACAAAATTGACATGATAAAGAATATTGTAAATTTCTTAAACATCTCGTGCAAGATCTCATTGATTCCAATCATATTAAAATTGGAAGTGTTAATAATCAAGTACCTAATAAGTCCATTACACTCCTCCTAACCAAAACCTACAAATATTTACCAACCCCATGCAAAATCATAATATTTCATTTGTCAAATCTAGTGAAACTAAGAAGAATGATGTTATGAATGTTGACAAGGATGATGATAGCATGAATATTAATGAACAAAGTCCTATAGATAGTATAAATGGATTGATCTAAGTTCAACATCACAAGGGCCAAATGAAAACACCTCTTGAAATTTCTTCCTCATCAAAAGATATAATTAGAAATGCACTTGATGGTCCTCTTTACATAGCTGACCAAATTAATGACAAGCCCACAAATGGGATGTTAATTGATCCCGTCTATGGAGAGAATGTGATCACTAAAGAATTCATACTTGTGCATGAACTCTATCAAGATACATATGATAAACTGAAAGCATGGATAAAAAAACATAATGGTTTTTTTCTCCCTACAATGGGTTCGATCACCCTTCCTTTAAAACTTGGATTGAAATAATTAGATGTCTCATTCTCCACCATCCCGATGTTAGATAAATTCCATGTGAAGCTTGGTCATCCATGGCTATCCTCCATGGAAGCCATCACATTGGTCATGCATAAATGTTTAAAGTTTCCCTTTGACAATGAAATATTTACTATACACCATAGTTTCTTTAATCTTGTGTCTTCTCGTGATAACTTTTAATTGGATTTGTTTTGGCTCAAGCCTATTGAACCTATTAAACCTTGTGAGGACTTATTTTTCAAATCCTATGAAAAGTTTAAGGCACAAAACATAACATTATTATACCTTTGAAACATGTCTCATCCCATGAATGAGCCTCCCATCCTTGATGAAACCATCATAGAACCAAAAACCATTCCAAATAACCGAGACCAACCCAAGATATAACCTTTTCCTAACTCCTACAAATGACCAAGACACAACCAAAATAATCCTGTCATGCCTCCTAAGATAAGACAAGTTTACAAACCTAAAGATAAAGTCGTTGAACAACCTCCCATGGTTTCTTTTGTAGAAAAGAAACCTATCGTTGATAAACCCACTCCTACAAAAAAGAAAAACTTAAAAATCGTACCAAAAGAAAAAAAAATTCTTGAGAGCGTAGGCATAGACATCATGCTATTTCTCAAAGGTTAAATGAAGAAAATAGCAAAAAAAAATCAACATAGAAACTTAAGTGAAGCAATACATGAGGAGTCTCCCTCTTCACCACAATAAAAAGATACTATATCGGAACCACAACATGGACTAGAACCTTTTGTGGATATTATCATTTGAACTTCCATTTTGATTAACTTAGATGATGATGAGATGGCTAAAATTGATGAAGAAGTGCATAATGAATTGAATAAATTGTTTTCCTCTTCTATGAGATTAAATGATAATTTTCCTAAGAAGAGTGTTGAACTTGGTGCTTCCCCTAGTTTCATACTTTTTTTCATCCCTTTGGCTAGTTTTTGACCTTTTGTATATGATGAACAAGATTGGAATGTAGATGACTTGCTAGAGCTTGACTCCCATGTGCCTTACTAGTGTTGCCTCTGTTTTCTTTTTCCATATTATGGGTGTGATGGCATGCACATATTGTGGTATCTCGTACTAATTTGTTTGATGTATCTCTCTCTTTGTGACATTCCTCTATTTGTATCTACATTCTTCGTTATGTTGTGAGAATTTTATCTTTTCTTTGTCTTGTGTTTTCCTTTTCAAGATGATGCAAGGTGTCGAGACATTTAGGTCTCTTCCATGTTGACATAAAATATTTTCCTTTATCTTTTTTTTGTCTTGTGTTTTCCTTTTGTGGATGATGCAAAGCATCGAGACATTTAGGTCTCTTCCATGTTGACCCAAAAGCTTTTCCTTTATCTTTTATTTTTTCTAGTGTTTTCCTTTCGGGGATGACGTAAGACATTGAGACATTTAGGCCTATTCCATGTAGACCTGAAAAAAAATTATTTGTTTTCACTCTCCTTGTGTCATTCTTCCCATTCCATGAGTATTTAGGGAATGACGATATTTCTAAGCCTTCTAAAAGAAATGTAGCAAAAACATATTGACCCCGAATCTATAGATCCCTTATGTGATTTTGGGATTTCATTTTCGGTTCAGCCTCTTTTGATGATGTAGCTTCATTTGGAAACATATGATGTGGCATAGGCCTTTCCAAATAATCTCGCATGTCTTGTTAGCAATTATCACTTGCTACTTTAAAGTAATTGCTCACAACATGGTGTTTGTAAATTTCTTTAATGTGGGAGCATACATTGACATTATTCTTTTTCATTTTATAACTCATGTTTCATTAAGTAGTCATCTTACTTCATGTGATGCATATTTATCTTTGTGGTGAAATTGGGTGTAATGTACTTCAAGAGCATGATCTCTCTTAGCATATTATATTTGTCTTAGTGGCTTGATGTGACACACTACATCCCCTAAGGTGTGAATCTTCTATTCTTCGACTAGTCCTCTCTTGGAGACACTAGGCACAATGTTCCCTAAGTTAAGGAATTACATGGACTAAGAAAAACTCCTTTGAATGTACCTTACACTATTTTTCATTTATAATAACTGTTATATGGCCACCTTGCATAACACACTTTTCTTACTTGTGGAGCTATCCTATGTTAGCTTAAGAAGTTTTGTTTTCCTCGTGAATCTTGTTGTTCATGTTGTGTGGAACCTTCTAAAAGTTATCAAGAGGTATAGATTTGGTATGGTTAGCATATTTGATCCAAAATTAGGCATGACTTTACCATATACACTTGCTTGTTTGTGTGAGCACATACTGGTCATGTGCATATGTTTCTCTGGAGGCTCACCTAGTATATGACCTAAGGTTTCACTATCCCTTGTGAGTGTGCATTTAGTTTGCATAGTGGAAATTATCTTCCACTTGTAAACATTTTTGGACAAATGACTTAGAGGTCTAGTCCACATCATGTTGGATAGACTATCGAGGCTTGATCCACCCCTTTTTAATTTTTCTTTCTTCTTTATGTCTTTGGAAGTGTATTCTTGTACCTTGTTGTTGCTTCATACATCATTCACATGTGTGTTCTTTTGTGCTCATGTTGTTTTTCCATAGGATTTTGATCTTGGGTTCTTGTGCAACCCTCTTGATCATTGTGATCCTATCTCACTAGCATTGGTACACTTGGACCCCTCTTAATGTGAGTTTTTCTACTTTAGTGTGTGTTTGAAGAAATTTCCTCCTCTCACTAAAGTGGGGCCTAAATGTATTATAGGAAAATATATCCCTTTACATTTTCACACTTTTTTGGGCCCTCCCTGCTAAAACATGGCTTCTTTATGCCATAATTGGTCCTATTTTGTATCCACAAGCCTTATTTGATGCATTTCTATGAGGATAATTCCAACATTTATTAAATGACCAGCTATAATTCATGTTTTTTGGTTGTGTTATAGATCTAGTGATCTAGGACTCATACGCCACCACCATCATATGGGTCCCACCTAGATTTTGAGGCCTAATCCTAAATATTGTATTGAAATTAACATTTATTGAAGTTTTTGCCCCAAGTTTAAGCTATTGGGACTCATACACAACAACTGGTGTATAAGTTTGACTTTAGCTTTGACCTATTTTGAATTCAATTATTGGAAGGATTTTATTCTCCTATATCTAATGTTGGCTTGTAGTGTTCTAATTTTGGGAAATTTGGCATAAACAAGTATAAATACTAGGTTATTTCACATAATTTCTCCTAGAAAATTTACGAGTCATCTAAGTAATTCAAGTATTCATGAATTATAGAAAATTTATGATCAACTATGATTACAAGAGAATTCAAGAGAAAATTATCAATTATTTGTGGCAACATTCAAGATTCTAGAATCATGTCAAAATCATGATGCATCAAGTGTGTTTGTGAGCTAACATTTGTGATGTAGGTTTTTATGATTCAAGCAAGCATTCAAAGAAATGATCTCATATCAAGATCAAGAATCATGATCCACATTGATTGGATTCACTTCACACAAGATTTCAACCTTTATTTCAAAGGTTTGGTGAGTTATAACATTGCATTTGTTCATTAATCATCCCTTCATGCTTTTCTATTTCAATTCAAGTTTTAATTACCAAAATAGGGTTTGACCAAGAAAAAACCCTATCCACTAAAAAATAAACATTTTTTTGTCTTGATGTGTGTTTGTAGATCTAGGTGTTTCAAAGCTTAAAGATCCTTTGAAGAAACAGTTGCAAGATTAAAAAAGTTGTCAAAATTTCAAGAAGTTGTCATCTTCATGGAAACTAACCTACATATTGGAATTTAGACTTTTTAGGCCTAAATATTGGACAAGATGAAACCTACACAAGATCACTCAAGGCTACAAATTTTTTAGTCAAACCCTAATACTTGGACTAAATTTCCCCTCTGGGCATATGAGTCGCAGTATACCTCTTTTCAAAAAATTTCTATAGATATTGGTTTGTCAATAGAAGATTCAAGAAGCTACCTAGATTCCAATAGCAAGAGTAAATCACCTTGTCTAGTGTGTGAGTCCCAATACACATAAAAAAAACAAATTTTAGGGTTCTCAAATCTTTCTTAGTCATCTCTGATCCTCTAGATAATTTTTGTATATTTTTGTTTAGTGATTTGATTTCATATTCTAGGTTTATAGGGTTTAGTGTATTCATGTTTGCATTTCTCCATAGAAGCTTCATTTAATGATTAACCCCTTTGTTTAATCACACCTAAGGAAACCTCCCTAGTCCTCCTTCCCCCAATTGAGTCACTTGTTTGGGGGATCTTGGTTTCCTAATGAAGTGAAGTGTGAAATAGGTCCCCAAATTGTTCCATCTCCTAAAAGGTGGAACATCCTATTTCCTTTCTTTTCACTACACAACACACTTTTAGAACATAGAAAATCCTCAAATTATTTCATCAGTATGGCCAGCAACATATACTAAGATGCAACTTAAAATGATATGAAAATATAATTACCAACATAGAGTATTATATGATAGTACAACTTTAATTAATTCTCATCTATTAGTTGGCCAAACTCCTCTAATATCTTTGAGCATATTTGAAATTAATGATAGCATATGTTCAACAATCTCCCCCTTTTCATTGATGGAGAACAACAAAATGCTAGCCACAAATGAAGATAAACAATTTTTTTCCAAAATAAGTTCCACATTATCCCCTTAGAGATATAACATTTTGAGTTCCTTTTCTCCCCCTTTGACATCAATCACAAAGGTCAACATTCCACACAATCTGGAAACTTGTTTTTGAAATAGACTCCTCCTAATTCCACACCACACTACTATTGAAAACATTTCATAGGACAACCAAAAATTCTTGTAGAAATGAGAAAATTCTCCCCCTCACCCTACACTTCCTCTTGATTGAAGAGGAGGGAGAAATAATTCCCCACTTCTATTGAAGAAACCCAAAAGCCTCCTTAGGAAACCATTTTGTGAAAATGTTTACTACTTGCTCCTTGATTTCAACATACTCCATCTTCACCTCCTTTGATGCAACCTAATGTCTCAAAAATTAATACTTGATTGTAATATTCTTTGTCATTGAATGTATTACTGGATTGTTTGAAATGTTTGTAGCATTGGTATTATCATAAAGAATGGAAATGGGTTCATCAAACATAATATTCATTTCCTTTAGAATTTTTTTCATCTACAATGCCTAAGTGCAACATGAAGTTGCTGCAATATATTTTGCTTCTAGTATAGATAATGAAACTAAGTCATGTTTCTTGCTTAACTAGGACCAAACAATTCCACTTAGAAAGAAATATCCACAACTTGCACTCTTTCAATCATCTATGCTTCCTACCCAATCCACATCTATGTATATAGTCAAAGTGAAATTCTCACTCATTGTATACTATAAACAAAAATCCATTGTAGCTTTGAGATACCTTAAAAATCATCTCTATTTCTTTGACATGAGTTTCCTTAGGTGTTGACTAAAATCTAGTGATCATTCCATCAGTTTTCATTATATATCTAGTCTAAATGCGGTCACATACAACAAACTATCAATAATGGACCTATACATAGTTTAGTCTACAAATTTAGATTCATCATCTTTACTCAAATTACATTTGGTAATAGTAGGTGTATTTATGAGTTTGCATTCTTCCATATTTAACTTACTTAACATCTCCTTTATATACTTTTTATGATAAATGAATCTTCCATTTTTTGATTGTGTAATATGTAAACCAAGAAAGAAAAACAATTCACCAATGAATGAAATTTATAACTAATTCTTCATTACATATTAGAACACTTTATAGTTGTCATCACTACTTCCCCCAAAGATAATATCATCAACATAGACAACATCAATTAGTAGTTGATCACCTTCTATTTTTATGTATAGATTATTGTTCACACTTCCTCTCTAGAACCCTTGTAGTTGTATATACTTATCCAACATGGAATGCCAAGCTTTAGGTGCTTATTTGAGTCCATAAAGAGCTTTCTTCAATCTTCACACATAATCTAGATTTCCTAAACATTGAAACCTTTTCGGTTGCTCAATGCAAACTTCTTCTAATTATGTATTCAAAAATGTTGACTTCACATTTATTTGATATACCTTGAAATTTTTGAATGATAAAAGGGCCAAAAAAAATTTGATTGCTTGTATTCTAGCTACTAGAGAAAATGTATCCTCAAAGTAAATTCCTTCAACTTGAGCATATCCCCAGCACATAATTCTTGTCTTGTTTCGGATCACTTCTCCATCTTCATTCAACTTATTTTTGAAAACCCATTTGGTACCAATAACATTCTTTCCCTTAGTTCTTGGAACCAGTTCCCGAGTTTTATTTTTATTGATTTGATTCAGTTCTTCCTCCATAGCTTTTGAAATGATGAAAAATTGGGTTATATAAAAAGGGGTTCACCAAAATTTCCACTATTTCACTCAAGAAATGATATGACTAACAACCAAAAGGTGAGTCAAATCAAGGTATAAATCTACATATTTCTCCTTTGTGCAAGGATAGGGGTATGAGTCAAATAGCACTCTAGGGAGAAATATTAAAACTATCAAATAAACCCCAAAATGCAAGCTATAAAATGACAATGAAAGACTAATCAAAAATAATGGAACTAGCAAGAAAAAGGAAAATTTGAGAAAGGGAAAATGATGTGTACTAGTCACTAAAAGTTCCTTTTTGAAGCTCACTAAGGACTCATTTTCCCTATGGAAAATGGGTTCTAGCTAGGGCTTTGTAAAAATGCTTTTTGGGTTCTCTTTCATTATGTTTGGACTCCTAGATTCTCGATTATCACTATCAGACAACTAGAAATAAATCTCATATAATATTTTTCGTGAAATGAAAACTTTCCTTGCAACTTTGACAACTTTGCAAATTTCTTCAATTTCGGTCTTCAAAGGATCTTCCAATTAAAATCTACAAACACAAACACAAGAGGAAAAAAATGTTATTTTTAGTGATGGTGGGTTTACCTTGGTCAAACCCCATTTGAGTATTTAAACTTTGAAATGAAATCAAATAGCATGGAGGAAATGATGAATGAACAATAGAATGTCACATCTCACCGAACCTTTGATTAAAATTTGGAATGCAAATCTGTAACTAGCATGAAGTGGCATCAATGGATGTGGATATTTATCATAAAACTAGATTTGAAATTGAAGGGAGGGAAAATTGTTTCTTCTATGCTTGGAGATAGAATAATGATTTTCACACTCTCTCATTCACGGAAAACCCTAGAGATCTCAATTCAAAGGAGAATGACATCTTGCATTAGAGTTGTCCTAGTAGTTGATTATAAACTAATGAGGGATTCACCACCAATTTATGACTTAGGATGACAAATGAAATGAAAGTTACAATGCTTAAACCTAATATGAAGAAATATTTCACTAAATGACCTAATAATGCAAGTAGAACAAAACATAAAGCTAAAAGATGAAATGTGTGCACTTGGAAATCTAAAGCTGACGAGATGGAGCTATGAAATGCTAAAAAGTGACTTTAATCGTGACCAGGACTTATAGGACAAATTAGGTGAATCAGTCTTAGATCTAGATTTTTGTGCAAAAGTAGGAATCTGGAAAATGGGTATTTGAATTTGTAAAAACTTGAAAATTTGACCTAGTCTGGGACTCATACACCAAAATTGGTGTATTATTCCAGTTAGGGTTTTCTAAAGCTTCGAAGTCTGAATCTTGTCTTCAATGTCTACTATATCCTAGTTTATTTTTGGATCTAAAACCCTAATTTGAAACCTGTAGAAGTCTTCCAAGTATCTCTAATGCAGGGTGACAACTTTGACAACTTTGGAAGCTTTGACAACTTTCTCCAAAATTGATCTTCAATGTGTCTTCAACCCAAACCTGTAAATCACACACTAAAGAGGGTTAAAAAATTTGTTTTGTTAGTGAAAAGGGGTTTTCCTTGGTCAAACCCCATTTTGGTAATCAAACCTTGAAATCAAATGAAATATGAATGGAAAATGATGAATGAAATAAATATAATGTTGCAACTCACCAAACCCTAGTAATAAGAGGGTACAAGTTCATGTATGAGATGGATCCAATGGATGTGTATCTTGAATCATTATCAAATTGGATATATCTTGAATGAAATGCTAGCTTGGAGCATGAAACCCTACATCACAATGATGACGACTTTGACATGATGCTTGATGCTTGAATAATGCTCTAGAATGCTTGATAATCTACTCTTGAAGGCTCTTGAATGTTCTTGTGAACTCCAATTTTCTATAAGGATTCGCATTCAACTTTCTAAGTAATCTCTTGAATGCTTAGGTGAAAATGAGTGAAAGAACCTTGTATTTATATTTAATTATGCAAGAATTCCTGAAATTACAACACTAAAAGTGGACATCAGATCTATGAGGATAAAATTCCACCAAGAATCTAAATTAATTTTTATTTTGGGCTACATGGAACTCATGCACCCAAGGTGGCGTATGAGTCCCACTAGGCATAATTTATGGGACCAAATTTAAAAATGCTTAAAAAGGTGTAAAATCCAGATGAAGACCCAAAAATATAGGTGGGACTCATACGCATAATGTGGCATATGAGTTCTAGGTCACCAAATGTAGGCAGCACAATCTAAAAACACCTAAATTATGATAGGATGTTGATTTATATCAGGATTTTCCTTGAAAAGATGCATTATGTAAGGCTTGTGGATGAAAAATAGGGCTAATTAAAGCATAAAGAAGCCTAATTATTTAATAAAACCCTAAAAAAGTGTGAAATTGTATTACAACACTTTACAACACTCTAAATAAGTTTATTTAATTCACAAGGGCCAGAGACCTAATGTGAGTATGTTAAACACATTAAAACACTAAGTCAAGGCATCATTAGGCTCATTTTTACAAAAAGGTCCCAAAGAAGTGTGAAAATGTCATTGATGACATTTTTTGACACTAAATAAATGATGTCATTGAATGCTTGAATAGATTTTGATCTCTACATCACCATATTAGCTCAAGCAACATGTATGATGGAAGAAATATTTGACATGATAATGGAATCTTTATTGCTGCAATAATCTTCTACAAGTTCTCTTGAATGCCTTGAAATGCTCTTGAATTTCTCTAACAATGCTTTTGTGAAAGTACTCTTAACTTGCTTGAAATTTCAAGTTCTCATGAAAATTTTCTAGGTGAAACATAGTAAAATGACCTCTTATTTATACATATCTTTACATTAATTCCCGAAATTCAAATATCACAAGTTGCCATCTGAATATGAATTTGAAATAATTCGAAAACTACCAAAAACATAGTTTAAATTTAGGTCCCAAGCCTAAGTGAGGACCCATTCACCCTATGGTAAATGGGTCCTAGGTCACTTGCCTAGGACACACATTCTTCAAGGATAAGTATTATGTCATGGCATTAATGAATGTCAAGTTTTACCCTTCAGAAATTGTAATTAATTAGGCTTGCATTTGAATTAAAGGGGCCATTTAAGGAAAATTAACCTCAATTAATTAATAAATCACTAGATTTCTTAGAAAAAGGTGTGTTCTACACCTTGCATAATGTATTTAATATAATTATTCTTGGGGCCACATTATGCTGTATGTAACATTGGGACATATGTTAAAGTTGTAAAAATGTAATTATTTCATATTGGAGAAAATAATTAAATAAAGGACCCAATATTAAATGTGGGAACATGGTTTTGTAATCTCATTTTTTTAGTCACATGGTTTTGTATAATAACACTTGGTGGTTTTGCAGGAGCTTGTTTCTATAAAAGCAACCACAAGAGTAGTTGCTTAGGTTGGTAAGTTTGCATGTTAGCTTTGGTTAATAGTTGTGAGGGTTTGAAGCATGGAATTTTATGTGTGGTTACATTCTTGTTCACATGGATTGCTTGGAGAGGGCTTGATGCTTCAATGGTGTTCATGGAGACTCAAAATATATATTGTAATCTTCACTGTTGAATAATACATGAGAGATGGATGCTTTTAGAGGTTGGGTTTTTTCCCTCTTAAGGGTTTTCCTAGGGTATATCTTGTGTCATATTTTCATGGGTATGTTGGCTATTCTCTTGCATGTGGATTTTTAATACTTGCATAGATTTCTCTTTTGGGTTATATGGAAATTGTCATTAGATGGCTGCAAGTTTCTAACAATTTATATTAGAGCCATGGTTGTGGTTGTATAACCCTTGGTAGATAAAAATATTATTTAAGTTTGGATCTATGTATTGCATGAGAGAATGAAAGACATGGCAAGATATGAGGGTTTTGTACGTTGTTTATTGTATATTTGAGGGTTTTGGGTTTGTTGCTTTGATGGGTTGTTTGCAAATTTGGGGTGTACAAATTTTTTTGGCAAAATAGGGTTTCTTGGTTGTGCATTCAGATGGGGGTTTTGTGGGGGAGAATTTACAAATGACCTCTTCAGAAAAAATGGACCTCATGGTTGGATTTATTTTGGCCAAGAGACAAATTTTGATATATAATTTTCCATATTTTGGTTACTAGAAAAAAATGCAAATTTTTTGTGAAAACCCCTATTTGTAGGCCATACAAATGTCGTTCTTTAGAAAATAAAAAAATTCAGAAAAAATATAACCCCGTTAGTAAAATTTTTTACTACAAAATAAAAATTAAAAATCATTATATTCACGGGGGGAGTGAAATTTTTTTAATGAAAATATATTTTAAAATTTTTCAAAGGGGCGGACCACATGTCCCAAGCCATACCATAGGCCTACAATGGTAGGGATTTTTAACTGTTGCTAGAGGGGGTACCACCACCGGTTCCCCCCTATCTGATAGAGTTGGTAGGTCCTTCCACAGGCAGTGGGTGGCAGTATTAACCAATGAAAGCTTTGGTAAAAGCTTTAAATTTTTAAAAAAATTCAAGCTTTCTAAAAATATCTTCCATAAATTAAAATTTCATGGTGATATTTTAGAAGGGGGCCCAATGAAATTTGTTATATGAAGAAATTAAATTGGATTTAATATATATTTTGGGTCCACCACTAGGGGAGCCATGCCGCTCAGGTGTGGTCATTGTCCAACCACCATAGTAGCTAATTTTTTTTTACCTCGAGGTCAAACTTCATTTTTTCTTCTAAGGGGCATAACTTTCACCCAGATTGTCTCTTTTTGCTCTTCCTAGACTCATTGGAAAGATGATTGGATGATCTATGTTGTGGTGCTAGTGATTTCTTGAGATTTTACAATTTTGACAATGTTTTGCATGCTGGAAGTCAGGTAAATGTTTTAAGCTTTGAGAGGTGATATCAGGTGCATACAAAGTCAAATTTTGGACATCAAATAGTCAACTAAAAGCTTGTTCAGAGAGCTTCACACTAGGTTAGGTTTGGAGATATTTTGGCATGGTTTATTTTCTATTTACTTTATCTAAGTTGTTTATGGGATATTTTGACTATGGTGATACTATGAGTTTATGGATGATCTAATCTTGGAGATTTGATGTTGGATTCATTGTATGCTCAATTGTACATCTCAAATTATTCTCTCATTTGACATGGTTATAAGTATATGTTTGGATTTGTATGTTGCATTGTTGTATCTACAAGTTGTGCAATGTTGTAGGTGGTCTATAGTTACATGTTACATTTATGACTCGGACATGGGTTGTCTTTTCCCATAGATATTTTAATGTTGATGCATGTTCATTTTTGGTGGCTTGGATTAGTCACTTGGTTTGCTGGTTTTATTGTTATGTTGAGGAGGTGAGATGTATTACTAGGTACAATCATGATATGAGACCTATACATAGTTGACTATGATTATGCAAATATGTGGACAAAGTTGAGTGGAGTTGTTGGTACATTTGGTGGTGATCATGGTGTCATGGATGTTTCTTGTGCATTAGAGAATTTGGCATGTCATGATGGTTTATGCAAGTGCATTGTTGTTGGTGTTGGATTAGTTGCTGATTATGGTTATGGTGGTGTATCTTCTTGGTATGAGGATAATGTTTTTAATTTTCCTTTTGGGAGCTCTTGTTATATTTTAGTTATTTGATTTTGTAAGAGCTTTTTGGTTGTATCTTCATGAGGATATTGTTATCATGACATCATGGATAACTTGATTACACTTTCTAGTGGGATATATTGACAGTTAGTGATGGATTGGCTATGTTGGATATGTTTACGATGGTGTGGCGATTGTAGGTATCTTCTTGGCTTGGAGATTTTGGTTCTACTTCTTATGTTATTGAAATTTCAATTGTGTGTAGACTTGGATGATCTTCATGGAGAGGATGGTTGTCATGATTCCATGTTTGACTTGGTATCATAGTTTAGTGGGAGTTGTTGGCAGTGATGTGGATTCACCATTTGATGTTGGATGTTCTTCTGTAGTGTTTGTTGGTGTCATGGAAGGAGTTTTGATATTTACAAAAAGACCTTGGATAGTACCACAGTATACTTTATGTACAACAAGGCCCTGGGGGCATAGGGTTGGGCATAAATAGAATATCTAGCTGATCCTGACCTATATCTATTAGATATGTCATGGGGAGGCTGAGGCCCATCTATAGATAGATATAGAGAACGATTCTACTTCTATGTAGTGAGGGTTCATTGGAATCTTTGGTTTTATTTATAGGGGATGGATATATTCATATTAATTAGCGATGTTGTTTCTTGGTTAGAGTGTTATGGTACTATGTCATAGTTTAATCTTTACCACGTGTTATATTTTTGGCATGGTACTTGTTCTCTTGATACTACGATGTATGCATTGTTGTATGTGATCTCCTAGGAGTAGATGGTGATATCACGATGTCATGTTTATGTTCTTGATTCATGATTGGATCTTTGAAATTGATCTTATGTGGTTCTCTTGGTATTGGGTACATTAATCATTTGCTTGATTACTTCATGATGCTGTTATGTTGCATTTGGAGTTTGAAATTGTCTGGTTAGTTACAGATACTCATGGATACTTAGAGACATAGGTGAGACTTGAGTTATCTTATGGTTAGAGACATGGTTTGAGATGGTTACTCTTGATGATATTTTAGCAAGAGGTCTAGGGAGCCTACAGCTTGGTTAGACATGAGTTCAACATGAACCTGTGGGGAGAGTGTTCTTGGATGAGTCATGAAGACTTGGATATCTTAGAGGAGCATTCCCATTCCCCACTCTTGGTCTTCTCGGTACTTTTAGGTGATTTATGTTGTATGCATTATCTTCTCATGAATTTGGATTTTGAGATATAAATATATGGTTTTGTAGGTTTATTTGAGGAGTGTTGGAATGTTTATCTCCTTATGCATTGTGATTGTAACTTTCATTGATGTTGAGTTTAGAAGATGTAGTAGGCTTATTTCCTTCATTGGGGATGGATTTAGTTTGATATTATTTGGTTATGAAAGGCTTACATCCATGTTTATTACATGATTCATATGTTATGTTTGATCTTGGTGATTGAACAGTTGGGTGTTGTCATGGATTTTCTTTTGGGGTGTTGTGGATGAGATTATACTTGACATAGTTGGCACTTAGAGGTGTATGTAGGAGATTTTTCTTTAGGTATATGATGTGAAGAGTATTATCTCTTTGGTATTAGTTATCTTCCTAGATGTTTGGTTTAACATTACATTGGTTTGAGGTTTGGCTAGAGCTATTGTGATCACTAGCTTGAGGTCATATGTTTTCATGTATGTTCTTGAGTGATGACATGGAGGTTCCTTATCTTTTTCCTTTGTTGGGTGTGGATAACTTGGGAGAGCTATGGAGACTTGTGGTGAGAGTTTTCCTTACAAGTTATTGATTTACAAGTTTACATATCATTGTGGATGATTCCTTGGTTCTACATGATGTTGTTTACACTTTCTATATATGATGCTATTGGTAGACTTGGTATGCCTTGATATTTTTCATATTTCCATTACCCATGTAGTGGGAGCTCTTGGATGTGTATGCCATTCTTTGATAGGTTTTGTACATTGAGTTTATGATTGTAGTTTATGAGTGTATATGTTTATGGCATGAGTTTAATATGTTTTGTATACCTTGGAGGTATGGATAGTTGTATGTATTGGTACTTCCTACTAGTGTTATTTCAGCTATGGATTTTTGTATCTCAACGACTACTAGTACATATTGTTACCTTTGGATTGAGTGTATGTGTTTGGTATATTAGTTGATCAAGACTTATGCTTCGTTGTGACAAATTGTGTTGCTTCTCTATTGGATGGCTTTTTATCTTTATGCATTGGCATGATCGAGGATGAGAGCATTCATCCTTGGTATGGTGGTCACTTTGATTCTTCTTGCAAATATCTTGATGGAGCACATGGAGAACTTTGATTCCATAATGGTATATGTGGCTATATGGATTGTTCATTTGATTCATCTTTTGAGGTTACTTGTTTCCCTTATGCAATGTATATAACAAGTGGGAGAATGTTAGGAAAAGGTGTGTTGTACACCTTGCATAATGTATTTAAGATGATTATTTTTTGGGACACTTTATGTTGTATGTAACATTGGGACATAAGTTAAAGTTGTAAGAATACAATTATTTAATATTGGATAAAATAATTAAATAAACTACCTGGTATTAAATCTGGGGACATGGTTTTTTAATCTCATGGTTTTACTCACATGGTTTTGTGTAATACCATTTGGTGTTTTTGTGGGAGCTTGTTTCTATAAAAGCAACCACAAGGGTAGTTATTTAGTTTGGTAAGTTTTGCATGTTAGCTATGGTTAGCATTTGCGAGAGTTTGAAGCATGGCATGGGATGTGTGGTTGCATGCTTGCTCACATGGATTTCTTGGAGAGGGCTTGATGCTTCAATGGTGTTCATGGAGACTCTAAAGATGTATTGTAATCTTTATTATTGAATAATGCATGAGATATTGATGCTTTTGGAGGATGGGTTTTTTCCCTCTTAATGGATTTCCTAGGGTATATCTTGAGTTATATTTTCATGGGTATGTTGTCTATTCTCTTGCATGTGGATTTTGAATACTGAGTTGCATATATTTCTTTTTTGGGTTAGGTGGAAATTTTCAATACATGGTTGTAAGTTTCTAACACTTGATTAGTGCGAAAGTGTAAAGGTACACCTTACAACACCACAAATGAGGCACAATTAAGTCCATTTTAATAAAAAAAGGCCCTAAACTTAGTGTGAATATGTAAAACATATTACAACACTAAATTAAGGCATAATTTAGTTCATTTGTTATTAATTATTCCCAAATTAAGTGTGAAAAAAGTATACTTTTTCCTACACTATATTTAGCCCCCGCTTTAGCAAGAGTATGACCCCATGTCAAACTCATACTAAAGTAGACATTCAAGACATATGTATGCAACAATGCCAAAGATACTCAATCAAACAACATCAAACACCAATAAGATCAAGTGTTGATTGTTTGATGTAGTGAGAAACACATATAATCTTTTTTTATTATCATGTGCTCACTCTGGGGTAGTTGAGTCTTAGGTTTTCCACTGGGTGGTATCCAAATAGGGTGGTAAACCATATCAAAATTTTCCCTTTGAAAACTTCAATTAGGTGCCATAGGACAAGGTTTTGTGATTCACAAGGCTTAACAAGATACGTTATGCTAAGAACCTATGAACAAGAAAAGGCTCCATTTGCAAGCAAGGTGAGTTATTCTTGGTGGCCTTGAATAGGGTTTTGAGCTTCAAAGGGCTTAACAAGCTAGGTTATGCTAAGAACCTATGAACAAGGTAAGGCTCTACTGGCAGGAAAGGTGTGTTATGCTTGGTGGCCTTGAATAGGGTTTGAGCTTCATAAATTTAACAAACTTTGTATTATCTAAACACTTATGAAAAATAATGAAATTAAAGGTTTGTTCAAAGGGACTTTGCATAGTTCATGGAAGGTCTTCTTCTTAGGGAACACCGTGCCTAACGTCTCCAAGAGAGGACATGTCAAGAGTAAAATATTTGCAACTTATGGAATGCAATGTGTCACATCACCACTAAGAGGAAATTCATACACTAAGAAATATCACACTCTTGGAGGACATCAAACACAATGAAACCACCAAGAAAAGGATGCACCACAAGAAGAAAGAAAATCACACCATGAAATATGAGAAATGTAAAAAGATATTGTCAATGTATGCCGCCACTTTAAAGAAATTTCTACACCCTTGCTCTGAGCAATTTCTTTAAAGTAGCCAATATCCAATCCTAAGACGAGATATTATTTGGAAATCTCTAAGCCAAGTCATATGTTCCAAAAAGGAAGCTATGCCATGAAAAAGGAAAGGGGTTGCCCCAAAAACCACACAAGGGATCTAAAGATTTAGGCTCAGTATATCTTTTCTACAATGTTGTTATAGAGCTCAAAAACATTGGCATTCCCCAAATACTCATATAACTGGACGAATGACACAAAGAGAGCAAAAAAAGGGAAAATATTTCAGGTCAACATGGAAGAGACCTAAATGTCTCAATGCCTTGCATCATCCCCAAAAGTAAAACAAAAGAAAAGAAAAAAATATAAAATGTTTACGACATATAGAAGAATGTAGATATAAATAATGGAATGCACAAAAAGAGAGAGATACATTAAACAAAAATAGTATGGGTGATCACATTATGCACATGTAGTCACACAAAGAAACTTGCACAGAAAAATAAATAAAAATACTAGTAAGGCACATGCAATTCAACCTATTGTTGATCATTTGTATCCCAATCTTGTTCAGTATATGTGGAAGGAAGACATCTAGCCAAAGGGACAACATCAAGTTTTGAAGTAGGACATGCACCAAGTTCAACACTATTATTAGTAGAATTTTTATTTAAGCTCATGATAGAGGAGAACAATGAATTCAACTCATTATGCACTTGTTCATCAATCTTTGCAATTCCAATATCATCATCTAAATTAATCACAATAGGAGGTCAAATGATAATACCCCTAGAAGGTTCATCTTTACTTTATGAAAAAGGTATAGAATCATCATGTTGCTTTACAAATACATTTGAATTTTTTATTTTTTGTGTTGCTCATTTCTTCTTTAGTTTGTAACAAATGATGAATAGCATGATGTATACGCCTATGTCCACTAGCATTTTCTTTTTTTCATTCTATTTTCAACTTGTAATTGTGTAGGAGTGGGTTTTTCAACAATAGGTTTCTTTTCTTCCCTTAGGCGAGGAGCGAAAGGAATCATGGGAGGTTATTCAACCAATTTATCTTTGGCTTTGTAAACTTGTTTGACTTTAGGAGGCATGATAATATTTTTTTCATTGTCTCATGGTCACTTATATGAAATGGTAGGAGGATTTGTCATAGGCTTGTCTTGGATAGTTGGAAGGGATTTTTTTTCAATCATGGCTTCATCAAGGATAGGTGGCTCAATCATAGGTTGAGGCATATTGTTAAGGGATAATTCTATAGTGTTAGAAAAAGTATCCCTTTTCCACAATTGATTTAGGAATAATTAATAACAAAATGAGCCTAATGTTGCCTTAATTTAGTGTTGTAATATGTCTTTCATATTCACATTATGCTTAGGGCCCTTTTTAATAAAATGGAATTAATTGTGCTTTATATAGGGTCTTGTAAAGTGTACGGGTCATTGCAGGATCATGGGTGTCCTAACTAGGCCCTTAAGTGGCAATAATTTAAAAAAAAAAAATAGAGTTGGGTAACTTGATATAAAAATTTGAATAATTTATTAACATAATTTGAAAAATATGTAAAAAAATTGTAGAAAATTAAATGTAATTTCTAAGATACTAGTCTTTTTTGAAAAAAGGTAAATCTATTTAGTGAAAATTTGAAATTTCAATGTAGAAGTAATAATTTTTTTAGGAAAAAACAAAAAGTAGGTGTATTTCTAACCAACCTAAGTACAAGAAAAAAAAAGAAGGTATGTGCCACATTTTTTCATAATTTTTTTGCAAGTAAATAATTAGTTATGAAGTTTTTATTAAAACTTTTTAAAAATATTAAAACTTGTTTTTCTAACCACCATAACTTGATCAAAAATTAATGAAATTGAGTTTCTCTTTTTCCTTTAACCTATAGTATGGGAAGCATAGAATGTGTTAGATTCATTGGATTCAAAAAACATTAAATCATTTAAGAATTATAGATGTTTTTGAATCATCCTATCAATTGGGAATTTAGTCAGAATGCATGTAGAAAATTAATAATAATTATCTATTTAATTCCAAATAAGGAATATCTTATATTGGTGGAAAGTTGATAATTTTATCAATAAATCCTTTTCATTTCATCAAATTTAGATAAAAAAATTCATTAGTCAATTTTGTCATATCACCACCATTTGGACCCCCATGATCCTGCACTCACCCATAGCTTTACACATTCACACTAATCTAGGGCTTTATTAATTTATTGAGGCTAGCAAGTTGTGTTTGTTAGAAACTCATGCAATAAAATGACAAAGTAAACAGAAAATAATAATCAAAAGGGTTCTTTTTTTAAGATATGAAAGGTCTCACCTTAGGGAACATCACACTTGACACCACCACCAAGAGAGGACTAGTTAAGGAACAAAAGATTCACACCTTATGGAACACTATCCATATTATTACCACCAAAGATAAAATAATATACCAAGAAAGGTCAAGGACAACCACACCAAGGACTACATGTTGCTGCCAATAAATATATTGTTACACTTAAAATTTTACCACCATGAATGACAATGAGAAAAACACATAAAGATACTAATGCCACATAGTGGTGAGCAACATGATAGGATGAAAAATAATTATCAATTATAGGAAGTAGGTGCATCAACACAAGGAAGAGCCCAAAATTCCTTAAGATGTTAAATTTTATTACTCAAGGGCTTACATTCATTAGTTGAATGATCACATACTTGATGATATGAAAAAAATAAGTTTTTGTTATAGAATTTATTTCATGTTTTTGGAGGGAAAAATATCAAGGGGGATCAAAGAATCCTCGATAAGGTACTCTAGTAGAGGATGTTCCTTTCTTTTGTGAAAGAGATCCTTCTTGTTTACTGGAAGGTGGCATACATAAAAAAGACTCTCTAGGTTTAGACTGTGAGATTTTTTACTCTCCCAAAAAGGAGGGTGTAAAATATAATGAACCCCAATCACTAAAATGTGTGTTTGAGGATGAAACAATATCATTACCATGATGTATATTTGTCCTAGGATTTTTTGCATGATGAAATTGATATTAAGAAAAGGTTTCTTTGATGCTTTTGTTTCTTTCAAAGGACAATAACCAATACCTCTTGTTTGTTCTTGTGTCCTAGGTTAAATAAGGACACAAATACCTTGTTCTTTAACACCAATACTTTTCCATTATAGCCAAGTTGTTTCAAGAGTCTATAAGCCATTCTATAAAGTGTTTTCATTTATTTTGAAAAATGTGGCTTCTCATGATCAAACTACTCATATGTGGAGGTATAATGTGTTTTTTCCTCTTCTTTACTAAAAGCTATGGACTCACATGATTTTTATGACTCATATTATGTTGATACTATGGAAAATTATTTCTCGTTTCTTGACTAAAATTGTAGAATCTAAGGCTCCCCATAAAATTTAGGTGTGAAACCTAATGATACCCGATCATCTTCTGACAACATTGTTGCGGGTGAAAGAAAATAATCCTTTTCTTATTTTTTCAAAGGTTGCAATTTTATAGTTGGTGTCAATGCTATAAGAGGATTTTTCATTCACATTTCAATTTGTAAATAACTCTCGGGTTTAGTATCAACTTTTACCATGTCGACCTTGTTGTTGTAAGTGTATTTCAATAAATGATGTAATGTTGAAGGAAATACATTCATTGAATGAATCCATGGTCTACCCAAGAGAAGATTGTAAGAAAGCTAAGGTAGTAGAAAAAATTCCTACACTAATCTTGAGAGGAGAATAATACAAAAATTTATAGAGATTTTTAGTTATAGAAAATTAAATAGGAATAAATAAAAATATTATGCATACCATAACATAGTGATTTACATGGGGAAATCCCTTTAGAGAGAAAATTTCTCCTTGCACCCCCCCACCGAACTGATGTATCAATAGTACCTTATGTATTTACAAGGCTGAGACACATTTTCCCAATAAATATCCCACTTTTCAAACACCTTGCGAGAGCAATGTGAGGGTGTATAATATCATCTCTTAACTGCTAGGGGATGAGAGTCCCATAGTCTCTAAACACCATTTGAACTTCTATGTGCTCACAGACTTAGTTAAAGAATCAACAACATTCATTAAAGTCTCTACCTTAACTAGCTTCACCCTCTCATATTCAACCATATCTCTAACAAAATGATATTGTACATAATTGTGCTCGATCATGGCATGAAATGTTAGTTTCTTAGCTAGAAATATCACACTCTGACTATCACAATAAATTTTCACTACACCTTGTTTAATTCCAATGTCTAAACACAATCTCTTAAGAAAAAATGTCTTCTTCGCAAGTATGAGTAGCTACCACATACTTTGCTTTAGTAGTGCAAAAAGCAACCACAATCTATCACTTAGTCATCAAGCTAATTACACCATTGCATAATGTAAACACATAAGCATTGGTGGATCTTCTACTATCAATATAACCTAACATATATAAATCCACATAACCATGAATATCAAGGGAAATCTCATGATCTTCAGTCATATTACTCTGATAGCACAAGGAATAATTTGAGGTGCCACACAAATATTTGAGGACTCTTTTAACTACATCCCAATGAACTCTACTAGGATTATACATATATCTGGAAAGAGCTCCCACTACTTGGGCAATGTCTGGTCTAGTAAAAACCATAACATACATAAAAATTCCAACTACACTTTGGTAAGGCACTCTATTCATCTCTTCCATATCTAATGGGGTTGTTGGAAAATTTGAAATAGATAATTTTTTTCCATCTAAACCAATATAATCCTACATATTAAACCTTTGTAAAATTTAATTAACATACTTACTTTGGTAAAGCCATAGCTTTCTGTTCACTCTATCTCTTTTAATTTACATCCCAAGAATGTGTTTATCTACACCAAGATATTTCATTTCAAATTTAGAAACAAGTTGAGGTTTTTGTTATGAAATCATACATTTCCCTCTACCAATAAATAATATATCATCAACATATAATGCAATAAATAGGAAATTATGACCATTTGTTTTATAATAAACACAATGATCTAATTTAATACGCTAAAATCCTAAATTCAACTCGTATGTATCAATTTTTTGGTACCACATACTAGGACTCTATTTTAGACTATACAAAGATTTCTTCAATTTTCAAACCAATTTACTTTTACCTTTCACCACAGATGAGAATTATGTAATCTCTCTACAAATTACAAAAATTTCATTTCAGCCACAATTATTGTGAGATACAATCTCTCCTCTCAAAAATAGGAGACTCCCTTCTTACTACTTACAAGAATGGAAGTAAACCATTATAGATTTAACAATACATACACTATTCTAATTATGGGGATGTGTTACATTCATAATTCTCTCTTCTTTTAGAGAAAATATTTACAATGTTCCACATTGATACTTTGTGATGCTTTTCAAATCTAAGTACAAACTAAAGCAATAATTTTGAATATCCTGAACTTGTCAAAGAAAAATCTAAGAATACTAGTATAGTAAAAAGATTTGTAAACTGAAAACAAACGAAATCACAAAGTCTTTCTGTTATCTTCTATGATGATTTCTTTAGTAAAGTAACTAGTTATGCAAAATGAATCACAAAGTATTAAATCTACTTCACCAACAAATCCAAACTATAATGAACAAATCCAAGTGTAAATTCTTGAAGATCATTCACCAAAAAGATATCCACAACATGCACAAACTCAAGAAAATGATATGGCACAAAGTTTATATAATTCAAGTTGAGAACACCCTCCAACCACAAGTAATAAAATATTGCTAATCCAATCATATAATAAGGTAAATTAATGTGAAATATGTAAGAACATTCACATTCATTCAACATTGACCCTACACAAATTTTGTTATGATAGTTCAGCTTCTTTATTGATTGAATATAGTATCACAATATGAAACCAAAGTTTCAAAAATTGGTTTACAATTACAAAGAAGCTCATTGCAATAGAATAAAGGTAAATAATACAATAGAGCTCTCTTATTTATAGGTGAGAGATAAGAGCTATTCTAGGAAAAAAATCTAACTAACTTTTCAATTATTCAAATGTGATGTCCATGATCTTGTAAGAGGAAATATCTATTTTTACATGTAGTTGCATGAGACATAAAAGTGCCAATGCCTATTTACATAAAGCATGATAAAATAATGAAATATAACTATCTTTGGAAATGTGAAAATATTTATGGTTCATTTCTTTGCACTTGGAAATCTTCATACTTCTTTAAGATCTCTTGCATTACTATCTCATCTGATCCTAGAGTGTAATAAATAATAGTATGAACCTACGTGATAGAATTTTTTATAGAAGAAAAAACCTTCTTAGATTTATCTAGATGTGTTTTGAGATTCTCTAGGGTTAATTGTACATCACACAAAGTTTCCATTGAAGCCAATGGAAGTGATTCATCCTCCACTTGTTTCTAAATAGCTTCCCTAAAAAAATGGATAATCTTGCTAGCTGGAAGAAATGTGTGATCATCATCAAGAAGCTTTCTTGAAAAATCTTCAATTCTATTCACCAAGATAACATGACATTCTTCAACATCCTCTTGAACATGTGGTGCATCCTTGATTAGATTATCGATGACATGTATGCAGTTTTTGATAGATTCTTTGATTTCCACATACTTTTTCTTGTCAGGAATAATCCCAACTTCCACTAACCTGCCCAATTTCATTTTCTTCAACTGTACCCAAGACTCAAGATTTTTCTCCATTTCCTTTTGTTCAATAGAAAGTGTACTTACTCTTTCTCCTAGCTCTAGATTTATCTTTGATATCTAGGAAATCCTCTCCATGCAATGGTCATGTATTCTTAACCTTGTTCAATTATTCTATCAACAAATTCATATATGATTTTTCCTTTAGAATAATATTTCTCAACCATTTGAACCATGGGTTCTTCAATACTCATTGCAACAAGCTACACACTCTTTGAAGACTCAATAATTCTCCTTAATAATGAGGAAAGTGCTAAAAATTTTCCTTGTACATGTGTTTAGTCTCCTTCAACTTATCAAATTTCTCCATCAAAGTAGTCAAAGATGCTTGAGCATCATCCTTGGCACTTGCATGTGTGATATTTCCAAGGTCAACCCTTGTGATGGTGTAGTCCTCCATGTTTATTTATTCATGGATTTTACCTTGAGGTGGTGCTGCTATGTCCACATACTTGTACCCTAATTTTTCCATATGCCACCTTGAGTGAACTTTTGGCTTCTTCTTCCCCTTAGGATTTTATGGAGTCAACTTCTCAAGATCCAACTCATTAGGAGAGAATTTTTTTTTTTTCTTTGGATGCATGTAAAGCCAACCATGGAGGAAGGAAAGAAATGTCACCTTTAGGCCAAGCTGCTAATTCCTGAGTCACACCAATATTTGTGTGAAAAAGTGTGGCAGTTAAATAGTGAGTGTCTCAGTCATTAGTACACATGGAATCTATAAAATTAATGTATCTAGAAAAATTTCATTCATGAATTGATGAAATTTATCTTTCAAAGATATTTCAAATGATGGAGAAGAAAAAATTGGAATAGATGATGGAGATCCAAAAATAACATCTACACTTTGAAATATCAACCTTGTGGAAGGACTTGAAAGAATTGAATGTACTATTGGGGTATTGTCACTTTGGTGCCTATAGAATTGTTGAAGGTGGAGATGAAGTTGGAAGAGGAGGTCAAGGATAGGTACAAATAGGAGGTGTATGAGGTGTTGTAGCAACAATAGGCAATGATGTATGTGGGGGATTTTGAATGAAATTTTCATGAGGAGATATTCACATCTCTTCATCATGCCTCTCATCTTTCTACTCACTTTCCTCTTCTTCTTATCTTTATGATTAATAATCCTCTTCATCCTCTCCATCCTCATCATCCTCATTCAATCCTTCATCTTCAGGTTCCTCTTCCCTTTCTAGTTTCTCTTCTTCAGTGGCTAGTGTTGTACCCTTCCCACAAGTAAATGTAATTTTAGGTCCCCTACATGAGGAAGAGAAAGCAACACTTGCCTTGTTCTTGATCCTAAGTTCTTTGTTTCCTATTGGCTTATCCTTTAGATACTTCACCCTTAGAATCTATCTTGAAAGGTTTCAACTAAATTCCTTCCCTTTGCAACCATTCACTAGTATTACTCAAAATGGGAATATCCTTTGCCATATGCAAGCATTTTCTTTTTGAGGCCATTTAATGAGATGCAATAGTTTGCTTGATATCTCCTTCTCATCATATTTGGCATTCAAAATATCACCAATATCTTCAATACCTTTAGGAAGATCCGCCAAGCGAAGATCATAAATTTTTTCCATAGTGAGCTTGCAAAAATCCATCTTTCTAATATCCTCTTCATCTCTGCAATCGTCCCAAATATCTTCAAATCAATAGACATGTCTATGACTCTTTTTTATTTTCATTTTCATTCCTTTGTAATCAAAATCAACTCTACTTCTATAAGTTCTTAGAGTCATGATTTGCATCTTTGATGCTACAGCCTTGGCCTTGGGCACTATTTGTATTGAATATCTACCAGTAGTGATTGGAAACTTGATTCCTAGCTTATGAGTGGATTGGTGCTCATTATGCACTGAGATAACCTATTCAAAAAGTTCCATCAATATCCACTTTTTGGAAGGATATCTTGGTAACATGTAAGGATATCTCATATAGCAACCCACCCTAAGGTATTTGAAGTTAGGGAATTGTAAGAAGATGCAAAATTATTTATTCACAACCTTCCATGCATAATTGGAAACCATTTTCTTCTCTAATAATGGATCAAACATACAAAAAATAGGTGAAAAGAATACATCATTTACCATCTTTAAGTGTTTTATGCTACCTCTTAGGGTGATTTGGGAATAGTACTTATGCACTGGTGCATAACTTCTATCTCGTTCAATTGTTAGACTTGGATATTGCCTCATTACACCAGTAGCATACACTAGGTATGAAGTCAAATAGAACTTCAAAGTAGATTGCACATTGATGAGCTACTCATGGATTTCATCACTGATTTATGCACCCTAATCAATGTGACTTCTTTTTCCTAATAATATTGATGTACTCATACATCCATTCTTGGAATGTTGATGAAGATGGTAATCCTTTCACTTTACTTAGAATAGCAATCATATCATGCACAACCTCCTTGAAATCACTGTGAGTAAGGTTTTTAGGCCATCTCGCAATGCTAGGCCCTTGGGACTTCAACCATTTCATGTTAATCAACTGCTTGGATTCATTTTAATTTTTATCATAAGCCTCTTAAGCATGTTGAATATTCATATCCGTGTATTTTTCCATGGTTGAAACCTAGAAAACTACAACAAATAAATCAATGTCTAGCCTCATCAATACCTATCCTGAGGAGTCTCTAGCACTTTTATCCTCCCAAATGTAGTGCAAGGCTACTTGCAAAAAAAACTTGGCAAATGAGTTACCACTAGAAATGATTTGGGAAAAACATAGTTCGAAAATAATTTTGGAAGATTTATGGGAGTTAGTTAAATTTTATATTTTTTTTATGTAGGGGCAATAATTTTTAGTGCCATTGCATATTGGGACTAATTCATTTTGTGCATCTACTCCAAAATTTAGTACCTTGACATGATGCACTTGGAGTTTTCTTGAAGAAGTGTAATAACACTAAAAATTGCACTTGTGCATCTTTAGGAAGTTCATATTTCTACAAAAGTGATGAAAAATTCTGCTCATACATGTAACTTTGATCATAAGGGTCAAATAAAATTGGAGAAGCAATGATGGGATTTTTCACCACTGTTGCATATGGGGAAGGTCTATTTGTGTAGACGTAGTTAAAAATACCACCTCTACATTGTGGAATTATGGAAAACACAAAAATGTATTGGCGAGATTTTTCACTGCCTCTATGCCAATGGGAGAAGTATCATGTAGTGGCAAAAAAATAATCTTGCCACTACTTTTGGATTTGTATTCTTAGGTTAACATGTCAGATGAAGTTTTTCATGTAATGGTGGATAAAATATCTACCACTACCATGGGGTTGGATATAAGTTAAAAACATGAGGCTTTTGGCGAATTAATGAGGGCTTTGCAAAAAACATCTAAAATAATTTCAAAGGAACACAAAATGCACAAAAAAATAACTAGGTTTAGAAAAAGTAAAGTTTAAACTAAAAAACATTAATGGAAAAGACTATTACAAATGAATTCAATACAAACAAACCATATGAATAGAAAAAAATGAAATAAACATATACTGAGGAATAAAAATGATTCAAAAAGTGTTTGTACAAATCTGAATAATCATGAGAATGATACAGAAACCCAAACATTCAAATGAAGCAAGGAAAGGACAACAACATACCTTAGTGAAGAAATGAAACCTTAGATTGAGACTTGCTTAAAATCCACCATCAAAACCCCCACAAAATTCATGCTAAAACATGGATGCTTGAACACAGAATTGTGTAAGGTAGAGGAGAAAACAAAACTAAACCATCATAAAATAAGGTTAAAATGACTTAACAAAAAATTTAAAAGTGCTTAATGAAGTTTCATTAATGAACTGAAAGTTCATTAATTTTGCATGTGTGAGGTCACGAAAGTGTATGGGAAATGAAAAAGTTTTCCTATGCATTTTCAAAAATATTGAACACATGCAAAGGTGCTAAAAAAGCATGCCCTTGAACATTCAAAAAGTTAAAGGTGTGTAGTGGCTTGAACTATCTAGATTTTGGGTGAAGTCTTCCCTTTCCACACCCCTAGTAGTTGAATATTATCTCTTGTGTGAAGGGTGGCATCGGGGGTGAAGGTGGATAGAAACTCCTATCCTCACCTTTTCACTGTTGATCCTTACCACAGTTTCTCACTTAGAAATTTTTTTAGCACTCCATGTAGGAGCACTGAAAAACATCACGCCTAAATGGGAATATTTTTTTCTAACTTTGGTAAACTAAAAAGTGATAAAATATTGAGTTTGAAGAATTTTAAGAAATGGGAAGAAATGAATGCTCGAGGGGATGACTCGAGGATTAAGACTACACATAAAGGAAAGTGAAATTATGTCTCATTTTGCATACTTAGTGCATAGGACCATGAAATAGACAAGTTTTGTAGGGGTTATCTCATGAATCAAGAACAACTAGATTCAAGGATAACAATTGGCTCTAGGTGGGGAGCTTCCTTCAATCATTCTTTGAAACAATCGAAGGAAGAACTCTAGACTCTATGTCCCTTCATCCATCCATTGGGCATAGAGTAAGGCAACAAAAATAAAGAGACTTGAAATGACTCAAAAATAAAAATACGCAATGAATATACAAATATTTACATGATACATTTGTCACCTTATTGAGTAAAGTGTTTCAGATGCTATCCACTATGTGGAAGAGCAAATGGTGTTTTGTCCTCATATGCAAGAAGAATTTTTTTTTACCATGGAGCTAATGTATCTTAAACAGACCCATCCATAGTGAATCAAAATTTCCATGCATACATTTTGGTTCCCTTCTCTTGTCCCACAAAAGAACCAAATCTCCAACGTAGAAATCATGAGACTTCACCATTTTTTCAAAAAAAATCTTCACTTGTTCTTGGTGTTCCGTAATACGGTTTGCTACTTGAACACATTTCTCTTCCAATTAAGAGAGATACATTATGCACTTATCAATAGAGTTTTCAAAAGTCTCATCCTCAATAGCCTTGGCCAGCTTGAGGGTGGGTAATTCTAGCGTGATGGTAATTTCTTCATTCAACCTGTAAAGGAGTTGAAATAGAGACATACCTATCACCCACTTTGGGGTAATCCTATTAGCCCACAAAGCATCATACAACACTTTGTGCCATAACCATTGATTCTCATCACCAAGCTTGAGAATGATGGTCACTAGATTCTTGTTGCTCGATTCAACTTGACCATTACCTTGCAGATAATAGTCAGATGAATGTGATAGTGTAATTCTATGCTAAAAAAAAATTATGTGATCTCACTTGATGAGAATGTAGAAGTATTATTCATAATAATTTTTTTTGGCACACCAAACCTAGAAATTATGTTCTCTTTGAAGAAATTACATACTATCTTTGAAGTAGCATGCTTTACCGGTATTGCCTCCACCCATTTGGTGAAATAGTTAGTAATGGTGAGGATGTAGATGTGTCCCACACTTGAGGGTGGATTCATTATGACAATGAAATAAATGACCCTTTATTGGAAGCACTTTCCAATAACAACTAGTTTTAGGGCTAGGGCTGCCAACTTTGGCTTGCCTACGAATAGTTGATAGAGTTCGCACTTATGCACCCATGAGTATAGATCTTGAAAAAAAATAGGCAATTAATATTTATCTCACAAAATCTTGTGAGCTATAACTGGCATTGAGAAGTGTCCTCCACATGCTAAGTCATGAAAATATTTCAACAACTTTCTTTGTTGTGCCTTATCAACACAACATAAGAAAGTACCATCCAAGCTACGCATATACAATCCATTGTCCCATAAGACATAATTTTCAGATTTTAGATTGATAGTTCTTTTCTCCTTGGTTGTAAGTGATCTAAACATTCTCCGTATGTAAGGTAATGAGAAATATTTGAGTACCATTCATCAATAGTACTGACAAACAAAACCATTGGAAAATATTTAGAACTCACCTCTTTGTCTAAAACCTCTTCATTAAGATTATTATCAGCAAGAAGCTAACATAAACCTCACCCATACACTAGCTTGGTAGGCTTGATATCCATGTTGTATTCATGTATCTTTTCAATCCAATTTCCCATTTTCTTACCAAATTCATGTTGTGTCAAGATGGACTTGACAGTTGAATCTAGAACAAACGCTCTGACATGGTTGTTAATGATGTAAAACCTGAAATGATTCACTTCCTTAACCACCAAAAAGCATGTTTCTCCATCTGGGAATACTTCAATTCATGATTCTTTAAAGGATAACTCATGAATGCAATTGGGGATTCAAAGCCCTCGCTATTATATTGCACCGAGATTGCTAAAAGTATATGCTTAGAAGCATAACTATACATGATAAATTCCTTCGTGTAGTTTGGGAAAACTAATACTAGTGCCTCAAAAATAGCATCTTTAAAATCATCAAATGCAACTTTCCCTTCTATAGGCCAATGAAATGTGGAGGTTCCATTCATCATATTAACAATATGATGAGCCTTCTCTAGGAAATCAAGTACAAATCTTCACAAAAAATTTACCTTTATGAAGAAGGAATGAACTGCTTTCTTAATTGATGGAAAAGTAAGAGCTTGGATACTTTTGAAATTTTTAGGATCAATTTTGATACCCTCCTTGGACACAATGTTACCAAGAAGCTTACATTCTGTAACCCCAAAAAAATATTTTTCGGGATTCAAGGAAATTTTTGGTTGTCGACACCTCTCTAATATTTTACTCAAGTGGTTGAAGTGCTCTTGATGATTTTTTGAAAAAATTGTAAGGTCATCAAGATAAACTACAATGAACTTACCCATTATGTCATGGAAAGCCAAATCCATTACACATTGGAATGTGGCACCAACATTGATAAAACTAAAAGGAATCTTGTAGTACACAAAAGTACCCCATGGGATTGTAAAGGCAGTATTATGTTGATCATTTGGATTGACCTCTATCTGGTTGTAACTAAAGAAAACATCTAACATAGAAACCATCTTATATTTGGTCACCATTTGTATAAATTGATCCATCACTAGAAGAGGGTAGTTGTCTTTCAATGATAATTGATTCAAATTTTTGAAATCCACACATATGTGAATTTCACCATTCTTTTTACAAACTAGAACGATATTACCTAT
This sequence comes from Sequoia sempervirens, assembly GCA_007258455.2. Classification (NCBI taxonomy): domain Eukaryota; kingdom Viridiplantae; phylum Streptophyta; class Pinopsida; order Cupressales; family Cupressaceae; genus Sequoia; species Sequoia sempervirens. The sequence continues at coordinate 238,008,012 of VDFB02000017.1, forward strand.
CCATGTTAAATGGTGGATAGGAAATATGATGCTTGCGTTCACCATCTTCTAGATTTCTAAAAGAATAGTTCCAAATTTTTTGGAATTGTATTACCTTTGCTTTTTCTTGTAAGGCAATGCTCCTGCTTTGAGTGGAATCTCATGTTGCACCTCTTTTGCATGAAAGGGTTTCAAATCTTCATATCAATATGCCAATACATCCATGTATTGCCATAGTAATTCTACAAATTATTAATTTTCCTTAACAGTGCAACACTTTCCAATGTTCACCATTTTAGGATCTTCTTCGATTCCCAAGTTGATTTGCTCAACTTCATTTGATGAATCAGAATTTGATTATTTCTTTTTTGACATAACGGTCATTTTTGTCAAAAATTATTTCAAGGGATACCAACCCCTTGGGAATTTTATTCCCTTTAAGCTGAAGAAAATCTTCACCTATAATTGGATCTACATTAGAGAGAGATTCTCGGGGTGGAGAATCACTACCTTCAAAGTACAACTCATCAAAATTTTGTTCCTTTTCCAAAAAAAGCAACAATTTGATGATCATCATTGAAAATCTACCAATTATCTAAGTTGTTAGGAACACGTGGGTGAAAAACCAACTCAATGGTATAGGTAGGTCCATTTGATCCTTATGTGGTATCAAGAGTGTGGTTGAAACTATTAAGGAATTAGCTCTACCATTATACTCTCTCGAAACTACAAAAATATTGAAAACATCAAACTCCTCAATGCAATCCCAATTAATGAGATTGTGGTAATGCCTAAGTCTATCATTCTTAGTTTGGTAAAAATTCCTTATTTGGTATAATACCAACTCAACATCACCTTGAGCATGGAGATTCTTGATTCCTTATCTTCTTGCAACTTGCATTCCTAATAACAAAGCCTCATATTTTGTTGTGTCATTAGTATTATCAAACTCTAATTTAAAAGCAAAAAGAAATATTTTCCCTTTTGGAGAGACAAAAAAAATTCTAGCTCCTGAACTGGTAGAAGCACAACTACCATCAAAATCAATTTCCCAAACATCATTTGGATCACCAAGGCTTGTAGTTTCAAAATTTGTTACTTCATCATCTAATGAAGCTTCACAATCTATGTAAGACAAATCATTTGAAGATGATTCATTTGTTGGTGAAGATGAGCCAACACTTTCTAACTCATGTTTTTTTTTCTTTATGTAGATCCAACATCCTCATAAGTTTGAAAATAATAAGTACCAACACCTAAAGACTCAAATAAAATTTGAGCTCTTGGATCATCAGATTTAGTCATTGAAAATTTGGACTCCCTTTTAGGAACCAATTTTTACATCATAGCCTTTACAGGTATCCTAGCTTCTAAAATATCCATTTTGAGTTCTCCTCCTACATATTTACAAAAATTTCATCCAATTAGAATAAAATAGGATGTTGGAACATATGCTAGGTCAAGACTTTCACCTTGGTCTTCTTTTCCGGATATGTAGCAAATGAAAACAGTGCATCCTTGATCTGCTCAATTAGGGGCACTTTCTTATTCCCCATAGATAAACAATGGCCAAAAGGTTTTGTGAGATTCAAACCCAAGGTAGTAGCTACCTTGGTAAGCATAACATTATTATATGCACCATATTCTATAACACAATTACTCAATTTAAATCCATTGACAAGCAAGGAAATATAGAATGGGTCAATTCTTCCAAAGGTAGTTGGAGGAATGGTAACTAAGTTATTCTAAGGAGGCTTAGGCTTTGGAACAACAAGAAAATATGAAGAGGAATCTCTACTAGGGGTAATTCCATTGTCTCTGATAAACTTGACAAGTATGTTGAACTGATCAGGATTATCATTGACACATTCAACTTCAAACATTTGTATTTTTGTTCTCTTTGCATGGTCAATAATGTCAAAATATTGGAAGGAACTTTGCAAAGAATATGAGGTAAATTCAGTGATAGGTTTAACAAAAGGGACACTAGTCTTAGGAACCTAGATATTGGCTTTTGGCATTGAAGGAACTATAGGAGGATGAGGAGCAATTACCTATTTATTTGTTGTAACTTTTGGTTGCCAAGGAAAAGGAGATCCTCTTTTTGTAATAGTTATTGATGGATTTTCCTCTTCTTTTGGAGCATCAAATTGAGATTGATCAAGTTGATTCTAATGTGACCATTTGAAAATAGCATATGTATTAGTCACTAGGTCCTCATCATCAAATTTATTCAAAAGATGCAAATAACCAATATTTGAGTTGCCAGCTAGATCTACTCCCTCATCTTGGAATAAAATTAACATCTTCCTCCATAGGATATTCCAATTGTGCATACTCATCTAGATCTACTTCATAATGCCCCATAGGTGCATTGTTAGGTGGATCTTCTAGAGAAATCTTTCTTTGCAGTGTAGGAAGATGATTATGATTTTTGTTTCTAGAATAATTGGGGAAAGTCCTAGTAGGAATTATTAGAAACTTGCTTCTTCAAGGCCAACAACTCATTTGCTAACCTTTACACCATGGGATCAACAAAGTTAGAGTTGTTATTAAAAGATGAAGAATTTGATGCCCTCTTCTATTTGGATTTGTCCTTATTTTTCCAGCAAGTATCAAATCATCTTCAATTCTTGTAACTAGCTATTGAGTAGCTTCAATATTATGAATGATTTCCCTACACAACAAGAAGAAAACCTCTAGAAGTTGCATATTGATGAAAAATCACTTAGGATTATAGGTTGTCAGTTTAGCCTCTATAAGAATCCTTGTTACCAACTTGTTAAACTTTTCCATGAACTCATGCATGGGTTCATGAGCCTCTTTCCTCATAGTTGTAACCTGTGCTAGCAAGGCTTGTGCATCTTTAGCATGTTTAAAATTTTCTTCAAACTTGGTACAAAGAGAATTCCAATTGGTAACAACATCAAGACCAAGAGTATAGAACGAATCATTAGCTACTCCTTGTAAGGTTTCAATAAATAACCTTACAACATCTTTGTGTTCAATGCCAAGAACACCACAAACAATATAGAAAGAAATGATGTGTTCATTAGGATGTTGCTTGCCATCACCGTAGAATTTAAGGATGTTCTTACATGAAACAAGTGGAATCTCATGTAAAGGAGCCACCAAATTATAAGGTCCCAAGGTATTTCCCCAAGGTCTAGCATGTGGAGGTTGAGCCATAGTGATTTGAATAATAGGTACTTGAATTGGAACTCTAGGAAAAACATAAGATTCACTTGGAAGTAGTGATCTTAATCTTCATGGAGGATAACTTGCAGTACATTGTAATGGAGACCTTTCTCATGGAGGAGAAGGAAGAATGTTATAGCATTGCAACAATTGGAAAAATGGATCAACCACACTTTGTTCCCTTTGACTTCATGTATAACTTCTATTTGCTAGAATGAAGACTTGGAAATAAAATAAAAAATCAACAATAAAAGAGATATACACAAGCCTACAATAAGACACTCGAGGACTCGTCCACTTCAATCAAAAGCGTGAGGCTATGATTACATGCTTTATTCCCAAGTAGAATCAATAAAAACAATTTTGCATGAAAATTTTGTAATCTCTTTATAGATTACAAAACTTGAATTTCAGCCATAGTTATTGTGAGATAAAATCTATCCTCTTGAAAAGGGGACGTTGCTTATTTACTGCTCACATGAATGAAATTAAACTATTATAGATTTAACAATATTAACACTATTCTAACCATTGGGGGTGTGTTATATTCATGATTCTCTCTTATTTCAAAGAATATGTTTACAATGTTCCATATTGATACTTCGTGATGCTTTCAACTCTAAGTACAAATTAAAGTAGTAATTTCTAATATCCTTAACATGTCAAAGAAAAAATATAAGAATACTAGTATAGTAAAAATATTTGTAAAACTAAAACCAACAAAAGCACAAAGTATTTTTGTTGTCTTCTATAATGATTTCTTCAGTAAAGTAACCAGTGATGGAAAATGAAGCACAAATTCTTCAATCTACTTCACAAAAAAAATTAGATCATAATGAACAATTCCAAGTAGAAATTCTCAAAGATCATTCACTAAAAAGATATCCAAAGTAAGAAAAAACTTAATAAAATGATATAACACAAAGTCTATATAATTCATCTTGAATGCCTTCCAACCACAAATAATAAAATATTGTTGATCCAATCATATTATAAGGTAAATAAATGTGAAATACATATGAAAATTCACATTCATTTGAAATTGATCCAACAAAAATTCTGGTATGCATGTTCAGCTCCTTTATTGATTGCATATAGTATCACAATATGAACACAATGTTTCAAAAATTCCTTTACAATTGGGAAACACTTCGTTACAATAGATTAAAGGTAAATAATATAATAGAGCTATTCTAGGAAGAAACTCTAACTAAATTTTGACTTATTCAAATGTGGTGTCCATGATTTTAGGAGGACATCTTCGTTTTTACATGTAGTTGCATGAGACATGTAAAAATGCTAACACCTATTTACAAAAAGCATGCTAAAAGAATGAAGTCTAACTATCTTTGGAAATATAAGAATATTTATGGTTCCTTTCTTTTCACTTGGAAATCTTCCTACTTCTTTAAGATCTCCTACATTACTATCTCATCTAGTCCTAGAGTGTAATCAATAATAGTATGAACCTTCATGACATAATTCTTTGCAGAAGAACAAAACTTACATCTATCCATATGGTTTTTGAAATTTTACAAGGTTAATTGTAGATCACACAAAGTGTACATTGAAACCAATGAAAATGCTTCATCCTCCACTTGTTTCTGAATAGCTTCCTTGAAAATTTGGAAAATATCCCTAGTTGTCTAAGAAATGTGTGATTGTCATCAAGAAACTTTCCAGACAAATCTTCAATTTTTTTCACCAAGATAACACGATGTTCTTCAACATCCTCTTGAACTTTTTGAGAATCCTTGATTAGATTCTTGATGACACATGTATGCGGTTTTTGATAGTTTTTTTAATTTCCACATACTTTTCCTTGTCAAGAGTAATCCAAACTTCCACTAACCTACCTAGCTTCATTTTCTTCAACTGTAACCAAGACTAAAGATTTTGCTCCATTTCCTTCTATTCAACAAAAAATTTACTTACTATTTCTTCTAGTTCTAGATTTATCTTGGATATCTGGGTAATCCTCTCCAGTGCAATGGTCATAAATTGTGAACCTTGTTCATATTCTATTAACAAATTCATATATGATTTTTCCTTTAGAATAAGATTTATCAACCTTTTAAACCATAGGTTCCTCAATATTCATTACAACAGGTTGCACATTCTTTGAAGACTCAGTAATTCTCCTTAACACCGAGGCAAAGTGCTTAGCTTTTTCCTTGTACATGTCTTTAGTCTCCATCAACTTATCAAATTTCTCCATAAAAGCAGTCAAAGATTCTTGAGCATAATCCTTGGAACTTGCATGTGTGATCTTTCCAAGCTCAATCCTTGTAATGGTTTAGTCCTTCATGCTAATTTCTTTATGGATTTTACCTTGAGGTGGGGTTGCTACATCTACATACTTGTACACTAATTTGTCTGTATGCATCCTTGAGTGAACTTTTGGCTTCTTCTTCCCCTTAGGATTTTGTGGAGCCACCTCCTCAAGATCCAACTCATCAAGAGAGACCACTTATTTTTTGCATTTGGATGCCTTTGAATCCAACCATGGAGGAGGGAAAGAAAAATCACCTTCAAGCCCCACTACTAATTCTTGACTCACCTAGTATTTGTGGGAAGAAATGTGGTAGTTACAATAGTGGGCATCTCGGTCATTATTTCTTCTGTAATCTACAAATTTGATGTATCTGAAAATTATTCATTCATGAATCAATCAAATTCATCTTGTCAAGATATCTAAAATGATGGAGATGAAAAACTTGGAATAGATGACAAAGATCTAGAAACAACATCTACACTTTGTAATACCGACGCTATGGAGGGAGTTGAATGAATTGAATGTACTATTGGGGGTTTTGTCACTTTGAGTGCATATAGAAATGTTGAAGGTGGAGGTGAATTTAGAAGAGGATGTGGAGGAGATTTAGGAATATGATGTGTATGATGTGTTGTGGTAGTAATAGGCGATGATGTATGCAAGGGATTTTGAATGACATTTTCATGAGGAGATATTCACATTTCTTCATCATGCCTCTCTTCTTCCAATTCACTTTCCTCTTCTTTTTGTCCTTATAATTTCTCATCCTATTCATCCTCTTCACCCTCATCATCCTCATTCAATTATTCATCTTCAATTTTCCCATACCTTTCTAGTTGCTCTTCTTCAGTTGTTGGTGATATACCCTTCACACAAGTAAATGTAATTTTAAGACCCCTGCATGAGGAAGGAGTAACACTTTCCCTATTCTTGGTCATAAGTTATTTTTTCCTAATATCTTCTCCTTTAGGTACTTCATCTTCAGAATTCATCTTGAAAGGTTTCAACAAGATTCCTTGCCTTTGCAACCATTCACTAGTATTACTCAAAATGGGAGTAATCCTTTGCTAGATGGAAGTATTTTATTTTTGATACCATTAGATGAGAGGAAAGGGTTTGCTTGCTATTTGCTTCTCATCATAGTTGGTGTTCAAAATATCACCAAGATCTTCAATGCCTTTAGGAATATCCACCAAGTAAAGATAAGAAATTTTTTCCATAATGAGCCTACAAAAATCCATCTTTCTGATATCCTCATTATCTCTGCAATCAGCTCAAATATCTTCAAATTGATAGAAATGTCTATGCATATTTTTTATTTTTCTTTTCATTCCTTTGTAATCTAAATTAACTCTACTTTGATAAGTTCTTAGAGTCATGATCTACATCTTTGATGCTACAGCCTTGGCCTTGAGCAATGTTTGTAATAAATATCTACCAACATTTGGTGATTGGAAACTTGATTCCAGGCTTATGAATGGCTTGGCACTCATTATGCATGGAGATAACCTATAGACATAGTTCCATTAATATCCACTTGTCGAAAGGATATCTTGGTAACATATAAGGATATCCAATATAACAACCCATCCTAAGGTATTTTAAGTAAGGGAATTGTAAGAAGATACAAATTTATTTATTCACAAACTTCCATGCTTCATCAAAAACCATTTTCTTCTCTAATAATGGATCAAACATGCACAAGAAGGGTGAAAATAAGGCATCATTTACCCTCATGAAGTGTTTCATGCTGCCTCTTAGGGTGATTTGGAAATAGTACTTATGCATATATTGTGTCATTGCAACTACAACATACAATAGGTATGAATTCATATAGAACTTCGAAGTAGAGTGCACGCTGATGAGCTGCTCATGGATTTCATCACTAATTTGTGCACCCTAGTCAGTGTGACCCTTCTTTTTTTTTATAATCCTGATGTACTCATATTTCCATTCTTGGAATGTTGATGAAGTTGTAAATCCTTTCACTCTACTTAGAAGAGTAATCATATCATGCACATCCTCCTTGAAATCAATACAAGGAAGGTTTTTAGGCCATCTCACAATTTTAGGCCCTTGGGGCTTCAACCATTTCATGTTAATCAACTATTTGGATTCATTCTATTTTTTTTCGTAAGCATCTTGAGCATGCTAAATAGTCATATCTATGTATTTTTCCATTGTTGGGACTTGGAAAACTTCATCAAATAAATTATCATCCAATCTCATCATTACCTATCCTAAGGAGTCTCTAACACTTTTATCCTTCTAGATGTAGTGTGAGGCAACTTGCAAAACAAACTCTAGGAAATGAGTTGCCACTGGAAATGAGGCTACCTGATGAAGGTTACTATGAACAAATACCTCCAAATCATTTTCTATAGGCTACTTCTTTGTTCTTTTAACAAATTCATCCATATCAAGGCGTCCAATTTCTATATCTTTGATCTCATGGATCTTGGATGTGACCATTGTAGGTGGATAAATTCCTTGATATTTGTGTTTCATTTTTTCCTTCTTTCCTGATGAAGGATACTCCTTAGTTGTCATTAAATTTACTAGGAGACCACTAATAAATTCCTTTGAGGAATTCTTGATAGGAACTTTTCAAGGCAACTGTAAGGAAAAAAGGTATTTTTTTCAATATTAGAAGAGTATGCATATTAAAGAACAAGAATGGAAAAACGTTGTGTATGCACTTTGGAGCAAGTGAATCAAAGTAATGGAGTGAGAAAAAATGAGGGAATGCAAGTGAAATAGAGTTAAAAAAGAATTTTGGAAGATTTCAGGGAGTTGGTGAAATTTTCTATTTTTTATGTAGGTGCATTGATTTCTAGTACCCTTAAATCTTGAGACTAATTCATTTTGTGCATATGCTCTAAAATTTAGTGCCTTGACATGATGCACATAGATTTTTCTTGGATAAGTGTAATAGTGCTAAATTTTAGTGCTTGTGCATCTTTAGCAAGTTCATATTTCTGCAAAAGTAGTGAAAATGTCTGCTCATACATGTAACTTTGATTGCAAGGGAAGGGTCAAATAAACTTGGAGAAGAAATTTTGGGCTTTTTGACCACTGTTGCACATGGGGAAGGTCTATTTGTGTAGAGGCGGTGAGAAATACCACCTCTACATTGGGGACTTATGGGAAACACAAAAATGTATTGGCGGGATTTTTCACTACCTCTATATCAGTGGGAGAAGTATCATGTAGTGGCATAAAAAATCCCACTAGTACTTTTGGACTTGTAATCTTAGGTTGACATGTATTGGTAGAGATTTTCACCATTATTACATGTTTGAGGAATTTTGTCATGTAGTGGCAGTGAAAATCTTTGCCACTACCTTGGGTTTGGATAAAAGTTAAAAATACAAGATTTTTGGTGAATAAATCAAGGATTTGTAGAAAACATCTGAAAGAATTTCAAAGGAACACAAAATACACAGGAAAAATGAACTAGGTTTAACAAAAGCAAAGTTTAACCTAAAAAATGTTAATGGAAAAGAATATTACAAAGGAATGCAATACAAAAAAACCCTATGAATAGAAAACAAAATGAAATAAATGTATACCAAGAAATGAAAATGATTTGAAAAAATGTTTGTACAAATATGAACATGGAAACATGGGGAGGCATCCCCTACCATTTTTCCCCCCGTACCTCTATTGGGGACGTTTCAGGGATGGGGGACACCTTGGGGATTTTTTTAGGTGTCCCCAAAAATTTTCCTTTTTTTGAAACATCCTTGATTGGCAAGGACATCTTAGGGATGGAAAGGGGATGACCCATTGTCCCTTGGATAGTTAGGGGATTTCCAAGCATCCCCTAACCATCCCAAGGATAACCAACTATCCCTTTTTTCTAGCAAGTTTTTACAAAAAAGAAAAACCCTGAAATTTAAAATGCTTATTTTTTTATTGTTTCTAAGTGAACCCCACACCCTCTCAGCCCAAAATGAAACATAAAACTTGCTTTCAAAGCTATTTGAGTTAATTTTTAAATTACAAAAAAAAAGAAAGGTAAGAGGCAAGTGAGCAAGAGAAAACTTGGTAGTGACTTAGACTTTGAGTCTGATTTTGATGTAATGTTGGGGAATGTCGAGTAGAGTCAACCATCATACTTTCTATTACTATGGTTTGGAAATTTGTGACTTTTTCATTTTGACATTTGTAATGCAAACTTGTAGTATTTGGGAATTTTATTTTTAAAATTTTATATCGTATGCACATTAATTGTTTGACATGAATTATGGAATCAATTAAGTAGTTGTAGTATTAATTTGTTCGACTCTATAATGTATATGCCAATATGATTGGTTATTACATTTGCACCTTTATCAATGTTCACTTTTATGATTATCATTACTCATATGAATATCTAAAATTTCCCTATATATATAGTCATCCCCTTGTCCCCAAAAATCCCCTAAAAAATGTAGCCCCCCTGTACTGAAAACTTGGTAGAACATAGAATCTAAACACTCAAAGGAATTATCAAGAAACCCAAACATTCAATTGAAGTGAGGAAAGCACAACAACATACCTGAGTGAAGAAATGAAACCCTAGACTAAGACTTGATAAATTTTTTCCAACAAATCCCCACAAAATCTACACTAAAACATGAAGGAGGTTTGAACACAAAATCTTGCAATGTAGAGAGGAGAAAATAAAAATAAACCATCATAAAATGAGGTAAAGAATGACTTAAAAATCCATTTAAAAGTGTTTAATGAAGTTGCATTAATGAAATGAAAGTTCATTAATTTCATGCATGTGAGGGCAGGAAAGTGCATGGGTAGTGGAAAAGTCTACCTGTGCATTTTCAAAAACATTGAAAAAACATGCAAAGATGCTAAAAAATCCTACCCTTGAACTTTAAAAACATTAAATATGTGTAGTGGCATTGAAGTTCAATGCCTTTGCACATAGAAAATTTTCTAACACTTCATGTAGGAGTGCTGAAAAACAATGCCCATGCATGGGAATTTTTTTTCTAACTATAGAAAACTAAAAAGCGACAAAAAAATCATTTTGAAGCTTTTTGAGAAATGGGAAGAAGAAAAAACTTGAGGGGATCACTCAAGGATTAGGACCATGTGTAAAAAAAGTTAAATTATGCATCATTTTGCATGCTTAGAGTGCACACGACCATGAAACAAATAAGTGTTGTAGGGGGTTATCCTGTGAATCAAGCATAGTTGGATTTGAGGATAACACACCCTCAACTTGAAAGTAACCTTTTGTAACCAACCTTGCTTTGTACTTCTCAAAAACTCCATCTAAACCAATATTTTTCTCGAACACCCATTTACAACCAATAGGTTTTCTTCCTTCAGGAAATAGTACAAGATCCCATGTATCATTATTCTTGAAAGTTGTCATTTCTTCATCCATAGCAATCTTCCAAGATTTTGCATCATTCAGACCTAATGCCTCTTCTACTAATATAGGTTCATCCATATTAGTATTTAAAGAAAAAACACAACTCCAATAATTAGGTGATGAACCATAGATTTTAGGGGTGTAGAATGCTATGACTCCTTTGCTCAATTAGGGTTTTTCACCTAAAGGAAAGAGATATATCCTACACCAAAATCTAGGTGGTTTACTCAAATTAATGTATGTATGAAGGAAATACATCTAAAATTCAAGGATTTAAATGCAAAAAACTAATAAAATGGATTGGCTATTAATGTAAAACTATTGAAATGCAAGTTGTTGGAAAACACATTGTGTAATGCAGAAACACCTAGAAATGAATGCAAATTACAACATAAATGAATGAAACTGAAGAAGCTCACCTGTAAACTTGCTGCAGACTTGAAATTAATTTTGAAACTTTGTTGATCTTGAATTTTAGGCTTGGTGGGACTCACTCACCATTCTAGGCGAATTAGTCCTAGATCTAGGAAACTGTTTCGGAGCCCATTTTAGACAAATGGGTATCTAAAAATGTAGAAAACCAAAATCGGGCCTAGAAGTGGGACTCATTTACCACCCATGTAAAATGATTCCAATTTTGAATTTTTGAAAATTAAAAGGTGGAAATAGGAGCCTCCAATCTGCACTTTCTGCTTCTTCAGGTGTTTGGTTCTCAAACTATCAAATTTGGGCCTAAAAGTGATTTTTTGTGGGTATTTTTCCTTATGCAATGATGATCCATAATTACAGTTTACAAAATAACTTGTAAATTAAATCTAATTACAGTAATTTCCTGATCTAATACAAAATTGTGTGATTATGCCTTTTAACCGTTGAAATTAAAAAATAAGTAATTAGAAATTCAAATACTGAATTTAAACTAGAGAGAAAATTGAGATAAAAGAGAGAATAATGAGACAAAGAAATAGAAGGATCACAATACATAGATTGATAACGGAGTTCGTCCAATGTGGACTACGTCTCCGGGTCCTCTTCTCAATGTTGGGACCGCTTTATTGATATCGCCAAGCAAAATTATGCTTTCTTACAATACCCAAGCTCCAAGAACCTGCAATAATCTCTCCTTAATCTCTCACTATTTTACAATTTTTGGTGTACAAAAGCACCTTGTAAATTCTCCTCCAAAGAATTATTTCTCCCAAAATGAACTTGAATAATTCTCCTTGTTACAATTCTCTCCAGGAAAATTCCTGTACAAAATTATCCACTCAATAATTTTTCCATTGTCCCTTTATATACACATTTATTTTCTAATATGGATTTAACCATATTATTTTGCAAATATTGCATATCTCCTGTATACAAGTAAACATTCCAACCATTTCCCCCTTTTACAATAAAAATCACTAATATCCCGTTAGTATAACAAATTAATATTCAAAAATAAATCCACCTTTGGCTTTTATAATTCCAAACCATACAATTAAAAAATGAACCCCTTTAACTATGGGCCGTTATAATTTTGGACTTGCATTATAATCTTTAAAAATATCTTTTAAGAGCCCCTTAATAATCTCCTTTAAAATAAGCCCGTTAAATATGAGAAATGTGGTTAAAGGGGTTAATTTGTTGAAATGTAAGTTTACGGGATTTTTTTTCCTCTCCTTGTTTTATGGGCAAGGGAAGAGGATTTTAAGGGATAAAATCCCTCCAAATCCTCCTTGAATTCATAAAAATATTTTAATTTTTTTAAACCATGCATATTTTCTCTTAACAATATGGTTTAATCCATATTATTTTTTTCCACCATGTCTATGCCAACTCACGACCTGCCATGTCAGCTTGCTGATGTCATCAAAGTCAACCAAAGTTAAAAGTTTGACCAACCTTTGACCAGCCGTAACTTTCACATACGAGCTCCATTTTTTAAACCGAATATAGTTCTAGAATCAGCGTGACGAGCACTAGGACCTGGCATCATTTTTATTTCATTTTGAGAAAATAAATTTGTTGCCTTTTTGAACCCCTAATTTGCCTATTTGACCAAACCTTTGACTGAGCATAACTTCTGTATGCGGACTCCTTTTGAGCCCATTAAAGTTGCGTCAGGATCATGTTTGCGAGCTCTACACATTGATGCTTCTTTGGATGAATTCTGAGACTGTGAAATTTTTAGGAACTCTGGATCCACCTGGATCATTCCTCCCCATTGAGAAGGTTTTGGACCTCCAAAAGTCTATTTTTTATGTACAATTTGAGCTAGGGAAATGTCTCCCCACTTGCTTAGTATCATTTGTCCTTCTTGCTAAAATTTTGAACATGTGACCCATCACAAACACAAAGAAATATGAGGTAACTTTGTTGATACAATCAACTGCATGTTCATCAATATTCATTGTCACATTCATCATCCACATAGAAATAACTAGTAGAATAACAAGCAATAGTACTGAATACACTGATGTGAAGGAAACAGTATCAACATTTTGGATCTCTTGAATAGGAACATTGTTAGAAAATGAAACATTCAAACCCTCTTTTACCACCTCTGGCTGAAGGCCTGATTCTACTTCCAACTGATCCTCACATTGTATTGTTTGTGACACCCTATCATCTTCATGCTTAGTATCACTAGCTATTACAGACATGAGAGTTAAAGCATTGCTTGCATTAACATTCATTTTCATATGCCCTATGTTTACAACAGATCTATCATTATTCATGTGATGAGATTTTACAATATATTCCAATCCATCCTTAAACAAATGATACTTGTTATGTTCTCTGTAGAAAATGGCCTTTCTATCATACAAATAAGGACTACCTAAAACCATCCCACAAATGTCAAGTGGAATTACATCTAACTCTACCTCATCCACAAACTTCGATGTGATTACAAATCGGAGTTTACACTGTTGTGACACATGTAATCGAGCATTATCATTCACCCAACCCAAAGGATATGGCTTAGTATGAGGTGTTGTCTTTAATCCCAATTGATTAACAACTTGTTCAGAGATTAGATTCACTTGTGATCCACTATCTATGAGTGTATCAATATTGCTTTGTTTTGCAATAGCCCTTATATGGAACAATTCATTCATCTTACTTTCAACAGGTACTTCATTACAACTTAGAGAAGAAGCATGAGAACTAGTACTAACAATAGGAGTTTTACCTTTGATACCCACAACTAAAATCTTTGATTCATCACCAGATTCCATAGCAAGGTCTTGCACGATAGCTGTGGACTTTTGCTTACCCTTTCGATCCTTGAACCACTTTGGCTTCTGATTAGGATGCAATTTCCAACATCTTGCATTTTCGTGCCCTTCCTTCTTGCAATGTGAGCAATAAGGATTTTCGTTCTCTTTCTTTATAGTAGTTGTTCGATGTGATTTCTCTTTCCCTTTATTGCTCCCTTTCTACTTATTGGATTCCATCAATAGATTATCATGGCTATTCCTCGAGCTTGTTTCCAAATGGATAGCTTGCACACTAACTTCATCAATGTTAGTTGGATTAAACATAAGTATTGTATGCTCAAACGTTCATGCAATCCACCTATATACTTTAACAAAGTTTCTTGTGTGTATAAAGGAATGCCCAAAATTAAAGCCCTCTTCCTAAACTCCTATGTATATTCTTGCACACTTTGTCCTTTTTCTTGCTTTAATGATTGCCAATTCATTACAACTTTTTGCATATGTCCTAATGGATAGAACTGTTTCTTTAATACAGCAATAGACTCAAACCAAGAAGAAATAATTTTTCCATAACGACTTAGATCCTCCTGTGTTCTACTCTCCCACCAAATTAAAGCTATGCCTCCTAGGCGAAGAGTGGCTAATTGGATTTTTTGAGAATCCTCAGTAAACTTTTGAATTCTACAATAAACTTCAATTTGCTTAATCCAATTATCTAGTTTATCTACATCTAGTTCTCCATTATACCTTGGAAAATCAGATTTAACATCAAGTTTCAACAAGGGTGAATTAACTTCAGATTTCATGAGTTGTTTCTTTTTTGAAGAAGAGGTAGACAAAGAGGACAAAGAGGATGAAGAAGAAGATGAGGATGGAGGTTCAGGAGGGTAACTACCACCTCCTACTCCTTTACCTTTATCATCTTTTGAAGAGGATTCACCTTCATTCTTCTTTCTTTTCTCGAGCTCCTTTTTCTTTTGTCACTCTTGCATCTCTTGGAAAAGAACTTCCACCATAGCCTTCATTTCGAGAAATTCTTTCTGGAAAGCTTTCTCATTAAGCTCTGTAGGACTTTGTTCAGTTACCATCTCTGCTTGTGGAAAATTCCTTCATTTTCCGATCTCTAGATTGAATTCTTCAAGTGCACCTTCTCCTTGCTTCAATTTCAACCTGGTTAACATTCACTCTGCAATTTCCTACAAAAGGGATTTGATACCAACTTGATCTATAATTAGAGTTTACAAAATAACTTGTAAATTAAATCTAATTACAGTAATTTCCCGATCTAATACAGAATTGTGTGATTATTCCTTTTAACCGTTGAAATTAAAAAATAAGTAATTAGAAATTCAAATACTAAATTTAAACTAGAGAGAAAATTGAGATAGAAGAGAGAAGAATGAGACAAAGAAATAGAAGGATCATAATGCACAGATTGATAACAGAGTTCATCCAATGTGGACTACGTCTCTAGGTCCTCTTCTCAATGTTGGGACCGCTTTATTGATATCACCAAGCAAAATTATGCTTTCTTACAATACCCAAGCTCCAAGAACCTGCAATAATCTCTCCTTAATCTCTCACTCTTTTACAATTTTTGGTGTACAAAAGCACCTTGTAAATTCTCCTCCAAAGAATTATTTCTCCCAAAATGAACTTGAATAATTCTCCCTATTACAATTCTCTCCAGGAAAATTCCTGTACAAAATTATCCACTCAATAATTTTTCCATTGTCCCTTTATATACACATTTATTTGCTAATATGGCTTTAACCATATTATTTTGCAAATATTGCATATCTCTTGTATACAAGTAAACATTCCAACCATTTCCCCCTTTTACAATAAAAATCACTAATATCCCGTTAGTATAAAAAATTAATATTCAAAAATAAATCCACCTTTGGCTTTTATAATTCCAAGCCATACAATTAGAAAACGAACCCCTTTAACTATGGGCCAGTATAATTTTGGACTTGCATTATAATCTTTAAAAATATCTTTTAAAATCCCCTTAATAATCTCCTTTAAAATAAGCCTGTTAAATATGAGAAAGGTGGTTAAAGGGGTTAATTTGTTGAAATGTAAGTTTACGGGAATTTTTTTCCTCTCCTTGTTTTATGGGCAAGGGAAGAGGATTTTAAGGGATAAAATCCCACCAAATCCTCCTTGAATTCATAAAAATCTTTTAATTTTTTAAACCATACCTATTTTCTTTTAACAATATGGTTTAATCCATATTATTTTTTTCCACCATGTCTATGCCAAGTCACCACCTGCCATGTCAGCTTGCTGATGTCATCAAAGTCAAAATTTTGACCAACCTTTGACTAGCCATAACTTTCACATACAAGCTCCATTTTTTAAACCGAATATAGTTCCAGAATGAACATGACGAGCACTATGACTTGGCGTCATTTTTATTTCATTTTGAGACAATCAATTTTTTGCCCTTTTGAACCCCTGATTTTCCTATTTGACCAAACCTTTGAATGAGCATAACTTTTGCATGCGAACTCCTTTTGAGCCCATTAAAGTTGTGTCAGTACCATGTTTGCGAGTTCTACACATTGATGCTTCTTTCGATGAATTCTGAGACTGTGAAATTTTTAGGTATTTTCGATCCACCTGGATCAAATGAAGATATGACTTGAACAAATTTTAAATGCAATATTCAATAATTTCTAAGCCTCCAATATTTCTAAATCTACAAACACACAAGAAGAGAAGAAGAAATGTTGGATATTAGGGCATGGGGGTTTGCCTCGGTCAAACCTCTTTGTAGGTAAGTAAACCAAAATGATGAAAGAATGTAATGAAGTATGAAAAAATGAAGTGAATTCCTTACCATGATGTTTGACATTGAATTCTTTCATAAATGGAGGAATATTTTTCCCTTGAATGTCTTTGGAAGCTATCTTGGTGACTTGCAATGATGAAACCCTAGCTTGCTTGACTTGAGGGAGAAGATAAATGATGATTGAATGGTAAGAGATGTGTGAATTATTTAAGATATTATCAATTAGGGTTTAAAATTTTTATTTTTTAGGTAATTCTCCTAATTTTCCCATTAATTGGATCCCCGAGGATGACATGAAGAAAACAAAACTTAATTTCCACATTTCCTGCTCAAAAGTAAAAAATGATCCTAATGGGACTCATTCACTACCTTGGGTGAATTAGTCCCACCTGGTAGGGACTCATTTTCCATAGATGGAAAATTAGTCCTAAAGGGGTCCATTTACCAGCTAGGTTGTTGAGGAATGAGGAAATCAGGTTTATATGATGACTTTGTCAGGTATTTCATCAAATTAAGCCTTAGGATGCACAATATGGGGTAATAGGGGTCTATTAATGATGATATGAAGTTCAATTAGGGCTTGGGACATAAAATTCAATTTGAAAGTGTGATTAAATACATTTTACAACACTAAAATGTGGTCCACATAGCCTAGGAAGGTACAACATCCAATGTGAATGTGTTAGACACATTACAACACTAGATTAACATTCAGTTTATTTTACAAGCCTTATAAATTGATGTGAAAATGCAATCAAATGCATTTTATAATGTTAAATTAAGGGAGAATGGGTTCATTAAGTCTAGAGAGGCGTGAAAATATTTTCCAACACTTTACAACACCTTTACAAGACATTGTTAAATGAATTTTATTTAGTTTGTAAGGGTTGAAGACCTAGTGTGGATATGTAAAACACCTCAGAACACAAAATCAAGGCCTTATTAAGTCCAATTTATCATCAATTATTCTCCAAGTCAAGCAAGTTTCCTTTTTTCTATGGTAGAGGTGAATATCTTTCAGGTGGTTGTCTATGCCTTGTAGACCTATGAACAAGATGAGTTGGAGGTTCTTCCTCCTTCTCTGAAGATCTAGAGCTAGATGAGCTCTCCTCAAATTCTTGTCTATCCATGGGTATCGATTCAAATTTCTCAAATGTAGAAGGAAATTGAATCGCATCTTCCTATTTACTTTGTTCTATCTACAATGTAATAGAAGAAGGCTTAGTTTCTCTAAAAATAACACATCTACTATGTATCACCTTTTGTTCAACAAGATCCAAAAGCTTATATCCTTTCACACCATAAATGTATCCAATGAAGATACATTTCATAGCCTTTTTCTCCAACTTTGTTCACTTCTCCTTTAGCACATGTTTGCATATGCACCACAATCAAAAACTCTAAGATGTCTTAATGAAGCCCTGTGTCCTATCCATGCCTCTATAGGAATATTATCAACAAGAGATGATTTAGGAGACATGTTAATCAGGTAACAAGAAGTGAAAGTAGCTTCAACCCACAACCTTTGTTCTAGACCAACACCACTCAACATACTCCTAACCTTTCCATCAATGTCTTGATCATTATTTCTACAACTTCATTCTTTTGTGGAGAATACAAAGTTATATTTTATTTATGAATACCAAAATATTTATAGAATCTATCAAAATTATTAGAGAAAAATTCACTTCCATTATCAATCCTTAAATATTTTATTTCATTTCTAGTTTACAACTCAACCATTGCTTTAAATTCTTTAAATTGACTAAAAAAAAAATATTTACTATTTAGGAAATATACCCATGTCCTTATCCTATAATCATCAATAAATGAAACATAATATTTAGATTTACCCATTGAGGGAACATCTGTAGGACCAAACACATCAGAATGAATAAGATCCAATACACCACAAGATTTATGATAGCTCGAGTAAAATTGAATGTAGTTTTGTTTTCCATAAATGCAATGCTCACAAAAATAAAATTCAAGATTACAATTGATCAGATAGATTTTCAACAAGGTTTTTATTTTTCAAGGTCCTTAGACCCTTTTCTCCAATGCAACCAAGTCTCTAGTGCCATAACATAGTGTTCTCTATAGGTAAATTTGATTTAGAAGAAAGAGAACCCTTTAGTACCCAAAATCCATGACCATCTGTTGAAGGTGAACCCCTCACTTCTTCCAGAAACTTTCTTTTCATAGAAGTACTATTGTACTCAATAGTACATGGATCAAGCTTATTCAATTTTCCCTATTTGACACCTCTATCAATCACCATAGCACCTCTGACCATCTTGCATACTGCATTCAAAAATACTACCTGCACACCCACATTTATTATTCTTCCCATAAATTATAAATTTCATGCTATTGCAGGGATGTGCAACACACCATTAATCCTTTTTATTCTACCATCAAGAAATTTGAGTTTAAATTTACCATGACCAACAATATTTAAATAAGAATCATCACCCAACTACACCTTACCTCTATGAAATTCTTCATATCCAAAAAACCAATCTCTATTTAAGGTCATATGGAAAGATGCACCCGATTCAATTAACCATGCATCATTAACTGCATGAGTTACAGAAGCTACAATGAATGTGTCACCATCTTCCTTCTCAGACTCAAAATTAGAATTAAATCTCTTATTTTCTTCTTCTTTCCTTCTTTGCATTCCTTACAAAAAATTCTAGGCTTATCATAGTTCCAAAAATTAACTTTATACTTTCAAGGAGATTTGAATCTGCCCTCAAGGACTTGGATTTATCATGCTTCTCATTCTTCTTAACTTTTTCCTTAGGTCTTCCATAAACATTTAGGGATTCCTTGTCATTGATGGACACCTTTCTCCTAATCTATTCAAAAGAAAGGAACCAACCACATCTTCAATCTTCAATATAAAAGAAGTAACCCCAATAGCCATAACAAGGGAATCCCATGGATTAGGAAAATAGAAAAGCAAGATATGCTATTTCTCCTCCTCATCCATTTTGAAACCACCTGATTCCAATTGAGCCACCAACATATTTAATGCTTCTAGGTGGTTTTCAATTCATCCACCCTCTTCCATTCTCAAGGAACCTAATTTATTCCTCAAGAAAATCTTATTCACCAAAGATTTAGCTTGATACATAACACAAAGCTTCTTCCATATTTTTTGTGTAGAGGTGTCTTCATTGACATTGAATAAAATAAATTCTTCAAAGCATAATATAATTAGACCCTTGGATTTACTCTCCATAGCATCATATTGAGTAGCCTAAGTGGGATCTATAAGCCTTGAAATATTTTCAATGACATCACATAGATCTTGATCCATCAATAGATCCTCCATCTTCAACTTCTACATTTCAAACTTATTTCTATAAAATTTATCCACCTCTATTCCCTTTGATTAACTTTCCATCTAAATTTTTTTGCAACAAGATAACAAAGTATCTCCTACACAAGCTCCCACTCAAATCTGGATTAGTTCAAAAAACCCAACAACCCACAATTGAAAGCAAAGGTGATCAGGATTTGATACCACTTGCATGGAAGCTAAGGTAGTAGAACAACTTCCTACACTGATCTTTAGAGGAGAATAATGCAAAAATTTACATATCTTTTTAGTTACAGAAACTTAAACTAGAATAAACAAAAATATCATGCATACCACAACATAGTGTTTTACATGTGGAAAACCCTTTTGGGAGGAAAATACCACACTCCAAAAGCCACCTAATATATTATATAGAAATCACAAAGACTACAATATACTTGTAGAGAAAGCTTCTAATAGGAGTATCATCAACTAGAGATCCAGAGGCAACACAACCACTATCAGACTCTTAAAATACATCAAAATACATTATAGCCATAATACAACACCCTCATAAAATATAGTATTCTTCTAGGGCAAGTCAAACCAATAAAATATTGACTATCAGATCTAAGACCTAATGATGAATGGTTGAGATTTAAAATAATAAAATATACATAAAATGTGGCTTTTGGGTGCACTTCCCCTGAACCCCCGCTGAGGAGTGGGGCCCTAAAACTCGCATAGGGGGTACCCCCTACACCCCCCCTATGTTGATGTATAAATAGTAGCTTATGTATTTGCAAGGTTGAGACACATTTTCCCAACAAATATATTATGAAAAATCATTAGGCATGACATGGATAAGATTTTGTAAAGGAACCCAACCAAATTTAATAGGAAATGTTGTCACACCAAGTGGTTATTTTCCCACATTATCAAAACTACTTGATAGATAAATAATCTAGTTGAATTTTAGTCTTGTCCACTGCCATTGTATCCAAAAATTTTACACTACAAACATTGAGTGTTAAACCATGTTATCAACAATGGTACGTTTAATTTCAAAATTATTACTACCATTCTTAATACTAGCCACTATCATCAAAGCATCATTTTTTTTTCACATTTCTAAAGGAGGTAATTCACTTTAATGAAAGACAATGTTCAAATTAGGTGAATACGTATTCTCAATCATAGTTTCCACATCATTTGGTTGCACACTAGGAGGGATAACAACTTTTTTTAAAGAATTTTTAAGCAATATGGTAAAGAGGTGATGCTTAAATCAAACCCCAAAGGGATATCTTAGCGGGAATGTTAATGAGTTGTTCTACCAGGTCATACTCATTTCCACTATGTGAATTTAAATGAGGGGAACTAGGAAAATAGGTCATGGGAGTAGTATTGATGTGGGAATGGTTTGTGATTGCCTATTTTTTCTTGTGTTATATGTATGATCAATAGTATGATAACTTGGCTACTACGACACATTACTAGTGAGTTTTTTTGTAAAGTTTAAGTTATTTTCTCAAATCTTTGGTTGGTTTTTAGGTCCAGTCATATGATGAGAAGTGGCTTAGGAGGTCCAATAACTAAAGAAATATAAGGAGGTTCAAGAGGAATCTTAGGAGGCCCAATAATCAGAGGTTTCTTGGGAGGTCTAGAAGGAATTTTTGGAGGTCCTATAAGTAAAGGAGATCTAATGGACACTTGTGCATTCATAACCTCAATGGATGTGACTTCTTGTTGATGATATTATATCAAGGAGGGATCTATGGTTTCCTTATCCTCTTCATCTATGCTATCTTTCAAAAGAAATATGTATCAATGACATCATCTTATTTTGGTACAATATCTTCCCAAGTGGAAAAATCATTGGGAGAGGGACAAAATATATTGTCATGATCATCAATGATTGGATATCCTAACACCAGGATACTTTTGTTAGAAATAGGAGTGATATCAGGAGAAGAATAATTATAATTTTCATGATTGTTAGTGATTGCATTCTCTTGCACCCAAACATTCTTACAAGTGGGAGAGATGGTGGGAGATAAATGGAGACTAGGAAAAGTGATGTTAAGAAATGTATCAATGATCCCATCCTCTTGTGCAAAAATATCTTCCCAAGTAAGAGTAGGGGAAGAGTGGCATGTTGGTGTTTCTAGCTAGTGGTTTAGCATCTCCTAAAGGGTAGCTACTCCTTATACTCAAAGACCCTAGGTTAGTGACCAATGAACAAGAGATGGTCGATTGGTAGGCTTCTCCTCTGCACTTTAGGCTTAGATCATCATACTACAATGGTGGAAGGCCTTTGATGGGATAAATCATCTACACAACCTCTTATGTATTCAATAACTTCTAGTAGTATGTAAATAAACATAAAAGTAAATGCATGAAACTAAAATGTTTTTGTTTTTATTTTGAAGTTGGATCCACATTAGACAAAGGCTTATTGACATAGAATGACTAGTGCCTTATCTAGATGGAGTCGAAAAATGAAGTAAAACTCCTACAATAGACCCACCCTAGCTTCTAATAGGCTTACTACATTGCAACAAGAAACCAAAAGAGAATAATGCTATCAAAATTCTTTGAAATCCTTATTGCAACTCCACCACTTAACATATGAACTGGAAGAGATTAGTTTACTCTTTGAATACAAAATAAAAAATCATACATTCATGATGAGTAGATGTGATATGAGAATAAAGCACAATCCCTGATTATATTGATTTAAAGATAGTGTGGGAGTAAATGGTGACTCCCCAACACCCCGAGGAATAGTTGCTAGACCAAAACCACTTCAACAAGATAGAGAATGGAAAGAAAGCTTGCTTCACAATGTAAGATTGAATAATGGTTGAATTGATTGAATTAATGAAAATGTATATGAGATTCCTTGCTTATAAAGGCGAGGTTGAGATGTAGTAATGAACATGATGTTGACAAATGTCATAATCCTATGACATGATACAACCAACAACCTAATCACCTAGGAAATGATGCATCCTAGCTAGATAAGATAAGTTCTATAAAAGCCAACTAAGACTTCTAAGAGAATTGCAGGAAGACAAGACACCCCACTTGAGCACACTGATTGTCACAATGGCCTGCCGCCCAGAAACTGACCAGCCAAAATAGGAGAATATGATATGAGACTGATGATATCACACAGGACAGAGAGATAAGATATCCCCCCCATGATGAAGAAGCTCCAATTCTAATGAAGAATGCCTAAAAAAAAAAGATGACCCAATGTCTGCAAGAAACACATCTTCCCTTAGGAAGAAAATAATCCATAAGGTAATGTAGAAGCCACTCCATATCCAATTGAAATGAGGAAGAGTGAATGCTCAACATGTAGGCCTCTAAAAATTGATGAGGAGTCTCTAAGCTTGAATGAGATAGAACATAATCATGGTCAAAATCAACCAAGAAATATGAAAAATCAAGTGAAGGAGGAGACTCATGAATTTCAATCTCCAAAGACAAAGTAGATGGTGTAACAGTTTTGTTGAAACTGTCATCAAAGAGGAGAAAAATCCCCTCAAGTACGTCCTCCAAATCTGCAATATGAGACTACATGAACAAGTTAGAGATACCTGTTAAATACTCATCCAACAAAGCAAGATCTGAAAAAATATGGTCATCCTATTGAATAGAAGCATCAATGACTGAAGAAGCAGGAGGTGGAGGAGTAGGAAGCTCAACACTAGTCTCTAGAATACCAAGGTGTAGATGACCAAACTTCTCCTCACTATCATGGTTCACACTCAATGGAGTGTGTGATGCATTCAAAGGAACATTATCATCTTTTGAAGAAAAATGTGAAAAGGAATATACATGAGATGAATGATCAGCCATCCTGATAGAAAAAATATCCCTAGTCTCCAAGTCCCTTATTTACACCCTATCTGGAGTGAACTCAATTGTTTTACCTTGACCCCCATAAGTAATTTGATAAATAGAAAGGAGATTAGTGGAAAAAGAAGGAACACAAAGCACATCATTAAAATTCCCTGCCCCCATATCAATAGAACCCTTCCCACTTACCTTCACATATGTATTGTTACCCATCAATATATGAGGTGAATTACAAGGCTCAAAAGAAGATAATATATCCATGGAAGATTCCATATGATGAGATGCCCCTAAATAAAGAAGCCATCTATGTGATTCAGGACTTGTACAGGCCAAGATTGCTTGTACTTCCATTTTATGTAGCCCAGAAGTAGATGTTGTGTTCTCTGACTATGATGATGATGATGATAAGGGGGTTTTCAATTGAGATGTTGAAGAAGTAGAAGACACTGATGAGGGTAGCTGAATGTTATTATTTTGAAGAAGGTGCGTGAGTTCATCAATCTTCTTATTATAACATCTATGCTCATCATGTCCTAACCTTTTGTGCAATATGAAAATTTTGACTTATTATTTTTAGATGATTCCTCTTTAAAAGAGGATGTGGACTTAGTAGTGCTATGTCAAGGAGAATCTTTACCTTTCTCATTAGACTTGGGATCCTTGTTCTGCTTCTTACGTTTTCCACTTGAAGCTTTTGTATCCTTTACAAAGAGAGCATGAGATGTAGAAGACTTAAATGTTCCCATGTGAATCAACTTTTCTTCTTCCCTTGTGAGTTGAGCTGCAAATTCATTAAGAAAAGAAATTTTGTATGTATTGCCAAGGGCATTCATTGTAGCATAGAATGTAGAAACAAACACTGAATAATCAGGACCAATCTTAGCAAGAATAGAAAGTATCAACCATTCATCCTCTTTAGTGACCCCACAATTAGATAACTGCAATCTCAGAGAATTGAGCTTAGAGAAGAAGTCTTGGATATTGTCAAAATATGAAGGATTAAGACCCATTAGTTCATTCTCCAACTTAAATTTCCTCATCTTATCTGGCTTACCAAAGAGACTCTCTAAATTAGTCCAAGCTTCATTAGGATGAGTGCAAGATGCAACTTGATATCTAAGATCTGGAGAAAGGGACAACTTCAGAGTACCAAGAGCTTCATCCCTTCTATCAAGCCATTTTCTTTTCTCTTTTGCTCTTGCAGGATCTGGATCTTGACCAAATGTGATTCATTGAAACTTTGATTTTAACAATAATATCTCCATTTGAGATCTCCACTCATGCTAGTTATATGGAGTTAGAACTACAAATTTTGGAAAATCCATGATACAATTAGATATTACAAGAGAAGAACAAAAAATTTCCCTCACAATACAAGCAATAATCCCTTTGTCCAAACAATATTTACACTTTTTTGCAAATTTATAATAATGTATTCCAAACTAAAAAAACTAAAAATTTGGAAACAAATATGCAAAATGTGTATGAATACAATTGAAGTATTCCTCAATACCTTCCTGATGCCGCAAATTTGTAGAAAATCAGAGATCGAAGCACAAAGATATGAGCTCGGAGGTGAAAATTGATAATCAAACTTCAACCTAGAAAAAAAGGGGCACAAAACTACAATTTTTTTGCAAAATATATGTACCACTAAAAAATTTAGATCTCCACCTTTTCGACGATATTTTGTTTGAAATATTTCGCCTCTATATGTAAAAGTTATGAGAAAATGAAAAAAATGCCTATAAAAGGCTCTTGGGACAAATATAGAAGGCTAATGAGGTGCAATTTTTCGGCACCTGGGGCTAAAAACATGGTTCATCATATGACCGGTTTAGTGCTGGTTAAAAAATAACTGCTCCAAAAACCTTTAATAGTTGGCCCAAATAAATAGTTGGCTATTTAACATTTAAATCAAAATTTATAAATGGTAAACTTGCAGTGTAAATCAAATGCATATACACCATACCCGACTGCATAAACTGCCGATGATTGGAGATGATGTGAATTGATTTGACAACGACCATACAAACTGATCAGGAAAGAAATCTGACCGTCGATGATGTACGCTGGAGAATAGAGCTACGAATGTGAAGACTTATTTCTGCTAACAATGAAGGACAGTGCTCATCAATTGATGGAGTATGCTTACCAAGTACCCACTGGTGGAAAAAATGTGAGCCACAGATAGCCAATGACTATGGAATATGCCAGATCCACACAAGCATCGGTAACTATGACACAAGGATGATCAATACGATGATAGAGATCACGTCAATTGATACAACAAACTCGCCAAATGAATGCGATGGTGTAGGAGAGTGTGCAGAGCTAATCCGGCCGGCTTACAAGCCCGATGACAAAAGCACCCTGTGATGACAGGTGATGGGACAACAAGTATGGAGAATATGTTGTAGATGCTGTCAAAATAAATTTTCCCCAATAAAATATTTTATAGCCCGAAACTATACAAAAATTGTAGAGAATTTTTGCAGGATTAAAAACAAATATTTTGCCCCAAAATATTTATAGAATAGCGAAGAAAATATTTTCAGAAATATTTTTTTGCGAAAATAGGAAAATTGTACCGCTCAGGTGGTTGTCCCAACAAATTTTTTTTGCCTCAAAAACAACTTTACCTAAAATGGACAAATTTATAGTCAAAATTTGTCTACGAAACCTTCTGATCTCAACCATGAGGTTATTGAAACCCTAATTTTCACCTAGCAAATAACTTCAAGCTAAAATAATACCCTCAGATCTAGAAAGGACTCTGCAACACTTGGAGAGCTCTAATACCATGTGGGAGTAAATGGTGACTCCCCAACACCCACAGGAACAGTTTCTAGACCAAAACCACTTCCACAAGAGAGAGAATGGCAAGGAATATTGCTTCACAATGCAAGATTGAATAATGGTTGAATTGATTGAATTGATGCAAATGTACATGAGATTCCTTGCTTATAAAGGTGAGGTTGAGATGTAGTAATGAACATGATGTTGACAATGTCATAGTCCTATGACATGAGACAACCAACAACCTAATCAAATAGGAAATGATGTATCCTAGCTAAATAAGTTGTATAAAATCCAACTAAGACTTCTAGAAAGAATCTTTTATCCTAAGTAAACTTAAGCATGTGAATATCTCTCCTAATTTACCTAGTGAATGAATTGGCTAGGTACAAGAAATTTATTCACACCAACAGATAGTAAGCACAATAGTGGAGAGAATGATAGAATTGAGGTAATATCTATGTACAAAATGCAATAATCATTTAGGTCATCAATTGTTATTATAGAGAAAACATTACATCTCCTTTCTATGTGCAAGACAAGAAAAAACTATACAGACTAAGACAAAGAATTAAAAATTAATGAGAGAATGGAACCCAAACAAAATATAGAAAATTTTCCTTTATAGTGCATGCATAACTCAAATTTGAATTTGAAAATGTAAACCCTAACCTAACTAGGGTTTTAGATAGAGGAAACACTTGATTAGGTTACAATCTGATGATAATTTCTCCCTAAAATGATGTAACAATTGACATAAATGCACCTGATATCTCAAGAACAATCTAGTAGGGTGAAGGTGACATGTACATATTAAAACCCTAGGAAATCTGCAATTATAGTCAAGAAAGACATCCCCTAACACAATGGTTTACCCTCTACAAAACATCAATGAATGAAAGACATTTCTAATCATCGAATTCTTCTTGGGAGAAGTGTAAAAAGTTAATCTAGAGGAATCCAGGGGAGATCTGGTAGTTCAAATGTAGTTGCACAATTACTGCTCTATCATCAACCATGAAGAAGACCAACTAGTCATTGAAGTATAAATGCTAACCATTAGATTTGAGATGCACAACCATGATCAAACCCCAATGCAAGTTTAAAGCATCACCATTGATTTATGTCTTTAAATTTGGACTACCAATTTCTAATGAACATTATCGAGGACACTTTAATCTATCAGACATCACGAAAAGAACCATATCACCTTGCTTCATAACAATGATGTGAAGCAATGGCATGATGAAGACTCCACCATAAAATACTCTTTATTAGATTTGAGCCCTCCATTGCTAAGAAGAAATGCCAAGGAAACAATCCCACATTAGGGAAAATCCATTTAGAGTCTCCCCAAAAGAATGAACTCTACCACCTAGCCCACATCAGGTCCCACCTAGCCACCTCCTCACTCCCCCACCAAGAAAAACAAAGGGCCCACCACAACACCGTGGGCTAGCAAGCTCTTGCCACCTTTCCATCATGTCAGTATCATACCCCACCATCTCCATCGCTAATTGTGATAATGAATTGATAGGCCACAAGGGTTACAACAATACACAATGCAAAGAGCACATTGTTCATTGCAAAAATGAAACTGATGGAGCAAATAGTTTCAGCTATGGGAAATGCAAATAAAATAAAGTAGCATATAGCATGTGCGATAAAGGTTGTTTTAAAAGGTGGCTACGTTAGGAAAAAAAAATATGGGGGACATAAATTATATGCCTGAGACCTAGGAAAGGGATCAAAAATTAAAAGGGGTCCTATTAGGAGGACAAGAAATGATGATATAAGGTTACAACTTAAAGGACCCAAGACTAAGCAGACGTGAAGTTTCAATGACAAAATAAAATAAAGCTAGGGTTTTAGGGAAATAAGTTTAAGCCCTACAAGCAATTTTGAACCCTAAAGACATCAAAACCTCAAAAATTGTAAGGTCCAAAAATCTCACTTAATAAAAAGTAACCTTCATTAAGAAAATTCATACCCAAAGTAATTAAATAGTATAAGATGATTATTAAATGGTGCTAAAGTAAATAATTAAATAACTTCATCATTATTTTCAAATGGAATTAGATACATTAATGAGTCAACAAGAATAACAACACAAGGTCATGCCTTCACAAAATTTAACCATGTAGGCTTACAAAAATTTAATGCAACATCAATATATATAAATTCAAATGCTCTAATAAAAAATTAAGGAAATAGAAAGATCATAAATGCATCCACAAAATAACAATAATACAATGATTTTCATTAGTGAAAAACCCTCATAGGGATGAAAAACCACTCATAAAAATGCCTTACTTGTGTAATAAAATGTCTCACTCCAGTAGAGCCTCTCTAGCTATAGAATGCCTCATTGGCTACAAAACCTCACTAGTTACACGATGCCTCTTTGGCAATGATCAAACCGTCTCACTGACATTAACATTTACAACTTCATTACACATTTATGAATAATAAAGTAATAAATTACAAAGGATCACTCTGTTTCTCTACATAAAATTTATCTCCTTAATACTAACACATTTCATATCCTAAAGATTCACAAGAACTGAAATCTATAACATATAAAACATTTCATATAATAACCCCAAATCATAGGATATCATTTAAGAAGTTCATTACAATATATGATCAATGAATTAAATAAAGAAGGTATAGTTCATGTATATATGTTAATACATATATAAGCTAGAGAATATATGAGTATACATTCTTATTAAATCAATAGCTCAATTTATGTTGTAAGAAAGACTTAAAAATGAATAACCATTAGTAGAATGTACTATATAAAAGGCCTTAAACATAATATGGTTCAACAATAAAAAAATGTACAAATGTACATAAATTGTACTTAATATATATACTTCCAACTTATGGAGAATATGCAGGATCATCATGGAAAAAATAGGCCCTTACATGGCAAAAAATTCAGAAAAATCAGAGCTAGGCAACTTGATGTAAAAATTTGAATAAGTTATCTATATTATTTTGAAAATATGTAAGAATAGAATCTGTAGAAAATTGAATGTACTTTCTAAACTACTAGGTTTATTGGTAGGGAGAGGGGTTGGAGGAATTAATCACTGATTCCTACTCTAGGTCTCACTTGGAAGACCTCCTCGGTGTTATGCTGCTCCACCTTAACCTATAGGAACTCCTTGTCTAGGTTCCCCTGGTTCTCCTGGCCAACCTCTCCACCTTGTTAGTTTTCAACGATCAAGCTATCCTTGATGCAATTCCTCCATTCTTCTTTAACCCATAATGCCCCTAAAGGGTTTAATCTTTCCACAACACTCCACTTATTCTTGCGGTGAGAAAGTGTTGCAAAGCTTCAAAAAAAACCTATCAAAGTCCTTAAGCAACCTCAAGTTTTCAAATTTCTATCACTTTCACATTTTCCTTTCTAGGGGTTTGAAAGAGCTACTAGCCTAAGCTATTAGGCGCCAGCAATTATTTGCTCTTTCTTCTAAACCCACAAGACCTACAGTTCTTGGGGGTTGTGTTTCTCGGCATAGCTCCAATATTTTTTAAGTTTCAGAAAACTGCTGGAGTCGTGTCAGTTACCAAAATGGTCAAGCTAGGGTTTCCAAACTTCCTCAATGTTGTTTCAGACTGTTAAAGAATTATCACTCCAGATGAACTATTAGAACCTCCTCCTAACCTCCAAGAATAGCTAAGACCCTCAAGAAAATTCACAAAAAATAATTTCTCAAAGATCTCTTCTCCCCTGCAAGTTATGGATCTTTTTCTCCAAGTCTTCCCCAGCCAAACCTGCACTGGCTCGCCTAGGGCATCATCTTGCTAGTGTCTCCTGCACTGCCACAAACTCTACTAACTACCATATTTTTACTAAGGGAGCCTAGACACAAATCACAAAGGTCCGTACAAATTGTATGGTTGGGAAGTGCACTAGGACTCCATTCTTCCAAACTGCCTGTTACAGACCTGAAAAAGACAGTAATCCTAGAACTATGTACAGATAAAAGATGAAAGAATGATTTACAAAGGTAAATGTAAGGCACACTAAGCTTGAAAAAAGTTAACACTACATGCTGCAAACAAAAGAACAGCAAGATCACTCCATTAAAGTTCAGTTTGAATGCAAAAATACAGAAAAACTGTCCTTTGAATGCTGTTTCCTTCAATTTTCAAAAATGTCACTCAACAGTAATACCTCCAACCCCGCCTCAGGGTCGCGTCATGCCTTAAATAGGATTCCAAGGTAGTTGAGCTTCATGGGTTGAGCCTTTTAGATGACCTAGATCAAACATTATAAAACCCACTGTGTTTTGCAACCTTTGACAACTTTTCACCATATAGCAAAATGAGCCTCTAAACTCATTGAAATCTTAACAAAACCTTTTCCAAAGGCCAAAAACACCACTAAGCTCAACACTAAATGGTCAACATGACCCTATGACAACAAAACAAAAACAAGAACTTCATACAAAACTTCAACAAGCAGTCCTTTCCCGGTGCTCTGCATATTTATCTTAAAAGAAAAAATATTGGTGAAAATTTGAAGAATTTCAATGTAGTAGTACTTAAATTTAGAGAAAAAATAAGAATTAGGTGCCTGTCTAACCGCCCTAACCACAATAAAATGATAATATATTTTTATAGTTTTTAGATATAAGTAGAGGACTCATGTCCCGATGTGATGCATATTCTTTTGTAAATTTTTTCTAATTAAATAATTAGATATGATTTTTTTCTTACAACTTTTAAAAAATATAAAAACTCGTATGTCTGACCACCTTAACTTGGTCAAAACCTCATGAAATTCATTTTTTTTTAATCCTATAGTATGTAAAGCATAGAATGTGACACATGTTTAAGATTTAAAAATTGTGATACTTTTTGAAAGCTATAGATATTTTTCAATCAGCCTATCAATCAAGACTTTAGTTGTAATTCAAATAGAAAATGAATAATAATTATTTTTTAAATTCAAAGTAAAGCATAATTTATATTGGTGGAAAGCTGAGAATCTCCTTTAAAAACCCTTTTCATTTCATGAATTTTGGGTTAAAAAAAAGTCATCAGCCACATACCCTATGGCTAATATGTATTGTATTATACCAAGAAAGATTATAATGAAAGGTCAAAGTTTTGCATTTATTATTTATTGTTGATGGGATTTGAAGAAAGAATCCGATTGACCCAAATAAAGAGCATTAAATTCCTTAAAGAGATCAGTCTTATTTTACACTCAATATTGGTGATGCTAAAAGAATAAATCCTAAAAACAAAATAGCCTTATACTATAATAATGTGCACTTACTCATTCATCTAGAGTATCGAAGGAACATTCCCATCGAAAAAAATTAGAAAGACTATATTTGTAGATTAACATGCATTTAATTGAGTGAGGAAACTCAAGGCACTAAATTTTCAATTTGAGAGATCATGGTTTTATGGGTTGTAGTCTCAAATGGAATGAGCACAATATGCACAAAATGATAGGTTTAATCTGATTGTTTACAAATGAAATTAGAAGGTGTAATTCATATACCACAACCCTTCCCAACATGAAAGAGCATCAATTATGAGAAGGTTTGATACAAAACCAGTCTCATATGATATGTTCTCTTCTCTAAGAATGAGGCCAACATGATTCCAAGACTCCAAAGATTCTTCTTTTTTATGAGTTGCATTTATAATACTATTATGATTAAATTTACAATAAGGAATAAAGGAGAATCATCTTTTATAACAATTTAATATTCATGTTTGTTAGATAAAAACACAATTTAAGTGAAGGAATAAACATATAAGTTAGTTAAATTAAACCTACAAGTGATCAATATTTTTCTATAGGAAAGAAAATGGTACAACAACAAAATTAAGCATGGCCATCAACACTAAAGGTCAGAAACACTATAATTTCGAACTCATGCTCACACAATGATAACTAATATCCAAATAGTAGTTTAAACATGCTTTCAAAGTCACAAAACCATGTTGGGAGATCACACATAAACCAACCATGACTTTCATGCCAACAGCTTAGATTTATATTGCATAAAATATAGTTTTCACTAAACCATATATAACTTCCTCAAAACACAACATTTTTCTAATTTTTAAAATGTGTTGGAAAGATAATACATAGATCTATGAAAATAAATATTTTCATAACAAATATCTTTAATATAATTTTATAAATACAATATAATCATAGATAAACATAATGCTAAAAATAGCAGTAGAGATAGATAGTCACTAGAATTAATACATATCTCAAAATTTACAAATTGGGTAAGGTTCTTTTTTTATATGACTTAAAACACGTAGTTGCGAACCTTCCATAAACATTGTAGGGAAACAAAATTCATAAAACTAAAGTTATTGATACCATAATAGACTAACTTTTCTCATGACAGATTTATGAATTTTTTCAAAAAGTAGTCCACTTGTTTTAATAACTAAAAACAAAATATAAAATATATAATCATAAAAATTGGAGATAAAGTTTATCGCTTAATTTAAAACCATATATCCATAAATTAGAAATACTCAGATCATGATTTAAGAGATATATCTAAACTAAGATAGGTTACTATTTTTTTCTTTTCAATTTTTTCCTAAGTCTTATTTTATGTTTTCTTTTTCCTATAAAATAAATTATATTAAGATCAAATAACATATCAAATATCTCTACCAACTTTTAAGAATTCCCAACAAAACCAATTCAACACAAATTTTTTTCTGATCTTCAAAACCAATTAAACTATAATTTGTTTAAATCTTTTTTTTTTGCATTAAAAACATATAAATAACAATTTCTTTAGAAAATTATATATTGATTTATTAACCAAAGTAATTTTTTTCTAAATGTTTTCATGAAAAAAATCCTACCTCAATCCTTGTGGCAATCTAATAAAAAATGGAGATGAACCAATCAATTCAACAATCCTTCAATTCTTCACAAAAAACACTTTCAAATCCCTAAGCTTCAATAACATGTTTTCCTTTCTTCTCCTATTTCATAACTTTTGTTTTGTAGATTGGAAATTGTGAATGAATCTTGTGTGTAGAGAGAATGAGAGATATTTCTCTTTTAAATATTTTTTTTCTTTTCTTATTTGTTTTTATTTTTAGTTTTGCTTTGTTTTTGTGTTTTATTATCTAAATTTTAAGTTCTTTTTCTATTTTTCTATTTTTATTATCTCTTTGTTTTATTTTCCAAATCTTGCTTTTTTTTCTAAGTTTATCTCATATTTGTCAAATAAAACTTGTATTAAATAACAAATATGATTTATTAACTTGCATCACAATTATCTTTAAAACAATAAATATTAATTCTAATTTCAAATAAAATCAATAAATGTTTTAAGACTATTTTTATATCCTCTAAGAGAAATTAACATTAACTAACATTTAATTAAATAAGCAACTATAGCATTAATCTTCCTTATTAAATAAAATAAGATGCAATCATAACTAAATTATGCAAATGCAACTATATGATTTCTTAACTGTGTGTGTGCAGATTTCTTTCACCACAAGTCACCATCAGTCAGCTAGATACCCCCTCCTAGATGATACTCTCTCTCTCTCTACGATGTGTGTATTCTTGTTATGCACATAAGTCAAATTTTGGTCAATGACCAATAAAATATTAATATTAAATTGAAAATGAATTATTGAAAATAGGGGTTGTGACATCCTCCCCCCCTTAAAGTATCATGAATCCCAATGTTCAACTTAACTAAAGATAAAAATATCATAACTCTTTAATTATATTTTACCTCAATGTCAAAATCAGCCCACCTAATAATGTATCACTGCTCTGAGCCCCTGTTTGTTCATATCTACAAGAATTCCTTTGTATAACATGCATTCACTTGCAATCATTGTTAGAAAATTATTGTTCATCAAATAAACTTTGTTTAACACTTTATGATGAATAAAAACATGTATAATCTAATTCCTTTGCTTCATAGAATATAATTCATATTCCAGGAATTTACATGAAAATAAAACACTCATGCTCATTTTGTCAACATTCCTACTCGCATGAGACATCTGAACAATTTCCCTTGTGATGAAAAACAAGCATCCCATACTACATTTTTATCATCATTGGAAATCAAAAATTACATCAACAAAAACATCTCAATTTACATTAAGGCCCTCGTAAAAAGATCATTTCATGATTAGAAGATCAAAAATAAAAATTTCATGAAATTTTAATATTGACACATCCATTTATCAAAAAGGTAAATCTTAATCTATATACAAAATGTATAATTTCTACTTTTGATCAAATACAACCATAATTTTCATAGAAAGAAATACAAATTTATGCTACATCCATTTTTTGAAAGATTTAAATATTTATTCTCTTTACATAGCTACTATAACCTACCAGTTATTCCCAAGCTAACAATCAAGAATCAAAAACATAGTTAAGATGATTTTTCCACCCAACCATGAACACAACACTTCCCTAAGGTTCTTCCTAGCTCGAAGAATACCTGGTCCTACATGAGGTACCTAAACTTATATTAAAAGTGTGGGAGGGAAACTCTCGATACATGTTTGTTGCCTTATATGCATTAAACACTCGAATGGGAATATTTCTTACATACAGGATGTGGTAGAGAAACATATAACATAGAAGCTAATCATTCATTATCCATCTATTTCAATGGTACAGTATAGCTTTGACCAAAGCATAAATATAAAAATTCCTTGATCTTGAAAACAAAAGATCACCTTCTCTATTAACCCACATTTGGCATCCATTCCTTGAAGGTGAGCTTAAATCTTATCACATGCAACACATTCAAAAAGAATAATTTATTTTGATTACATAAAATACAATTCAAATATCATGATAGTGCTTAAACACACAGGTGCACATAAAATGAACAATAAGAACGCATGAATCCTTGGTGCATAATTCACACAAAGTATAATTACATAATTTACATGTAGTGCCTCTCTCACATAAAATAAGGTATATGCTTCACATATAGTGAGCATTAATCGCTCAGATTTATATTCTATAAACATGGTAAGTGCATCTCTTGCACAAGTGCATCACTCACACAAAAGATGAAATATGCATAGATCATAGTATTATAGTTATAATGATGATTAATCGATCCAATAAACACAATGAGTATCAAAAGTATACCTCACACAAAAATTATGAATGTAATCATTTCTCAAGTGCTTTATCCACACAAAGGAATCAATAACTTACTCTAGTGCATCACTCATGACAACAATAATATGAAATATGCATCACTCACATTAGTATATAAGCATAGTGAATTTTTCTCATTCAAGTATACTATAAGTGTAGTTAAGGAAAAAAAAATTCTATGATATGAATACAATCACCCATATAGATGTGTCATATGCACTGAGCATGAGAAGTGCATTATTGCACAAGTATCATTCTCATATAGTACATATACGTGTAATTACTTTCACTAATAATAATCAAGCATAGATGATTGATCACATTAATCACTTCTTCCTTGTCTATTAGACAGATCAAGATATTTATCTAATCAACTTCTATCATAAATCACCAATGAAGATTCTTAAGACATCTAAACCCTGCATTTTCGAAAGATCTTGTGGGTTCTACTAGATCCAAATCCTATAAGTATACATTACTCAACAATCAACTTGCCCAAAGCCTAGTACTATTACAAACATTATGACCTTTAAAATATCCCTCTATAGGTTTCCTATCTTCGAGAAGAGTCAACCAATATGTATTTGTTATTATCCACTTTATTTACTTCACAGATGATTTTTCTTCTTCCTCTTATCAAAATCCCATCTTTTCTCCTTTTTGTGTATCTTTCAACTCATTTATCCTTTACGTCATCAAAGAGATTTCTCTTCACAATATACTTCTCTTATTAAGTCACTTTTATTGTCACATCATGATTCATGGGTTCTCACCATATACTATCCATCTTGGCTTACTTCAAATAGTTAACATTAGTCTTACTAGCAAGTCCTCTGAAAAAATGATTAAGGGGTCTCACACCTCTAGAATTCTTGAACAATCAAACTATGTCTAAAATTTTACTCAGTTCCAACTAACAATCTAAGAGTCACTAGGATTCCAACTTGTCAAAAGAATCTTTGGCCCATAACTAGGGTTATCTATTCAATACAATAGGTTCATATACTATAATGCAACCTAAGCATACTAGACTTGAGGCCCGAGTGTTGAACCTGGGAGTTCTTATTCCAAATTTAAGGTCTAGAAATCTCGTTTACTAAAAGTAAATTTTGATAAGAAAATCCATGCTTGAAATAATTAAATAGTATACGATGATTATTAAATAGTGCTAAAGGAAATAATTTAATAACTTCATCATTATTAAATCAAATGGAATTACATACATTAATGAGTCAATATGAATATCAACACAAGGTTGTTCCTTTACAAAATTTAGCCATGTAGGCTTACACAAAGTTAATGCAATAGCAATACATATAAATTCAAATGATGTAATAAAAATTAAGGAAATAGAAAGATCATAAACGCATCTACAAAAGAACCATAACATAGTGATTTTTATGAGTGAAAAACACTCATAGGGATGAAAAAACACTCGTAAAAATGCCTTACTAGTTTATGAAATGTCTCATTGGTAGAGCCTCTTTGGCTATAGAATGCCTCACTGGAAGAGCCTAAAATAAATAGCTCAATTTAATTTCCAAGAAAGATTTAAAAATGAATACCCATTAGTAGAATGCACTATATAAAAGGCCTTAAACATAATATGGTTTGACGACAACAAAATATACAAATGTACATAAATTGTACTTAATATCTATATTTCCAATTTATGGCTTTTATGTATTGTACTATGCCAAGAAAGATTCTAATGAAAGGTCAAAGTTTTGTATTAATAATTTATTGTTGATGGGATTCAAAGAAAGAATCTGATTGACCAAAATAGAGAGCATTAAATTCCTTAAAGAGACCGGTCTTATTTTATATTGAATACTAGCGATGCTAAAAGAATAAATCCTAAAAAAAAAAAAGGCTTATACTATAATAATGTGCACTTACTCAGACATCTAGAGTATCAAAGTAACATGCTCGTCAAAGTAATTCAGCATGACTATATTTGTAGATTAACATGCATTTAATTGAGTGAGGAAACATAAGGCACTAAATTTGCAATGTCAGAGATCATGGTTTTATAGGTTGCAGTCTCAAATGGAATTAGTGCAATATGCACAAAATGATATGTTTAAGATTGTTCAATAATGAAATTAGAAGGCATAAGTCATATAACACAACCCTTCCCAGCATGAAAGAGCATCGATTATGAGAGGTTTTGATACAAAACTAATCTCATATGATATGTTCTCTTCTTTAAGACCAAGGCCAAGGTGAGTCCAAGAATCCAGAGATTCTTCACTTTTATGAGTTGCATTTATAATACAGTTATGATTAAATTTGTAATGAGAAATAAAGGAGAATCATCTTTTCTAACAATTTAATATTCATATTTTTCAAACAAGAACACCACTTAAGTGAAGAAATTTTACAAATAAGTCAGTTAAATTAAACCTACAAATGATCAAGATGCTGCTATAGGAGAGAAAACTATAGGACAACAAAATTAAAAATGGACATCAACACTACAAGTCAAAAACACTATAATTTTGAACTCATGCTCACATCCTCATAACTAATATCCACATAGGACTTTCAACATGCTTACAAAGTCACAAAACCATGTTCAAAGATCACACATAAACCAACCATGTCTTTCATGATAGTAACTTAGATTTATATTAGATAAAATATAGTTTTCACTAAAACATACATAACTTCCTCAAAACACAACGTTTTTCTAATTTTTAAAATGCATTGGAAATATAATACATAGATCTATAGAAATAAATAGATATTTTCATAAGACATATCTTTAATATAATTTTATAAATGCAATATAATCACAGATAAACATCATGCTAAAAATAGCAGTAGAGATAGACAACCACTAATTAATACATATCTCATAATTTGTATCTTTAAAAAACGTAGTTCCACACCTTCCATAAAAAATTTAGAACAAAACAGTTCATAAAAATAAAGTTGTTGATGTCGTAACAAATTGATTTTTCTCGTGACTGATTTATGAGTTAATTTAAAAAGTAGTCCACTTGTTTTAATAACTAAAAAAAAACTATAAAAGGTAAAATCATTAAAAATTGGAGATAAAGTTTATCCCCTAATTTAAAACCATATATCTAGAAATTAGAATCACCCAAATCACAATTTAAGAGACATATCTAAAAAAGGGTAGGTTACTATTTTTTTCTTTTTAGTTTCTTCCCAAGTCTTCTATTATGTTTTCTTTCTCCTATACAAGAAATTATATTCAGATCAAATAACCTAACAAATATTTCTGCTAATTTTTTGAGTTCCGAACAAAACCAATTCAACAAAAATTATTTTCTAATCTTCAAAGCCAATGAATCTATAATTTGTTTAAATCTTTTTTTTTGCAAAACAAACATATAAATCACAATTTCTTCACGCAACCCTATATTCAATTGTTAACCAAAGTAAGTATTTGCTAAAGCTTTTCATGACAAGAAGCCTACCTCAATCCTTGTAGAAATTTAATTAAAAATGGAGGTGAACCAATCAATTCAACAATCCTTCAATTTTTCACAAAAAAGCACTTTCAAATCCTTGAGCTTCAATAACCTGTTTTCTTTTTTTTCTCCTTTTTAATAACTTTTGTTTTGCGTACTAAAAATTGTAAATGAATCTTGTGTGTAGAGAGAATGAGAGATCTTTCTCTTTTTATAATTTTATTTTTGCGTTGTTTTTGTGTCTTATTTTCTAAATTTTAAGTTACTTTTCTATTTTTCTATTTTTGCTTTCTTTTCTAAGTTTATCTCATATAATTTATCAAATAAAATTAATATTAAATAACAAACTTGATTAATTAACTTGCATCAAAATTATCTTTAAAACAATAAATATTCATTCTAATTTGGAATAAAATAAATAATTTTTTAAAACTATTTTTATTTCCTCTAAGAGAAAATAACATTAACTAACATTTAATTAAATAATCAACTATAATAATAATCTTCCTTATTAAATAAAATAAGATGCAATCATAACTAAATTAAATGCAAATGGAACTGTATGATTTCCTAAGTGTGTGTAGATTCCTTTCACCACAAGTCACCATTAGTCAACTAGACACCCCCTCCTCAATGATACTCTCTCTCTCTCTATCGAGAGTATATTCATGTTACACATATAAGTCAAAGTTTGGTCAATGATCATTAAAACAGTTATTGAATTGAAAATTAATTATTCAAAATAGGGGTCGTGGCATTCTTCTCCCCTTATAGAATCATCATCCCGATGATCAACTTAAGATAAAAATATCATACCTCTCTAATTCTATTTTACCTCAATGTCGAAATCAGCCCACCTGGCAATGTGTCACTACTTTGAGAACCTGCTTGTTCATAATTGCAAAAATTCATTCGTATAACATGCATTCACTTGCAGTCATTATTAGTAGATAATTGTTCATCAAATCAACTTAGTTTAAGACTTTATGACAAATAAAAGCATGGAAGATAATTCCTTTGCTTCATAGAATTTTATTCATATTCTAGGAATTTACATTAAAATAAAACATTGATGTTCATTTTGTCAACATGCCTATTCGCATGAGACATTTAAACAATTTCCCTTATGATGAAAAAAAAGCATCGCATACTACATGTTATCATCATTGGAAATAAAAATTACATCAATAGAAACATCTCAATTTACATTAAGACCCTCATAAAAAGATCATTTCATGATTAAAAGATAAAAAATAATAAGTTCATTTAATTTCAATATTGATACATCCATTTATCAACAAGGTAAATCTTAATCGATATACAAAATGTACAATTTCTACTTTTGATCAAATACAATCATAATTTTCATAGAAAGAAGTAAAAATTTATGCTTCATCCATTTTTTGAAAGATTTAAATGTATATTCTATTTGTAGCTACTATAACCCACTAGTTATTCCCAAGCTAACAATACAAAATCAACAACATGGTTAAGGTGTTTTTTCCACCCAACCATGAACACAACACTTCCCTGAGATTCTCCCTAACTCAATGAATACCCGATCCTACATGAGGCACCTAGAACCTATATTAAAAGGGAAAGAGGGAAACTCTCAATGCATGCCTAATGCCTTATATGCATTCAACACTAGAATGGACACATTTCTTACATGTACAGGATGTGGCAGAGAAACATATAACATAGAAGCTAGGAATTCATTATCCATCTATTTCAATGGTACAATATAGCTTTGGCCAAAGTAGAAATACAAAAAGTGGTTGATCTTGAAAAAATATCACCTTTTTTGGTAACCTACATTTGGTCTCATGTCCGAGAAGGTGACCTTAAAGCTTATCACATGCAACACATTCAACAAGAATAATCTATTTCAATTACATAAAATACAAAATTTCAAAAATCATGATAGTGCTTACACACACAAGTGCACACAGAATGAACAATAAGAATGCATGAATCCTCAGTTCATAACTCACACAAGGTATAATTACATAGCGTACATTTAGTGCTTCTCTCACACAAAATAAGGTATATGCTTCGCATAAAATGAGAATTACTCGCTCAATTTTATATTCTATAAACATGGTAAGTGCATCTCTTGCACAAGTGCATCACTCACACAAAAGGTGAAATATGCATAAATTAGAGTAGTATAGTTATAGTGATCATTACTCGATCAAATAAACATAGTGAGTATCAAAAGTATACCTCACACACAAATTATGAATGTAATCATTTCTCAAGTGCTTTATCTGCACAAAGGAATCAATAAATTACTCTCGTGCATCACTCACACAAGGACAAGAATAATATGAAATATGCATCACTCACATTAGTATAAGTATAGTGGAAATTTCTTGTTCAAGTGTAACATAATTATAGTTAAGGAAATATTTTTTCTATGATATGAATACAATCAGTCATACAAATGTGTAATTTACACATAGCATGGGAAGTGCATTATTGCACAAGTATCATTCTCATATAGTACATATGCATAAGTAATTTCACTAATAACAATCAATCATACATAAGGCATTACATCAATCACTTATGCCTTGTCTATTAGACAAATCAAGATATTTATCTAATCAATTGCTATCATGAATCACCAATGAAGATTCTTAAGACATCTGAACCTTGCATTTTCGAAAGATCTTGTGGATTCTAATAGATCCAAATCTTATAAGTATAAGACATTGTTCAACAATCAACTTGCCCAAATCCTAGTACTATTACAAAAATTATCGCCTTTAAAAAATATTTCTTAGGTTTCCTACCTTTAAGAAGGTTCAACCAATATTTATTTGTTATTATCCACTTTATTTACTTCATAGATGATTTTACTTCCTCTTATCAAAATTTCATCTTTTCTTCTTTCCTTGTATCTTTCAACTCATTTATCTTTTGAGTCATCAAAGAGATCTCTCTTCACAATATGGGTATGTGTGTAACGCCCATCGTGCAAACCCCAGAGAACACACACAATGCAAATAATTTTTTTTTAAAAACAATTAAATTAAACATACAATAACATTAACCATAACCACATAGCATATTACATAACATTAACACACTTAGTTCTCTAGGGCACGCGAGGTTACATCGCAACAACTAAATGGAAAATTGAGATAAAGATTACAACATAACCGTTTATTATATAATAACCATGAATAAGGATACATCCAATAACCATGATACGAGAATAACAAACATCACATAATACAACAATAATAAATCTCTTAATAAAGATACAAATGATCCTAACTATTACATCATCGTTTTAAAGTTACATTACAATCTCTTGATAAAAGAATTACATTGAATTCCCAAACATGTGGGATGATACAAATACAATAAAATCTGAAATACAAGTGAAGACTAGTACAACTCCAACTACAGATATGCTGAGAAAATAGGATGTTGATGGGGAACCCAACGGGTGCGGAGCACGTTCCACCCAACCATGTGAATTACAAGTAACTCACCCCCCGTGCTCAGAGGTGACGAGGAAGAGAACCCGACCATGAATTCCAAACCGACTCAACAACAATATAGTACAAAAAAACAAGTACAACTCAAGGCATACAATGGACAACCATCAACGTTCATAAATCACATAACAAGATAACACTATGAAACTCATCACAATTAAACAAAGTATCACCAAATGTACAAGTGACTAAATAGTAATTATAAACCAAATTCACAAGAATCAGAAAATACATAACGCTTACAATATCCAGAAGAACTAAAACAACATCCAAAATACATTTCCAAATAAATTTGAAACAATAAAAAGAACATGATTCCATATAAATCTAAAACAACAATTCAGTACAGAATTCCAGAGGTAACAAAAAACAAGGCAAATGGGTGTCAAGTGGAGAGTGTCATTGCATAGCTCTCATGGGATTCTCCTGGCCCTTCCTCCAACTGAGGTGTCGGCACCCATCTATGGATCTCCTGGCCCTTCCTCCTAACTGAGGCACCGGCACCATAGGTTAGCTAATGCAGAGCTGATAATCTCTCATGAAGACGAGACTACGACTTTTTTAACCATGGCCTACTCAGTCTATCATTAGTCTATGATAGCCCTAATGCATAGACGAGGAATCCAATGTTAATTATCTTGTGTGTTTTACTACCCATCCCCCTAAATTCTATTTTTAGGTTATCACTTGTTTAACTACTCTTACGTGGGTTCCCCTGAGCACTTCCTCCTTTCAAGGCGCCGGTGTAATACTCCTCTGGCTAAGGAGTCGGAAGAGAAAGATAGGTCAAGGGCTTCTTCTGGTATTTCATACGTTGAGATTGAATTAATTAAATAAGGGTAATATTAATTATTAAAATGATAGATTAAATTGTATTTAAATATTTAATTATTTAATTTATTTTTTTGAAAAAGTTATGATTTTATTAAATGTTAATTAAATATTAAAATTGTGTTTATTATTTTAACTAATTATCTTGTTGAGGATAATTGTTAGAATAAAT
Organism: Sequoia sempervirens; assembly: GCA_007258455.2. Lineage (NCBI taxonomy): Eukaryota > Viridiplantae > Streptophyta > Pinopsida > Cupressales > Cupressaceae > Sequoia > Sequoia sempervirens. The sequence continues at coordinate 238,051,965 of VDFB02000017.1, forward strand.
TATATAAATTAATTAGATAATGTGCTTTGTAAATAAAAGTTGTAAAAAAGCGGAAATTAAAACAAAAAAATATTGAAAATAGAAAAGTAAATAAATAAAAGAATGAAAAAGATGAAAGAACAAATGGGAATTGAGATTTAACGAAAAAACTTGCTTTTAAAAATATAATTGCTTTTATTTATGATTTTTAGGAGCTTTTGAAAACAATGGGTAATATCTTTTATTTTACTTTTAATTGAAAATTGGAGGGGGTTTTTGACACAGAGAGAGGATTATTGAGAGGGGAGTTGCACAAGTGAATAGGGAGGTATTGACAAAATTTTCTGTAGTTTTTGAAGGGAAAATATTTTCATTATTTTGTTTGAAAAATCTTGGAGAGAGTCTTCTGAGTAAAGTTGGAGATTTGAGCACGGTATTCTAAAGAGGAGGCTTCGAAGCAGGAACCACTTTTGCGAAATGACTGTTGGAATCAAACAAGCTTCATCAAAATATCAACAGCGTAGGACTCCAGGTTCATCTACTTCTTCTCTGGCCTTCTGATTCAAAGAAAATATAAATATAAATAGACTAATCGGTGAAAGAAAAAGAAAGCCTTTGAGAGTAGAAATTATTTAATAGTAAATTTATTGAAAGAATTAATTTGGGTGTTTATGAATATTGCTCTACAATTATTCGTTTAATTTAACTTTGAGAAAATATTGTTGGGTTTGTCAAAATAATCTATATATCTGTAAATATAATCCTTTGGGAAAATTAGTTTTCCTCTCAAAGCATTTGTTTTTGGGTTTTTGAAATTTATCCTTTTACATATATATATTTATATTCTGTCCTTCTATACTTGTGACTGGTATATTGTTTCATATGGATTTATAAAATAAAAATAAAAAAATGATTTTATTTTTATATATATATATGCATGTATATGTACGTGTACAAATAAATAAATAAATAAATATATGTATTATATATAAAATATAGATATATATATTTATATTCTGTGCATTGAATTTTTATTCAAAATTTGTGGTTCGAAAATCGAAAATTATGGATGAATGACTCATTGACGTCCTTACTAGAGGAAGGACAGAGTTATTATTTTATTAAACGAATGAAATTTATAAAAATAAATATATAAATAAAATAAAATTAAATAAATGAAATCCTATTCATTGTATGGGTTGAAGGGGGGGACAGCGTACACTGTAAACTTCCCTTCGCCCCCCCTGCGCCAGCCTGTGACTGCCACGGTAGTCCGTGGACTGCTGTGCGCAGTCACATGGACGGTGACAGTGCCCTGGGTACGGGCCGAAACTTTATGGTGTAATGTTTAATTTAATTTTGTTTTATATTTTTCATTTTTTTTTGTTTGATAATCTTTTATGGGTTTGGTTTTTTTTCTAAATAGCTATATATATATATTATTTTAACTCGGAAATTTAGGATATAAATTAGTGGAATTTCTTTGTAATTTATGTTTTATATTTTAGAATGAAATAAAACGTGATTTTAATTATAAAAAAAAATTGATTGGAAAGTTATAGTAAGATAATGATTTAATCTAAAATTCAGTGAAGTTGATTTTTACAAACTTATATAATTGAATGATTGTAGTCTTGACAATATTAGTATATATATATATATCTGTGTGTGTGTGTGTGTGTGTGTGTGTGTGTGTGTGTGTGTGTGTGTGTGTATAAACCTATCCATGCATATAGTATTTTATATATTAGTGAAATATGAAGAAATATGGGGAAAAGTAAATAATAAGGGTACAAATTTGGGAATTGATTGTTTAAATGATATTTAGATGAGTTACCATGAAATTAAATAAATGAAAATGAGTAAAATTTATGAGTGCATGTAATGCTAGATATATCTTAGTGAATAAGAACATGGAAATTATTTATTGTACTAGGTATATTTTAATAAGTGATATTTCATTGGAAATTAATCAAAGTAGGGCACTGAATTTTGAGAGTAGTTATGTTAGTTTTAAATAAACAAGTTGTAGTACATCTAGCTTTAAATTTAATGTGAATATGTTTATAACCTTTTTTGTGTAAGGTGATTCATTGCTATTATAGTAATCCTATTATGTGTTATTATCAATCTAGTAGAACTATTGTTTTGTGGAGTTATTGAAATTAGTTATTAGAATAGTTGTTGTAGTATCCTTAGTGTCAACATGATAGGTGAAGAGTTTTCAACAATTATAATTAATAGTTAATCTTGTAACTTGCATTATTATCACAATCATTATTAACCTTGAATCTATTGCATTTATTAATCCTCCTCAAGGGTAAGGAATGTATAGGAAGTAAAACTCATGATTTGTAGAACCAAGTGAAGGTAATTTCATCAATTTGTTGAAAGGGATTTAGTTAGAGTGAATTTTTGAAGAAATAAGAAATGTTATAAAATAAAAGATCTCTCTAGTTGGATACATATTATTAAATGATTATTTCATTGTGTATGCAGTTAAAGTAAATTGATTTAAATAGATAGGTTATTTAACTTAAATAATTCTAATTTAATGTTAGATGACTTAGTATTAATTAAATTGAAGTATGCATTAGATAATTAAATAAGAGAATTTTATTTATAGATGCTAGTACATCAGGAAGTATGTTGGGGTTGATCACCCCTCTAGATCATTGTGGTAGACCTTGCAATTGTGGTGTTATGCGACTTTAGGTGACATATGAGGAGTTTATGTGTGACTTAAATGATCTCTTAATACGTGGAAGTCAAATGGTGAAGCAAGAAATAAATAAATAGAATATAATTGGTTTCCTTACAAATCTTCATGATTAATGCTTGTATTGTATTCATACTTACCCAAACAATTGAATGATTGATTTTGATCAACTTACATTTAGATAAATGAGAAGGCCAATGCAAGTGAATGAATTTAGACAATTTCTTGAATGATGATTATTTTTACCATTGACTCATAAGTCCTTTATAGGGACATTTACTTTTTAAACTCTTGTGAGCATGATTGACTTGATTGTCGAGTGGTTTGGTCTTCCAATTGTGAATGTGCATCGTTAATGGCTACTGTTGTTATGCCTTGTGACCTTTCTTTTGCAAGTATAAATAAATATATATGAGTAGGTTATTTTTATTTTGTTTTTTTGCAAGAATATGCTTACCTAGTTCTTCAGTCTTCGGCTTCACCTAAGTGGGTGGCAGCCGCCTTAGAAACTGTCTGGGGTGATGGACCCTAGAAAGGGTTGCATACCCACTCTCTTCTAGTATGTAATTTTGTATGGGTCACATAATGCTTACGAATAGAGGTTGGAGTTTAGCGTGTATTTGTGGTGTTGTGTTACTTTGTGTTTGGGTAGATTCCTCCTTGAATGTCTTATGAGTGAACCCTTGGTTGGTCAGTCAATGAGTTGGAGCAGCTCAAGTTGTCGAACTACGGTGCCTCTACGAATTATATACATAGGCAAGGCCATCGAGTGATGAGCTCCCGAGGCATTAGGTCGGGCCCCTAGGACTGTTCTTCTGAGTCTTATTTGAGTCTTGTCGTATATTTCCGATAACGTAAAAACTACCATTGATATATATAGTTTCTCTTAGTGATCATGTGCTAACTATTTGTGATCTAATGTGTGTGCCAAGTCATGTAGACCTTGCAGGTATAGGCATTGGGAGCAAGGACTTGTTGATAAAATAGAATGTAAGAGGTATGTTAAGCTGACCTAAGTGAGAAGACTCTATTGCCAAAGTTAGTAAATCACTTCTATCTTGTCTTGTAACTTGTGTGATCATTGAGTATAGCTATAAGTAGTGAATAGTGTTGTTGTTATCTTTGTTTCGTTGTTAGTTGTTTGTGAAGTACCCTCGCGTGCTCCAGAGAACTAAGTGTACTAGTGTAATGTAAGGTGTGATATGTTTATGGTTAATGTTCTGGTATGTTCAATTGTAATGTTTAAAAAAAAAATTATTTGCTTTGTCTGTGTTCTCTGAGTTGCATGACGGGCGTTACAGCCGGCGCCCACGAAGAGCCACTCTCCCTATGACCCCTAACATAAATCAAAACTAGGCAAGGCTTGAACTATAACATGTAAAGCATAAAACTCAAAACAAACTCATGCAAGGCATTAACCCTCTCGCGATAACTCATAACCAAAAGTCTTAACAATCGTTCAACCCTTCCTAACATAAAACCAATAACTCCAATAGCATAACCAAGCCAAGAATAACATTTTAACATAACAAGCCTCTGGAACAAGGATCACAAAATAAACAATAGGTTCCCACATCGAAGAGTAAAGTTACAATAATTAACTGGAAAACGATAACCAGATCACGTAAATTCATAACTTAAAGTAAAATATTAACTCAATTACACAAAACACTCCAACTTTGAAACGATATAAAGAAACACAAGAAGTTAATAACCTACATCAAAATATTTACTTCTTAACAAATGACATCTGATAAATATCTAAAAATACATTAAAACCTCTGACTAAGGAAACTCGAGAAAACCATTGAAATTAAAAGATACAATAACAATTTCACTATTATATATAATTTGTTTCACATAATAACCCATAAAATCCCACTTTATAATTTTCACAAATACAACCCACTCAATAAATTCTAACCTTACAAACTATCTAAATTAATAAATACAATTTATTTAAACTTACAAACTATCTAAATTAATAAATACAATCTAATACAAATATATACTATATACATTCAAATAAATATATATATACACACATAAAATATAAATCTAGAATTAACATTTTTCTTTCTAATAATTGTCAAACTTTTACAAATAACCAAAAATGAATATAATTATACTCAGATTATGAGTATACACACTATATAAATATAAAAAAATAACATTTAACAAATATTTAAAAATATATCATTAAATTTATATAAAAAATAGTTATTTAAAAGTATATTAATATAAATATACATGTTTAAAATAAAAAAACCAAATTTTAATAAATAATAAAAAAAATAAAAAGAAAAAAGTAAGTCCCACTAAAGGACGCGCTAGTCCTACGGACTGCACGCGGCAATCCGTATGACTACTGCGCGCAGCAGTCCACAGACTGCTACGACTGTCCGTGGCTTGGCGCAGGGGGCAGGGGAGTGGGTATGGCTCGCGCTGTCCCTCTCCTCTCCAATACAAATTAATTAATTTATATCTATTTTTTTTAAAATTTCACTTATAAATTTTTATTTTATTTTTAATTTATTTTTATAAAATAAAAATCCATCCTTTATCAGGTACGGGCGCTGATAGTAGTTCGGCCATGAATTCCTTTTTCAACACACAGATTTTTTTTATATTTAGGATTAAGAATATATATATATATATAAATATATATATATAATATATTATATGTAAAATATATATATATACATATATATATTATATATATATAGATATATATATTATATATATATAGATATATATTATATATATATATATATATATATACATATATATATATATTATATATATATATACATATATATATTATATATATATATACATATATATATTATATATATATATTTAAATACAAAACCACCATTTTTGTGTAAACACAGAAAATACACATTGAAGATAAATAAATATATTTGATTACAGAAGATTTCAAATCCAATACAATAAAAATGATTGACCTTTTTCACAACAAAATACTTAAGAGAAATAGGGCATATTCAAAGGGAATTTGATAGACATTCATTCTGTTTGTTTGCAGTAGAAATGATTTTAGATTTCAAAAGAATTTTCATATAAGAAGACCTAATTATTTATATATTTTATTTTCACAACTAAATCATTTAAATCTAATTCTCTGAAAACATTTCTTTTACATACACAAATTGATTTAAGTCACATTTCTATTCTTTATAGATTCAACACAATCAAGAAGAGAGAGGGTGGAACTTGTAGTCCTACGCTCTCGAGAACCTGATGAAGCTGACTGGATCCTGATGGCCTTCTACGAAGTGCTTCTCATTCCTGCTTCAAAATCTCCTCTCCAAGATTTCGTGTTCGAACTCGATTCTGATTCTTTGTTCAGAAGACTCCAGAATAATACCAACAAAAGATTGCAAAACCATTTCTAAAACTCCTTCAAATATAGCAAGCAAAAGATTGAAATATCTTTCCTGAAAACTCCAGAAAACTCAACAGTATAGAACCATTAACTTGCACAACTTCTCCCTCAATAATCATCTGTTTGTCCAAAAACTCCCAAAATTCCTAATTAAAATAAAAGATATTGTCCATTTCTTCCAAAAACTCTACAAAAAAAAATAGAAGAAAATAATTCTTTAGAAGCAAGCTTTTTAATTAGATCTGTATTCTTATTCGTTCTCACAAATTTTTCATTCTTTTATTTGTTTTATTGTTTTAATTTCTATTTTTACCACTTTACTTGCATATCACATTATCTATTTAATTTAAATAATTTATTCTAATAATTATCCTCCACTAGATAATTGATTAAAATAATTAAAACACATTTAATATTAATTATCATTTAATTGAAACACATGACTTTCAAAAATAATTAAATCATTTAAATATTTAAATACAATTTAATCTACATTAAAATAAACAATTATTTCAATCATTCAAATCGAATACACCACAACATATTAAATACCAACATTAATCAAAAATATGACAAAACACAAAACACAAACCACAAATGACGACAATTACAAAAATGAACAATACCAATTAAAACAAAATGGTCTGACATCATGGGATAGGATGACTTCATCGTCACCTCTGTTTCAACATTTAACCGTTGGGCTATTGGTGCTGGCCCTGTCCTGCCGAAGCAGGTGGAATTGAGACTTGTGCCTACAAATCCTGCATACAAACGAAATTGTGTACATGTGCATATATATATAAAATCAAAGCATTAAATCAAAGCACTATATTGTGAGAAGGAATCGCAACATATTAGGGCACTCGCAAATGAATGATGCTATATTGTCCTTCATCACACCTATCCTAACAATTATAATATAATTGATAAAATAACATTTCTAAACTAACAATTCATCTCATAACATATTTAATTAAATCATTGCATCATCATAATATAATTATGAAAATCAACTAACATCACCAACCATAATGTCATATGAAATAATCATGTCCACTAGAGGAATAACAACATCATCAAACATCTAACCATACAATAATAGTACCATCACAATCACAAGTAGCAAACGAACGCATAGAAAAATAATAAATCCAAACAGTAAGAGGAGGGGTATTACATCCTCCCCCCCATAAAATTGGCTTACTCCTGGAAGCCAGTAAACAAAAAGGAAATAAGATTCCCAAAAATAGGAGGCATCCTCGCACACCAAGACGGTGAACTAATCACCATTAGAAACTAATATCAAGCTCACACATAAGAGTAACAAATAATATTACATTTTATTAATAACATGGGGGTATTACATCCTCCCCCCAAAGGATATGGCTTACTCCAGGAAGCCATTAAATAGATAAGAGTAAGCACACAACAACCACGCAGAGAACACGCCATAAACCACACACATGAAAACACATGCTCCTACAAGAACGAGTAGATAAGTCAACACAATGGGCTCATAGTGTCCCAGTGTGCGAACCTAGGCTCTGATACCAAGTTGTAATGCCCGTCATGCAAACCCCAGAGAACACACACAATGAAAATATTTTTTTTTAAAACAATTAAATTAAACATACAATAACATTAACCATAACCACATAGCATATTACATAACATTAACACACTTAGTTCTCTAGGGCACGCGAGGTTACATTGCAACAACTAAACAAAAAATTGAGATAAAGATTACAACATAACCATTTATTATATAATAACCATGAATAAGGATACATCCAATAACCATGATACGAGAATAACAAACATCACATAATACAACCATAATAAATCTCTTAATAAAGATACAAATGATCCTAACTATTACATCATCGTTTTAATGTTACATTACAATCTCTTGATAAAAGAATTACATTGAATTCCCAAACATGTTAGATGATACAAATACAATAAAATCTGAAATACAAGTGAAGACTGGTACAACTCCAACTGCGAATATGCTGAGAAAATAGGATGCTGATGGGGAACCCAACGGGTGCGGAGCACGTTCCACCCAACCATGTGAATTACAAGTAACTCACCCCCCGTGCTCAGAGGTGACGAGGAAGAGAACCCGACCATGAATTCCAAACCAACTCAACAACAATATAGTACCAAAAAAAAGTACAACTCAAGGCATACAATGGACAACCATCAATGTTCATAAATCACATAACAAGATAACACTATGAAACTCATCACAATTAAACAAAGTATCACCAAATGTACAAGTGACTAAATAGTAATTATAAACCAAATTCACAAGAATCAGAAAATACATAACGCTTACAATATCCAGAAGAACTGAAACAACATCCAAAATACATTTCCAAATAAATCTGAAACAATAAAAATAACATGATTCCATATAAATCTAAAACAACAATTCAGTACACAATTCCAGAGGTAACAATAAACAAGGCAAATGGGTGTCAAGTGGAGAGTGTCATCGCACAGCTCTCATGGGATTCTCCTGGCCCTTTCTCCAACTGAGGTGCCGACACCCATCTATGGATCTCCTAGCCCTTCCTCCTAACTAAGGCGCCGCCACCATAGGGTAGCTAATGCGGAGCCGATAATCTCTCATGAAGATGAGACTACGACTTTTCCGACCATGGCCTACTCAGTCTATCATTAGTCTATGATAGCCCTAATGCATAGATGAGGAATCCAATGTTAATTATCTTGTGTGATTTACTACCCATCCCCCTAAATTCTATTTTTAGGTTATCACTTGTTTAACTACTCTTACGTGGGTTCCCCTAAGCACTTAAGAATGGTTAAAAAGTATATTAATATAAATATACATGTTTAAAATAAAAAACCAAATTTTAATAAATAATAAAAAAAATTAAAAAGAAAAAAGTAAGTCCCACCAAAGGACTCGCCAGTCCTATGGACTGCACGCGACAATCCGTATGACTACTGGGCGACTGCTGTCCACAGACTGCTGCGCCAATAGTCCATGGACTGCTACGGGCGTCCGTGGCCTGGCGCAGGGGGCAGGGGAGTGGGTATGGATCGCGCCGTCCCTCTCCTCTCCAATACAAATTAATTAATTTATATATATATATTTTTTAATTTCACTTATAAATTTTTATTTTATTTTTAATTTATTTTTATAAAATAAAAATCCGTCCTTTATCAGGTACGGGCGCCGACAGTAGTTCGGCCATGAATTCCTTTTTCAACACATAGATTTTTTTTATATTTAGGATTAAGAATATATTTATATATATATATAAATATATATTATATGTAATATATATATATATATATATACATAAATATATATATATATTTAAATACAGAACCACCATTTTTGTGTAAACACAGAAAATACACATTGAAGATAAATAAATATATTTGATTAAAGAAGATTTCAAATCCAATACAATAAAAATGATTGACCTTTTTCACAACAAAATACTTAAGAGAAATAGGGCATATTCAAAGGGAATTTGACAGACATTCCTTCTATTTGTTTGTAGTAGAAATGATTTTAGATTTCAAAAAAAAATTCATATAAGAAGACCTAATTATTTATATATTTTCTTTTCACAACTAAATCATTTAAATCTAATTCTTTGAAAACATTTCTTTTACATACACAAATTGATTTAAGTCACATTTCTATTCTTTACAGATTCAACACAATCAAGAAGAGAGAGGGTGGAACTTGTAGTCCTACGCTCTCGAGAACCTAATGAAGTTGACTCGATCCCGATGGCCTTCTACAAAGTGCTTCTCATTCTTGCTTCAAAATCGCCTCTCCGAGATTTCGTGTTCAAACTCGATTCCGATTCTTTGTTCAAAAGACTCCAGAATAATACCAACAAAAGATTGCAAAACCCTTTCTAAAACTCTTTCAAATATAGCAAGCAAAAGATTGAAATATCTTTCTTGAAAACTCCAGAAAACTCAACAATACAGAACCATTAACTTGCACAACTTCTCCCTCAATAATCCTTTGTTTGTCCAAAAACTCCCAAAATTCCTAATTAAAATAAAAGATATTGTCCATTTCTTCCAAAAACTCTAAAAATAAAAAATAAAAGAAAATAATTCTTTAAAAGCAAGCTTTTTAATTAGATCTATATTCTTATTTGTTCTCACAACTTTTTCATTCTTTTATTTGTTTTATTGTTTTAATTTCTATTTTTACCACTTTACTTGCATATCACATTATCTATTTAATTTAAATAATTTATTCTAATAATTATCCTCCACCAGATAATTGATTAAAATAATTAAAACACATTTAATATTAATTATCATTTAATTGAAACACATGACTTTCAAAAATAATTAAATCATTTAAATATTTAAATACAATTTAATCTACATTTAAATAAACAATTATTTCAATCATTCAAATCGAATACACAACAACATATTAAATACCAACATTAATCAAAAATATGACAAAACACAAAACACAAACCACAAATGACGACAATTACAAAAATGAACAATACCAATCAAACAAAATGGTCTGACATCATGGGACGGGATGACTTCATCATCACCTCTATTTCAACATTTAACCGTTGGGCTATTAGTGCTCGCCCTGTGCTGCCGAAGCAGGTGGAATCGAGACTTGTTCCTGCAAATCTTGCATACAAATGAAGTCATGTACATGTGCATATATATATAAAATCAAAGCATTAAATCAAAGCACTGTATTGTGAGAAGGAATCGCAACATAATAGGGCACTCGCAAACGAATGATGCTATATTGTCCTTCATCACACCTATCCTAACAATTATAATATAACTGATAAAATAACATTTCTAAACTAACAATTCATCTCATAACATATTTAATTAAATCATTGCATCATCATAATATAATTCTAAAAATCAACTAACATCACCAACCATAATGTCATATGAAATAATCATGTCCACTAGAGGAATAACAACATTATCAAACATCTAACCATACAATAATAGTACCATCACAATCACAAGTAGCAAACGAATGCATAGAAAAATAATAAATCCAAACAGTAAGAGGTGGGGTATTACATCCTCCCCCCCATAAAATTGGCTTACTCTTGGAAGCTGGTAAACAAAAAGGAAATAAGATTCCCAAAAATAGGAGGCATCCTCAAACACCAAGACGGTGAACTAATCACCATTAGAAACTAGTATCAAGCTCACACATAAGAGTAACAAATAATATTAAATTTTATTAATAACATGGGGGTATTACAATGTGGAAGTCATGATGGGCCAAAAAATGGCAATATGATGGGTATGTGTAGGGTATGTGGCTGATGACTTTTTTTATACCCTAGAAAATTGATGAAACAAAAAGGGGTTTTAAAGGAGATTCCTAGATTTCCACCAATATAAAATATGTTTTACTTTAAATTTAATAAATAATTATTATTCATTTTCTATTTGAATTATGAATAAAGTCTTGATTGATAGGCTGATTGAAAAACATCTATAGCTTTCAAATGGTATCACATTTTTTGAATCCAAAACATGCATCACATTCTATACTTCACATACTATAGGATTTTAAGAAAATGAATTTCATGAAGTTTTTTCCATCTTAAGGTGGTCAGATATACAAGTTATTACATTTTTTAAAAGGGTATGTGCAGGATCATCATGGAAAAAATAGGCCCTTAAGTAGCAAAAAAATTAGAAAAATCAGAGTTAGGAAACTTGACGTAAAAATTTGAATAAGTTATCTATATTATTTCAAAAATATGTAAGAATAGAATCTGTAGAAAATTGAATGTAGTTTATAAACTACTAGGATTGTTTCAAAAAAAAAAAAAAGAACTATTTGGTGAAAATTTAAAATTTCAATGTAATAGTACTTAAATTTCATGAAAAAAGAAGAAGTAGGTGTATGTCTGACCACCCTAACCATAATAAAATTATAATACTTTTTTACAAAATTTTAGATTTAAGTAGAGGACTAATTTCTTGATGTGATGCAGTTTTTTTTGAATTTTTTTTCCAAGTGAATAATTAATAATGAATTTTTTATTACAACTTTTAAAAAATATAAAAGCTCGTATGTCTGACCACATTAACTTGGTCAAAACTTCATGAAATTTAATTTAATTTTTTTAATCATATATTATGCAAAGCATAGAATGTGATGCATATTTTGGATTCAAAAATGTGACACCATTTGAAAGCTATAGATGTTTTCAATCAACCTATCAATCAAGACTTTAGTTGTAATTCAAGCAGAGAATAAATAATAATTACTTATTAAATTCAAAGTAAATCATAATTTATATTGGTGGAAAGAAATATCCTTTAAAACTTTTCATTTCATCAATTTTGGGGAAAAACAAAGTCATCAGTCACATACACATCATATTACCACTTTTTGGCCCATTATGATCCTACAAATACCCAAAAGTTGTAATTAAAAATTCATAATTAATTATTTACTTAGAAAAAAAATTACAAAAAAATATGCATCACATCAGGACATGAGTCCTCTACTTATATCCAAAATCTTATAAAATAATATTATCATTTTATTGTGGTTAGGGTGGTCAGACAAACACCTACTTCTTTTTTTTTCCCTGAAATTTAAGTACTACTACATTGAAATTTCAAATTTTCACCAAATAGATTTTTTTTAAATAAAACTAGTAGTTTAGAAACTACATTCAATTTGCTATAGATTTTATTCATACATATTTTTGAAATAATATAGATATTTATTTCAAATATTTATGTCAAGTTTCCTAACTCTGAATTTTTTAAAAAAATTGCCATTTAAGGGCCTATTTTTTCCATGATGATCCTGCACATACCCATATACTTCTCTTATTAATTCAATTTTATTGCCACATCATCAATCATGGGCTGTCACCATATACTATCCATCCTGGCTTACTTCAAATAGTCACCATTACTCTTACTAGCAATTCCTATGAAAAAACAATTAAGGTAAAGGGGTCTCACACCTCTAGAGTTCTTGAATGATCGAACTATGTATAAAATTCTACTCAGTTACAACTAACCATCTAAGAGTCACTAGGATTCCAACTTGTCAAAAGAATATTTTTCCCATAACTAGGTTTCTCCATTCAATACAACAGGTTCATATACTATAATGCAACCTAAGCATAGTAGACTCGAGGCCCAAGTACTCGGGAGCTCTGATACCAAATGAAAGGCCCAAAAATCTCTCTAAAACTAACCTTCAATAAGAAAATCCATACCCAAAATAATTAAATAGTATAAGAAGATTATTATATGGTGCTAAAGGAAATAATTAAATAACTTCATCATTATTTTCAAATGGAATTAAATACATTAATGAGTCAATATGAATATCAACACAAGGTTGTGCCTTTACAAAATTTAGCCATGTAGGTTTACACAAAGTTAGTGTAATATCAATACATATAAATTCAAATGTTGTAATGCAAATTAAAGAAATAGAAAGATCATAAATGCATCCACAAAAGAACCATAACACAGTGATTTTCATGAGTGGAAAACACTCATAGGGTTGAAAAATCACTCGTAAAAATGTCTTACTAGCTTAATGAAATGCCTCACTACCAGAGCCTCTTTGGCTACAGAATGCCTCATTAGCAAAGCCTCACTAGCTACATAACCTCACTAGTCACAAGATGCCTCACTCGCAATGATCAAACGGTCTCATTGAAAGGACCATTTACAACTTCATTACACATTTCTGAATAATAAAGCAATTAGCTACAAAGGATCACTCTATTTCTCTACATAACTTTTATCTACTTAATACTAACACATTTCATATCCTAAAGATTCATAATAACTTTAATCTATAACATATAAAACATGTTAGATAATAACCCCAAATCATAGGATATCATTTAAGAAGGCCATTAGAATATATGATCAATGAATTAAATAAAGAAGGTATAGTTCATGTATGTATGTGAATACATATATAAGCTAGAGAATATTAGTATATGTTCTTATAAAATCAATAACTCAATTTAGATTACAAGAATGATTTAAAAATGAATATTTATTAGTAGAATGTACTATACAAAAGGCCTTAAACATAATATGGCTCAACAACAACAAAATATACAAATATACATAAATTGTACTTAATATCCATACTTCCAATTTATGGCTAATATGCATTGTATTATACAAAGAAAGAATCTAACCAAAGGTAAAAGTTTTGAATTAGTTATTTATTGCTGATTGGATTCAAACAAAGAATCCAATTGATCAAAATAGAGAGCATTAAATGCCTTAAAGAGACCAGTCTTATTTTACACTGAATATTGGCGATGCTAAGAGAATAAACCCTAAAAACAAAATAGGCTTATTCCATAATAATGTGCACTTACTCAATCATCCATAGTATTGAAGGAACATGCCCGTGAAAGTAAATTAGCACAACTATATTTTTAGATTAACTTGCACTTAATTGAGTGAGGAAACACAAGGCACTAAATTTGCAATGTGAGAAGTCATAGTTTTATGGGTTGCAGTCTCAAATAGAATCAACATGATATGCACAAAATTATAGTTTTAAGATTGTTCAGTAATTAAATTATAAGGTGTAAGCCATATACCAGAACCCTTCCCAATATGAAAGAGCATTGATTATGAGAGGGTTTGATACAAAACTAGTCTCATATGATATGTTCTCTTCTTTAAGACTAAGGCTAATGTGAGTCTGAGAATCTAGAGATTCTTCACATTTATGAACTTTGCATTTATAATACGATTATGATTAAATTTGTAATGAGGAATTAAAAAGAATAATCTTTTCTAACAATTTAATATTCATATTTTTCAAAAAAGAACACCATTTAAGTGAAGGAATAAATAGATAAGCCAGTTAAATTAAACCTACAAGTGATCAAGATGCTGCTATAGGAGCGAAAATGTAGGAAAACAAAATTAAACATGGACATCAACACTACAAGTCAGAAACATTATAATTTCATACTCATGCTCACACCCTCATAACTAATATCCACATAGCAGTTTCAACATGCTTACAAATTGAGAAAACCATGTTGGAGATCCCACATAAACCAACCATGACTTGTATGCTAGCAACTTAGATTTATATTGCATAAAATGTGGTTTTCACTAAAACATAAATAACTTCCACAAAACTCAACATTTTTCTAATTTTTAAAATAGGTTGGAAAGATAGTACACATATCTATATAAATAAATAAATATTTTCATAATAACTATATTTAATATAATTTTATTTAAATACAATATAATCACAAATAAACATAATGCTAAAAATAGTAGTAGAGATAGATAGTCACTAATTAATACATATCTCATAATTTACAAACTGGGTAAATTATTAGAGAAAATCAGTTCATAAAACTAAAGTTATTGATTTCGTAACAGACTAACTTTTCTCATGACAGATTTACCATTTTGTTTAAAAAGTAGTCCACTTGTTTTAATAACTAAAAACAAACTATAAAAGATAAAATCATAAAAAATGGAGATAAAGTTTATCCCCTAATTTCAAACCATATATCTAGAAATTAGAAACATGAAGATCACAATTTAAGAGATATATATAAACTAAGATAGGTTACTATTTTTTCTTTTTTGTTTCTTCCTAAGTCTTCTATTATATTTTCTTTCTTTTATACAAGAAATTTTATTAAGATCAAATAAACTATCAAATCTTTCTACTAACTTTTAACAATTTTCAACAAAACCAATTCAGCAAAAAAAAATTCTAATCTTGAAAACCAATGAAACTATAATTTTTTTAAATATTTTTTTTTTTTGGCACAAAAAGCATATAAATCACAATTTCTTCACACAATCCTATATTCAATTATTAGCCAAAGTAAGTATTTTCTAAAGCATTTCATCACAAGAATCCTACCTCAATCCTTGTAACAATTTGGTAAAAAATTGAGATGAACTAATCAATTCAAAAATCATTCAATTCCCCACAAAAAACACTTTCAAATCCCTGAGCTTCAATAACCTATTTTCATTTATTTCTTCTCCCTTTTAATAACTTTTGTTTTGTAGACTAAAAATTGTGAATGAATCTTGTGTGTAGAGATAATGAGATCTTTTTCTTTTTATTATTTTTGTTCTTTTGTTCTTTCTTTTTCTATTTTTCTATCTGTTTCTATCTCTTCAAGTTTTATTTTCCAAATCTTGCTTTCTTTTCTAATTTTATCTCATATTTATCAAATAAAGCTAATTTCAAATAACAAATATGATATATTTACTTGCATCAAAATTATCTTTAAAACAATAAATATTAATTCTAATTTTGAATAAAATCAATATATATTTTTAAACTATTTTTATTTCCTCTAAGAGAAATTAACATTAACTAAAATTTAATTAAATAAGCAACTATAACAATAATCTTCCTTGTTAAATAAAATAAGATGCAATCATAACTAAATTATGCAAATGCAACTATATAATTTCCTAAGTGTGTGTATGTAGATTCCTTTCACCACAAGTCACCATCAGTCGGCTAATCACCCCCTCCTTGATGATACTCTCTCTCTACCCAGAGTATATTCCTGTTACACACATCAGTCAAAGTTTTGTCAACAATCATTAAAATAGTAAATTAAATTGAAAACTAATTATTGAAAATAGGGATCATGACAAAAATGGCCATGGAATTTAAAGGTTCCACTAGTGGCTCTAGTTGGGGACATCTGCTTGCCAAAGTAGGGTGAGAATTAAATTATTTATGGGAGAGAAGACCACCAAAATTAAAATAATAATGATCAAAATAGAAGGGTATGTGTAGGATCATCATGGAAAAAAAGGCCCTTAAGTGGCAAAACAATCAGAAAAATAAGAGTTTGGCAACTTGACATAAAAATTTGAATAAATTATCTATATTATTTCAAAAACATGTAAGAATAGAATCTATAGAAAATTGAATGTAGTTTCTAAACTATTAGGTTTGTTTAAGAAAAAATGAAATCTATTTGGTGAAAATTTGAAATTTCAATGCAGTAGTATTTAAATTTCATAGAAAAAATAAGTAGGTGTCTATCTGACGACCCTAACCACAATAAAATGATAATATTTTTTTATAAGATTTTAGATATAAGTAGAGGACTCATGTATTGATGTGATGCATATCCTTTTGTAATTTTTTTCCAAGTAAATAATTAATTATGAATTTTTTATTACAAATTTTAAAAAATATATAAAACTCGTATGTCTGACCACCTTAACTTTGTCAAAACATCATGAAAATAAATTTTTATTTTTTAAATCCTATAGTATGCGAAGCATAGAATGTGATGCATGTTTTGGATTCAAAAAATGTGATACCTTTTAAAAGCTATAGATGTTTTTCAATCAGTATATCAATCAGGACTTTAGTCATAATTTGAATAGAAAATGAATAATAATTACTTATTAAATTAAAAGTAAAGCATAATTTATATTGTTGGAAAGCTGAGAATCTCCTTTAAAAACCCTTTTCATTTCATCAACTTTGGGTAAAAAAAATTCATTAGCCACATACCCATCATATTGCCACTTTTTGGCCCATCATGATCCTGCACATACCCAAAAAACTATAATACAATGTGCATGGATATGTCATACTTATGAAAAGTAGGTTTTGAGGAATTGTCCATGCACTGGTAATTTCAACATTTCACCACTTATGTTCTGCAACAATAGGAATTCTCACCATGATTTCTTCAAATGACATAAGCGCCAATCCAAAGGGATTCAAACTTACCATGCTTTCCCTTATCTTGATTTCTTACATTCCAAATCAGAACAAAATCTCCTACAACAAATTTTCTCTTTGTAGCTTTCTAGTCAAATAGATATTTGACCTACAAGTACTTCAAATTAGTGCCTTGTGCTGCTCTTCTTGATTCATCCAACTCTGTCAATTGATTAATCCTGCTAGTCATACTATCATCAATATCTTCTCCATATTCCTTGGTGAATTTATACACTAGAAATAGGTTGTTCATTGGTATTCTTGCATCTAGTCCATACACAATTTTATATGGAGACTTCTCTATGGCCTTCTTTATGGTAGTTATATCAACCCACAATTCTAATTTCAACTTTGATTCCTAGGCCTTCTCATTTTTCCCCATGATACTTTTGTTGTTGGATACATATTATCCATTTCCATGTGGATGATAAGGGGAATATTAGGACAAGGAAATCCCATAACTATTGCAAAAATACATAAATTCTTCAGATCTAAAACACATAGTATTATCCATGATTAACTTTGTAGGAGTACTAAATCTGATCAGTATATTATTCATAATGAAATTAATGAAAACTTTACTAGTTTCCCTTCTTGAAGGAATTTCTTCCACCAACTTGGTGAAGTAGTCTAGGACAAAAAGTATCAAACCATAACCACAACTAGATTTATCATTAAACTCACCAATAAAATCTATGCTCCACTTTTGGAATGGAGCCTCAATATTATGTGTTCTAAGGGGTAAAGCTCCAGAGAATTTTAACTTACTAGAGAACCTTTGGAAAGCATTGCATTTTTTCACCATATTATGTGTGTCAAAAAAGAGAGAATGCCACCAATACCCAGACCTCAAGATCTTATGGGAATTTGTTTTGGTAGTGTAGTGACCTCCATAAACTCCACCATGCATTTCTTCAAGAATACTCTTTGCCTATTTCTCATCAACACACCTCAACATCACACTGGCCCGATCTCTCTAATATAAGCAACCCTCAATCATAACATATTTGATTGCTTGAAACTTGAGGGTCCTCTTCTGATTACCAATCATATGGTTAGGGAAAGACATATGTGTCAAATAATGTAGAATATCTTTATACCAAATGCACTCCTGAACAATGCACTCATTTTTATACACACCCTCATCCATTTGATTTATTTGATTAATTTCCAAGCTTGATTCAACCATCAACCTAGCTAAACCAGGTATCCCCTAACAAATGTAGTGATCTAAATATCAATGTTGAATTCCTAAATTTTATTGATCCATCTACACCTCCTTGTGACTTCTTGCTGAGTAAATATGTCTTTGATTGTAGCACTAGGAACATAAGCCACAATTTTTAGCACCTACCAGATAAGGTCTAAAATTTTCCATAGTCTTCACCAAAGCATAGGCCTACTTTTCAATAATATCATACTTCAATTATGTTTCTTGAAGTGACTTTCCAAAGAAAGAAATGGGTTGTGCATACCCTTCATCATTTTTCTGTAATAGGATAGTAGCAATATTATGGAATGATGCAAAAGAAAAAAATTGAAAATTCTTAGCAAAATTAGGTGATTTGAGCACTAGTGCCTCCTTGATGGCTTTCCTGATGTCATTGAATTCTTTAATAGGTTCATCACCCCATGCAACTATTTCTTTCTTTCTCAACATCTTATAAATGGACTTGGTAATCTCAAATTTTTTTGTAACAAGTCTTCTAACAAAATTAATTTGGTTGAAGAATGATTGGATCCCCTTCACTGATTTAGGAACTGGGAATTTATAAACTGATACAAGCCTTTCTAATCAATTCATATCCCATCCTTTGATACTATGGCCCAACAATTTTCCTTCTATAACCCCAAATATACATTTCTTAGGGTTTAATGAAATACCATATTCCAAAGAGCTTATGAATATCTTTTCTAGGTGCACAGAATAGTCCTCTTCCTTCTTGGAATATGTTGTCAGTTCATCCTGATATATGTTGAATAGGACAACTAAGAGGGTTGAGTCAATTAGTTGTCATATAATTAAGCCTTTAATTCAATCACTGGAACTAATCCTTAATACTGTTTAAATGATTGATCATCAAATGCTAATACAAAAACTTAAATCCAACACATAAACACAATAACACCAAATTTATATGGAAAAACTAATAAGGGAAAAACCACATTGAAAATTAACTCACACTATAGAGAATATAAAAACTAATTATAAAAGGCTCACTGCCTAAAACAAGGCTCACTGCCTGAAATAAGGCTCAATGCCTGAAATAAGGACTCACTATCTACAACAAGGACTCATTGTCCAAAAAGGCTACAACTTGGAGGGCTCACTGCCATAGAGATACAAAGAAGACAAAGAAGAGTTGTTATAGAGGGACTACAATCCAAATGCAGCAAAGGATTCCACCACAATTATTCACACACATGCATAAATGATAGAGTTTGCCTTATGCTCACTATGTCTAGAAACTTAGCATTAAGATTCACATTAATCTACCACACACTCAATAGACATAGTCACTAAATAGAATCAATATCACATAAAATTGCACTTCCTCATTTTTCTTCTCACTCTTCTTCTTTTCTCTTGCAATTATACCATCTTCAACTTCCCAACATATACAAAGTCAACCATCCAAATTTAAATTCAAATTAAGTCAGGGCCAAAACATCCTAGGTTAGAATTAGAATTAGAGAAACCTGAACACATGCTTCAAGGGACCCAAAAAGATCCAACACACTTCATCATCCTCAAAAGTAGTATTTCACACAAGGTCAGCCAATCTAGTGCAAAACACATAGAACCATTAAGCATGAGTCCCCCAAATGTTGAAACTATCTTCAATAGAACGAAGGAAATACAACTATAGAACTGCAAGCCATAAGACTTCATCAAAGAGAAATCTAGACCAACAACATTTCTCTCAGACCTCAACTAGAAAAATATAAAACCATTGTTCATAATTGGTGAACACAACTTGCATTATACAATTAATCAACAACCAAAAATTTAGATATAACATCTACTAACAACCATAAACAACATATTTGAATCGTACAACCACAGGAGCAACCACTAAACACATGCAACATATCTTATAAATTACAATATTCTTAACATATACAACCAACAACAACTAATAGATAACTAGTTGAATGGTTGACATCAATGACATCACATGTAAACTTTCCTCAACAACTTCAATTTTTTCATTCTTGCAAAAATCTCCCCCTTTGTCATTGATGGCAACACATGATGTGAAAAACCATCAAAAGACAACATACTATCTCTAAATATATTTTTTTGTTTTCTCCCCATTAGAAGATGGGTAAGTGCAAGAAGTTGGGTCCACATTCAGGGGAAGTCTCATTTTTTCAACTTTAAAACAAATACCCATTCATTTTTTAAAATAGGTACCTATTTTGAAGTGCGTACTTGTTCCAAAATATTTGAAACTCATAAGAGATTTTTTTTATTTGGATTTAGGCTTAGAAAAGGCATGGTAACATGACCCTTAGCCTTTAACCTACAACTAAAAAAATAAGGTAGATTGAAGAAGAATGTCCAACTTTGGCAATATGGTTGATGGACTTTTTTTCTAAATCAATCTATGAAAGTAAAACCCATTAGAGAACACAATTTCTAGTTTCCAAATATAATTTTTTTTATTAAGATTGGATTATATTTGTTATTTTTTAATTAATTTCTAAGAAAACTATTCCTTAAACTTGACATAGTAGGTTTTTTTAATTTTTTAATATATTTTTTTGGTTAAGTTTCTTGTAAAAAAAATATATGGCATCGATATTTAGACAATTATCTGCATAATGAAAAAAAAAGATTCAAAAAATGTTTATTTTAGGTCCAATTATGTTGTCTGTACACATTGATTTTTAAAAACAACAACTAAGGCCAATAAAAAATTAATTAAAAAAAATATATTAAAAAAAAATTACAAACAAAATTCCTCATCAATCTTCATGTTGTTAGCTCTCTTTCCCAAAAGGAATGAGCAAAATACTTTTATTTGGTTCAAAAAGTGGTGTCCATACATGTGCATGGTATGGTAAAAAAATTTACTTTTAAAAAGTGTTTTTTATACATCCCTATCAAAATTTAGTTTCTATCATCTGGGTATTTGAATAAATTACATATTTGGAAACTAGATTCAAAATTATAAATTTCATAGTACTGACTTTTTTTAAGATTCATTGTGTAAGTTCCTTAAATTTTCAGTCCAAGTGTGACAAATTCTGAAAAACAGCAAAAACACTTCCACTTTTTGAGCTTTTTGTGGACCCAACTTCTTGCATCAGCCTAGATAATCTCTTATATGCTTCTTCTCATTCTCTTTTTTTTTCTTTTTTTTTCACATGCTTCTTCTTCTCCCTATTTGACATGAATGGAAAATACAGATGAGTATTTTCCATTGATCTCTCCTTTGACATGACAAACATAATACACATAAAGACAACACCTGATACTACTTGCTTCCCCTGAGAGGTAGCCACCAAAATATCAGTCCAGAAGAAAGATAGATCCATAGGTCCATCAAAATGATGCATCTCCATATGCATCTAGTTCAAGAAAGGAGGGGAAATAACCCCTAACTCCTCCCAGAGATACTCAAAAGTATATTTAGGAAGAGCCTTCATGAAAATATCAGCAATTTGATCCTTCATTGGAACATACTCAAGCTTTGCTTAATTCTCTATGACTTTCTCTCTCAAGAAATGGAATCTAATAGATATATGCTTTGTCCTTGAGTGCATCACTAGATTCTTAAAAATGTTAATTGCACTTGTATTATCACAAAAATAGAAATGAAATCATTATATAGCACTGTGAAATCTTTCAATGTCTATTTCATGCATAGAAATTTTCTACAACAAGATGCAACAACAATATACTCAACTTCAACAGTAGACAAGGAGACAAAATTTTGCTTCTTACTCAACCATGTCACTAATCTACATCCAAGAAAGAATGCACCACCACTTTTACTCTTTCTTTCAACTACACATAGCGCAATCTGCATCTGTATAGGAACTAAGTGTAAATTCAGTATCTTTAGTATACTACAATCCATAATCCAGAGTGCCATTCAAATATCTAAATATTCTTTTAATAGTAGAAACATATGTTTCCTTAGTATCTTCTTGAAATCTAACCACAAAGAAAACAACATGCATGATATCTAGTCTAGTAGTAGTCAAATATAATTTAGTCCAACAATCGTAGATCTATACTTGCTCTGATCAACCTTAGGAAAATTATCATCTTTACCCAATTTGCAAACAATCACCATATGAGTACTTACCAGTTTGGTCTCATCCATCCCAAACTTCTTCAACATCTCTCTCACATACTTAGATTTTGAAATGAAAATTCATTTCTCTATTTGATTAATTTGTAGCCCAAGGAAGAAATTCATCTCCCCAAACATAGACATTTCAAATTCTTTTTGCATCTCTTCCAAAAACTTCTTAGACATATTTTCATTTAATCCAAAGATAATATCATCAACATACATAGCTACAATCAATATTTTGTCATTTTCAATCTTAAAGTACAAATTACTATCTATCGTACCTTTGTTAAATCCTTTCCGAATCAAGTACTTATCTAACCTTTCATACCAACCTCTAAGAGCCTGCTTCAACCCATATAAAGCTTTCTTCAATCTGCACATCACATGTCTGGTTGATCTTTCAATTAAAATCCTTTTAGTTGTTCCATATAGACTTCTTCTTCTAGCTCACCATTAAGAAAAGTTGGCTTGCCATCCATTTGATAGACCTTAAAGTCTTTTTGAGCAACAAGTGCCAAGAACATACTTATAGGTTCCATTCTTGCTACAACGGAAAAGGTTTCCTAAAAATATATCAAGCCTCACTTTGTTTCTAACAACTTGTCCATTTTCATTCAATTTATGTTTGAATACCCACTTTGATCCAATGATATTTTTATCTACCGGTCTTGGGACCAATTCCCAAGTTTGATTCTTCTCAATCTACAAAATTTCTTTTATTGCTTCCTTCCAATCTTCATCTTTACAAGCTTCACTTATTGTCTTTGATTCTATCTCAAAAAGTAAACACAAATTCACTTTACCAGCAACTTTGCTTCTAGTTAACACACCTTTTGTCTTATCTCTAATAATTTGAATTTCTTAATGATTCTTTTATACATATCTAGGTGTCCTAGGGAAAATCATTGAAGCATCTTCTTCTCTTTCATTTTGTTCATCCTATTTCTCTTACTCATATTTTTCTTGTTCATCCATAATTTCTTTTATTCTTGTACAATCGTGTTCATCGAATACATATCCATCAATGTCAATAGAATTCTTCATTTTCTCATCAACCTCCACATTCAAGCTTTATACAATCTTTCTCAATATTTTATTGAAACATTTGTATGCCTTGCTTTTAGTAGAATATTCAATAAAAATTCCTTCATCACTTCTTGCATCAAACTTTCCCAAAGTTTCTTCATCTCTTCTGATATAGCATTTGGTTTCAAATACCTCAAAATATTTAATAATAGGAATTCTTCCATCCATATCTCATAGGAAGTCTTTGTACTATTTCCTCTTGCTTGAACTCGACTGGACACATAAACAATAATTTGAATAGCTTTTTTCTAGTAAACTTCCGGTAAACTAGCCTTAGTAATCATTGACCTAGTAGCTTCTTGAACTATTCTATTTTTCCTTTTAACAACTCCATTTTGTTGAGTATTTCTCAAAGAAGATAACTATCTCTTCATTCCATGCACTTCACAAAACATATTAAACTCATGGGAGGTGAATTCTCCACCTCTATTTGATCTTAAGAATTTTTATCTTTAAGTTCACTTCATTTTCAACCATTACTTTGAATGCCTTGAATCTATCTCATGTGTTTGATTTCTCTCTAAAAAATGTAACCCATGTATATATATAATAACCATCAATTAAAATCATAAAGTAACTTTCACCAAGTAGAATTCTCACTCTCATAGGAAAATAGATATCTATATGAACTAAATCTAGTAGTCTGATAGTAAACTTTTCCTTTGATCTATAATGATTTCTTGCTTGCTTTCCAAACTAACAATTCTTGCAAATAGCATTAATAGGATTTGTAATTCTTGGTAAATCTCTCATGACCTAAACAACACTAATCCTTCCCAAGCTATCAAAATTCATGTGACACATTCTCCTATGCCATAACTAGCTGTTATTTATCTGAGTCATAAAGCATTGTCCATCAACACCCTTAAGCTAATAGATATTCCCTTTATATTTCTTTCAAGATTGTAGCAATCAATGTTTTGGATCCTTTCCAGATCTCACATTTCTCATCCTCAAAAACAATGTCACATAATTTTCTGCAAATCTAACCAATGCTCAATAGATTATACCTTAAACCCTTAACATAGTAAACATCGTGAGTATGGTGCTTTCCATCAAAACTTACTGAACCCATCCCACAAATTGTAGCACTAGTATCATTTCCAAACATAACCAAGCCTCCATCATATTTCTCAAACTTAAAAAGCTTACTTTTATCACAAACCATGTGATGTGAACAACCACTATCAACTACCCTATAATTTTTCTCTCGTTTAGCATGTAGGGTAGAGATAATCATACCTTCATTTTTCTCCTTCTTTGGAGGGCTTACTTTACCTATTTTTTAGAATTAGTAGAAGTAGGTTCATCCTTAATTGATAATAACAAGCATTCATTGTCATCAGGATCTTCATATTTTGAATCCTCATCAAATGTACTAGCATTCTCATTCACATAGCAAGGTTTGTTAATCTTCTTTCCTTTCTTTTCTTTCTCACATGTTTATTTATTCCTTTTAGCTCTTTCCAGAAACTTTGCAACATAATGACCTATTTCTCCACAACTAAAGAATTTAAAGGGAAACTTACCTTCATACTTATCAGAGTTTTTCCTCATTCTTCTTACAAAGTTAGCTTATATTTCATCAAAGTTCTCTTCATTTGGCTCTTCAACTTTTGTAGCTTTAAAAATAGTCTCTAATTTTCTTCCATTCCTTAGACTCAACTTCCTCATCTCATAAGATGTCAAAAATCCTAGCAGTAGATCCTTAGTACAAGTCTTATAATCTATATTCTACTCAATAGCAATCACCTTCTCACTGTAAGCATTAGGAAGAGTTCTAAGAATCTTTTTTATAATCCTTATTTCATCAATATTATTACCAAGTTCTCACATTCTAGCCACTATCTCATCCAATCTCTATACATAAGCTTTGAAATTTTCATCTTTAGACGTATGTAGAAGATCAAACTTTATCTCCAAATTCTATAGTTTTGCTTCTTTGAATCTTTCATCACCATCATGTGCTCTTTCTAAATCATATCATACTTCCTTAATTGTCTTCAAATTTTGAACCTTGATCGACTCTAAATATACCAATCTATTCTTAAAAATGTATTTCACCTTATTGTTCGCTTCATGTTCTTTGATTTTTTCATGTGTACTTGGAACATTAGAAGGAGTGTAAGGATTTTTGTAAGCTTTCTCCACACCATATCCACAATACTTCAAAAATTATTCCATCAATACTTTCTAGATACCATAATTAGTTCCATCGAACCTAGGATAATTACAAACCATTTTTCTAGCCATCTCAAACCTTTCTCAAGCAGTTAAGCTCTTCACCAAGGAACTAAGCTCTCATACCAATTGTTGAATAGGACAACTATGAAAGGGGGGACTGAACCAGTTGTCACAAAATTAATCCTTTAATTCAATCATTGTAACTAATCCTCAATAATGCTTAAATGATTAATCATTAAATTCCAATGCACAAACTTAAATCCAACACATAAACACAATAACACTAGATTTATGTGAAAAACCCAATAAAGGAAAAACAACAATGAGGATTAACTCACACTATAGAGAAAATCAAAACTTATTACAAAAGGCTCACTACATGAAACAAGGCTCATTGCCTAAAATAAGGACTCATTGTCCAACAAGGTTACAACCTGGAGGGCTCACTACCAGAAAGATACAAATAAGACATAATATTTTTTATAGAGAGACTACAATCCCAATGCAACAAAGGATTCCTCCATAATTATTCACACACATGCATGAATGACAGAGTTTCCCTTATGCTCATTGCATCTAAAAACTTAGCATTGAGCTTCACATTGATCTTCTCCACTCTCAACACAGACCTCACTAAATAGTATCAATGTTGCATAAAACTACACTTCCTCTTTTCTCTTATCACTCTACTTCTTTGCTCTTGCATCATGTTTCACCATTAACTCATCTTTAATTTATACCATCTTCAACTTTGAAACATATCCAAATTCAACCATCCAAATTTAAATTCAAATTAGGTCAATGCCAAAACATCCTAGGGTGGAATTAGAATGAGGGGGATCCAACATGCTTCATCATCCTTAAAAGTAGTATTACACACAAGGTCGACCAATCTAGTGTAGAACACATAGAAGCATTAAGCATGAATCTTCCAAATGTTGAAACTATCTTCAATAGAACTAGGGAAACGCAAATCTAGAATGGAAATTCATAAGACTTCATCAAAGAGAAATCCAGATCAACAACATTTCTCTAAGACCTCAACCAGAAACACAAAAAACCATAGTTCACAAGTGGTGAACACAACTTGCATTGAACAATGAATCAACAACAAAAAATATAGATATAACATCTACTAACAACCATAAACAACATATATGAACCACACAACCATAGGAGTAAATCCAAACCAAAAACTAGAGTAACCACTGAACACATGCAACATATTTTTGTTACAATGTTCTCAACATCCTCGACATATACAACCAACAAAAACTAGTAGATAATCAGTTGAATAGTTGGCATCAATGACAACACATAAAAACTTTCATCAAAACCTTAAAATTTTTCATTCTTGCAATAACATATAGCCATAAAAACATCTATGAAGTTTGAAATGGAAACATCCATAGCTCTTTGGAATGTAGCTCCAGGACTTTTTAGGGAAAAAGAAATTCTAACATAGATGTATGTTCCCCATGGTGTAGTAAAAGTAATCTTATATTGTTTTGATTCTTTTACCTTTACCTAACTATAACCAGAAAACCCATCCATCATGGATAAAAACTCACAACTAGTAACTTTGTGCAACATTGCCTCCATGTTAGGTAATCGGTAGTTATCCTTCATTGAAGATATATTAAACTTTTTGAAGTCAACACACAATCTGATATCTCCATCTTTTTCCTTACTAGTACTAAATTTGATACTCAAACTTGGAATGTCTGATAGGCTTTATGATTCCACCATCTCGAAACTTCATGAGCTCCTACTACATTTTATGTGCTAATGTAGGATTTTATTGGCCTCTACTTCTGCCTAAAAGGCTTTGCATCTGGTTTCAAAAGAATCTCATGTTGGAACAAATCTTCCCTATGGGTATGTACAGGATCATCATGGAAAAACCAGGCCCTTATGTGGCAATTTTTTTTGAAAAATGAGAATTAGGCAACTTGACATAGAAATTTGAATAAGTTATCTATATTACATCAAAAATATGTAAGAATAGAATCTTTAGAAAATTGAATTTAGTTTTTAAAGTACTAGGTTTATTTATAAAAAAAAAAATCTATTTGGTGAAAATTTGAAATTTCAATGTAGTAGTACTTAAATTTCAAGGAAAAAATAAGTAGGTGTCTATCTGATCACCCTAACGATAATAAAATGATAATATTTGTTTATAATATTTTAGATATAAGTAGAGAACTCATCTCCTGATGTGATGCATATTTTTTTTGTGATCTGTTTCTAAGTAAATAATTAATTATGAGTTTTTTATTACAACTTTTAAAAAATATAAAAATTCGTATGTTTGACCACCTTAACTTAGTCAAAACTTCATGAAATTCAATTTTACTTTTTTTAATCCTATAGTATGCAAAGCATCAAATGTCATGCATGTTTTATATTAAAAAAATGTGATACTATTTGAAAGCTATAAATGTTTTTGAATTAGCCTATCAATCAAGACTTTAGTCGTAATTCAAATAGAAAATTAATAATAATTATTTATTAAATTCAAAGTAAAGTATAATTTATATTGGTGGAAAGATGAGAATATCCTTTAAAAACCCTTTTCATTTCATCAATTGTGGGTAAAAAAAATGTCATCGGCTACATACCCTACATATACCCATCATATCACCACTTTTTGACCCATCATGATCCTGCACATACCCCTATATTCCTTTAGGTCATCATATGACCATGCAAAAAAATGCCTTTATTTTCTCAGCAGATAAATCAGCATAACTCTAACCCTAAGGTTGAACCTCTTACTTATCTACACCTTCTTGGGTGCATTATGTGTCCCCAAATTTATTTCCTCTAAGTCTTCGTTAGGTGTAGAATTCTACTTTATATTGCACTTATTAAAATTATGAAAACTCTTTATAGGGCTACCAGTCCTTTTGAGATCTTATCAGTTTTGAGCTAAATAAGCTCATTACAAAAAATAGTGTTATTTCCATCCACTTTCTCCACAAAAATTTGGAAATTAATTTTCTAACTGTGATATTCATCCATACCATGCAAGAACTTCAACAAGTCCTTATCATCATTGAATATTTTCTAGCTTTGAATGTTATCTAGAATAGAAGGCCTCACCTAAATCTCAACCTTTGATATGCAAGAGTAAGTAATATCATCCTATCTCAAGGAAATATTGGAAAGGAAATATGTTGTGACATTTTTTCCCCTTTCTACCCACTCAATGCAAAATGCATCAAACATCTCAATATAATTCCAAACAACATTCCTATATTTCTTTAACCTTTTATTCTTAGAATCAGTTTTTTCTCTTATTTGGGAAGAAACTAATTTAGAATCACCTACGAATTTGAACATTTTTATTCCATGCTTGATATCAACTTTAAGTCCTAGGAGTAAAGCCTCATACTAAGAAACATTATTTGTGCATCCAAACCTAAGTGAGAATTAGTATTTGTAAGACCTACCTTATGGTGACATGAGAATCACCCCTACTCCAGATCCTTCTTTTGAGTAGGCTCCATCAAAATTCATAGCCCATAGACCATTTGACTAAACCTCTTGCTTTATATCTTCAACTATTTGTGCACCTTTGACCTTCACTGGTTTTGGATATACAAATTTAAAGTTTTTCATAGCTATGCCAATGAAATGCACATCCTCATGTGGATAGAGGTCCTCAATTATATGTTGATCCCTCTTCTCCCTAACTAATAGAAAATCTCTTTCATTCATAGGTATGGTAGCATAAGAAAGGTCTAGCTTCGTGCTCTCTCCAATGGCTACTACCCACCCCCTTGATAGGAGCATTCCATACTAAGTTGGAATATCAACAATAGTTACACTCATGGCATAATTCTTCTCAAGGAAATCAACCAACTTGAAAGGAACCTCATTTACAATTCCAACCACAAGAACCTCCCTTGAATCCATGGAAAAACATTTACCATACATATGACTTAACTACAACCCAAGTTACTTCATGATTGGTAGAGGAATGACATTGGTTGAAGCACCAAAATCTATCATGCAATTTTTTATTAACTTATCATTCACTTGAAAGGTTACATAAAATGTGTCTATTCAATTAGGGCCAATAGTTAGAGTGGTTCCTAAAAACACTTTAGGCAACTCAATGTGGTTTCTTTCAGGATCACCATCTTTCTCCCCTTCTTTTTTCTCATCATGGACATTCATCCTCTCCTTATTGTCAACAACAAATGTACTATCTAAAATAAGGGCTAGTCCCTTTTCCTTATTTTCTTCTATTCTCATCATTTCCAACAAAGGCACTATTACTTTGATCTATGACAATATTTGATTCATGTCCACAACATTATATTTTGGGACATCAAAACTTGGAACAATTTGTTTCTTATCCTTTGCTTGCTTAGATTCAGATTTACTTTTCTAAGCATCAATAGCTCCTTTGTTCCCCTAATCACTTTTTTTCTTTTTAACACCTATCTTTAACAAGGGGAAACACAATCTAACTTTTAGGCTTCTCAATTTCATATGCTTTGGTGTTCTTGTTCTTTGCAAGGGTTTTCCCCTATATATTAATATTTCCATCTTTCATAAAGAGGCTGCTAGGATTAGCTTGGTCTTTGTTAACTATCCTATTTCTCAAATTGTAAGAACTTATGGCCTTTGCCATAGCAGCATCAATTAACAACCTAATCTCTTCAACATAAGGCCTTTTGAGCCTCACATTCTCTCTTGATTCTATGTTATTCTCCCTGGAAGTGTTGTCACTTTCACTATCAGAAAAAACTTGTTGATGATAAGAATATGTCTCTTGTCTTCTATTTTGACCATCAACTTCTAAAAATTCCTCCTTTAAATAACACTCATCAACATTTTCACTTATTCCAAACAACATATTTACATCCTTAGCCTACATCCATGAGTCATCACAATCATTATATGATTCATGGCTATCCTCCAAGGATTGAGCAACCCTACATTGCAAAGAATAATGTGGAAATTGAAAAGGGTCGAACTAAGGAGTATCCTCCACAAAGTTTGCATTATTTATTTTCAAAGGATCATGAGTCTCTTTGTTTACAAAATTTCTCTAATTATTTTTTATAGGCCTACCATTATGCCAATTTTTGTTATATGGCTGGTCTGAAATCCCAGGCCTTCTTTCTTTTCCTTGATAGTTTGGTTTGTTATGAAATAAAACTCTATCATATCTTGTCACTTTGTAGGTCAAATATTCTATGGCACTCACAATCTTATCTATCTTTTATTTTTGTAGATCAATATTTTCATTAAGGTGGCCATTAGGGTTTTTGAGAAGTTTTACATCTCTCCTTCCTATCTTACCTAAAGCTCTTCTATTGATTTCATTATCAATAGAAACCCTCAATGCCTCTCTCAAGGTCTAAGTATTTTTGTCTCTAAGAAGGTAGCTCATCTTAGAATTAAAGGCATTGCAATATGTAACCAAACCGACATGATCATTCAATTTCAAATGGGTTGGGAGTCTAGACATATCCTTTTGAAATCTAGTGTTAAATTCTAAAACCATCTCATTTTAACACTTCAAAATATTATTGAATTAAATTAGTATAAATTTTGGGTTTTTCTTATCACCATATTCCTCTCAAAAAACCCTTATGAATTCATCCCAAGATGGGTGATCCCACAATACTGGTTTTACAATTTTTGGCCAAATTGGACACTAGAATAATTTTTTCTAACTATATCTTCATTTTTCGGGCATCTGTAGTAGCTAAACCATGAGGAATTTGAAGGGTATGTGTAGGATCATCATGGAAAAAATAGGGCCTTAAGTGGAAAAAAATTCAAAAAAATATATTTGGTGAAAATTTGAAATTTCAATGCAATAGTACTTAAATTTCAAGGAAAAAATAAGTAGGTGTATGTATGACCACTCTAACCACAATAAAATGATAATATTTTTTTATAATATTTTAGATATAAGTAGAGGACTCATGTCCTGATGTGATGCATATTTTTTTGTAATTATTTTCCAAGTATATAATTAATTATGAATTTTTTATTACAACTTTTAAAAAATATAAAAAATTGCATGTCTAACCACCTTAACTTGGTCAAAACTTCATGAAATTCAATTTTTCCTTTTTTAATCCTATAGTATGCGAAGCATAGAATGTGACGCATGTTTCAGATTCAAAAAATGTAATATCGTTTGTTCAAAAGCTATAGATGTTTTTCAATTAATCAATCATGACTTTAGTTGTAATTCAAATAGAAAATGAATAATAATTATTTATTAAATTTAAAGTAAAACATAATTTATATTGGTGGAAAGCTAGAATCTCCTTTAAAAACCCTTTTCATTTCATCAATTTTGGGTAAAAAAGTCATCACCACATGGGCCATCATATCACTTACACATTGCCACTTTTGGCCCATCATTATCGCACATACCCTAAAGATGATGCAAACTAGTGATTTGTGATATTTTTCTATAGATTCTAAAATTATTTTTTTTCAAAAATTTTGGAATCAGATTCCAGTTCTCTTTCCATCTCCTTTGAAAACTAGTTTTTTCAATAAACAACATTTTTAAGGAGTGATGCTCATCGTATAATGCATAAATTTTTTTCCATGAAGGATAAAATTCCAATTCTTTCAAATTTAGATTTGTATCTCTGGTATCTAGTGCTTCCAATTGGTTAAATAGTTTTTTTATTGAATATTTTTTCCTTAATCAAGTTTCAAATTCAAAACAATTACAATTCAAACATAGGTAGACCATATAACACGTAAATTTTTTTTGTATGTATTGAAACTCTATTTTTTCTTGTTGGTTCAATGAATTCAATATCTAGTGCTCTCATATTTTTCATTTTTTTCTTAATAATCTGCTATTTTTCCACATGTGCAGAATAAAGAACTTGATTTTCGGTGAAAAACCTATGTTTAATAAAACTAAAAAATACAAATACATATTGAAACCAAAACATATTAAAATTATATTTGTTGGATAGCTTTTTCTGAAGACTACCATCATCCAGTTTGTTCTGTGAATTATCCTCCATTTTCATCCTCAACCCTAGCTTCAAAGGGAAAAATTATGATGTTTTTATGTGCTAGAGAGTGAGAAGGTGGGAAAAGGAGGGTTCACTCGAACCAAGGTTCATTCGAACTAGGGTTCATTCGAACCCCCTTTCAAAAATGATTTCCTTTGGTTTTTTTTGTGGAAATGGTGGAAAGTTCATTGAATGGGTTTGCTCAGACCTTATTTTCATTCGTTCAAACCTATTAGTTTATTTGAACCCCAAAAATGAATTTTTTTCCATGGGGTCATTTTTTTCAACTTTTCCTTTCTCACTCCAATTGTAAACCACCTTTTTGGGTTCACCTAGATCCAACACTATCCTCTAGAACAGTTCTATACCAATCCCTTGCATTAGTAGTTAAGGACTACACATGAATAAATTCACAATCACATCCTCATATTCTATTTCAAAGTCACTCAACAAGTTCATAAATGCACTCAAGTGTTCCTCACCTATCACAACATCACTTCTAGTGAACTTAGAATGGCACTACCTCACCTCATTGGGAACTTGATTGGGGAATCCAGGGATTCCCCAAAAATCAAGTTGTCTATATGTATCCATCTACAAGGGTCTTCTTTTAGGAGCATCACCTCCTCCAACGTTCTGATAACCTCCCTAATTGTGAGGAATATTTTGTTGTACATATGGTTGTTGTGATATGGGGGGGGTAAACCCACAAAAGTGGCTTACAATTCAAGTGAGGAAGGAAAAGTTGCAAAAAATGACCCCATGCAAAAAAAATTGGTTTTTGGGGTTTGAATGAACCCTTTGGTTCGACCAAACCAAAAAAGGGTTTGAATGAACCCTAGTTCAAGCGAACCAATTAATTGCAAGGTCTTGCCATTCTCTCCAAAAAAACAAAGAAAACATTTTTTGAAAGAGGGTTCACTTGAACCCACCCTAGTTCGCTCGAACCCTTCCTTTCCCACCTTCTCACCCATTGACACCAAAAAATTCCAAAATTTTGTGTTTCAAAGCTCGACTTGAGAATGAAAATGGAGGATAATTCATAGACCCAATTGGATGATTGTAGTCCTCAGAACGGGTTATCCAACAAATATAATTTTAATATTTTTTTGTTTTATCATGTATTTTTTTTAGTTTAATTAAACATAGGTTTTTCACTAAAAATCAAGCTCTATGTTCTGCACATGTGGAAAAATAGATAATTATAAAAAAAAATTGAAAAATATGAGTGCAATAGATATTGAAGTGCTTGATTCAACAAATAAAAATAATTTCGATACATACAAAAAAAGTTATGCATTATACAGTCTTCTTATGTTTGAATTGTAATTGTTTTGACTTTGAGACTTGATTAAGGAAAAAATATTCAATAAAAAACTATCTAACCAATTGGAAGCACTAGATATCATAGTTACAAATCTAAATTGAAAAAAAATAGAATTTTATCCTTGATGGAAAAAAAGTTATGCATTATATGGTGAGCGTCACTCCTTAAAATTGTTGTTTACTAAAAAAACTAGTGTTCAAAGGAGATGGAAAAAGAAGTGCAATATGAGTCCAATTTTTTTGAAAAAATATAGTTAGAATATAAAGAAAAAATGTGAGAAATCACTAGTTTGCATCATCTTCAAATTCTTTAGAGTTTAGCTACTATAGGTGCCCAAAAGTGAAGATTTAGTTAGAAAAAATTATTTTAGTGTCCAGTTTGGCCAAAAATTATAAACCAATATTGTGGGATCACTCTGGGACATATTGGTTTTCCACATAAGGTGGAACACTTCCTTGCACCTGAGGACCACTCTGAAACTAGACCCTTGGGTGTTTGGTATATAATTTCCAACTCCTATACTTTGTCCCACAAATGGTGACTAAGACACATTTCCCATATTTGTGTTTGGTTGAAAATATTGACCTCATGTGGGGTTTATTTGAGGGAAAAATTAAATGTTATAAAACATAGGCATAGAACTCATCCTTAGATTACTTTGTGAATTGCAAGGGCCTGCACCTCTAGATGAAGTACTTCTTATATAAGCAACACTAGTGATATTTTGTGTAATAGTATTTGGTTGAGGATTGGTCCACATGCTCACATGGGAAGTACTTAGAGGCATACTTATTTGATTGCTAGTTTCGGCCTGAGTTTGAGGTGTAGGTATATGGAGGTACTAAATACAATTTTTTTATCTCTCAAGTCATCAAGTTCTTCCTCATATCATATCTTCGTCTTATCATATCTTCTTTGGGCTTTTCTCTTTTTAATCTCTCAATTTCAAACAATAGGTCCCTAGTTTCATTTAGTATTTCTTCCTTAGTTTACAATGTATCATTAGGAGTAGAGGCTTGAGTGGAAGCTTCAAAACACATACCAATGGTATTTTGGGGATTAACTAGGTTTGCAAAAGAAAAATTATGGCCTTTTGAAGCAGTCGGCTCACTATGCAATTTTTGTATCACATAATTTCTAAGAGATTGGTTTTGATCTAAAATTTCCTAAGAAAGGTCAAGCCTACTCCAGTTTGTATTTATTATTTTCCTATTTTTTCTCTAGGAGTTAGTAGGTCTAATAAATGGGGTATTTAATCATTCTTCCTCATTTAACAGAGCATATGCTTCTTGAGAAAAATTAGAATTATCTTCACTGTGTAAACATAACTAGTATTTTTATCAAAGGTAGGATCAAACTTACTTGAATCTTTGTTCTTTCAATTTTTATTTTTGTTTCTCCAAGCTGCTCTACTTCTTGTGTCTCCTCCCTCTGTCCTTGATGAAGGGTCAACATTGTGAATTTATCTTCTATTGAATTCATGATTGTAGCTTCTTATTGTCAATTGATCTTCAAAGTGTAGAGTCACCACCCAACTTAATGGAAACACTATTTATTTCCTTTAATACACTTTGAAAGAATCCTTCAAGCTTGATAACTTTAGGACTTTTTAATAGATGGCTTGGATAAAAAAAATTTACTCAACCTACTAGGACAAAGAGAACTAGCAGAATGCTTCCTATCTATCCTTAGTAGAGTCACCAATCTATTGGTGTTTCTAGTTGATGGTCTAGCATCTCCTAAAGGGTAGCTACTCCTTATACTCAGAGACCCTAGGTTAGTGGCCAACGAATAGGAGATGGCTGATTAGGAGACTTCTCCTAGGTCTACACTTTAGGCTTTGCAGGACCAAGGTGGGTATCTCTATACATTGAAGAAGATCATTATACTAGAATGGTGGAAATTCTTTGATTTTCTAAATCATCTACACAACCTCCTATATCTTCCATAACTTCTGGTAGTATGGAAATAAACATAAAAGTAAATGCAAGAAATTAAAAGGTTTATGTTTTGAATTTGAATTTTGATCCACCTTAGAATTAGGCTTATGGGCATAGACTGACCAATGCATTATCGACACAAAGTCCATAAATGAAGTAACACTCCTACAATAGACCCACCCTAGCTTCTAAATGACTTATTGCAATACAACAAGAAACCAACAAAAGAACAATGCTATTGAAAATTCTTTGAAATCCTTGATGCAACATCATCGCTTAACATATGAATTGAAAGATATTACTTTTCTCTTTGAAAAAAAACTAACCAACCATATATTCATTATCAATAAATTATGTGATATGAGAATTAGAAACAATCCTTGATTATATTGATTCAAAGACAATGAGTACAATAGTGGAGAGAATGATAGAAGTGATATAATATCTAAGTGCAAAAATGTAATGAACATTCAGGTCATCTATTATTATTACAAATCAAACATTACAACATCACCTTTCTAGGTGTAAGATAAGAAAACACTACACAGACTAGAAGATGAAGACAAAATTAAAATTTTGAGAGAATGGAACCTAAAGAAATATACAAAATTTTCCTTTATAGCGCAGGCATAACTCAGATTTGAATTTGAAACCAAAACCCTAAGCTAACTAGGGTTTTAGATAGAAGAACCAAGATTAGTTTACAATTTGATGAGAATTTCTCCCCAAAATGATGCAACAATTGGCATGAATGCACTTGACATCTCAAGAACAATCTATTAGGGAAAATGTGATGTGTATAGATTAAAACCCCAATAAATCCACAATTACAGTTGGGAAAGACATCCCTTGACACAAACATTTAACCTCTTCAACACATAAGGGAATGAAAGACATTGCTCAACAATGAATTCTACTTGGGAGAAGTGCAAAAATTTAATTTGAAGGTGCCCTAGTGAGATTTGGTAGCTCAAATGTAGTTGCACCATTATTTCTCTATCATCACCAACAAATAGGAGTAGCTAGCCATTGAAGTTCAAATTCCAACGATTAGATGTGAGATGAATGGCAACGATCAGAACCTAATGCAAGTTTAAAGCATTACCATTGATTTTTGTCTTTAAATTCAGACCACCAATTACCAACAAACATTATCCAGGACACCATAAGCTATCCCACATCACAAAAAGCATCATCTCACCTTGCTTCACAACAATGATGTGAAGTAAGTGTGCACTAAATGCTCCACCACCAGATATTCTTGATTAGATATGATCCCTCAATCGCTAAGAATCAATGTCGAGAAAAAAATCACACATCAGGGCAAAGCCATTTAGAGTCTCCTTGATATAATGAACTCTACCACTTGACCCACATTGGGTTCCACCAAGCCACCTCCTTGCTCAATCATCAAGCAAAACAAGGGGCCTACCACAACAATACACTCTAGCGGGCTCTTACCACAAGTCCATCATGCTAATATTATACTACACCATCTCCATCACTCATCATAGTAATTAAATGATAGGCCGTAAGGGTTATAGTGATACGTGATGTAAGGATCTCATCTCTCATCGTAGAAATGAAACTGATGGATTAAATTGTTTCAGTGATGGGCAATGCAAACAAAATAAAGTGGGATTTAGCATGTGTGATAAAGGTCATTTTAAAAGGTGAATGTGCTAGGTGAATGAAATATTGGGGACATAAAACATAGTCCCATGACCTAGGAAAGGGATCAAAAATTAAAATGGGTCATGTTAGGAGGATGGGAAACAATGACATGAGGTTACAACTCAAAGGACCCAAGACTAAGTAGGTGTGAAGTGTCAATGAAAAAATAGAATAGAGCTAGGGTTTTAGAACACAAGGGTTTAAGCCCTACAAGCAATTTTGAACCCTAAAAGACATCAAAACCTCAAAAATTTCCATGGAATTTAAATATTCCACCATGACAAACAATATTCTCATGACACTCAATGATTGGATCTTCTAACACCAAGATACCTTCATCATAAGTAGGATAGGTATCAAGAAAAGGGCATCTATGATTGTCATGATTTTCTATGATTGCATCCTCTTGGACCAAAATATTTTCACAATTATGAGAGATGTTAGGGGATGAATGAGGGATATGCACTTGGTGATATCGAGAAATGTATCAATGATATCATTCTCTTGCACTAAGGTATTCTCATAATTAGGAAAGATATCATGAGAATGACTACTATGATTATCATGGATATTAATGGTCGGAATGTTGAAAGTTTTAGTGGATGATTTAGGTGAAATGAAATACCCAAGGGCTTCATCTAGCATGTCAAAGTTATCACTACTAAAGGGATTGGAAAATATACAATGCACTTGTGGAGATAGATCTAACATGACTAGATTACTATGTGTAGTGTATAAAAGTGTATCCCTCTACATTTTCACATTTTTTTGGGCCCTCTTTGTTAAAATTGGGCTTGTTTATTCCTTATTTGGTCCTATTTTGCATCCACAAGCCTTATTTAATGTATCTTCCTGAGGATAATCCTGACACATATCAAATAAGCAATTATGATTTAATGATTTTGGATTGTAATGCCTAAATTTAGTAATTTGGGACTCATACACCACCTTGGGTGTATGGGTCCCACCTAAGTTTCTATGCCTGGTCCTAAGTTTTGCATGAAACTTAACATTTCTCAAAAAAATTGTCCCAAGCTTAGCCTACTGGTACTCATACACCCCAATTGGAATATGAGTCTCGCTTAGCTTGGACCTATTTTAAATTCAAATTCTTGGCAAGATTTTATTCTCCTAGATCTGATGTCAGCTTGTAGTCTTGTAATTTCAAGAAATTTGGTACAATCAAGTATAAATACTAGGGTATTTCACATATTTTCTCCTAGCAAGTTTACAAACCAAACATTATAGAAAATTTGAGATGAAGAGAGTTTACAAGAGCATTCAAGAGTTGATTATCAAGCCTTTTGGAGTTGTATTCAAGAATCAAGCATCATGTCAAATTCATCATGCATCATGTGTATTTTTTAGCTAACTTTTGTGATGTAGGTTATTATGATTCAAGCAAGCATTCAAGTCAAGATCCATAACATACAATCAAGAGTCAGGATCTATATTCATTCTAGCAATTACATACAAGTTTGCAGCCTTTGTTACAAGGGTTTGGTGAGTTTCAACATAGCTTATTTTTCCATTCATCATTCCTTCATTCTATTTGATTTCATTTCAAGGTTTGATTACCAAAATGAGGTTTGACCAAGGAAAACCCCTATCCACTAACAAAGAAACATTTTTCTCTCTCTTTGATGTGTGATTTGTAAATTAAGGTTGAAGATCCATTAAAGAGAAAGATTGGAGAAAGTTGCAAAGTTTTCAATGTTGTCACCTACCTTGCAAGATCATGGAAAGTCACCTAGAAAGTAGAATTTAGTGTTTTAGACTCAGAAATCAGAAGGGAGAGAAGCTACTAAAGATCACTAAAGGATATAATAATTTCAAATTTTAAGATCAATACTGATATTTGGACTAAATTGCCACTTGTGGCTTATGAGTCCTAGTATACCTATTTTCAAATATTTTATGTAGAACCTAGTTTAGCCATTATAGATTTTAATTTTGACTTGAAACCATAAATTGGGACTAAATTTCCATTACTGGCATATGAATCCCCATATGCATTAAAATTCAGATGTTTGGAAGTGTAGAGCTTTTTTCAAACATCTTTAATTTTCCAAGTTCCCTTCTACCCTTTCTCAGTACATTATTCTAATTTTTTAGTTTCATATTCTAGATTTCATAGTTAGGTTTTGCATATCATTGCATCTTCTTCTTTCCAAGCCTTTTCTTGGTGGTGAACCTCCTTTTAGCCTTTAATCACACCCCTAGGACACCCTATTGTAGATCTCTTTTCCTCATTCCATACCTAGATTGAGATCTCTAGGGTTTCCTTTAATGAAACATATAAGCGAAATAGGTGAAGGATCCCTAATCCCCCTTTAGTTCCATCTCCCAAAAGGTGGAACACTATTTTTGAGGTTTCATTATGTAATCCTAAAGGTATAAATTTTTACAAATATGAAAGCTAACTACCCAAATTATGCAATGCTTCATAAAATGTAAACAATTATCCTATAGATGTAATGAATTTTAATACTGAAATGCAAAACAAAATCCATTAATTTATAATAAATCAAGTAAAATGAAACTTTTTATTGCACATACAATAACAATTTCTTAGAATTTTAAAAAATGTAGATACAAATATCCATACAAAAACTTGTCAGGACACTTATTCAAGGATAGATCCACCCTTGGGTGAATGAGTCCTTTCTCAAGGCTCTAAAAAATGAAAATTTGAAGTTTTATGTTGTTGTTTAATGTTTCTTTCTTTGGTTACAAACAAGTTAAACAATGGCTATTTTTCTAGATTTTGCTCAATTTATGACAATGTAATCCAAGATGCCAGTGTTAAATAAAGGTGAAAATATATTGACAATTTTTTAATATAAATTTTGGATGTAAAATGTAATAATTGACTAATTCTCAAATAAAAGATTATGAAAATGATGACTTGATGCAAATTTGAAACAAAACTATCTAAATTTTCACTTGATTTTGGCTTATAATAAAAAGATGCAATGAACAAGCAATAAACAATTTTAAGTCTTGAGCATTTTGATAAATGCAATATGAATGCAAATCTGATCTAAATATGACAGAAACAAACCCTAGTGCAGCCTATGATGTAATATGGAATGCACTTTTTAAAAAAAACTTAGGTCTTTTAATGATGCAAAGATGAAACCCTAAATGAAAGATCCAAAACAATTTAATGCAAAACTTTGATTTAGGGTGAATTTTTAGAAGGTATATAATTTTAGCAGGTCAAGTTCACCAAAATGAAACAAAGAAAAAGGTTGATCTTAGATCCTCAATGGAAAGAACCTAGGATTCAATGGTGTCTCTTTCCAAATTGTACTGAGATGTAGATCCAAGGTGAAAAGATTGATTTTCAACCCTAATGGTGAGCCAATTAAGCCTAAATATACATCTAAAGGGGGGTTAGAAATGATTAGAAATATTTTTAAATGATTAACATAATGATCCTATATTCCCTAATATTAAAAATTCATGATCCCAAAGATTGATAGTAAGAAAAAATAGTTTACTAGTGGATCTAGGAAGTTTAGAGAACAACATTTATTAGCTAAGAAAAATTGGTTTTGAGGTTCCTACAAGGAATGGGTCTTTGTATAGCTGTCTAGATCACCTTTTTGGGTCCTCTGATATAAGATTTGAGCTATCATTTTCATAAAGTCTTACTATTGGAAAGTAGGAAATAAAGTCTACAATTGAGTTTTTGTGGCTTCATAACAATGATGACAACTTATGCAACAATGCCAAATCTCTCTTCAAGATCTTCAATCCTTCTTCAACCTATAATATGTACATACAAAGAGAGGGAAAAAATATTCTATTAAGACTATAACACATCTAGCTTCATTGGTTATATTTTATAATATCCATCTTCTCCTATTGCTTAGAAAGTAATATGAAATTAGGGTGAGTGCAAGATCATGGGGGTAAAAAAAGTGGCGATATGACAAAAAAAGTGGTTGATGACATGTTTTTATTTGAATTTGATGAAACAAAAAGGGTTTATTGAGAAAATTGTTAGCTTTCCAAAAATATAAGATATGCACTATATTTGAAATTAAATAGATAATTATTATTGATTTTCTACATAATTCTGACTAAAGTTTTGATTGGTAGGCTAATTGAAAATATCTATAATTCTTAAAAAAATTAACATTTTTTTAATTCAAAAAATGTGTCACATTCTATGCTTCCCATAATATAGGATAAAAAAATAAAAATTGAATTTCATAAATTTTTTACCAAGTTATGGTGGTTAGACAAAGAAATTTTAATATTTTTAAAAGGTTTTATTAAAAAATAAATCATAAATAACTATTTACTTCCTAAAAAATTACAAAAAAATCTAGCACATCCAAGCATGTGTCCTTTACTTATATTTAAATTTTAAAAAAAAAAACTATTAATTTTTTCTTGTACTTAGGTTGGTCAGACATACACCTACCTTTTATTTTTTCTAGAAAATTTAGTACTAGTATTGCATTGAAATTTCAAAATTTCACCAAATAGATTTACTTTTTTTTTTCTAAAAAAAGGAATAGTATCTTCGAAACTACATTCAATTTGCTACAAATTATGTTCTTATTTATTTTTAAAATTATATTAATAAAGTATTCCAATTTTCATGTCAAGTTTCTTAACTTTGGTTTTCTAAATTTTATTGCCACTTAAGGGCCTTATTTGGACCCCCTGGATCCTACACTAACCCATTAAGCAATAAATATATTTTATTTGATGAAAGATTAGTAAATTTCATTAGGTTTTTCACTAGTATTTAGGTAGTACAATGATGTACCATGGTAAACTATGAATATATCAAAATAATGTTGAGCTCCCTTGGAAGGGCTATGTGTGATACCAAATTAGTTATCATATCAACTTTACTACCCATTATAACCTAGTTATGTTTATCTAGATTTTATCCTATGGAAGTATCATGCTAAGTAAATTCATGACATCTATATAAACCTTGTATGAAATTGGGTATATATCCTTAAGAATATTATATCCTTTATAGTTAATTGTAATGGTTATAGGATTCTCAAATTGAATTAAGATCAATTTCTACAAGGAGGTCAAGTGTGAATATTATCTAGTCAATGAATTGGACTAAGAATATGGGATTACACCATGGTATGTATAGGTAGTGTAGGAAATGCATGTTTAGTATGGTTACATATTAGCATTGGAACTGATCTATTGAGTTTAGAGACTTTTCATCAATATTCTTCATTTCTTTACTTTTTTGCAAATCATGTTGATGTATGATGTTGGATTTTCGAAGATGTGTTGTGAGTCTTATGATAATGGTCACAATGTGTGTGTAAACAATGATAATTTAGTGTGGGTAGGTAACCAACCTAGTCTCTATGTAAATAAAGTAAACCTATAATAGTTTTAGCATGTTTATGTTGGTTAATGAATAATAACAGGTAGACCTTAAATCAAGACCTTGATGTTATAGTGGATTGCTAAACCATGAACTTAGTTATGATTTTATAACTATTGTTAAGAATTTTAATAAACATTAACAAAACCTTGGTTATGGGAAGTCATATGTAGGTCCTTTGAGAGACCATGTTTACAAGGAGAACAATGTGTAAATTTGATCCATTTGGAATTAGGTACATAAGTGGTCCTTGGGTGAAGGATTCCCTTGTGACCTCAAGTCCATAGTGGGAGGGTTTAGGGGGATAAATCCAAGGTATGGGGTTGTTGCTATCCGGTTTGACCTTTCCTCCTCTATAAGATTTAGTTTAAGGTTGAAATGGGTACTAGATGGATATGAATGAATTAAAAAAATATGATAACTTGTATTTAATACATATGTGCTTCTATATAGTAATTGGAATGAAGTAATAGATTGACTCCCTTATAATTGGTATTTGATTATCTATA
Organism: Sequoia sempervirens; assembly: GCA_007258455.2. Taxonomy (NCBI): domain Eukaryota; kingdom Viridiplantae; phylum Streptophyta; class Pinopsida; order Cupressales; family Cupressaceae; genus Sequoia; species Sequoia sempervirens. The sequence goes on from VDFB02000017.1 coordinate 238,096,276, forward strand.
CATGTTGAGTGCAAGCCATCTTGTCTTGGTTCAATGTGATTGTTATGTGTTTACATAATTCAAATCTAGACCTAGAGTTTTTTATGTATAGGCTCTTGGATATGTTGATTGATATTTACTTTTGTAGGTCACTTGAATAACATTGTGAATCATGTTATGCATGACCCACCAAAGTGTGAACCTATAGGATATTAGGGGAGTAACATGCAATCATTGGACTATACCAATGATTGATCGCTAGGATACTAATAAGAATTAGTTGAAACTCAACTAGTTCACGAAGGTGGATTTATATGGAATACCTTAGCTATCATATGGTAATAGTTAATAGGTTGCCATTGGACCATACTAGTGGCAAATGCCTAGATCTACTATTATATCTTTCAAGGATTACATGTCATTCACTTGGTTCACATAGGTGGATTGTTAGGGGCTACCTATGATTTGATATAGTAATGGTTGCATGTGTAGTTTCCCTACCATTTGGGTAATGATAACTAGAGCTAACTGTTGGGTCAGGAGGGTTCACAAGAAATCACCTATAGAACATGGTTGATTGATGCAAACTACTACCTAGGATTGTGAAGAAGATGGATGACAATATCACTAAGGTCACAAGGTGGTATATGTTGAAAGCTACTTCTTCTTGGGTGGATAGACTTGTCATCAATGATCTATAGGTAATTAAAGTTGGAATCCACCAGGCTAGATATGTTCACTACTTGTGGAAAGATTTGGGATGGAGGATGGACCCTTGGTGTAGTATGAGATGCACTGTGTCTCCTTTTGGTTTTAAAATAATATACTTGGCCTTGTTGGTTTGAGGATGGAACCTTGATGTAGTATGGGATGCACCAAATCCTCTTCCCGAATGTCCAATGGTGCAAGAAACCAAAAAAAATAATGGACCAATGGTGTAGAGTGCAATGCATTAACATTCCTTTTCCATCTTGGATGCACTAAGGGAAAACATGTGTTGGTCAATGTGGATGTGTTTTCTAGTCACTATGTATATGTGATGTATGTTGGAGCCAATTACTATTATACTCATGATGTATATATGAGTTGGCCACCACTGTACTTGTGATGTGTGTGAGCCAATCACTAATGTACTTGTGATATGTGTATGAGATAGTCATTATTGTACATGTGATGTGTGTATGATACAATCACTAATGTACTTGTGATATCCATATGAGGTAGTCGTTGTTGTACATGGGATGTGCATATGAGCTAGTCACCTTGTTTATATGTGATCTATGCTTAAGATAGTCTCTATGTATGTGATCTTAGGATTATGGTATGATATGACCCTTGTGTTTTTGTGTATGTTTTACACTAATGATTAGTAATGTTTGATATGGATCTAACACGATGAAAAAATTATTATCATTCTATATAATTGGATTAAATTAATTTATTATTCTCAATAAATAATCATAGGTCAAAGGTGAGTTCTAAGATCTCATACAAGAGGAGAGAATGAACCCATGCTTTAGCATTGGTGGGAAATTTATGAAGCCTTTGATTTCCCACAAGGGCATACATAGGAAGGGTCATCATGAACCCTCAGGGTTTAGGCTTGGGACTAGGGATGAACATAATCATAGGATCATAACACTTTAGAATGTAAGCAAATAAGTGGTGACACTAAATTTTCATCACCATTGTGAATGAAGAACTTTTGAAATCAAAACTTCTAATCTAGATAGAAAATGCTCTGTTCGTTAAGTTGGTAGTTGTCATAAAAAAATTGTAGTGGCCAAGGGGTAGATTTTACAAATTCTTGTGTCCATGCTTACAAACCCAATAATTGTAATAACTAACCTACATCGTAGAAAATCTCACTAAAATTGCAATAAAATACTCCATGGACAAAACATACTCTCTCTTATGCTAGTCCCACTCTTGTGTTCTTTCTAACCAAGTAAATCACCTAAAATTATTTTATTATTCCTTCTTAGTCTTAAACACAACAAGGCAAGACAAGCTACCTCCATAGAGGAATGATAATCAATTTCCTTCCCTTCTATTTTCCTCAAAATTCATCTATCCTTTATACTTTGATGGGCATCTACACTCATGCACGTATTTTCACCATCAAAGTTATTTATAATCCAATTTAAGTAGTGATGAACGTCCATATCATATGCCAAGGCACCCATACTTGTGTCATACTCCAATATCCATTATTGACACCTTTTCTCATCCATTTAATTGTATTACTATTTTTTTTTTATCATTTTCCTATTCTTAGATCATGAGGGATGTGACAGTAATACTAAAGCTGACAAGTTCCAAGACTAGGCCAAATTACAATAGGACTATAGGTATCTTAGAAGTTTGTTTGACATAGATTTGAAATGGGGGTGAAAGTACACAAAAATAAAGAATATAATTTAATTTAAAAGGTTGAGGGTCTACATACTAGGTGAATAAATAGAAGCTTATGAATAACCCAACACTATACAAGTAGACCATCAAACCCTTGTAGAGTGTTTTCACCTAGAATTTGAGATTCCAAAGACTAAAAAATAAATGGTGAATATTAAATTGCTCCCATATGTAACTTTGATTAATATCGATGGGGAGGAGTTTTTAACAAAATGTATATAATTAATCTACATTGCTACATATGAACATTGAACTTTTCAAATAAGATATTATAAACTGTAAAGTCAAATAGTTCTTTCATTTTCGATAGTTATTGTGTAATTCAATGTGAAAGCTCAAAATATATTCATCTTATTTCCTTGTATGAAGCTATAGCAAGTTCTACATGGTATCATAGTACTTACCTTTGAAATATTGTAACAATAAAATTTAATTTCCATGTAATGTATTGTTCAAATGACAATTGTAATACTAACTAAACTATTAGATATTGATGACCAAGATATTACATAGTAATACACCTTCGTAGATTGATTATTTATTATTGTAAATGAGAATTGTAATATGTTTAAATTTTGTGAACTCCATGTAACATGTTTCTATATTTAAAGTATGCTTTTATCACATTGTATCTCATTCTCACTAGTGATTTGATAGTTGAAGTTGCATTTGAAATAGAAGTTAGAGTGTATTGAATTACACAAGTGACAGACAACTACAATAATTATGCATCATTAGTGAGATGACACAAAATTTGTTGTAAGAAATGATATAGAAGCACTCCAAACCATCTCAAAATATTATAATCAATCAATATTGTCAAACAAAATAATTATTATGATTTATATAATATAATTAAGAAAAAAACATTTTTTCTACTGCAATCTTTTAACTTTAGAAAATAAAACATTTATTTGTTCTACTAATAATAGTTAATTAAAAAATACAGATAACATAAAAACTAATAATATTTAGCAAAGACAAAGTAATAATAAGAACTCATAATAACTACATGATATACACACTTTTTTAAGACTGCAGCGCTCATATTTACACCATATGTTGGCTTCTGTTAATCACTCAGCTCTGCATCCTTCTTAATGCTTGTTTAATTGTGTAATTATCTGCACAGATGAGGGTGCCGCAGCTGCCAACACAAGAACCAGCCCCGAAAACATAGTGAAAAATTTCACTAACTTTGGATTCTTCTCCATAATCTCACTAATTCTCACCATAGTTCGGCTTTTGTACCATCTATTAACAGTAATCTTCAATTTCATAAACTTATCTTCATCAGCGAAGGTGAAGTTGACCCCTTTGCACAGATTATTGAACAGGTAACTAGCTTCCTCATCAGTCCCAGTGGAGCTCTGAATTATTCCCTTCTTCCTCAGCAAAGCCACGTCCTTTTCAGACTGGATCAAATTATTCATCAGAGACAAATACTCTGAAATAACAGTGAGTTCCTTTTTTTGGCTGACGTCCACAGCCATGAGGTTCCTGAAGATCAAATCTGTAGCATCAGAAGTCCATATCACAGGGAGAAACAGAGTACTTTTCTTTTCGTCGAAACGGAGGTACTTGGCTGACGGAACTCCTTCGTACGACTTAAACTTCATTCCATTATTGTGTAACTCTATCGCAGAAGCCACGAGGTACTGATAATGAGCCTCTTTTTTACGATTATGAGCTGTTCTATGACGATGAAGACCACGAAGATAACGATGATGGCTGCCCTCTGGTACTGTAATATGAACATCCCCTGCCTTTTCTCCTTCACCGGTAGTCTCGGACTCATGCACAATGAAATCATGGAAAAATCCCAAAATGTGGTTGTATTGCTTCAGATTTTTATACTTCAACTTTAGCTTTTCCTTCAAGTTTGTCTCGCGCTCTTTATGCTCTGTTGACGATTCCCCTGTTTTTGGCTGCAGAGAATATGAGAAAGGGTTAGCCAAGGCAATTATACCATCACATATCATTGTATGCAGCTCTATCCTTGCCTTTTCTTCTGTGAAATTGTCCTCCATTTCCAACAGCCCAAGGAGGAGGGCTATTGGGACCTGATTTTCAAGCAATAGAAGATCAGTTAGGATATCGAATTGACAAGACTGGACCCTGTTTCTATTAAAAACAGGATCGAGGTTCCATTGTGAATTGCCATTGAGGTAACGTTGTGATTCATCACTGAGAAGCCTGAGAGTCTCTAGAATGAAACATCCGTCCAGAGTGAAGAGCCATGCAAGGATTTCTTCCTCACAGTTTGATTTTCCTTCGTAGCTTGCTGTAATTTCTGGAAGCAAGCTCTGCACTTTTTCCACTAGAAAGCGTGCGTGCTGCTGGTTTTGTGGGAGCCTTTTCACTGATCGATTTACGGCCTCTACTTTGTATAACTCTATTTCAGAGAGTGGCTGAGACATCCTGTGATGAAAAAGGCCCAAAGAGACTACCCGAGGCATATATGCATCTCTGTTTAAGCCCTTGAGATACATGGGTACTCTGTTTATGGACACAGAAGAAAACTTTCTGGACTTCTCATCTGGCTTATCGTCTTCGGCCTTGTGAAATTCAAACCTGCCCTTCACATCGTCAAACCATGAGTAACGTTGTTCTGAATCTACTATCTCAATTTCCCATTCTTTCACAGCCTGCTTTTTGCTCTTTTCCGCCATTGTTAACAGTTGAAAAACCCTGGAAATGAAAAAGAAAAAGCAGTTGTTTATGATCTGTCCAAGAGCTCAATCTTAGTCTTCTTACCTAGAAGAGGTCGATATGAGAAGAGGAATATAAAGAAATCTGAAAACAAAAGTACCTAGTCGTCTATTATTTGTCCAGGAGCTCGACCTTCTTCTGCATGCATGGAATTATTATCTGAGATACGTAAAATTTTGCTTTTATCTCTTCACCTGCAAAATCAAGTGTCAAACATCATGTAAATCATCAATTACAATAAGAGGAAGAGAATTTTAATAGTGATTTTAAAAATCTCTGTAGTATCCCCTTAAAATTACTCTTGCTGATTGTAAGACTTCCTTCTGTCAATTTTTTTAATGTCTTTCATCTGCGAGTTATTTTAGAGAACAAAGTACAGAGTCTATTAGCTGCTCTTTGAAGGTAACTTTGGCCAGTTAAAAGGGACAATTATTTATTATGTTTTCAGTTAATTAACTGTATGGATATAGAACTGTAGAGATTACAATAAGTTTGTATCCAACATAACTTTAAGAAATAATCAAAATTAGAAGAAAAAAATCTTCTTTCACCTTCATCTGTTTTAGTTCGCGCAGCTTAACAGTTGATACTCTAGATTGTAGCACTATCTGAATTCTAGAAGTGTGACTTTTTCCAACTACTTTTTTAACTATTATAATTTACAGCTCTTTTAACAATTGAATTTCTTAGAAGAATCATTATTATTAAATATGTATAACAGAGAATGCATTGACACTTCTCTGCCAGAATATTCATCTTCAATTCAAGGGCACTACGTCGTCAAAGAAATAAAAAAATTGATACTATTAAGACAGTCGCTAGATTAGTCAAACACGTACCAGTAGTATAAAAGAGATGAAATTAGGAATAAGGCCATTTTCCTATGTCCTAAATAAGTTTCATCTGCACAATACCTAATACAAGCATTTCACAAGGCAATGATATGGAAAATGTTCTGAATCACAGCAACTCTTTGAACAAAAGCCCTTATTAAAAAGTGAAACAAAGCTGAAATTAATAATAAATTGGAAATGAGTACAGCAAAATATCCAATTACTCACAGTAAACAGCCAATGAAGAGCTGAACTTTTGGATGGTGCAGTGGGTCATAAAAACCACAGGGATTAGGTTTCTCTTATAACTTTCCAAGATTAGACTGTTTGCCATAATTCGGTTCCTTCCGTGCGTAGTGAGGCATTCTGTTTGCTTTAAATCTTTATTTTATTCTGATGATGGTTTTTTCTTTCTTTTTCTTGGGCATCATACTGGCTTTGGTCAATTCAGAGTGGCCTAAAAATGGTTTATGAGATTCTCTATAAACCAGAAAATTTTGCTTCATGGTGACTTTTTAACTCATCTTGCGTGGGTTAAGTTTCCTTCCGCGTTACAGTGAAGTCTTCGGATTGTTTTTCTTACTTTCCTTATCTTTCAAGGACAGTTCATGAAACAAGAAAAGTTTAGCCCCAGAAATATTTTATATATATATATTTTTTAAAAGGGCCCCAAAAGTAGTTCCAGGAAAAAATCATTTGTTTTTTAAAAACAATTAGTTGAGCTGCTGCTGTTTAAAGAGTAATTTTAGTGATGAACAAAAAGGAGATAAAAAAAATTTTAAACCGCCATTTAAATTTTCTTTTCCATATGATTAGGAATTACACCATTCCTCTTAATAACCACGTTGAGGATTCTGCTATTCTTTTGAATTATAAAATCTGCTCCTCCATTATTATAATATTTTGTTTTTTTAAATTCAATTACCAACTTAACCAATCAAGCATCTTCCATCTATAATAGAACTGTTAATTTCAAAAAAATTTCAATCATCATGGTGACGACAAATCAACATCACCACTTATGTGCTTATACTCAAGAGTGCTAAGCTCCTATGATCAAGGTTATCTCTATACCTAGACCTAAACCTCGAGGGTTCATGATGACCCTACCTACGTATCCCCTTGTGGGAAATCAAAGGTTTCATAGTTTGCCCACCAATGTTACAAGTTCATTCATTCTCTCCTCTTGCATGAGATCTTTGATCTCACCTTTAAACAATGACTATTCATCAAACGTAAGTTATCAACTTAGTCAATTAGAATATAATAATAATAATTTTCCATCAAGTGTTGGTCCTATTCTAGACATTACCAATTCCTAGTGGGATAAGTGCAAAAAGATGGGGGGCCAAAAAGGGGTCTTAAGTGGCCACTTTTTCCTTTTGAAATTAGGAAATACTAACATTGGATGTGAAATTGAAGATAGTTACACTCAAAAAATTTAGATGCAACAAAAACAAGGATCGTAGTGCTCTGAGTCTACTTTCTAAACTACTATTTTTTTTTAAATGGTAGAGATTAAGGGGTTCAAAAGAAGGAGCCACAGAAATTGGTGTTGTTTTTTTCAAAAAAGCATAACATAGTGATTTTTGTGGCTCCCTCAAAAGGTTAACTTTTTTTTTATATTTTCAAAATCAATTCATTGAAAAATTAGCTAACAACATGTAGTTTATGCCTGATTTTTGTGATAATTTTTTAATGAATATTTGATTTTTTACTACTTTTCAAAGTGGACACTTCCTGAAAAACAAAATTTTGGTTGTGCCACCCCTATAAAATTTGAAAACTAATTGAAAATCATTTTTCTTTCTAATATGTGTAGAATGGAGTTTATTTTCTAAAAATGTAATTTATTTGAAATTTTGATAAATGATTAATTTATAAAGAAAATAATACCGAACACTGATTTTTTTCCAAAAAATAGACACACAAACAAAAGAAATTAAAGATGAACGGTTTAGTTCATTGTCAAAATGTGAAAACAATTACATTGTTAGATAGTTAAGATAGAGTCTAACATTATCCAAGTGTTTGATTTGTTCGACCATGAAACACATGCAAACCTATTGCTTAGCACAAGCGTGATTATGTGAAATATTGTAGAATTTACCAAAACATGTCTTTAGATGTTGGGAAGGAACTCCAAGACTTTGAGTTTGTATTCCAAAGAAAATACCAAGTCTAAGGTATGGGGATTCCCAAAGCAAGAAATAACGCAAGTGCATTATAACGTGATCATGTTATTTCATAGTTTTGACATAGTTTTTGCATGTGTGCTTGAGTTGCCTAAGCAAGACATAATGTAAGTGCATTATAATGTGCTCATGTTATGTTTTGATTTATGTTAAATGCTAGTCTTCTAAATATATGTATATTGAACTAAAGGAAATAAGGTTCCACCTTTTGAGAGATGGAACTAAAGGGTCCTATTTCATTCTTAGTTCATTAAAGGAAACACTAGAGATCCCTCAACCAAATTATTCAATTGAGGGATGGGATATTACAAGGTCTCCTTAGGTGTGATTACAAGAAAATGGGGGCTCACCACTAAGAAAATGCTTAGAAAGAAAGAAATGTAAGCAATATGCAAATCTTGCTATGTAACCTAGAAATCAAAATTAAAAATCAAAATAAAAAATAGAGAAGCACCTGTAAAACTAAAGATGCCAAAAAAAAGGTCTGCAATCCTAAAATTATGAATTTTGATGTGTATTGGGACTCAAATGCTTGATTGGGCAATATAGTCCCAGTCTAGGGTTTCATGGCAGATTCTGTAAGCTTCAAGTCACTGATCATAATCCTCTGAAAACTGGTAAAATGACTATACTAGGACTCATGCACCAATTGTGGTGATTTATTTCCACATAGATGCTTTTTCTAAAAACCGGGATCTAAATCTATTCTCCTATCTCTACACTTCCTTCCCATATCACTCAAACTTCGCTGTTAGTGTGACATCAACTCCAACGAAAGGAAGAATTTTTGCATAATTTTTTTTTGTTATCATTATAAGAAGGACTACATGGAATTAAACTAACAATTACACAAAAGCATGAGAATCAACATATACTTCTTAATCATCATGTCAATATACATCTTACAAATAAAATCTTACTTCAATAACCAATATAGAAGATTTCTACCATTAATGAAGTACACATACCTTAATTTTTTTACGATTCAAGAATGCTCCATGTCCATGGTTTGCTCTAGATTATGGTGGGGTGCCAAGTGATCCCAACCAAAGTGGATTCAAACCCTACCCACCCCTCCAAGTGGATTATGTGGCTTGTGGTGAGAGATATTTTTTATTTTAGACATATAAGCAATGTATAGAATATCTTCCTAGTGACCAAATCTCAAGGATTACCTACTAGTGGTAGACTTATGACACCATTTCCCCATAATTATAAGTTCAAGCGAGGTGATTTATAGGTTACCTACTTGAGCTAGTTAGGAACTTTCTTCCCTGCAATCCATTGGACGGCTAAGCAACCAAGGTTATCATCACTATCATTGAATTCTCCTTGACTATTGTCCATCTTGAGCATGTACGACCCCTAGAAACCTATCAATCTCAAACACTAAGTTATTTCTCCTTGACTACTATCCATCTAAGGCAAGTACTGTGTCTAGACACCTATCAATCTTGAGCTTAAATTATGGCTCCTTGAATTTTATCCATCTCGAGCAAGTACTACCCATAGACACCTATCAATCTTAAGCTTAAAGTACATCTCCTTGACTTCTATCCATCTCTAGCAAGTACTACCCATAGAAACCTATCAATCTTAAGCTTAAAGTACATCTCCTTGACTTCTATCCATCTCGAGCAAGTACTACCCATAGAAACCTATCAATCTTGAGCTTAAAGTACAACTCGTTGAATTTTGTTAGCACGATGACTAAAAGATAGGTCCCTAACATGATTAAGTAGGTTCTGAACTTAGTTGTAGCCATGAATGGCATTAGTAAATGTTTCATAAGGAAGCATTACATGCTCAAAGACTCCTTTCAGTTGGGGTAGAGGTAACTAAATGACCCCTTGATAGTTGTGGTTTATACCCAACTTATTTTTAATCCCTCAATATATTTCCAGACATGGTTTCATAAGGGAATGTTTCTCATTACATAATAGAGAATACCTAATATTTATGTATGATTGTCTTGCAAGAAACCAAAAATAATAGAAATTAGCCTTAAGATTAGTCTTGGTTGTCCTTATAGCCCATTATAATTCATAGTTGTAATGTGTAGATTTAACATTCTTTGAGTGCATGACTAATTGTAATATTGATAGGTAATTCCTAATTTTTTGTGCAGCAATATAACCTCACCATTTTCCATTCCTTCCTTCTCGGTAAGAAATTACAGAAAAAGGGGAAGATTAAAGGAAAAATTAAATTGTATAGCTATAAACTATGGTGATACAGTGAGCAACACCAATATCACTCCTCTCATGACTTTGGTTAAGGGTGTCATTGTTTCTACATTATTATCTATGTTATCTTATTCTATCCTGATAATACTAACAAACGCATGATTATTTTAGTTAGTAGCAAATGACTCTTTTTCTTAATAAGAATTACATGAATAATATTATGGTAGCTATTATGGGTCAATAAAATAAAGCAATGGATATTTTGGAGAGATTTTCTAATGGACTCTAGCAAGTATGAAGAGTGAACAAAGGTAGATTCTAACAATAGGATTCCATATGTTGTGATTGTAGAACCACCCCATCTACACATTCTCAAAGTCATTTATCCATAACACCATGTTTAGACAACATAGAAATTAATGTTTAAGAACCTAAGATTTGTGGCATAGACCCAACTTATAACCTTCAATTACAACTAGATTATGAATCATGGGTTTTAGAGTGGATAATTTTCCATCTACAATACCAAAGTGAAAGGTTTTGAAATACAGATAAAAAATATACTTCAAGGCACTCTTGAAATATGGGTTTGAAATTATCCTTTGAACCTCTATTAATAATACAAACTTCCATAAACTTATTTTGAACCAATTATAACCCAAAAGAGTGGTTGAGTGTGATCTAAGCCTAAGGACAATTTGAGGTAAGCGTAGTGTTGAAAAATGTCATCAGTGACATTTTCACACTTGTTTGGGCCCTCCATCTGAAAATGGGCTTAAGGGTGCCTTGAATTAGTGTTGTAATGTGTTTTAACATGATTGCATTGGGTCTTGGGCCCTTGTGAACTAATGAATTTAAATGGTACCTTGCTAAAGTGTTGTGAAGTGTTGTAACACACTTTCACTCTTTTCTAAGGTTTTATCAATTAACTAAACCTAATAAAAAAAATTTTAATCAAAATGTACCTTAATCATGTCTTATTTAAAGTGTTGTAATGTTTTGTAACATATTCTCACACTTGTTTAAGGTTATCATTAATAATTGGGCTTTCTCATGCCTTAATTGGCCTTATTTTACATCCACAAGCTTCATTCATATTCATTAAAAAATTAGCCAAAAGAATCAAGATAAACTACATGGTGTTAGATGATTTCTCACTGTTTAGATTTTTGAAATTATAAAAAATTTAACGAAAAAGGGGAGTCACAATAAACGCTACATTGTTTTTTTGGAAAACAAGGACCACTTTTGGTGAACCCCCTTTTTGAAACCCTTAATATTCATTATTTTAAAAAACAATTAGTAGCTTAGAAAGTAGATTCAAAGCACTAAAACTCTTGTTCTTGTTTCATCTTCAAATTTTGAGCATAACTATATTCATTTTCTTGTGAACAATAAACTTTGTTTCATTTTATAAAAAGAGTGGCATCTTAAGAGTAACTTTTGTGTCACAACTTGGTGCACTTACCCTTTAGGGACACTACATATTTTGGTCACCTACATCTAAGGGTGTAGTCATGAATAATTTCTCTATGACTACACTCCCTTTCCCACATGTATGACATTAATGAGTTTTTATGTAAGTTTTTAATGCAAATTGTAGCCGGTCTTTAATTGGTTTTTAGTCTATTTTTAATCTTCATTTTCAACATTCTCTCCTGATTTTCTTCTTGTCTGCATACCTATTGATTCTATTTGCTCATTTTAAGTGCAAGTTTATGGATTTCACATAGGTTTGATCAAGAATTTTCATTCTTTTGGCTACATTCTACATGTATGTTATTTTGGTTTTCTCATTTTCATTTTCTTTCATTCGTCATTATGTATCTATCATTTAGGTTTTTTGGTTTTTATATTAGGGATTTTGTGTTTGATCACTATTTTTTGTTTTAAAAATATTGTTTGGAATATGTGTTTGTGTATCCTTTGTCAGGGTTTGTAACCATTGTTGTTTAAGAGATTTAAAGCTTAAACAAAACCCATGCATTAACATTGCTTTCATTTCAAACCTATCGGCCACAAATGTGGTGTGGGAGATTTATCCCACAAGATATTGTTTATTATTGGTGGGTATGTGTAGGATCAAGATGGGCCAAAAAGTGGCGATATGATGGGTATGTGTAGGGTATGTGGTTGATGACCTTTTTTTTACCCAAAATTGATGAAACCAAAAGGGTTTTTAAAGGATATTCTCAGTTTGTCACCAATATAAATTATTCTTTACTTTGAATTTAATGAAGAATTATTACTCATTGTTTATTTGAATTATGACTAAAGTCCTAATTGATAGGATGATTGAAAAACATCTATAGCTTTCAAACAGTATCACATTTTTTGAATCTGAAACATGTGTCACATTCTATGCTTCATATACTATAGGATCACAAAAATAAAATTGAATTTCGTGAAGTTTTGACCAAGTTAAGGTGGTTAGACATACGACTTTTTTATATTTTTAAAAAGTTGTAATAAAAAAATCATAATTAATTATTTACTTGGAAAAAAATTGCAAAAATATATGCATCACATACAGACACGAGTCCTCTACTTATATAAAAAGTCTTATAAAAATATATTGTCATTTTATTATGGTTAGGGTGATCAAATAGACACCTACTTATTTTTTCCCTAATATTTAAGTACTACTGCATTGAAATTTCAATTTTTTACCAAATAGATTTTTTATTTTTTTAAATAAACCTAGTATTTTAGAAACTACATTCAATTTCCTACAGATTCTATTGTTACATATTTTTGAAATAATATAGATAACTTATTCAAATTTTTATGTCAACTTTCCTAACTCTGCTTTTTCTGAATTTTTTGCCACTTAAGGGCCTATTTTTTCCATGATGATCCTGCACATAACCTGGTATCAATGTTGGTCATAAAAATAAACCCTAACCAACACTAATGCTAATCATTCATGAGACAGCAAGAAATTTCTCTAGAAATACATAATTTCATTGATCATTTTGATTTCCTTCATTATGGTTTTCATGAAATAAACCTCACACGACATTGAACCACTCCAAACACATCTCATTGCACTTTATGCTGGTTGGGTTTTAAACCTTGACCAACATAAACCTAATCACCATGAAATGCAATTTGTGTTTTAAAACCTAACCTACACAACCACACACATCCCACCTTTAAAGTATAGGTTGGGATATAAAACCCAAACTACACTTTCACATCCATGCCAATTACTTGTGTTACTCCATAAACATCAAGAAAAATTTCTCAATATGCATATAAGTATGATTTACCCTATGCACTTTAGGAATTTTTTTCCTGGAGTGCATATCTTTGTTCTACCTTAATGTAGGTTAGGGAAAAATAATTGGCCTACAACAAGATGTTTCACTCATATGCAATTTTTGAAATTTTCCCTGACTTGCATCTTCTTGAATTACCTCATACAAGGGTGTAGAATTTCTATTCATTTTCATTCAGTGATGAACATCCCATGTAATTCAGAGAATTTTCTCTAAACCGCACACCAATGCATCAAAAATATACAAGTGCATAATTTCTCAATGTAGTGTAAAAACACGTACACCTTTACATTTTCACACTATGTTTTCATCCACTTAATTAATTGGACAAGTAATTAATCTTCTAATTACCTAAATTATGCATTTAAACTCCTTATTATTCCCATTTTTTGTAAGGGAAACTTATATTAAACAATTTCCATCATTAATTTAAACACCTTGGAAATTGTGTGGCCTAGATTTAAGTCTTAGGACCTGTAGTTAGGGTAAAAATTTAGGGAAAATGCATAAAAAAATTAAAATGAAACCCTAACAATGGACAATGAAGCATGAGACAACATGAAAATAAAAATAATAAACACAAACGTAAACGAATCTCCATATTATGCTTGGTTTATCTCCATTTCCCTTCTCCACCTCGCATGAGAATGCAATATTTTGAAGGTTTGATTATTGATTGCTCAATTTCATAGCATTATGATAAGATGTAGATGATAGAAGAACAATAGATAGATGAAAGATGATGGATGAAAGATTGTAGAGATAATTCAACAGAGTAAGGCTACTTGAAAGCTCATCCATACAAATGTCTTGGTTGTGGGTTATTTTATAGACTTGAAAGATGGATGATCAATAGTAGGGATAAAAAGGACGAATCAATGTATGAGAGTAAACGATAGACAAGAATGATTGTGTATGTGCCAAGTTTCCATGAAAAGGCACTCTATTTAGAAACCTTGGGTGGGATTTGATAGTGGTAAGATTCCTTTCTCCACATAGAATGCTTTTTCTATTTTGGAGTTGGATTGATGAGGAGATAATAGATCTTTTGTATTTTATTAAATTGTCCCACAATTTGATTATTGTCATTTTTCAAAGACAACGGGGCCCACTTGCACATTTTAGAAGAATAAGATAAAAATGGAAGAAAATTAAATAAATAAAATTTATTTAATTTAGGTGGATGTTGAATAAATAAATAAAATAGTTGATTTTATTTATTTATTAGAAGAAAGATACAATAATTAAATAATTTAAAATTATTTAATCATTTGATGGAAGATAGAAGAATAATGCACATTAATTAAATAAATAAAATTTAATTAATTAATGAAAGATATGAAGAGGAAAATGAAATATAAGTGTGTTAGAAAAAATGAACGTATGTGGTGAAAAATGTAATAAATTCCTAAATAATGAAATGGGCCAATTTTGGGTGTCTACATTTTTCCCCTCTTTCAGATGATGTCCAAGATAATGAAATTTGTGTCGAGTAGCATCATTTCAAAGAAGCTAAGGTACGGGTAAAGGAAAATGGATGATGAAGGAAAGATGGGATAATAATGATGTAGAGATATGATGATGGGATGGTGGTGTAAGGGTATGATGATGGGATGATGATGTCCCCTTGAGGGGATAGGTGGGTTGACACAGGTATGCTCTTGAAGTAAATGAAATGATCAAGGAGGGATAAGATGAATGATACAAGATAGAAAGTGAATGAAAGAAAGGAATGACATGTTATGTTGCAAAAAAATGAGCAATCATATGTTTGATGTAGCACTAGACGTTATGCACCAAGGTATAAAGACCAAGGTGATGGTATGTCTCGTGCCCCAGCATAATACAACCTTGTCTAGATACAAGATATGAATATTAGCTAGGAGTGATTCATATTTGATCCAAATGCAAGATAAAAAAGATAACACACACTAGAAAACAAGCAAGCATGCACAAATGATACAGAAAAAAACAAGGTATTGCCCCTATCAAGGTGTAAATTGATGATTAATTGATTGATGGATGGGTTGATGATGATAGTGTTGTCATTGTGGGGAATGATATATCCCTAGATCAACAAAAGGATGATTGATTGATTGATTGGGTTTACAACAAGATTAGGATCAAGACCATTGATGTAATTGGATAATTTGACTTGTTTGATTAACTTGATTGGTATGGTTTTAAGGATTGATTTCATTTGGATTATTGCTTGGAATGATTAAAGATGATTGATTTGAAGATTTGGATGATGATTTTTTTGATCTGATTTTATGATAATGTTTAGATTGATTAGAAGAATGGATTTGATTAGAAGAAGCGATGTGATTGGATAGTTTGATGAAGAAATTGATTTGAAGGATTAATTTGAAGAAGTGGTGAATTGATTGGAAGAAGTGATTTGGTTTGATTTTACTGCTTGGATTTTTTTATTGGCTATTTGATTTTTTGGTCTTTTTTTAAAAAAAAAATAAAAAATTTGGGGATATTTTGATTTTTTGTATTTTGAAATGTGCTTATTCATTTTTATTTTTAAATGTTTTGATTTTTGGATTTTCTAAATTTTTGATTTTTTATATTTTGAAATGTTTTGTTTTTTTTTGGATTTTCTAAATGTTTTGATATTTTTGGATTTTTTAGGAAATTTTTTCAATATATATATTTTTATATATTTTTAGGATTTTTTAGAAATGTTTTGAGATGTAAATGGATGACAATTTGGGTAGCCTTTGTTCTAGATAACAATGAAAAGGGAAAAAAAATTCTAGGTGCAAGAAGTAGATGGGATTGATGGATGAAAGGGTGGGTGATAGGATAAGGGATAAAAGACTCATGATAGATGGATGGATGGTATGGATGTATGCATCGTAAGAGAGTAAGGATGTGATCTCCAAAGACTATGTCACATAGGAATAGCATGCCCCATTTATGTGCAATACTTAGGATTTTATGACAATTCTTAGAACAATAGGATAGTGATAAGATTGCATTGGAAAAGATGAGGTATGTCAAGAGATACCAAAAAAACATGTTTCAACATTTCACCCCTATGTCTTCATCAAGATCAAAAGGATAAGGTTGGATAAGTGGAATCAATATGATAGGTATGTATGATGGCTAAATATGGTAGGTAGGATGGAAATGATATGATAAGAAGTGAAATTTGAACAATAAGATATATAAAGTGGATGAGACAAAGTGCCCCCAAGTGTAAGTGACATAGAAGATCAACCTACACATGACGCTTGTTTGCTAGGTTTTCATCATGGTACTTATCCAAGGAACTTGTTTACCAAGTTTTCACCATTGGATGAAGGGATTTCTCTTTACTTTTTTATTTTATTTTTTATTTTAAAAAAAAAAAAAAATTACTTTTTTGATTTTTGGATAGGAGAAGGTAAATATGGATAGGAGGGACTCAAGTTTCTAGTTCCATGAAAGGTGATAGTCCCAATAGAGATGAATGTCATCTCATGGACTATGTCAAATTTCATTATGCTCATAGATGTTGGCAAGGGATGACATGAAAGGGAGGTAGAATAGGTAGATGATGGATTATGATGTGGATTATGGAAGGATTGGTGGATTATGTAGGGAAGATGAAGGGGAGGCTTAGAAAAAGCATGAACCTTAGGAAGGTGATGGAGGAGAAATTTAGGATAATGAGTGAAGGATGAGATGGAGGTAGGCGAAATTGTTGTGAAATGGAAGGGAACCATGATTAATGGTTGCATACACTATTATAAATGTTGAAGCTTTTGATGTGGAAGGGTGTAGGAAGCAATGGAAATTTTTTCCTAGGAGATGGGTGATGAAGTGCTTTAGGTACCTACATAGACTTATTATTTTTATGACTTTTATTTTGCTTGTGGGATAGAATATGAGATTCTTGAATAGAGTGGGAATGTGAGGTGGAAGTGGATGGTTGGTATTTTTGTGATATGGATGCCTTGTTTGGCTTGATTTATTTTTTCTTAGGTACACAAACCATATTGTTTTTAAACTTTTCTTGTGAAGGTATGGGCTTATATTGCTTTTTGGATGTACTTGTCTTTGATTTTTTTCAATTTCATGCTAAGGCATTAGGACCTTTAGCACTTTTTACTTTATGTGTAGAGGCACCCAAATTTTTATTTTGGAATCCCTTGGGTTCAGTGGAATGAGTGAAAGCTTTATGTTTAGACAATGTGTGCATTGATTAGTCATGATTAGGATGTTTAGTGGATTTATGGTTAGATGGATAAGGGGATTATATAATGGATATATTTGGAGTTGGGAGTAACAGAGATAGATTAGATGGAGGGTTATTAGGATTTGGAAGCAATGGTGGAAAATTTGATGGTGGAAGGTGTACGGTCACATGATTTTGACATATTTAGGATGATGGAGGTGGAATGGAAAGATATGTTTTAGGTGTATGATAGGACTTATGATGGAAAGATGTGGACTTAGGATGCATGGAGGAGGTAAAAACATATTTAGCTTGTTTTCCTTGGGGTGAGTATCCAAGGCCAAATGAGCATGGAGGGACTTTGACATGGATGGGCTCCAAAATACCTTGTTCATAAAGGCCTAAAACTTTACGTTGGTAGTTCATGTTTTAGAGTATATGATGGACAATGGGACAAGGTGTGTTTTGGACACTAGACTTGAGTTCATTATTAGATGAAGAAGGTGAAATGGATAAAGGTTGTTGTCCTAAAGAAGAACAATCATGGATGAAGGTGGATAGAACAACAGGATATGATGGAGGACTTGCAATGGGGTTGATAGTGGGTGATGGAGAATCGTTAGGATCTTGATTATAATTGTGTTCACTTAGATCCAAGGTATTTTTTGATCTTATATGTGTGCTTGGGAAGCATATGTCTCATCAAGGGAATTGGATGTTGATGGATTGTGGATAGGAATAGGTGAAGGTGAATTTGGGATATCTTACTCATGGATGGTTATAGGATCAAGTTGCTCATGGATAGGCTCTTCATCATTATGGATACCATTTTGATCATAGAAAAGATATAGATTATGGATAGGTTGGATTAAAGTGATTTGATATTTATTAGGACTAGGGCTTGATGTTTCCACATGCTTGGGAGTAGACTCTTGATATAACTCTTGGGTTTCCTGAATGGAAGTGGAAGGGGATGACTCCTGAATAGGATCAACTTGTTCTAGATGGTCAACAACATGGAGACATGATGGAGGTTGACTTGGGCTCAATGGGGGAGACTCTTGAATAGGCTCAAGAGGGAGACTACATGATGGGGTTGTAAGAATGGGCATGATGTTTGAAGACTCTTTGGTAGGTTCAAACATATGAGCTGGATGGCATGCCTATGTTTGATTCCTTGCTAGTAGACCTTGGGTCACATCCTTTATAGGTGGATAGGTGGATTTGGGTAGTGCCATAGGTTTAGTTTTGAATTTTTTGAATTTAGGGAATAGATTTAATGGAAGATTTTATGGGTTAGAAGGTGGACAGGGAAATGGATTAGGAATAGGACATGGTGTCTTAGGGATAGGCATTTGATTGAATGGTGGCATGATAATATTATAGGGTGCATAAACTAGATTGGTGTTCCCCTTGTCAAATGGAGCATGAGAATTGAAAGACTCTTGATTTTGTTGCCAAGGTGGACTTGGTCTCCTATGTTCTTGTTGCGATATGGATGGATATGTTGATGTGGCATTGACATGATGATGAAGGTGACACATAGGATTGTGGTTGAATGTGTTGAGGTTGGAATGGTGTTTGGAATTTTTGTGGTATTATTTTTTGTTGTGATAATGATGGAGGGGTTACATAGGATAATGGTTATTGAGAGGTGGATTGATATGGATAAGGGTTGATATTGGAAGTGGTGGGATAAGGTGATGTGGAATTGTTATGAAAAGATATGGAATAAGGTGATATGGAATCATTTTGATAGGTGGATGGATTGGATTGATATGGAATGGAAGGAGATGCCACATAGGAATGAGGTGGAATTGATTGGTTTTGAATGAATAGAGGATGATGTGCTTGCTAGGTTTGACAACTAGCTATGAGATATTGGGATTGTGCTATGAGTTGTTGCATTTGAAATTATTGGTTTTTTTGAAGTTGAAATTGTTGGATGAGGCCTTGGAGACCATATATAATTTTTTGGTCTAAGGGTTGTGGTGCTTGATAAAGTGATTGGAGGAGGTCTTGGAACTGGGGTACTAGGTCTTCTATTGTTGGCATGGTGTAAAATTATGTTGATTGGATTAAAGAGATGATGATTATTAGGATATGATGTTGAATGAAAGGATTGGATGATTTGGATGATGTGACAAGTGTTTATTGGAAGTTTGAATTGGGAAATATCAAACACAAGACCTCACATTTAAATGCATGAACACACACACCAAACACAATGATAAATTTTTCTTTCAAGATTAAATGTTATGATTAATTAAACACTCAAATACAAAACAATAACCCTAGTGTTAATCAAGTGGCTATGGCCAATTAGGTCTTAAGATAGGATGCACAAGGTTGACTATAGAGATGATTTGAAAGCAAAATTCTGCCACACAACTAGGAGAAAGGGGTAACCCACCCTTAACCTTCACTTCCCAAAGGTATAATGTTCTTTGGGGCTTAGCGAAGAGTGACAAGATTTTTACTCCCAAAGAAGCATGTATTTTGATTCACACCTTGATTGAGGTCATCCCTTGAAGGGGTGTGTTCTCCAGGTGGGCCTCCTAAGAAGGGTATGACAAAAGAAAACCAAGTGAGGTTTTCTTAATCACACACACTTGATTCACACTCATAGTTCTTAATTGACCCTTAGAAATGAAATGTGTGTAAGAAAATAATGGAAGCACTTGTTCTTTTTAACCCAAAACCAAAATTTTTGAGGTAAGACAATGGTTCTTTCTAAGCCCAATTTCAAAGTGTGATTGCAAGCAACATGTTCATTTTAAAGACCCAAATTTAAGTGTTTTACAAAGATTGATTGATCAAACGAGAGATTGAGATAATAGAATGAGTGTACTTGGAAGTTTTCACTTTCCAACCTATTGTGTATGACTAATATTGTTGCTACTATAGCTCCTTATGATCACCTAAAAAATAAAAAAATGATATTATAATACAGCCATAAAAAAATAAGCTCATCAAAAAATTGTAATTTTAGATACATGTTTTTAACAGGGATAAATTAGATTCAATTATTTGAAGAAATTATTGATCTAAAAAATAAAAAATCAAAGAAGAGACTCCTATTAACTTTCTCAGAGCTTTCAAAAAATGTAAAGAAGTTAGAAAAATTCCCTGTTTTGCACCCAAAAATGTGGATTTATGAAAACCCCATAGAAAACAAAGATCATATTTTTTAGCACCTTATATGACCTCAAAATAAAAATTTTAAGAAAAATACCCCCATTAGAATTTCAAAATATTTCCATAAATGTTTTTTTTTTGAAAAATTCACTGTTTTGCATCTAGAAAGTTAATTTTATGAAAAAATAAAATCACGATAACTCCTACAAAAATGGAGATAAACATCAATTTTTTTTAATGTATCCTCTTGAGATGATGCAAAAGCTTCAATAGAAATCTTGTAGAAAAATTTAGAGGCGTTTAGAAGATATGAAGAAATTTGTAAAATTTGGGGTTTTGTCAAAAAATGGCAGATCTGCAACAAAAAAAATAATAAAACTTACAAAAAAAAGAAAGCAGATCTACAAAAGGCAAGGGTTCTTCACATAAGGTTCACCAATGTAGTTAGGGTAAAAATTTAGGGAAAATGTATAAACAAATTAAAATGAAACCCTAACAAGGCACAATGAAGCATGAGACAACATGAAAATCAAAATAATAAACACAAACACAAACCAATCTCCATATTATGCTAGATTTATCTCCATTGCTCTTCTCCACCTCGCATGCGAATGTAATATTTTGAAGGCTTGATTGTTGATTTCTCAATTTTGCAGCACGATGATAAGATGTAGATGATAGAAGAGATAGATGAAAGATGATGATGAAAGATTGAGATAGATAGAGTGCATCCATGCAAATGATTGTAAGAGATAAGATGTAGATGATAGAAGAAAAATAGATAGATGAAAGATGATGCATGAAAGATTGTAGAGATAATTCGATAGAGTAATGGTACTTGAAAGTTCATCCATGCAAATGTCTTGGTTGTGGTTTAATTTATAGACTTGCAAGATGGATTATCAATGGTGGGGAGAAAAAGGATAATTCAATGGATGATAGTGAAGGAGATACAAGAATGAATGTACATGCGCCAAGTGTCCATGAAAAGGCACTCTATTTAGAAACCTTGGGTGGGCTTTGATAGTGGTGAGATTCCTTTCTCCACATAGAATTCTTTTTCTATTTTGGAGTTGTTGTGATGAAGAGATTATAGATTTTTTCTATTTTATTAAATTGTCCCACATTTTGATTATTGCCATTTTTCAAAGACTATGGGGCCCACTTGTACATTTTAGAATAATACAATAAAAATGGATGAAAATTAAATTAAGTAAATAAAATAATTGATTTTATTTATTTTTTAGAAGGGTATGTGCAAGATCATCATCGAAAAAATAGGCCCTTAAGTGGCAAAAAATTCAGAAAAATCAGAGTTAGGCAACTTGACGTAAAAATTTGAATAATTTATCTACATTATTTCAAAACTATGTAAGAATAGAATTTGTAGAAAATTGAATGTAGTTTATAAACTACTAGGTTTTTTAAAAAAAAAAAATCTATTTGGTGAAAATTTGAAATTTCAATGTAGTGGTACTTAAATTTCAAAGGAAAAATAAGAAGTAGGTATGTCTAACCACCCTAACCACAATAAAATGATAATATTTTTTAAATAAGATTTTAGATATAATTAGAGGACTTATGTCTCGATGTGATGCATATTTTTTTGTAATTTTTTTCCAAGTAAATAATTTATTATGAATTTTTTATTACAACTTTTAAAAATATAAAAACTTGTATGTCCGACCACCTTAACTTGGTCAAAACTTCATGAAATTCAATTTTTCTTTTTTTAACCCTATAGCATGTGAAGCATAGCATGTGACACATGTTTTGGATTCAAAAAATGTGATATCGTTTGAAAGCTATATATTTTTTTCAATCAGCCTATCAATCAAGACTTTAGTCAATTTGAATAGAAAATGAATAATTACTTATTAAATTCAAAGTAAAGCATAATTTATATTGGTGGAAAGTTGATAATCTCCTTTAAAAACCCTTTTCATTTCATCAATTTTGGGTAAAAAAAAGTTGTCACCACATACCCATCATATTGCCACTTTTTGGCCCAACATGATCCTGCACATACCCAGAAGAAAGATACAATAATTAAATAATTTAAATTTTTTAATCATTTGATAGAAGATAGAAGAATAATGAGCATTAATTAAATAAATAAAATTTAATTAATTAATTAAATATATGAAAAGGAAAATGAAATATAAGTGTGCTAGAAAAAATGAATGTATGTGGTGAAAAATGTGATAAATTCCTAAATAATGAAATGGGCCAATTTTGGGTGTCTATAGAACTGGTGTAGGAGCACCTATTTGATTTCTTGCCTCCATGAGGCCATTTGTAAATAGTTTCTCTATGTTTTGTATTGGGTCTTATAATAAGGTTTATCAAACCATTTTAGAGGTGTTTGAGTCTTAGGAAGTCATATTTTAAGTTATTTGTCAAATAATGTTTAAAGTTGTTCCATATTGTAAAAATTGTAAAAGTTGCTCAAGAAAGTTGTCAAGGAACATGTCAAAAAATGTCATTAAGGTGTTTTGTCAACAAACTAATCAAAACGTGATTGAAACAAGCTGGTTTTGGTTGGAAATGTATAAATACATCCTCAAAAACTTGAATTGGTGGTTGGAGACATTATTTTTCAAGTTTGATGAATGGCAACCTCAAGTTTTGTGTGTATTTTCTGATTTTTACATTGTTTCCAGGCTGAAGTTGTGCTTTGTACGGCTTAATATGGAATCAAATAATTAAGTATCATATATGTATGGAAATATCTCTATTTTAAGTTTCCAATTATTTTTGTCTCATTGAATTTTATTGATTTTTGTGGAAGATATGACTATTTTGGTGAGACTACCTATTCTAACAATATTGTGCAGAATTTACAGTCTGAAAAATGTGATGGTACAGACTGTAAAGTCTATATTTTGGATTTAAAACCAACTGGATTTTTTCCATGTGAATCTACTTTCATTTTGTTCAAGTCTCGTCAATTTTTATTAAGATTTGAATAAGTTATGGTCATTTTTGTGAGGGCAGGTCTGAACCCTACGTAGGGTTTGCAGTTTTGGGAAAAATGCAATAACTTTCATTTACATTGTTGGATCTTTATAAAAATTGGAGGAAAATTCTATAACTGTGTTTTCTTCAATTTCACAAGAGCGCTTGGATTCATTATTTGTTTTGTGGAAGTTATTTATGACTGTTCATTGCATTAAATTGTGGGTTGCCATGGCTATGTTTCCAATGTGATATAGAATGCCTAATAACATGTGTTATACAAAGATTGCTTTGGATTATTGTTGAAGGTTTGTGAGATTTTTTTTTTAATCCTCCTAGCTATGCATCAAGGACCCATTCACCCAAGTGCAAATGGGTCCCTTTTAAGTGCTAGAACCAAATTTTAATATGTTTTTGGTGGAATTTGAATTATTCAAATTCAATTTTCAATTGTTAGCTTGTGGAATCTAATTTTTAGGAAATTAGATAAAAATCTATAAATACATAGCTATTTTATCAATTCAAATCTAAGCAATATTATCTAGCATTAAGGCAACTTTCACAAGAGTATACATTAGTGTCAAGAGAATTGAAGAGTAGATTTATCATTCATATACAATAGCAATTAAGATCATGTCATCATGTAAAAGTTTATGCATATTCATATCGTGTTTTGGAGCTAACATTGTGATGTAGGTTTCAAGAATTCAGGAAAGCATTCAAGAATGAAATTGAGCAATCATTCAAGCAAATTCAAGCAAGATCCAATCCTTAGAGTGGTGTTTTAGACTTCAATCCTCTAGGTGAAGCCATTAAGGGAATTTTATCAACAAGGTTTAATTACCAAACTAGGATTTGGCCAAGGAAAACCCCTATTCACCCAAAAAAAAAAAAAAAAATCTCTTTGTATGTGCATATTTATAGGTGAAGAAGGATTGAAAATCAATCAAAAGAGAAATTTTGCAAAGTTTTCAAAGTTTTCAATATTGTTGTCAAGTCATGAAAAATCATCTACAAATTTTTTTTTTGGCTTTTCATCAATAAAACTTGAAGAAATTAGAAGCTTCTAGATCTAGAATCTAAGGACTATAAAAGTAAATTTTGGACCCCTATACAACAACCCATTCACCCTAGGGAGAATCTATGCTTCATCATTATGAAAAACTAGTTGTTGGTGCAAGGTACATACCAATCTACCCTTCTTATATCTATTTGTAACCTTTTTCCATTTATGTTATCGTAAAAAATTGCATTTAAAGTATTAGGTCATATAATTTAGTTTGTTAATGCATTTAAATTTATCTCCCAAAAAATCCAATCAGCCATTTTTGTCATAAGAAAATAACATATCCTTCCTAATAGAGCTAACTCACCTCAATGTTGAAAGTCAACCCTACCCAAGGTTGGGAGATCTCATTTTTCTACTAAAACTAGGGAAAAGGTGTGTTTAAGGTGTCCCCCCTTTGTCAACCATTCCATTAATGGACCCCTTTTCCCCATGTTTAATTTTTGGGAACCCAAAATTCTTACACTATAAGCTTTTTGATTTGGTTATCTTTCAAACCCTAGATCTAGGATTTGAATTAGTTTGCATTGCATCTCATTTAGGGTTTCAAAACTAAATTAATTTTCACTTCATATAGGGTTATAAAATTGTATTTTACATCCTTTAAAATCTCAAAATTATAAAAAAATGCATACATATTAGATTCATTTTACATGGTATTCTACATATTAGTGTTTTTCAATCATTTGTTGGAACACACCAATCTAGTGAGAGGGAGTTGAATTAGTATATCTAATAAAATTCAGCCCTTAGTCTACTATGTAGATTGATTCCTTTTATAATTTTATGTGCAGATTAAAGTTTAATTTCCATAAACACATAAAGACACAAAAAGCATCACACAACATAGAATATACATGGAAAACCAAAGATGGGAAAAACAACAGTGAGAAATGCTACTAGGATCTACTATCCCAATCTAGCCTCACAATTAAATAATCAATTACAATGTTTAAGGGAACCAACCCTCCTAAGAAACCAATCCCTTGGTTTTAGGAGCACCCACACTAGGGAAGCACCCACTCCCTAATATGAGCACCTACGTAGATATATGATGACACCCACCAATTAGATTTACAAAAGGAGATATCATATTTCATTATAATTCAATCTTGCAACTTATTTTGCAACTACATAATACCTTGTTGCAAGCTTTGCAACTTTCCCTACTCTGACCTTTCTCCACTATGCCATTTGAATATTAACCAAGATTGAACTATCTGATTCTGTTTGGGTTCTACTTGTTCAAATTTAGTGTATTCTTTATCTGCAACTTAGCTCACTTTTTTTCTACATGCACTTCTTGACACCTTTAAAAACTTCTGATTGTCTCTCCTTGTTTGCTTGACTCCACTGATTTGCAATCAATGTCTTGAGCCATGCACCATTTGTGAAGATCCTATTGTTATGGTTTTCCCACTCTCTTCCTTATGAATTTACCTAGAATTCCAGCCACAATTGTCAAATCCCTATCCTAGCTTAGTAGAGTTTTCTAAGTATGGTGGTCTACAAAATCCTAATCCTAATATACATTGAATGTCATTCCATGTTTATTCAATTTTATTTTGATCTCTATCACCTTGGTGATCTATGATGCCACTTTTCAAATCAAATATCTAACCAATTGGTCACTAGAGCAGGTAGAATATTTAATTTAATCCTCTATTTTGATTACCAGACCTAACTCATGCTTATCCAAAGCTAGTTGTTTGTGATCTTTGAATTCAAATTTGAGCCATCAATTTACTACTTCATGCCATGATCCTCTAACTCTCATTTGATCACAACATCTTTACAATATGATCATTAGATTGACCTTATTTAAATGATCACCATTGATCTTCTCCTATCACATATAACTACTTTCCCTTACATTGATTTATTCACAACAACGATGTGAATGAAATTAGTGATCATTTCCCGATCACCCTCACTTAATCTCCACCATTGACTTTCCATCACACACAATTTTCTTATTGCAACTTTGTTTGCGAGAAAAGGTAAGATAACCATGATGTGAAGGATCGTCATGATGCAGTTAAATCTTGCCACCTATCACTCAACATTTGTGTCACAAGCCCACTATATTACAAGGCTGAGCAAGGGAACTATCAAGACTTTAGTGAGATAGTAGGTTGTTGCCATTTGTACATTCTGATTTCAAATTCCAATTACTACTATCATCCATCCCTCATCATTGAAATCCATCCTTTGTTTTTCTTCATATCATTGATGTGAACTAGCCAAGCGATATTTTTTCATGTGTCCTCCATGATGTCATCTTAAAATTGAAGATTTTTTCGCCATACTGCACCAACTTGAAACACCACATGCACCATTTGATCACTAACACATGATCTCCACCATTTCCCACTATCCTACGAGGCTAGACATGGACCCACCACAAATGCAATGGAGAAGCAGGGAGGCTATCAATCTTCACATCTCAACCACAACCATCAACTATGTTGAGGAAAAATATTTCACTCGTGACTTAGGAACCATTATAGTTGTGGATTATTCATCGAGCCAGTATTACTAGGAAAGGGGGTCAGTTGGCCAATGAACATGATGGCTTAAGTTATGACTTAAGCACCCTACAATTACCATTAAAAATTCAGCACAAAAATATAAACCTTGTGAAGATTCCATGACTGTAAACCTTAGGGTTTATCAACAAACCCTAAATTAGACCGAAAGCATAAATAAATCCTTCATGAAAATTTTGTTATCATCTAATCATGTAGACCAGACCAATCGAATCCTCTCAAAAAACCCATAATAGATCTACAATCAGAATCCTTTTTAAACCTGTAGAAGTGACTTCTACAACATCAAGGCAATATAGCATGACAATATTGTGGTATTTGAGACACTTTGCAATAGTTGTAAAAAATGTTCGTTCCTCATCAACCTTCACTAATTCTCTTAGAACCAGTTTTATTTCTCCTTTGATATCTCCTTTTATATCAATGACACTTTTGGTATCAATGATAACCAAATTACAAACAATCTCCCCCTTTTTCATTAATGGAAAAACCAAATACTCAACCTGCATACAATGATCAGACACCAATTATAGATGTTCCAATTGATGCTTTGTATCAATTGAACTATTCACAACTCTATTATAATTGACTGCAATGATTGCTTGATATTCTCCCCATTTCACAATTTTGAGCATTTGTAAACAATTCCCCCCCTTTGACATCAATGGAAAAGGGTCATCCTCATGAATTATACACTTTCTACCCGTATGAATAGTCTCCCACTTTTTACAAGAAATTCAAAGAGAAAGAGGGAATGTGAAATCTACAACCATTAAGTCATTAGAAATTTGTAAAACCATTTTTAATAGACTTCATGCCTGTCTCCATTTCTAGGGATAAATAAAATAGCTATGAAGCTCCCCATGGACTCATGCCTTATCACTAAGATTTAGTGATATGAAGCTGGAGTAGTTACTCCCAATTTTTTCCTTAGATATTTAGATTTTTCCTTTGGAAGAGGTTTGGTGAGAATGTCATCCACTTGTTCTTTGGTTGGCATATATTCCATGCTGACCTCCTTTTTTGCAACCTTCTTTCTATTGAAGTGATACTTGATTAATATATGCCTTGTTCTATAGTGTATTATTGGATTCTTTAAAAATTTTATGGAACTTGAGTTATCACAAAGAATAGGGATAGGTTTATTGTACTCAACCTTGATATCCTTGAGTGTCTACTTCATCCATAAAGGTTAAGTACAACATGCTGTAGCTACTACATATTATGCTTCTATGTGGAAAGTGTAACTGATTCTTTCTTTTTTTTCATCCATGAAACAAGTTTGTTTCCAAAGAAAAATGCACCTCCACTAGTGCTTATCCTATCATCTACACTTCCAACCCAATCAACATCTATAAATGCAATTAGAGTGAAATCTTTTCTCTTGGGGTACCACAACCCATAATCAACCATACCCTTGATATATCTAAAGATTATCTTGATTGTGTTGAAATGAGACTCTTTTGGAGCATCCTAAAATCTTGAAACCATACACACTAATTGTATTATTTCTAGCCTTGATTGAGTCGAATACAACAAGCTTCCAATCACTAACCTATACAATGTCTAATTTGTATCTTGGGATTCATTTGGTTTGCTCAATTTACATCATGTTATCATGGGAGTACTAACTGGTCTTCTATCCTCTATTCCAAATTTCTTCAGAATTTCCTTAGTATACTTAGTTTTAGATATAAATATCCCATCATCAGTTTATGCAATTTGTAATCCAAGGAAAAATGATAGTTCCCCTAGCATTGATCTCTCAAATTCGTCTTGCATGTCAGTAGAAAATATTTTACATATTTTGTCATTGCTACCACCAAATATGATGTCATCCACATATACAACAACTATAATAATGTTCTCACCTTTATATTTGAAGTATAATTTTTTTGTTTGCAAATCCATTCTTGAATCCTTTTTGCTAAAGATATTGGTCTAATCTTGAATACCAATCTCTAGGTGCTTGTTTCAAACCATACAATACTTTCTTCAGTCCACATACATAATCATCATCTTTTGATAGTTAAAAACCTTCAGGTTGTTCAATGTAGACTTCCTCTTCTAGGTTTCCATTCATAAAAGTAGATTTGACATCCATTTGATAGACTTTAAATCCCTTGTAAACTGAAAAAACAAGAAACGTTCTATTAGCTTCTAATCTTAAAATAGGTTCAAATGTTTCTTCAAAGCCTATACCTTCAAATTTTTCATACCCCTTGACCAATAATCTTTCTTTGTTCCTTACCATAGCTTCATCTTCATTTATCTTGTTTCTAAACACCCATTTAGTGTCAATTACATTTTTGCTTGGGGGTCAAGGAACCAATTCCCATGTTTTATTTTTCTCTATTTAATTTAGCTCTTCTTCCATGGCCTTTATCCAACTCTCATCCTTGCTTTCCTCCACATAAATTTTGGTTCTATTTGTGATAGGAGGGAAAATTTTACTTGCTCTTTTTTCTTTGCAAGTATTCTCCTTATCTGAACACCTTCATTTTTATCACCAATAATCTAATCTGTAGGGTGATCTTTTTGCACATACTTCATAGGTGATTTTTCATTCTCCTCTTCATGTTCTTCTTCATCATTTGTTTCATCTTCTTCACAACCTAATTCATCTCCAAAGTCATTCTTATCAGATTTGATTTGTTTTATATTCGAGCATTAATCTTAACATTGATACTTTCCATAATCTTATTCAGCCTTTTGTTATAACATTTGTAAGCTTTTCTTTGGGTGGAATATCCTAGAAATATTCCTTCATCACATTTGGAATCAAAGCTTCCCAAGTTCTCATCTTATCTCTTTATGTTGTATTCGTTACCAAACACCTTGAAATACTTGATAGATGCAGACTTGTCATACCATTGTTCATATGGAGTCTTACCATTATTTTCTCTTCTTTGAGCTATGTTTTGAATGCAAACTATAGTGTGGATTTCTTCTCTCCAAAACATATCTACCAATTTTTCCCCTCTCAACATTACTCTAGCCATATCTTTAACCATGTTTTTCTTCTTTCTACCACCCCATTTTGTTGTGGAGTTCTTGGTGCAGAATATTTTTGTTTGATTCCATATTTCTCATAGTTTCTAACAAATTCACTTTATGTGAATTCACCATCTCCATATGATCTTAAGCACTTGGTTATTTTTTCAATCTCCTTCTCAACCATCTTCTTGAATATCTTGAACTTTTCAAATGCTTCGAACTTCTTTAGAAAGGTCACCCACACCATTCTATTATAGCCATCGATTAGCAACATGAAGTATTTTTCACCTTTCAGTCCTCTTGTCCTTGTGGGACCACACAAATTAGTATGAACTAATCACAAGGGTTTTGTAGTTGAGTAATCCTTTGTTTGAAACTTGACCCTTGTTCTTTTTCCTTATTGACATTATTTGCAAATGGTGTTTGCAAGATTAGATATCTTAGGAATGTGTCTAACTAGTCCTTTTGAGCACACTTTTACAAGGTTATCAAAATTAGCATGCCCCAACTTTCTATGTTATAGACAACTCTCATCAACTTGGATCATTATAAAATTTTGGCATTTTACTTCTCATAGATTGTAAAGATTGTTATCAATTCTTATTCCTTGTGCAATTGTATTACAATTCTTTCTTATCTCACAACCTTCTAAATTCAATATAATCTTGTAACCATTGTCACACATTTGACTAACACTTATAAGGTTACGATTCAAACCTTCAACATATAGAATGTATTTTGTATGATTCATACCATATATGCTCAAGGTTCCTTTTTCAACAAATCTTCACAACAATATCATCACCCAAACTAAATAATCCTTCTTTACATTTCTTAAGTAGGATGAATTTTATTTTGTCTCCACTCATATTCTTGGGGTAGCCACTATGAATTACCCACAATTTTTTCTTTTTACCATGCAATGTCATTTGTGCAATCATTGATTATGTGGGATCTGCTCTTTCTCCCTCCACACCTTCTTATGTTCCTTTCCAATATTCTCTTCTTTCTTTGAAACATCAGATTCCTTTTTTATTTTGGGAGGTGTGCTTTTGTTTTTTTCAAATTGAACATTTGGTCTTAAAAAATTTGTTCTAAAAATTCTTGCTATATGACTTAAATTATTGCAGTTGTGACAAATTACACTCATATCCATTAAGGGAGAAAAATATTTTTCTCTTACAAAGTTTATTCTCCTTTTATGAACTACTCTACATTCTTAGCTCTCTGACCAAATTGATTACGAGTATAGCAATAACCATAGAAGTATGATGAGTACTTGGTCATAATATTTAAATGAGGGGATCTTCTTTGTGTTAGTTTCTTCAAATCTCTCACACCTATGAATCCATCAACACTTGTCCTTCTTGTGTTTTGCTTCTTCTTCTATTGATTAGGAGTTGATTGATTATTCTTCTTGTTTATGATTGGCCTCTTTTCTTCATTAGACTTATTCACTTCAATAGGTTTCTTCTCTTCTCCAAAGAGATCCTCCTTGCATTATTTTTCATCATCTGAAATAGACTTTTATTTTTCTCTAAATCTTTCATAGAGTTTTATATTAGTGTTGATAAAGGAACTCTTTCCTTTCTCTAGCCCTAAACCTGATTTATCTTTCATAGTAGGCTTTTGTGTGCTCAATAATCCATCAAGGATCTTTGAGCCTCCCTTCAACTTCAAATCATTTTCAATCTTCTCCCGAAATTCTCCGAGTATTTTCTTATGGAAACTACTTTTGCCTCAAGATTCATGTACATTTGTTCACTTTAGCATCTAAATTGGATTGTATCACTTTTTCCATTATTTTAGCTTCCTCCACTTGAAGTTTTAGACTTACTACCATTTGATTGGAATCCTCAAGCTCTTTAGCTATGGGTATGTGCAGGATCACGATGGGCCAAAAAGTGGCAATATTATGGGTATTTGTAAGGTATGTGGTTGACGACTTTTTTTTAACCCAATATAAATTATGCTTTAATTTGAATTTAATAAATTATTATTATTCATTCTCTATTAGAATTATGGCTAAAGTATTGATCAATAAGCTAATTGAAAAACATCTATAACTTTCAAACGGTATCACATTTTTTTTATCCGAAACATGCGTCACATTCTATGCTTCACATACTATAGGATTAAAAAAAGAAAAATTAAATTTCATAAAGTTTTCACCAAGTTAAGGTGGTCAGACATACGTGTTTTTATATGTTTTAAAAGTTGTAATAAAAAATTTATAATTAATTATTTAATTGGAAAAAAATTACAAAAAAATATGCATCACATCCAGACATGAGTCCTCTACTTATATATAAAATCTTATAAAAAATTATTATCATTTTATTATGGTTAGGGTGGTTAGACAGACACCTACTTCTTATTTTTTCCTTGAAATTTAAGTACTACTGCATTGAAATTTCAAATTTTCACCAAATAGATTTTATTTATTTTTAAATAAACCTACTATTTTAGAAACTACATTCAATTTTCTACATATTCTATTGTTACATATTTTTGAAATAATATAGATAGTTTATTCAATTTTTTACGTCAAGTTTCCTAACACTGATTTTTCTGAATTTTTTGCCACTTAAGGGCCTATTTTTTCCATGATGATCTTGCACATATCCCTATCTAATTAGTTTCCTTTAAATGCTCATTCTCCTTTTTCAAATCATCAATATCATCTCTTAGGTTTTCACTTTCCTCTAAGGCATTAATGGGTTCTCCCTCAAGATCCATCTCAACCTCCTCTTCACCAAGATGTTTACCCATACCATGTTTCATTTTTGTAGATTCTTTGGCCATGAAGAGAAATTCTTCCTTTTTTCTCTCCACTACAAGAGCATAATCTTGTTCATCATTTGAACTATCACTAGCATTAGATGAGTCACTTTCTTCTTGAATATACACACTCTTTTTCTTCTTTCCAAAGATCCTCTTTTTAGGGTAATGTGGTTTGTTCATCTTACTATCTCTTGCTTGTTTATAGTTATCCTTCTTACTATAGGGGAATTTAGTGACCTACTTTACCACAATCAAAGCATTTGAAGGGTAACTTACCTTTATACTTGTTCGAGCCTCTCCTTAGCCTTTTGATTAATTTTTATTCTTTCTCATTAGTCTCTTCATGCTCAGATGAATTTACTTCTACTTTTCCTTTATTGGGTGCTTCATCCCTTTCCTTGCGTGTGGATTTAAATGCATCTTCTCTTTTAGATGGCTCTACATTTCCCATCCTCATTTCATATACAATAAATATTCCATGAAACTCATCAAGAGTGAGTTTATCTACTTCCCTTCCTTCTTCTATTGCAAAAATCTTGGGATCACACTTGGTTGTTATTGACCTTAGAAATGTTTGCACAATGACTATTTATTATACTTCTCCAAAACCTCTAATTGAGTTTACAATCTCTTTAACTTTTAAAAGATAACATGAAAAATTTTCTTCCTTACTCATCTTCAAACCTTCAAACTTAGCTTTGAGAATTTTTAAATTTTCTAGTTTTACCTTGTCATCCCATTCATAAATTCTTTTCAATTTCTCCCAGAAATCATGTGCAGTTTGATAGTGTATCACCTTGATAAACACTAAGCTTGTCAAACTACAAATAATAGGATGCTTTTCTTTTGCATTGTCTCAAAATCCTTCTTTCCTACAATGTCAGTAGGATAAGTAGTAGAAGGAATACAATTATTCTTAACAAACATCCAAACATCAAATCCTATTGATCTCAAATATGTTTCATCGAAATGCTCTAGAAAGCATAGTCTGATTCATCAAAATAAGGTACTTTGTTTGTGGAAGAACCTTTTTTACTAGCCATTGTGTTCTCCTCACCAAGATATATCCGAGCTAACTAAGCTTCTCCAAGGAAACCTATGGCTTTGATACCAATTGTTGGAACTCACCAATCTACTAAGAGGGGGGGTGAATCAGTAGATCTAATAAAATTTAGCCCTTAGTGTACTATGTAGATTAATTCCTTTTATATTTTTATGTGTAGATTAAAGTTTAATTTGTGAAAACACATACAAGCACAAAAAGCATCACACAACACAAAATATACATGGAAAACCCAAGATGAGAAAAACCACAATGATAAATGCTACTAGGATCTATTGTCCTAATCTAGCCTTGCAATCAAATAATAAATTACAATATTTAAGGGAACCAACCCTTAGGAGACACCGATCCCTTGGTTTTAGGAGCATCCACTCCCTAATCTAAGCACCTACCTAGATATCTAATGGTACCCACCTATTAGATTTCCAAAAAGATATTATATTTTGTTACAATTCAATATTGCAACTTATTTTGCAACTACACAATGGGTAAAAACACAAAGCTGTGTCACACTCTATAAAGGAAATGGCCAATGTTGATCCAACTTCTAAACTTGAATCATTAAAAAGTAGCATATATGTTTTGAATTTTGAAATGATGTAAACTAGTAGAACATGTATCTTTTCATATATTTTATGTTTGTATTTTAAAAATAAAAATAAAAAAATATTTAAAACTAGTTTTTAATAAATTAACACTATAATTTAGTTGCTGATAAAATGCTAAAAAATGAAGTTGCATGGGATGTAAAACTTTTTATAGTAAATTTTTCTTTTTTTTCTTTCAAATTTTTTGTGTATTTATAACTTGAAATTTTAGTGCATGCATATATTTTTTTCAAGTTTTGATAAATATATATATATATATATAAATAAATATTAAAATGTACATGAATCAAAAAATAGTTGGTTTCATTAGACATCAACTTTCATATTAAATATTTATCTAAAATGGAAAAAAAGTTATACCTTCTTGAAATAGATTCTTTTATCTAGTGCATCATATTTTTTTCTATTTTTTTTAGTAAGTTTTATTATTTTTCCTTGGCATAGTAATCAACCTAATATTTTGTGTTGATAACCTTCTTTTAGTAAAAATAAAATATAAAATATAAAAATAATTAAAATATTAAAATAAATATATTTTTGAAAACTACGCTTATGGATCTACAAAAGGGTATTTTTATATTTTAAAAAAAAATTATTTGCATTAGCAAGAGTTATTGAAACTTCAAGTTTTTAAATAAATTTTTTTTTTTGGTAAATTGGACTCAAGGTGGTGCTCCATATATTTTTAGCCAATAATTTTAGTTGAAAAAGTTGTGGAGGTATCTAACTTAGCTAGAATGAATCTTACTATATCATGTGTTTAACCAAAATTGATTTTTAATTAGAAATACTTAAATTTAGTTGTACTCATAAGTTGGCTGAAAGTGTGACACAAATTTGTGCTTTTACCCCAATATCTTGTTGCAATATTTGCAACTTTCCTTGCTCTCACCTTTCTTCGCTCTACCCTTTGAATATTAACCCAAATTGAAATCTCTAACTCTATTTGGGTTCTACTTATTCATAATTAGTGCATTCTCTATCCAAAACTTAGCTCAACTTTTCTACTATATGCACTTCTTGACACCTTAAATTCTTGATTGTCTCTCTTTTTTTCTTGACTCCACTGATTTGTAATCAATGCCTCGATCCATGCACCATCTAAGAAAATCCCCTTGTTAGGGTTTCCCTACTATCTTCCTCAAGAAGTTACTTGGGCTTTGAGCCATAACCGTCAAATCCCTATCTTAGCTTAGTATATTTTTCTAAGTATGGAGGTTTGAAAAACCCTAATCCTAATATACATTGAATGCAATTCCCTATTTATTTTATCTAATTTTGATCTCTATCACCTTGGAATTCTATGTTGCTACCCTGCAAATCAAATCTCTAACCAATTGGTCTCTGGAGTAGGTAGATCATTTAATTTCATCCTTTGTGTCAATTAATAGGCCTACCTCATGTTCATGCAGAGCTATCCATTTGTGATCTTCGAATTCAAACCAGAGCTATTGATTCACTACTTCGCGCCATGATTCTCTGACTCTCCTTTGATCTTGACATGTTTAAAACATCATCTTCAGATTGACCTTCTTTAAATTATCACCATTGATATTCTCTTATCGCATATCACTACTTTCCATGATACTAGTTTATTTGCAAGAATGATGAGAATGAAATTAGTGATCATCATCCAATTGCACTCACTCAATCTCCATTGTTGACTTTCCATCACACCCACTTTACTTATCACAACTTCATTTGTGAGCAAAGGTAAGATAACCATGTTGCACGAAGCATCCTTGCGATGTAGTTAAATCTTTCCACCTGTCATTCAACATTCATGTCACAAACCTACTATATCATAGGGCTAAGAAAGAGACCCATCGAGACATCAATGGAAAAATGGGATGCTACCATCTATACATGCTAATTTCATATTCCAATTAATCTTGTTGTTCATCACTCATCACTAAAATCTATCATTTGTTTCACTTCACAACAACAATGTGAAGGAGTCAAGTGATATTTTGCCACATGTCCTCTATGATGTCATCTTCAACTTGTAGATTTTGTCACCATAATAGACCCACTTGAAACACCACATGCACCATCTAATCACTAACACATGATCTCCACTATTTCCCGCTATCTCGCAGGGCTAGACAAGGACCCACCACAAATGTAGCGAGGAAGCGGGGATGCCATCGATCTTCATGTCTCAATAACAACCATCAATTATGTTGAGGAAAAATATTTTTCTCGTGACTTGGATATGTGTAGGATCATCATGGAAAAAATAGGCCCTTAATAGGTAAAAAATTCAGAAAAATCAGAGTTAGGAAACTTGATGTAAAATTTGAATAAGTTATCAGTATTATTTCAAAAATATGAAATAATATAATATGTATCAAATTGAATTTAGTTTCTAAACTACTAGTTTTATATATATATAAAAAAATCTATTTGGTGAAAATTTGAAATTTCAATGCATTAGTACTTAAATTTCAGGGAAAAAATAAGTAGGCATCTGTTTGACCACCCTAACCACAATAAAATGATTATATTTTTTTTATAAGATTTTAGATATAAGTAGAGGAGTCATGTCCCGATGTGATGCATATTTTTTTCTAATTTCTTACTAAGTAAATAATTAATTACGAATTTTTTATTACAAATTTTTAAAAATATAAAAAACTCGTATGTATGACTACCTTAACTTGGTCAAAACTTCATGAAATTCATTTTTTTTCTTAATCCTATATTATGCAAAGCATAGAATGTGACACATGTTTCAGATTCAAAAAATGTGATACCGTTTGAAATTTATAAATATTTTTCAATCGGCCTATCAATTAGGACTTTACTCGTAATTCAAATAGAAAATAAATAATAATTATTTATTAAATTCAATGTAAAGCATAATTTATATTGGTGGAAATTTGAGTCTCCTTTAGAAACCCTTTTTGTTTCATCAATTTTGGGTTTAAAAAAATTCATCAACCACATACCTTACAAATACCCATCGTATCGACACTTTTTGGCCCATCATGATCCTACACATACCCACTTAGGAACCATTACAATTGTGGATTATTTGTCAGGATGGTACTACTAGGAAAGTGGGATAGTTTCCAAAAGAGCATGATGATGTAGTGCTAAGGGGTTCAAAGATACAAATTTCTCAATTCCATAAATAATTCAAAGTATTGATCTCACAAATCCTATTCATTGACACTTTGAAGCATTATTTGATAACTACTCATCATAAGAAACCAAAAATTTGACACTTGACACTCTTCCTATCCTTTAGTGCATCCTCCAAAATGTGAATACCTTTTATTTTTCCCTTAAACAAATCAAACTTCAAATAGGGATGTTTTGTAACAACACCCTTCAAAATAGACTATCCTACAATAGCTACACCCAATTAGGCCACATCAACAACCAAATCCAAGATATCCTTCACTCATACCCTCAAAATCCATTCAAGCACACTCAACAGGTGACAAAAGTCCAAAATAAATAGACTACATCAATAACAACAACCATTCAAGTGAGAAAATGCTAAACTCAAGTTTATGCCAACCTTCATAAGGGTTTATTGGAAATGTGCAACACGACACTTCACCCACCTTACCTAAGCCTCCAACATGTTCAAATATTCCTACGCTTACTAAATCAACCATCTTCCATGCATATTTCATGTTATTTTAACAAACTCCTGACTTGAACCTCTAATTCTAACTCAAAACATTAAAGGTCATAACTCTGTCTAAACATGACAGTAATCAAATGGACAAAAAACCTTATAGTTTGACCAAATTCTATCTGAAAAGGAATCCCAATACATTTAACAACCGTTTTCAATTAATACTACCCAAGAAATTTATCCATTCCACAAATTAAATGCTCAAACTTCACTATACTCTACTTTTACCAATCTTTTACACAAGTTTACAGACCTAGGGCATCATAATATTAGCAACAAACTTGATATTCATAACCTGCATCCTTAGAACATGAAATAATACACAATGTTGAACCTTTTCACAAGTTTATAACTTTTTCCATTGATTAAAGAAGGAGAAATACCATTTCATTTAACACTGTTTACCCTAAACAAGGGTTTTGAACTGTTTTCATAAAACATGTAATATTTTACTCAAAAATGAATTAAATTGAAGGAAACAAAAATTAAAATGTATTAGACTCATATATTTACCAATTCCAATGACTTCCTCTCAAAAACATGATTGTACAGGTCTGTACAGTGCTCTGCAACACAGATTTACCAATAAAAACTTAGAATTTTTCATATAAATAGAGCTTCATTATTAATTCTTCTGTATTTACAACCCCCCCACCTGCCAACCTCTTCCTCAAGGTTCTCCATCATTTTAAATGTCTTCCACTCCATACAAAATGACTACAACTAACTCAAACCCCCTTCTAACTACTTGACTTGTCATTTTCCAATTTTTGCTCTTTTCCTTGACATCTTTTACAAGATTTTGCTTTTTAGCACTTTTTGTACCCCAAAAGGCCTAAATACCTCTAAATTGATTTATTACATGATAAATGGTCTACCAAGACCTTATTTTAATGATAAAAACCTAAAACCTATTGTGGACCTCACTTGACCACATTTTCATTTTTTTGCAAATTGGATACAATGACCTATCAAACACCCATCAAATAGCTTAAACACATTGTAATGGTATTGAAAGACCTTATTGGATAACCCCTAAACACTCCTTAACCACATATTTACAAATTGGCCTCATGGAGGCTTGAATGCAACATGGTGCTCTTGCACCACATGATGGATTAAGTTATGACTTGAGTTCCCTACAACTGCCATTAAACAATCAACACAAAATATAAGCCTTATGAAGATTCCAAGACTGTATACCTTAGGGTTTATGAAAAAACCCTAAATTAGACTAAAATCATAAATAAATCATTCATGAGAATTTTGACATCATCTGATCATGTGGATTATACCAATCGAATCTTGTTGAAAAATTGATGACAAATCTGCAATCAAAATCCTTAGAAAAGCTCTAGAAGTGACTTTTGTAACATCAAGGGAATATTTCAATATTTGAGAAACTTCACAATAGTTGCAAAACATGCTCCTTCGTCATCAACCTTCACAATTTTTTCTAGAACTAGTTTCATTTCTCCTCTGATCTATCCTTTGACATCAATAGTATTTTTGAAATCAATGACAACCAAATTACCAACATCATTTACATTACAAAATTCAAACAAAATTGCATCTAAAAAGTTGTCATTTTTCTTGTTTTTTTCCATCAAATCAAATTTACATGTAAACATAAAAATTTGGAAATTTATAACTAAAAGTATCTATTTTCAAGCTAAAATAAAGACTTTAAATATCAACTCAAAAACTCAGACTTTGATTTTTCAATCCCTATGTAAAGACCCATTCACCCTAGCAAAAATTTGTCCTTGTATAGGTTTGTACTATAGAAAAAAGGACCTCATGCTTGACATGAGAATAATTCATGATAAAATGGACTAAAAGAGGTCTTAATCTAGTGTTGTGAAGAATTTTATGCATCCACACTAGGTCTTGGACACTTTCAAATGCATTTAGCGATATCTTGTAAAGGTGTTGTAAAGGAATTTCATGATTTCCTAGACTTAATAAACCCATTTCTTCCTAATTTAACATTATATAACATATTTAACTACATCACAACAATCTAGAAGGCTTGTAAAAAACCTTAATGATAAACTAGTGTTGTAATGTGTCTTGCATATTCATATTGGTTCTTGTGCCTTTCCAGGCTATGTGGACCTCATTTTAGTGTTCTAAAGTGTATTTAATCACACTTTCACAATGAATTATGTGTCCCAATCCCTATTTTACCTTTGCATCATCATTAATAGAACCCTATTTCCCCCATATTATGCATCCTGAGGTATTATTTGATCAAATAACTGACAAAGATGTAATTTAAACCTTATTTCCTTTTCTCCTAGCATCTTCACTGGAAAAATGGATCTTATGGGACCCATTCTCCATCCATGGTAAAATAGTCCCATCCAAGTGGGACCCATTCACCATGTGTGGTGAATCAATCCCATTTGGCCCAATTTTGACCTTTGAGCAAGAAAAAAGTGAAATTTAAGTTTAATATTACTTCATGTCGGCCTGTGATGAGGTATTAATGGGTAAAATAGGTGAATTTCCTATAAATATAAGTATTTTAACCCTAATTCACATCTCTTATCATTCATTCATCCACCAATCTTCCATCTCAAGTCAAGCAACTTAGGGTTTCTTCATTTCAAGTCTCCAAGATATTAATTTTCAGACATTCAAGAGAAAATTATTCATGGTTTGATGTAGAATTTCAAGATCAAACATCATGGAAAGGTAATAAACTCCATTTTTTGATGTTTCATTACATTCTTTCATCATTTTTGTTTAATTACCTAAAAGGGGTTTACCAAGGCAAACCCCCATGCCCTAACATCCACCATTTCTCTCTTGTCTTGTGTGTTTCTAGATTTAGGACTCTTAGAAGCTTGGAAATAATTAAGAATCAAGTTGAAAAGTTTTGTAGGTCTTATCCTCATTAAACAAGTCAAAATATCAACAAAAACTCATTTTCAGGTTCAAAAATCAGAGTTTCAAAAGTGGACACTTGT
Organism: Sequoia sempervirens; assembly: GCA_007258455.2. Taxonomy (NCBI): domain Eukaryota; kingdom Viridiplantae; phylum Streptophyta; class Pinopsida; order Cupressales; family Cupressaceae; genus Sequoia; species Sequoia sempervirens. Next base: position 238,137,838 of record VDFB02000017.1, read on the forward strand.
ACATAATCAAAATGCAGACTGAGAGCTACAGATTCCACCTTTGAATTTTCAAAAATTCAAAAGTGGAATCATTCACCATGAGTGGAAAATGAGTCCCACTTCTAGGTCAATTTTGAGTTTTCTACATTTTTAGATACCCTTTTCTCTAAAACAGGTTTTGGCTCAGCTTTGTAGAACTGGGATTGATTTTCGCAGAATGGTCAATGAGTCCCACCAGGCCTAAAAATTGACATCAACAACATTCTAGAAGCCATTTTGTAGTCTTCATCCACATTCTATGTGCACACTTTTATTTTGCTCCATTTTTGTTATAGTTTTCTAGTTGTTTCCAAGTGTTCTTGCATTACATAGTGTTTTCAAACAAGTTGTTTTCTTTTAGTTTCCATTCATTAATTAATCAATCTTATTAGTTTCTTGCATTCAAGCATTGTATCTAGGTATATTTCATCCATATTCCATCCATATTGCATTAACTTTGAATGTAACATGATCATTTTGGCCCTACTTTCTCCTTTTAGGTGAAAACCCCTAGAAGTGTTAGAAAGGATTGGGGTGCCAAAAATCTATGGTACATTTTGGTGAGCCTGATTTTTGAACATATTATTTTCTGATTTGGAGTCCTTCATCACCATATATCTAGCTTGCATTGACCATACATTAGGTTTTGCATGATTCATTTGCATGTTAGGTGTTAACTTTTGCATTCATAAAAAGTGCATTTAGGTTGCATTTTTGGTATCTAAATTCCTATAAATTATCTAAAATTCTAGATTTTTCACTTAGGTTTGCATTACAACACTTAGAAAACTTCAAAATCCATCAAAAATTTCTAACAATTTTGAAAAAAGTCCATACTGGGACTCATTCGCCAAATTGGGCGAATCAGTCCCTTTTCACCCCTGAAACTGCCCTTTATAGAACTAAAAACCTAGTTTTCCAGCTTCTGTTTGGTTCCTTTACCTACCTATATTAGTTGGCTAAGTTTTTATAAAATTCATTTCATTAGATTTAGCTTAAATTAGCTCATTTCATGCATTACTTAATTACACTTTTACAACATCTCAATTTCAGATTGTTGCATTATGTAAACAAAAAATTAGCTTTCTTAAAAACTGAAAATTGCATTTCCTTTTTAGTCATTGCATTGTTTCCTTTCCTTTTTCATCATAACATATTTTCTTTCAAAATATGTGGCTTTGATTTCGTTAATAGTGGATTACATAAGTACAACATTCCCTCCTATGAGTTGAATTTTGATTATGTACAATAATGAGGACTTTAAGAAACATGATCAAACCCTTGACACAATCCTTAATATTACATTTCCCATTGGCATGAATGGTGGTGTAGACAATAAAAACAATCATACTTGTTCTTCTCCTGATACCTCTCCTATTAGTGACAAAGGTATCTTGGTGCAAGAAGTTACAAGCCTTGAGGGTCTTGATTGTCCATCTCCTTATTCGCCTTTGGAAGATGTTAGACAACAAGAACATGAGATCATAGAAACATTCTTAAAAATCACCTTATCAAATCTCCATGGCCATGAAAATCAACCTTGTTCATGTCCTAATATCCCTCCTCGATGTAAAGAGGATAGGTTGGTGTTAGAAGACATCCATATTAAGAATCATAAAACATTTGATCCTCCCTTCCCTAATGCTCCTCCCATTTGGGAAAACCTATTTGAAAAGCATAGTCATCCTTCTCTTGATGTCTCCCCCACTTATGATGAACCTAACTCAAAATTGGATGCACCTATTACAAGCTCTCCTAGAAGAGTAGATAATATTTTACAAGAGAATGAGACCTTAAAAAGAACTGGCAATCAAATGAAGTATTGTTTTCCTCTACCCACTATCAATCATCAAACACATTCAACCATTAATAATTCCCTTAGTTGCAATGAAGTTATTTTGGATGAACCAAGCCTTAATTTTAAAGAACATGAGCTTTGTTGTTCTCCTAAACACTTTCCTTCTAGGGAGAATATCATCATACAAGGAAAAGATAACATTGATAATAATATTATGCCCTTGAAAAGACATGAAGAGCCTATGTTAGACTCTCATTTGCCAAGGGATGTTAATATTACTCAGCCTCAACTCATCCTATATCCCCCTCCACATAAAAAAAACTCCACACAAACTTGAATTCACCCTCTACACACCTCAAACTAATGTGTCACAATAACTGAGTTATAATACCATTACTCATACATATAACACTCAAAATAATCCACAACTACTGCAACCAACCCAAACACCCTTACCTTTTCTTAATACTATCCCCTCTAGACCTTTCTTACCAGGTCTTCCTACTGGAAAGGAGTACAATCTTTTCAAACAACTTAAGAATAATCCTGCTAAGATATCATTGTGGGATCTTATTCAAGCCTCCCCTCACCATCACAACATGATCCAAATAGCTTTACAACAAGTTCTTGTCCCTTCTAATGCACAGCCAACTAACATAGTAGCCATGATCCAAGGAATAAATTCTAACATTGTTTTCCACCAAAGTGAACTCCCCCCTTTGGAAGTGAAAAAACTAAACAAAGCTTTCATGATCATTTCTCAATACAATCAAATAGGGATAAAGTGAACTCTTATTGACAATGGCTCAACCCTTAATGTGTTTAGCGTAAACCTTTTGGATAGGCTTCATGTGGATAAATCTATTGGATGTTGTGGTTGTGTTACTATTATGTGGTTTTCATTGATGTCAACACTATTAGAATTCATGTATTGAAGGTTGTATATGTCGAGGATATTGAGAAAATTATAAAAGAAAGAGTTGCAGGTTGATAGTGGAATAGTGAAGGTCCTAGAGGTGTCTTGCATAGTACATTGATGATCAATTTTTTATGGATTAAATTTTTTATTGATGAGTGTATCTAGTTTATCCACTGGAAGTTTTAGAGGTCTACGTGAAGATTTTATCGTGTTATGAATAGTTGTGTTTTGATAGTTTTTACGTGGTTTTAGTTAATGTTCTTCATTGAAGTTGATATGATTTTAGTAATTTAAGCTACTGTAGATGCTTCTCTATTAATTCCTAGTGCTTTTGGATGTTTCTAGATCATGCTCTATCTTTTTTGCATGTCCTTATTGATCAGTGTGTTCATGGTAGGTGATTTTCCTCTTGTGTGTTCAGGTTTTTATGTCTTGGCTGAGATGGTGGTTGTAACGTGTTGTGGATCCTTGGAGATTAAAATTTGAATGTTTGGCACACTCAAGGATGTTGTTTTGGGTCACAATATAGTATTGGCTAATGGTGTTTGATTTGTATTGAAATTTTACTTGTAAATTTTGGCCGACATTGTGTATGGATATGTGCATAATCATGATGGGCCAAAAATGGCGATATGTAAGTGATATGATGGCCCTTGTGGCTGACGACTTTTTTCTACCCAAAATTGATGAAACAAAAAGGGTTTTTAAAGGAAATTCTCAGCTTTCCACCAATATAAATTATGCTTCACTTTGAATTTAATAAATTATTATTATTCATTTTCTATTTGAATAATGACTTAAGTCCTAATTGATATGCTAATTAGAAAACATCTATAGCTTGTGTCAAATTTTTTGAATCTAAAACATTTGTCACATTCTATGTTTCACATACTATAGGATTAAAAAAAGAAAATTTGAATTTCATTAAGTTTTCACCAAGTTAAGGTGGTCAGATATACAAGTTTTTATATTTTTTAAAAGTTGTAATAAAAAATTCATAATTAATTATTTACTTGGAAAAAAATTACAAAAAAAATATGTATCACATTGATACATAAGTCCTCTACTTATATCTAAAATATTATAAGAAAATATTATCATTTTATTGTGGTTAGGGTGGTCAAACAGACACCTACTTCTTATTTTTTCCTTGAAATTTAAGTACTACTGCATTGAAATTTCAAATTTTCACCAAATAGATTTTAAAAAATAAAAAATAAACCTAATGGTTTAGAAACTACATTCAGTTTTCTATAGATTATGTTCTTACATATTTTTGAATTAATATAGATAACTTATTCAAATTTTTACGTCAAGTTGCCTAACTCTGATTTTTTTGAATTTTTTGCCACTTAAGGGCCTATTTTCTCCATGATGATCCTGCACATACCCGTATATGTTTTATATTCCATATTTTCTTCTAGTTGATGATGTTGTTGATGTCAATCCATGTTGTGGATATATATGAGTGGTTTTTTTTGTGAAGTTAGTGTGTGTGTGTGAGCAGAGGATGAGCAAGTGTGTGAACAATGATCTAATCATTTGATTATAGAACAGAGTGTGAAGAAGTTTCAGCAAAGTGTGAAGGAGTGTTTTTGTGCTTAACCGAAACTATAATCAGGCTTTTGTAGAAGCTATTTTCTCAATTCATACCCTTTTGATCTAATCTAAATTTCCATAAGACAATGTGTCTTCTTTGGGTAGTGAGGTCTAGGCAGTGTGGCTGAATGCATGTGCATTCCCATTAGTCTTCTTTCTACTTTTAATAGGGTATAATATTGTGTATTGACATCCACCATAGATTTTCCCCTAATAGGGCTTCCAAAAAAAATTTGTGTTCTCTGTGTTTCTGATGTATTGATTGTCTATGGTGTGTATGTGCAGGATCATGATGGGCTAAAAAGTTGCAATATGATGGAAATGTGGCTGACAACTATCTTTTTACCCAAAATTGATGAAATGAAAAGGGTTTTTAAAGGAAATTCTTAGCTTTCTACCAATATAAATTATGATTTACTTTGAATTTAATAAGTAATTATTATTAATTTTTATTCAAATTATGACTAAAGTCTGATTGATAGGTTGATTGAAAAATATCTATAGCTTTCAAACAGTATCACATTTTTTGAATCCAAAACATGTGTCACATTCTATGCTTCACATACTATAGGATTAAAAAAGAAAAAAATGAATTTCATGAAGTTTTGACCAAGTTAAGGTGGTCGACATACGGTTTTTATATTTTTAAAAATTTGTAATAAAAATTCATAATTATTTACTTGGAAAAAATTACAAAAAATATGCATCACATAGGCATGAGTCCTCTACTTATATCTAAAATATTATAAGAGAATATTACCATTTTATTGTGCTTAGGGTGGTCAAATAGACACCTATTTTTTTTTTTCCCTCAAATTTAAGTACCTTGCATTGAAATTTCAAATTTTCACCAAATAGATTTTTTTTATAAAAAAACCTAGTAGTTTAGAAACTAAATTCAATTTGCTACAAATTTTATTTTTACATATTTTTGAAATAATATAGATAACTTATTCAAATTTTTATGTCAAGTTGCCTAACTCTAATTTTTCTGAATTTTTTGCCACTTAAGGGCCTATTTTTTCCATGATGATCCTACATACCCTGGTTTATTGTTCATTCATCACATATAAGATTAAGTAAAGATAAGTTTAAAAAGTTTAAATATTCTGTAACAACTGATTCACCCATCCTCTTAGTTGTTTGTCCTTCTTTTTCAAACAATTGGTATTAGAGTAGGTTCCTCTGAAGAAGTTTAAAAGCTTGAGGTGATCCAAGATAGCATCATACAAGGACATCCCTAGATTCGATAGAAAAGACTACTCTCTATGGAAAGGAAGAATGTAATTTCATTTGAGGTGTATTGGTGAACCCTTCTAGAAGATTACAAAGAACATATATGTTATTCCTCAGAGTGGTACTTCCACTCCTTATGAGATTAAAGAGGTTGAGATTAACATTAGGGCTATTGAATCTTTGTTGAGTGCTCTGACAGATTTGTAAATGACAAATTTGATGGATCTAAAGATAGCTCATGAGATCTGGAAGAAGTTGGAGACTTTGTATGAAGGAGATGCATTTGTGAAGGTCACTAAGCTATAGAGTTTGAAAGGAAAGTATGAAACTTTGAAAATGGGTGAAGATGAAAATATTTCTTCTTTTATGCAAAGAGTAAATGAACTTGTGATGGGTATTAGATGTGCCAGTGGTACCTTGGATGGAAAAGAAATTGTAGCTAAAGTGATTAAATCATTGCCTCCCTCTTAAAAATCAAAGGCTCATGCTATTGAAGAGTTTAAAATAGTAACAAATGTGATGAGATATGTTGATTGGTAAACTTGTTGCATTTGAGTTGAGTAACTTTGGTGATTCTGCCCCTAAGACTGAATCTGTATTTAAGGCTTCTATGTCCAAAAGAAACAAGCAAAGATATGATCTAGGAGAGAGTTCTAGAAAGATATTCAAGTATGAGGAAGAGATGAAATAGCTTGAAGATGAGGAAAGAGAGGTAGAAGAGTTGGAAGCACTAATTGTAAAGAATGAAGGTAGAGGACAAGGTAAGTATAAAGGAAAGTTTCCTATTAAATGTTTCTCTTGAAGTAAAATATGTCATTTTTCTTTAAGGTTTCCTAAAAGAGTTCCTAGGTCTAAGCCTAACAAATCTATATTTCAAAAGAAATGTTGTTTTGATGAAGAAGGTGTGATTGATGAAGAGTCTAATAAAGAAAATGGAAATGAAGATGAATGGGTTTTCATTGCTAGCAAGGAAAATGGTTCGGTGGGTACTGAATCTGCTAAATTTGAGATATCTCTTGCACCCAAATTGAAGAAAGCGATGAGTGGGTTATTGACAATAGTTGCTCACATCATACGATTGGTAACAAAAGTACATTTGTAAGTCTAGAGAAATATGGCAGTGGGGTTGTAAGATTCAGATATAAGAATGCTGGTGTGATTCATGGCATAGGATCTATTTGTCTTGGTGGTAAAAATAACACTGATGATGTCCTTTATGTTGAAGGATTGAAACATAATTTGTTGAGTGTTGGACATATGGTCATGGACAAGGGTTATGATCTTCAGTTCAAAGATGGAAGATGCAAGATACTTGGAAGCTCTAGAAATATGATTGCTTTAAGTACAAAGACAAGAGGTAATATCTTTCACCTGAGTGTTGCTAATGTAAGTTGTTTAACTACTCAAGTAGATGAAAGCTGGTTATGGCATATAAGGCTATGTCATGTGAATTTTCATAATATTTTCAAGGTAAGCTCCACTCAAGCAATAAAACATCTACCTAAGCAAGTGAATCCTACTGAAAAAATATGCAAGGAATGTCAGATGGGAAAAGAGGCTAGAGTTTCTTTTTAGAGGAAACAACGTCATTCTAATGGAGTACTGGAGCTGGTGCATAATAATCTATGTGGTCCCTCTAGAATCAAAAGTCTACAAGGTGAAACACCTGTACTTTATGTTGCTTATTGATGATTAATCTAGGATGATATGGGCTGCTTTCTTAAGAGAGAAATGTGAAGCATTAAGGAAGTTCAAAAGTTTCAAAGCTATGGCAGAGAATGAGATAGGTCTGAAGATAAAATTCCTAAGGTCAAACAGAGGTGGTGAGTTCACTTCCTAGGAGTTCAATTCCTTATGTGAAGAGCATGGAATCAAAAGATAGTTATCTGCTCCCCAAACCCCTCAATAAAATGGAGATGTAGAGAGAAATAATAGAACAATTCTGGATGTTGCTAGAACAATGATGATAGAAGGAAATGTGCCTCACATGTATTGGAGAGAAGCTATAAACATTGTTGTGTACACTCTAAACCAGTTAAATGTTAATGGTAATTATGGTAAGATTCCTTTTGAGCTATGGTTTGGTTATAAGCCTACTATTAAATATTTCAGGATCTTTGGAAGAAAGTGTGATGTCAAGAGAGATGAGGATATAGGCAATTTTGATGCAAGGAGATATGAAGGAATCTTTCTAGGTTACTCTACTAAAAGCAAGGCTTACTGGTGCTATAATAGAAGATTGAGAAAAATGGTTAAAAGTGAAAATGTTAGATTTGATGACGACTCTACTAGGTCATCTAGATACTGTGGACATGATTCATATGACTAGTAAGATAGTATAGAAAAAGGGAAGAATGCTCAGACATACAATCAAGTTTAAATTATTCTGGTAAATCAAGAAAGTCTGGAAGGAGAGACAAGTGGAAGTACAAAAGAAAGAATAGAAGAACCAGAAGTGTGAGTGAATCCTAAAACTCTGAGGTACATGTGAGATTGAAACATTCAGAGAATCAAATTATAGGAGACAAGAAAATGTTGGAATATGTGCCTTAATCCTTACTGACATGAAACTCCTTTAAGACAAAGTCAGTGTGACATCATGGATGTCTGGCTAACTAACTGTTCTGAAGTTCTTGAAATGTTCATATTGCTGTGACAGGGTTGATGTCTTGCCGACAAGTCTATCGATGTGACTCTCTATGTTCGGTAGGACATTTTGTTGAATGGAGAACTCTAGGTGACAAGTTGATCTTATCGGGCTGACTCACAGGTGTCGGTGAGAAGTCCCAGTGAATGGTGTCTCGCCGATGTCGGGCTAACATAAAGGTCATGGGGAGATGTCTCAGCGATGAAGCTAGGTCACGCCGATAGGAGTATTCACATGGTGTCTTTTTGGTGACAAAAGACTTCACTAAGAAGTCTTGGCGACATGGATAAGTCACGTCGATAGACTTCGGGATAACTTTTGGCACTTGGGGAAATGTCTTGGTGAAGGGCTTAATTCTTGCCGACTCAGTAAGACTTGGTGATGCTTAGAGAAAGGTCGCGGTGAAAGAAATGAGTCTTGCCGATAGTAGTATGTCTTCGGAGTAACATGAAGTGGTCGGTGGAAATTATTGGTGAGAATGAAGTGTCTTGCCGATAGCATAAATCATCAATGTGACCTGTGACTTTGATATGAGTCTCATTGATATGTGATAGTCATGCCGAATGGCTCATGCCAGCATGACTTGAAGTTTTTGATATGAGGTCTTGGCGAGATCGGTATGTCTTGCCGATGGTTTCTCTGAGTTTGATATGACTTGTGGAATTTGATATGAGTCTTGCCGATAAGGGAAACTCTTGCTAATAGGAATGAAATGGAAATCGATGGTTTCGGTATGACATTGTGACTCTCGCTATGTTTTCCTGCCGACTGTTGAGACTTATGCCGATACCGTTATGAATCTTTTGAGCATCGGGGAGAAACTTCCCATGTCTCACAGACATGTGAATCTAGTTGAATGTTTCTCTGACAGATTGAATTTCATATGTGGCATCCCACTAGATAAATCAGAGTAAGTGCATTTCAAATGGATGATGGTTGGTTTTTTGCATCAATTGCAATGCTGGAGAAAAATTGCATGCAAGGAAATTTTTTAAAAAGGCATGGAAACTTTCTTTGATGGAGCATTGGCAGATAAGGATGCATAGAAAGAAAATTAGAATGTGTTAAATAAAATCAGAATGATTTTGATTTGTGTGTATGAGTTTTTTGAGTTGTTGAGAGCATTGTCTGTAATAGAAGAACAGTGAATGAAACCATTGAGAAATACAACCAGAGAGTTGTATCTCTGATTGTATGTAATTGTCATTACTATAATACAAAGAGATTTAGCTTGGTGTTGTGGGTTTTTTCTCAAAAGGGTTTCCCATGTAAATCTATTGTTCAGTTGTCTTTGTGTATTTGTTCTTTTTGTGTTAATCTTTCATGTGTGTCTTAATTAAATTGTAATTTGAAAATTAAAAGCCTTGCATTGCATTCTTCCCTGTGGATTTGATGTTAGGAAAGTGTTTCCACACCTCTACTTTCCTTACAAGTGGTATCAAAGCCTGGCCAGTTGTGCTATCCTTGTGAGTGGGTTGGGTTTTTTGTGTCAATTCTTTTTTAGTGGGAGTCTGGTAGAGGTCTGTTAATTTAACTATGTAAATTAAGATGGAAAGCACAACTGAAAAGATGGAAATAAAGAAGTTCAATGGTAGCAATTTTGAGTTATAGAAACTCAAAATGGAAGATCTGTTAGTGGACCGAGATCTTTGGACTGTTGTGTCTGAAATGAAACCTCAGGCCATAAAGCAGGAAGATTGGGACTTGGCAGATAGAAAATCAAAAGGGTTGATCAGGCTCTATCTAGCTGACTCTATTCTTTTGAACATACATGAAGAAAAGATTGCAGCCTCTTTGTGGACAAGACTAGGTGTTATTTATCAGGGCAAGTCCTTGGTGAACAAGCTATTCTTGAGGAAGAAGCTGTACAACTTGAAGATGCAGGATGGATTTGGTGTTGCTGATCACTTGAATGCTTTCAACATGTTGATTGCTCAGTTAGCATCTATTGGTGTGAAGATAGAAGAAGAAGATCATTGCATGCTATTATTATGTTCTTTGCCTGATTCGTGGGATCATCTAGTGATGGCTATTGAGAGTACAACATCCACATTCAAGATGCAAGATGTTGCTTCTCTATTATTAGAAGAAATGAGAAGAAAATATTCTGAGATGGAAAAGGAGGCTCTAGCTATCAGAGGTAGATCAAACGAGAAAGGTAAGAAGAAGGACAAGAAATCCAGATCAAAATCAGAAGGGAGATCAAAGTCTCCTAGCAAGAATTCCAAAGTGAAATGTTGGAATTGTGGGCAACTTGGTCATGTCCAAAAGGACTGCAAGGAGGAGAAAAAGAAGATGAACTCTTCTGGCAATGATTCTTCTCAAAGTGACGCAGATGCCTTCATTGCAGCTTTGGCTACACGGGCATCAGATGATGTATGGTTGATTGATTTTGGAGCATCTTTCCACATGACATCTCATAGAGATTGGCTCAAAAAGTATGAAGAATATAATGGTGGAAATGTGTACTTAGTAAGTGATTCATCTTTGGAAATTGTTATACGTGGAAGAGTCAGAATTAAATTCCTTGATGGAAGAGTGAAGGGAATCAATGATGTAATTCACATACTAGGTCTAGCTCATAATTTACTTTCTGTAAGTAAGCTAAATGATATTGGAGTGCAGGTCAGGTTCTTTGGAAATGGCTACAAGATGACTAGAGGCTCTATGGTGCTAACTAGGGGTGCTCAAATTAGTACCTTGTACAAGCTAGATGTACAAGCTATTCAATGCAATAGTGTCTCTGCGAAGTCACAAAAAGCTACTCATGATGGAAATGTTCCTGATGGAGTAAATTCCATGGAGGTTAAACTTCTAGCAGAGAAGACTATGCTCTGGCATCATAGGCTATGCTACATTGGTGAGAAAGGTTTAAAAACCTTGAAAAATAATAACCTGGTAGAAGGGCTTTAAGATTGTAACCTTGAGTTCGAATTTTATGAACATTACATATATGGAAAGCAACATCGTGTTTCATTTTATTCCAGTCCTCACAAATCTTATGGTTTGCTTGATTATATTCATTCTGATGTTTTTGGTCTAGTAAATGTTCCTTCTTTGTCTAAATCAATATACTATGTGTCATTTATTGATGACTATTCAAGAAGAACATTTGTATATTTTCTTAATAGAAAATCAGAAGTGTTCAGTCGGCTTAAGGAATTTAAAAACCTTGTAGAAAATAAAATTGGTAGAAAAATAAAATGTATAAGGACTGACAATGGCGGTAAGTTTTGTTCAGATGAATTTGAAAGGTACTATAAGGACCATGGGATTAAAAGGCATAAGACTACACCCTACACTCCATAGAAAAATGGAGTTGCTGAAAGGTTCAATAGGACAGTAATGGAAAGAGCACAAAGTATGCTGAGTAGTGCTGGCTTGGAGGAGAAGTTCCAGGATGAAGCAGTCTCTACAACATGTTACTTGGTAAATCACTCTCCTAACTCTACTCTTGTTGAGAAGACACCTTTGGAAGCATGGTCTGGAAAGAAGCCCTCTTCTAGACATATTCGTGTCTTTGGCTGTGAGGCATATGTGTATGTGCCATTTCAAAAAATATCTAAGTTGGGAAACAAAGTTGTAAAGTGTATTTTTATTGGCTATAGTGCTGGTATAAAAGGATACAAGCTTTGGAATCCTGAGATTGAGAAGGTTTTGTGCAGCAAAAGCATTATTTTTCGTGAGCTAAAGCCTTCTACATTAGATCTGCAATCAGAGAAGAAATCAGAAAATGAAAAGGATGTAGCAGCAATTCCTCTGACACCAAATAAAGAGGAATTGAAAAATCAAAATGTACCTGATACTGAGGAGAGCTCAAGTAGTTCTGAAAGTTCTGATGAAGATGAAGAACCACCTCAGCCTCAGCCTGTGAGGAGGTCAACTCATGAAAGAAAGCAACCTGAAAGGTATTGGTTTTCTTTAATTGAGTCTACTTGTGCCTATGCTTTAATTTCTAGCACTAATGAACCTAGGACTGTGAAAGAGGCATTTAAAATGTCTGATGCAAACTCTTGGTTGGATGCCATGAATGAAGAAATGGCATCATTAGACAAGAATGATACCTGGAGTTTGGTGCCATTGCCTAAAGGCGGAAAAGTTGTGGGCTGCAAATGGGTGTTTAAAAAGAAGATAGGTCTAGATGGCAGTGTAGAAAAATATAAAGAAAGGCTGGTTGCGAAAGGTTATCCCAGGTAGAGGGAATTGATTATGGAGAAATATTTTCTCTTGTAGCTAAGCTGACATCTTTTAGATTTCTTTTGTCACTTGCAGTAGCGTATGACTTAGAAATTGAGTAGATGGATGTGAAGACAACATATCTTCATGGTGATATTGAAGAAAAAATTTATATGTCCCAGCCGGAGCATTTTGTGGAAAAAGGTAAAAAAAGACTGGTTTGCAAGTTGAAGAAATCTCTGTATGGTTTATAACAATCCCGTAGAATGTGGTACCAAAAGTTTGACATGTTTGTTTTCTCATTGGGATTTCTAAGATCAAAATGTGATCATTGTGTATATTACAAAGCTTAAAGTGATCAAGTCCTTATTATTGCACTCTATGTTGATGATATGTTGTTCATAGGCAATAGTAGGCTAATGATTTCTGATCTTAAGTCTCAGTTGTCTACAAAGTTTGAAATGAAAGATCTTGGTGCAGCAAGGTATATTCTAGGAATGGAAATAACCAAGGATAGGAAGAATAGAAAGCTTTGGCTGAGTCAGAGTAAGTATGTCAAGACTGTTATGGAGAGATTTTGTATGACTGATTGCAAACAACTAGTTGTTACAGTTATGCAAGGAACGAAGCTATTTGTTGAGGATTGTCCAAAATCTCCTTATGAGATGGAGGACATGACCAATGTGCCTTATGAAAGTGCAGTTGGAAGTCTCATGTATGCAATGGTTTGTACAAGGCCAGACTTTGCCCAAGTAGTGGGAGTTCTTAGCAAGTTTATGGCTAATCCTAGAAGGACACATTGGGATGTTGTGAAGAGAGTGTGTAGGTATCTGAAGGGCACTTCAGACTATGCTTTGTGTTACCATGGCAACCTAGTTGAATCACACAGGACTCTCAGTATTTGAGGTTATGTGGATTTTAATTAGGCAGGGGACATTAACAGTAGAAGATCCAACAGTGGATATATTTTCACGATGAATGGTGGTGTAGTGAGTTGGATGAGCAAGCGGAAAGCTGTAGTCGCTTTGTCCACTACAGAGGCAGAATACATGGCAGCAACACATGCCTTTAAAGAAGCAATTTATGGTTAAAACATTTGTGTTCTAACATTGGTTTTGATGCAAGAAAGATTACTATTTATTGTAAAAGTCAGAGTACTATATGTTTGGCAAAGAATCCTACTGTCCATGCCAGGATGAAACATATAGATGTATAGTATCACTTTGTATGAGATATGGTGGAGGATGGGAAGGTCTCTTTGGAGAAACTGGATACTCTGGAGAATGTTGCAGATGCATTGATGAAGCCTGTGAGCACAAACAAGTTCAGGTGGTGTGCCAGTTCGATGGCCCTGTTGGCCCATGAATTTCAATAGTTTTGTTATGTTTTGGAGGTGTCAGTAAGATCTTCGTCAAGTGGGAGCTTCTTGGAATATGTGCCTCAATCCTTACTGACATAAAACTCCTTTAAGGCAAAGTCAGTGTGACATCATGGATGTCTAGCTGACTAACTATTATAAAGCTCTTGAAATGTTCATATCGTTGTGACAGGGTTGATGTCTTACTGACAAGTCTATCAGTGTGACTCTTTGTGTTTAGCGTGACCTTTTGTTTAATGGAGAACTCTAGGCAATAGGTTGATCTTATCAAGCTGACTCATAGGTGTTGGGGAGAAGTCCCAATGAATGGTGTAAGTCTCGCCGATGTTGGGCTAACATAAAGGTTGTAGGTAGATGTCTCAGCAATGAAGCTAGGTCACGCCGACAGGAGTATTCACATGGTTTCTTTGTGGTGACAAAAGAATATACTGAGAAGTCTTGGTGACTTGGATAAGTCATGTCAATAGACTTTAGGATAACTTTAGGTGCTCAAAGAAACATTTTGGTGGAGGGCTTAAGTCTTGCCAACTCGGTAAGACTTGGTGATGCTCGAAGAAAGGTCACAGAAAAAGACATAAGTCTTTCCAATAGTAGTATGTCTTCGGAGTAACATGAAGTGGTCAGTAGATAGTCTTGGTGAGAACGAAGTGTCTTGTTGATAGCATAACTCATCGATGTGACCTCTGAATTTTATATGAGTCTCACTGAAATGTGATAGTCATGTCGAATGGCTCACACCGGCATGACTTGAAGTTTTCAATATGAGGTCTTGGCGAGATCGGTATGTCTTGCTGATGGTTTCTCTGAGTTTGATATGACTTGTGGAATTCGATATGAGTCTCACCGATAAGGGAAACTCTTGCCAATAGGAATGAAATGGACATCGATGGTTTCAGTATGACATTGTGACTCTCATTATGTTGTCCTACTGACTGTTGAGACTTATGTTGATACCATTATGAATCTTTTGAGCATCGGGGAGACACTTCTCGTGTCTCACCGACATGCGATTCTAGTTGAATGCTTCTCTGACCAATTAAATTTCATATGTGGCATCCCATTGGACAAATCAGAGGAAGCGGATTTCAAACAGATGATGATTGGTTTTTTGCATCAGTTGCAATGTTGGAGGAAAACTGCATGCAAGAAAAAATCTGAAAAAGTCATGGAAACTTTCTTTGATAGAGCATTGGCAAATAAGGATGCACGGAAGGAAAATCAGAATGTGTTAAATAAAAGCAGAACGATTTTGATTTTTGTGTATGAGTTTTTCAAGTTGTTGAGAGCATTGTCTGTAACAGATGAACAGTGAATGAAACTACTGAGAACTAAAACCAGAGAGTTGTATCTCTGATTGTATGTAATTGTTGTTACTATAATACAAAGAGATTTAGCTTCGTGTGGTGGGTTTTTTCTCGAAAGGGTTTCCCACATAAATCTGTTGTTCAGTTGTCTTTGTGTATTTTCTCTTTTTCTGTTAATCTTTCATGTGTGTCTTAATTAGATTGTAATTTGAAAATTAAAAACCCTGTATTGCATTCTTCCCTGTAGATTTGATGTTAGGAAAGTGTTTCCACACCTCTACTTTCCTTACAGAATAAAGGTGTGTAGACTAGGAGAAAAATTGCAGAAGTATATTGCCTGATTTCCAAAACTAAGCCCAACAATGTCAATGAAGCTTGTACTGATGAACACTAGATGGAATCTATGAAGGAAGAACTAATGCAGATTGAAAAAAATCATACATGGATTCTTGTTCCCAAACCTAAAGATAAAAATGTGAGTGGTACTAAATGGGTCTTTCAGAGTAAGCTAAATGAACAAGGTGAAGTGGTTCAGAATAAAGCATGACTTGTATGTAAAGGGTATTCACAAATGGAAGGTATTTATTTTGAAGAAACCTTTGCCCTTGTTGCTAGAATTGAAGCTGTAAGATTATTTCTTTCTTATACTGCTTATCGGTTGATTTTGGGCTTTGGTATCCTAAAGATGGTGATTTTATTTTGAGTGCCTATACTGATGCAGATTGGGTAGGAGATGTAGATGACAGGAAAAGCATAGGTGGTGGTGCCTTCTTCCTAAGGAAGAAGCTGGTATCTTGGTTGAGTAAAAAGAAAAATTACATATCCCTATCTACTGCTGAGATAGATTATATTGCTACTACAAATAATTGTACTCAAGTGTTGTGGATGAAACAAATACTGAAAGACATAAGAGTAGCATATGATGAGCCTATTTCCATATACTATGACAATTCAAGTGCAATAAACATATCAAAGAATCTAGTGCTACACTCTAAGACCAAGCATATATCAATCAAGTTTCACTTCTTGAGGGAGAAAGTGAGTGAGAAAGAAGTCAAACTGGAGTATGTGCCTACCAAAGAAGAGATTGCAGAAATTTTCACCAAGCCATTGCCAAAGGATTATTTTTAGTATCTCAGAGGGATGCTAGGGGTAATTACCCCTCCTGATATCAACTAGAGATGCATTTACTTTCATTAATCTGTGTGTTTCATAGCTATATTCTAATCCAGATTGATGTTTTTGTGGCTGCTACCTAGGGGGAGTAGTCAGATGTGCATATATGTGCTTCAGATCTTGTATGTGGAAATATAATGCTTATCTTTGCCATTGATGTCAAAGGGGGATAAGAGTAATGTGAAAAACTAGTGATTATCTAGGGAAAAGAGCCTTGTGAGGAGATCATATGAAAGAGTTGAGGAGAAGAGTCAGAATCTATGGAAGATTAAGTAATGATTGAGTGTTGTGTTGATGGTAATTTTCACATCATGTGTTTCCATCAATGCCAAAGGGGGAGATTGTTTGATGTTGTGGTTTTGCTACTAATATGTGGTTTTCACTGATGTAAACACTATTAGCATTGATGTATTGAACAATGTATATGTCGAGGATATTTAGAAAATTGTAAAAGAAAGATTTGCAAGTTGACAGTGGAACAATGAAGGTCCTGAAGTTGTCTTGTTGAGTACATCGATGATCAATCATTATGGATTAAAGGGTTTCTTTTTTAGTGTATCTAGTTTATCCACTAGAAGTTTTAGAGGTCTGTGTGAAGATTTGATCGTGTTATGAACAGTTGTGTTCTGATAGTTTTTTTGTGGTTTTTGTTAGTGTTCCTAATTGAAGTTGATGTGATTCTAGTAATTTTAGTTGTTGTGGATGCTTCTCTATTGATTCTTGGTACTTTTGGATGTTTCTAGATCATGTTCTATCTTTTTTTCATATCCATGTTGATCAGTGTGTTCGTGGTCGATGATTTTCCTCTTGTGTTTGGGTTTTTATGTTCTTGGCCGACATGGTAGTTGTAAGGTGTTGTGGATCCTTGGAGATTAAAATTTGAATGTTTGGTGTTCTCGAGGATGTTGTTTTGGGCCACAATATAATATTGGCCAATGATGTTTGATTCTCATTAAAAATTTACTTGTAAATTTGTGTCGACATTGTGTATATGTTTTATATTTCATATTTTATTTTGGCCGATAAAGTTTCTAATGCAAATCCATGTTGCGGATATATATGAGTTGTTGTTTGTGCGAATTTAGTGTGTGTGTGAGTAGAGGAAGAGCAAGTGTGTGAACAATGATCTAATCATTCGATTGTAGAGCAGAGTGTGAAGAATTTTGATTAAAGTGTGAAGGAGTGTTTCTATACTTAACCAAAATTGTAATCAGGATTTAGTAGAAGCTATTTTCTCAGTTCATACCCTATGGATCTAATCCCAATTTTTGTAAGACAACGTGTCTTCTTTGGGCAGTGATCCCTCTTGTATTTGAGTAGTGAGCTCTAGGTAGTGTTCATGAATGCATGTGCATTCCCATTATTTTTCTTTATAATTTTAGTAGGGTATAATATTTTGGACTGACAGGGTATGTGCAGGATCATAATGGGCCAAAAAGTGGCAATATGATGGGTATGTGGCTGATGATTTTTTTTACCCAAAATTGATGAAATAAAAAGGGTTTTCAAAGGAGATTCTCAACTTTCCACCAATATAAATTATGCTTTACTTTGAATTTAATAAGTAATTATTATTTGTTTTCTATTCAAATTATGACTAAAGTCCTAATTGATAGACTAATTGAAAACATCTATAGCTTCAAAAGATCATTTTTTGAATCAAAAACTTCACATACTATAGGATTAAAAAATGAAAAATTGAATTTCATGAAATTTTGACCAATGGTCGACATACGAGCTTTTATATTTTTTAAAAGTTGTAATAATAAAATCATAATTAATTATTTAATTGGAAAAAACAAAAAAGAATATTCATCACATCGATACATGAGTCATCTACTTATATCTAAAATATTATAAAAAAATTATCATTTTATTGTGGTTAGGGTGGTTACAACACACCTATTTTTATTTTTTCCCAAATTTAAGTACTACTACATTGAAATTTAAAATTTTCACCAAATAGATTTTTTTTTTTAAAACAAACCTAGTAGTTAAGAAAATACATTCAATTTGCTATAGATTCTATTCTTACATATTTTTGAAATAATATAGATAAATTATTCAAATTTTTACATCAAGTTTCCTAACTCTATTTTTTTTATTTTTTTGCCACTTAAGGGCCTATTTTTTCCATGATGATCCTGCACATACCTAACATCCACCATGTTTTTTCCCCTAACAAGGTTTCCACATAAAAATATTGGTGTTCTTTATGTTTATGATGTGTTGATTCTCTATGGTTTATTGTTCATTCATTAGATTTGAGATTAAGTAAAGATAAGTTTAAAAAGTTTAAATATTCTGTGATAATAGATTCACCCCCCTCTTAGTTCTATGTCCTTGTTTTTCCAACAAAATAAAAAATTCTACCCAAATCGTTATCTATTAAGGATTTTGACAATTTTGAAAAGACACCACTCGGTGTGATTACTTTACTTATTACAATTGGAGAAGTCACATTGAACACACAAATATAGGTTATGGCTCATGATCTTTCATATAAACTTCTTTTAGGCAGGCCATGGATTTATGCTATGAATGGTGTGCCTTCCACTCTTCATCGAAAAAATGAAATACATCTACAATGGTAAAGTGTGCACACTCGATGCTAATCATGAGCCTTATAGTGTCTTGCAACTTGAGAAAAACAAAGAGAACCCCTTGAGCACATTAAAACTAACCACACAAGTGGAACCTACACCACAAAAGGACAAACAACAATATAGTGAACAAGCAATGAAGCTATTAGATGATAATTGGGGTTCCTTAGATTTTGAACATGACCTCATGGGTGAGTATAAGATCATACACAAAAATTCAATTAGGGAAAATGAAAATGCAGATGACTTTTCGAAAGCGTCCACCTCAACCACTTTAGACAAGGAGGAAAACTACACAACAACCTTTGAAAAACACAATAAAAAATAACCACCTAATTCCAAAGCAGTGAAAAATCTTTATGGAAAAGGGTATGATCTTATCAAACAACTTGGATATAGTGGAAAAGTATGTGGTGCTAATGAACAAGGTATCCACAACCCTATCGACCCTATCACACAACAAATAACTCATGGTCTTGGCTATTGTCTTGTAATAGAGATCACCAAGCATTCACTCCACATGAACAATCTCACACAATAGACTCCTAAATCATCCTTAACAATTGTCCATCCTGAATATCATCCTTTACCAAAAATACAACACACAACTACACCTTTGCTTAATTTCAATGTCATCTCGCAAAACACTCATGATTTGAATTCATTAGATTTTATATCCTCCTATAATGCAAAGAAAAAAATCTCGCAATCTAAAGAGCCTTGTTTAATTATGACATCTACTACTAAGCAAGATGTATCTTTGACACCAACCACAAGACCACCTTCTGCCATTGATCAAGCAAGTATCTTTCCAAGACACCTCCAAGATCACTTGACCTCTCTCCCTCCTAGAACTAGTAAGAAATGGTTTTGAAAGACTTCATTTTGTGCCTATCGTAGAGTTTATGGTCATTCCACTAATGAATGTAAAGATTTGATTCATAAAATCCAACATTTTTAGGAATTTGGTATGCTTCCCTCTATGTGGGCACCTCATTCCTCTAATTGATATTGATTTTCACTCTCGCCTACATTTCATCAATCATTTCAGCTCACCTTTGTCCTACACTAAGTGGGGGAAAAGTGTTTAGTAGCCTTGTCCTCATCTATCATTTATGGTTGCCTCCTTTAGCTATTTGTTAACCTTTCATGAACATATAAGAGCAAGCTTGGGATATGGACAAAATTCCTTAAGTTGGCTCGCATGTATCATACTACCTTCTTCATGACGTAGCTTCTCCAAAACATATGACTTGGCATAGGGCTTTCTGAGTAAGATCTCATGTCCTCTTCTTCTACTTTAAAGTAATTTCTCATAGTACTAGTGTTTGCAACCACTTTAAAGTGGGGGCATACATCACCACTGACATTTCATTGTGCGATTTCTTTCTTCTTGTGATTCATCCTTTTCTTGGTGGAGTCATTGGGCTTGATTCTCTCCAAGAGCATGATACTTCTTTTGGCACATCCTCTCTTGGAGACATTAAGCACAATGTCCCCTAAGATGAGACCTTGCACAAATTAAGAAAAATCCCTTTGAACAATCCTTGCACTATTTTGCATTTACAATGTCTATGATTGTCAAGCATACAAATTTTTTCTTACCTCATAGAGCATGAAGAAAAAATTTCCCTTGTGGCTCCTTGTTAAAGTTATCAGGAGGTATAACTTTGATATGGTTGGTTAGGAATCCCATTCAACGACACAACTTTCCCCATAGCCACCTATGTGTTTGAGTGCATACCAAATAGCATGTGTTTCTCACCTTTTGGGATTTCTCACCCTGTAAACAATTAGAAGTTTTTTGGCCCCAAAGTGAATATGTTGTGGACTTCTCACCTCAAGGATGACCTAAAGTTCTATGGCCCCAAAGCGAGTACATTCTTTCCACCCTTTCTTTCTTTCCTTTAGTTCTTGCCATTACAGGATTGTGTATCTTGAAGGTTTGACTTAGGATCATGGACCTTGGGGGCTTGTGCAACCTCCTTTGATCTTTATCATTCCTTGTCATCTACATTTGTACACTCGAATCTCTCTTGAATGTCTACTTTAGTGTGAGTTTGAAGCAAGTTCATCCTCTGACTAAAGTGGGGGCTAAATGTACCATAGAAAAAAGGACCTCTTGCTTGACATGGGAACAATTCATGATAAAATGGATTTAATGAGGTCTTAATCTAGTGTTGTGAAGCATTTTATGCATCCACACTAGGTCTTGGAACCTTTCAAATGCATTTAACAATGTCTTATAAAGGTGTTGTAAAGTGTTGTAAAGGACTTTCATGATTTTCTAGAATTAATAAACCTATTTCTCCCCAATTTAACATTATAAAACATATTTAACAACATCATCACATCAATCTAGAAGGCTTGTAAAATAAAGTTAATGATAAACTAGTGTTGTAATGTGTCTTGCACATTCACATTGGTTCTTGTTCCTTTCTAGGCTATGTGTACCACATTTTAGTGTTGTAAATTCTATTTAATCAGATAGATCCACAAAAGTGGTTTACAATTCGAATGAGGAAGGAAAAATTGTAAAAAATGACCTCATGACAAAAATTTTCATTCTGGGGGTTTGAATGAACTCATTGGTTCAAATGAACCAAAAATGGGTTCCCTCGAACTAGGGTTTGAGTGAACCCATTTAATGCATGCATGAACAAAAAACAAATCAAAACTCCTTTTGGGAAGGGAATTCCCTAGAACCATGATTTTTGACCTTGTTCACAAAAAAAACCTAAATTTTTATGCTTCGAAGCTTGGGTTGAGGATGAAAATGGAGGAATCTTCACAAACCCAACTAGAATCATGTAGTCCTCAAAATGAGTTATCCAATGAATATAATTTTAATATGTTTTAGTTTTATTATGTATTTGTTTTTTTAGTTTTATTATACATAGGTTTTTCATCAAAAATGAAGGTCTTTGTTCTGCACATGTGGAAAAATAGCAGATTGTCAAAAAAAAATTTAAAAATATGAGTCCACCAGATATTGAAGACCTTGATCCAACAAAAAATAAATGAATTTTGATATATACAAAAAAAAATTATGCATTATACGGTCACACTATGTCTGAATTGTAATTGGTTTGACTTCGAAACTAAATTAAAGAAAAAATATTCAATAAAAAACTATATGACCAAGTGAAAGCACTAGATATTGTAGTTACAAATGTAAATTTGAAATAATTAGAATTTATCCTTCATGGAAAAAAAGTTATGCGTTATGTACGGTGTGCATCACTTTTTAAAAATGTTGGTTTTTGAAAAAAAATAGTTTTCATGGGAAATGGAAAAAGAAATGCAATCTGATTCCAAAAATTTTGAAAAAAATATTTATAGAGTCTATAAAAAAAATGTGACGAGACTCGAGTTTGCATCATCTTTAAATTCCTCACAATTTAGCCACTATAGGTGCCTGAATGTAAAGATTCAGTTAAAAATAATAATTTCAGTGTCTAGTTTGGCCAAAAATTGTAAACCACTATTGTGGGATCACCCAATCACACTTTTACATTAAATTTTATTTCCCAATCCCTGATTTATCTTTGCATCATCATTAATAGGCCCCTATTGCCCCATATTATGCATCTCGAGGCATTATTTGATCAAATAACTAACAAAACTGCAATTTAAACCTTATTTCCTTATCTCTTGGCATCTTAGCCAAAAAAATGGCTCCTATGGGACCCATTTTCCATCCATAGTGAATTAGTCCCATCCAGGTGGGACCCATTCACCATGTGTGGTGAATTAGTCCCATTAGGCCCAATTTTGACCTTTGAGCAGGAATAAGATGAAATTTAAGTTTAATCTTACTTCATGTCAGCCTATGATGTGTTATTAATGGGTAAAATAGGTGAATTTCCTATAAATATAAGTATTTTAACCCTAATTCACATCTCTTATCATTCATTCATCCACCAATACTCCATCTCAAGTCAAGCAACTTAGGGTTTCTTCATTTCAAGTCTCCAAGATTTCAATTTTTAGAGATTCAAGAGAAGATTCTTCATGTTTTACTGTAGAATTTCAAGATCAAACATCATGGAAAGGTAATCAACTCCATTGTTGCATGTTTCATTACATTATTTCATGATTTTGGTTTAATTACCTAGAAGAAGTTTGACCAAGGCAAACCCCCATACCCTAACATCCACCATTTCTCTCTCTCATCTTGTGTGTTTGCAGATTTAGGACTCTTGGAAGCTTGGACATAATTAAGATTCAAGTTGAAAAGGTTTTTTAGGTATTCCTCATTCAACAAGTCAAAATATCAACAAAAACTCATTTTCAGGTTCAAAAATCAAAGTTTTGGAAGTAGACACCTGTACAAAATCAAATTGTAGAATGAGAGCTCCAGAGTCCACCTTTGAATATTTAGACATTCAAAAGTGGACTCATTCGTAATGAGTGGTGAATGAGTTCCACTTCCAGGTCAATTTTGAGTTTTATGCAATTTTAGATACCCTTTTGTCTAAAACAGGTTTTGGCCCAGTTTTGCAAAACTGGGACCAATTCGCCCAGAATGGTGAATGAGTCCCACAAGGCCTAAAAATCAGCATCATTAGCATTCCAAAAGCAATTTCCAATCTTCATCCACATTCCAGGTGCACACTTTGAGTTTGGTCCATTTATGTTACAATTTTCTATTCGTTTCCAAGTGTTCTTGCATTACATAACGTGTTTCCAAACAAGTTGTTTTCTTTTAGTTTCCATTCATTAATTAATCAATATTATTAGTTTCTTGCATTCAATCATTGTATATAGGTATATTACATCCATATTCCATCTATATTGTATTGAATTTGAATGTAACATGAGCATTTTGGCCCTTCTTTCTCCTTTTAGGTGAAAAAACCTTGAAGCATTAGAAAGGATTAGGGTGCCAAAAATATATGGTAGAAGGTCCATTTCTAAATTTTTGTTCATTAATTTATTGTTTTATTTATATCTAATTGTTTGTAGATCTTAGTTTCAATTTTTTAAATTGTATTTTTCTATAGTTGTTTGCATTCAAGTCAATTGGTCAAAACAAGTGCATTGTTCAAAAATAAAATTTACTAGTAATAACATGATTATGGTCAACCTCATGGGTGTTCAGCCTCATAAGGGACAAACTAAAATGTCTCTTGAAATTTCTTTCTCACAAAATGACATAATTAAACATGCACCTAATGGTCCTCTTTACGTAGCAAGAAGAATCAATGACAAGCCTACAAATGGGATATTAATTGATCTCATGTTTGTAGAGAATGTGATCACCAAGGGATTATTTTTTGTGCATAAAATTTATCAAGAAAAATAAAAAGAGGGGATGAAAGCACATAATGGTTTTTCTTTCCCTAAGATAGATTCGATCACTCTCCCTTTAAAAGTTCGACCAAAGCAATTAAATTTCTCACTCTATCATCTCACTATCGAACCAATTCCATATGAAGTTAGGCTATCCATGGATACGCTCCATGTATGTTAGTAAACCTACTTCTACACAATTACAACTTGAAAATCCTACAAAAATAAATCAAAATTCTAAATAGTTTAGGCATAAATATTGTGTTATTGCTCGTAAGTTAAGAGAAACAAACAAACCAATAAACCAAGACAAAAAATTTAATTGAAAAAATGCATGATGATTCTCTACCTTCAACACAATAACAACATGAAACCTCTATGTAAATTTTCATTAGACAACCTACTATGTTTATCTTGGATGATGAGGAAGTGCATAATGAGTTGAATTTATTATTTTCCTCTTCCATGAGCTTAGATGAGAACAATCGTGATGATCCTCCTATCAAGAGCGCATTACCATGTGTTGAACCTGGTTATTTTCCTATTACAACACTCATTGTTCCCCCTTTGGCTAGTCATCCACCTTTCATATATGATGAACAAGATTGGGATGTGAAAGACTTGCTTTAGGTTGGCTTGCATGAGTCATACTAGCTTTATGTCTATTCATGTTCTTTGTGTGATTGCAAGTGCATAAACTGATTTCCCATACTATGTTGATTGGTGTCTATTAATGTTTGTGAGCCTACATTGGATGACACTTGTCACTCCATTGGTGCAAGGATATTGTTACCTAATTTTCGCTTGCAACTCAATTAGGTAGAGCTGAAACATAGTTTGTAGCTAAAGAAAAAAGGTACATACAAATTTCTAATAAAATTTTTCTCATTGCACAAAAGATGCTTTCAAGTGAAGTTTAGTTTTATTATTAAAATATTCGATACAACAAAAAATTACATAAATTTTCATAGTTTTGTTGTCTTTATACACTTTACAATGAAACATGATGTCCCACACAGGCCATGGGAGTAACTGATAAATACATGAAGAAATGAAACAAAAGGAGTAAACTATACAACTGAAGAAGTAAAGAACATGAAAGGAAGTTTGACTCATCATTTCCTGAATGATGAATCACAGAGTTGATAGTTGTGTCTTTAATTTCAAATACAACTCCTTCATTGGTTTCTCTAAAGATACTTGTAGAAATATATTGTGTTAGATCTCGGTATCAAATTTCTCCTCATATGCATACTTCAACAAATATATAATCTAATCCTATGAATCATTTGATTAGATATGTATATTTCAAAAACATTCAAGAGTAGAATAATTAATGCATCATTGTCTAAAGCATTTGGCTTCATTGTTTTGATAACTTGTTTGTTCATTGTGTAGGTATAGGTTCATTTGATATTCCATATTTTCATGGTTTGACATCACAACATGTGGAGAAAAATGGGCTCCTACAAGGGTTGAGCATAACATGATGCCCTCTTGTATTTTAAGAGGGATATGAAGTATATTTTAAATCAATAGAGGTGAACACATATTATTCAAAATAGTGACAAGGTAGTCTCATATGAAATTATGAAGTGATTGAAAGACATATATATCACCATTAAGTGAGGACTAAACATGCATAAAGATATAGTCAAATATGGATGACCTATATTCTTGGAGCATAGTGATATCATATCAGGAAAAATACATAGTGGTAGGCTTCTAATAAGTAAAGGAAGGCATCATAGTAAATGCCATAAGAGGTAGAGTTTTATTTATTACAAGGATGGTGATCAAGTAGCATAAGTGATAAAAAATAAATCAAAGAATTTCAAAAGCATAATGGGAAAAATAATAAGAAGATAGTCACAAAGATCAAATAACATAGTCATATAATTGTCAACAACACAAAGGGACAGTCTTACTAGTAGACTATGTTTTGGCTGAAATCTTTGATATCTTCAAGTGTAAAGGATGAAAGATTTAAATTCTAAAAGGCAGTGAACATTGTCATTTCTTATTGTTTTTCTATCTCTTAAACTTGTGGCATGCATATAATAAATTGACAATCATAAAGGTTAGGTTGCGATCATAGAGTGCGATGGCACTTTCAAATTTTGTAAAATCTAAAGTGTTCATATTAAAACCCTAATAATTTTTACCCAAAAATATTTTTTACATCTATTGTAGGGTTCTTATATGAGGTTTAGGGTTTTGTTCATTTTAGTTGCGTATTTTTCTATTATGTTGCTAACTGTGTATTGCCTACTGCCAGTCACACAAAAATTTTCATGTTCATTAATGTCATCATGTGACTGGCCCTTCTCATGTCTAGATCTGAATCATCTGACTTTTACATCCTTTGTATTATGTGATTCAAAATTCTTGAGCTTACTATTCTCGTGTCATCCTAGAGAAGTCCCCTCTTTTAGAAAAACTTAAGTGCATGTGCTAAAAGAAGTTTCCACTTAAGTCCTAATGGCCCTCACAACTTTATCACTTATCGTTGATTTATTCTTAGGTCTGCACCTTGAATTAGCGATAAGAGATGGAATGATGTTTTCCTATGACATCGCTCATTTCTAATGACTTTTGAGCCTTCAAACTTGTAATAGTGATGATCGATGCCCCAGTCTTATGTTCTTGTGTTCTTATCACTCATCGTGGATCGTCATTCAAAAGATCAATTTGAATAAGTGATAAGCAATATGATGTGATATCGTTTGATCGTAAATATGTTTTGAATGTAATTCTCACATTAGTGATATGCGATGAACCTTATAAATGTTTTAAATCTTCTCATCACTAATTTATTGCAAAATATATGAGGATAATTAGTGATGAATGAAGGCCTTACGTTATATCATTAATTTCTCATTGTGGATTTATTTTGGAACTTGAGTTCTAAATTAGCAAAAAGCGATGAGTGTCCTCTTAAGGGTTTTTCTCTTGCTAATTTGATATGATCCTATGATCAATGTATTTTGTGCCATTTATTTTGTGCAAGTTGTACATGTCTAAAATTTGGTGTCTCCACGACATCTCTCATTGTCGATAGGATCCTAGGCACAAAGTTTGAATCAATGATGTGCAATGAAGGGATGAATGTGACCAAAGGTTAGGGCACTAGACCAGGGGCTAAAGATCTTCGCAAGGATGTTTACATCACTGATGGAGCTGGGTGAGGATGAGGTAAATCAATGACAAGTGATGACCATTAATTATAAGGGCAACGTGGTAGGATCTTGGGGATTCTGTGTAAAGAAAAAGGGAAAACAACTAAAGGATTGGAGAAATGTTGATAAAGTTTTAAAGAAAAATGATCCAATGGACTGAAAGTTATTTCATGAATAACTTCATTGCTAATTGGACCCTAAGATTTGGGGAAGATTAGTGATGAAGCGATGAAGTGTATAAAGAAAGTTTCTCTTTAGGAAAAATTGGTCCTATGTACTTCACCGATATTAATGAACAACATGGATTAGGTTGGTGATACATGCTAATTGTCAGATCACATATGATTGATCAAGGTTAGAGATAGACATAGTAGCATCTGAGGTAGCATCATTGTTTTCAAAGAGAAAGCATAATGGTAAAAAAAAAATGCTCATCACCACCTTACATGAAATTTTAATTGCTTTAAGATGAACGACCCAGATTTAGAGCCAAACTGATAAGTTACCAATTTGCTCGTGCAAGGAGTTATGAATCATTAATTTTGCATGCTTGAATTTTCTATTTAATGCATGTTGATCATTTTTTATTCACACTATCTTTTCAATCTTGAGTATGTGTGAGGAAAAGTGTGAAGTAGGGTAAAAGGTTATTGATCTGTCTTAAGTTGAATTTTCTCATCCTAGGTAAGTTGGTATGAAATTTGGCTCTCTGGTCTATTTAGGAATTTTGTTGCTTGAACTAGTTGTAATTATTGGGGTTGGGGTGATTCTCCTATGGGTTTTGAGTAAAAAATCCTTTTAATTATCACTCTGCTAGTTTTAAAGAAAATGGGAAAATTTGGTGCAAAAATTCTACCTATTAGGAGGTCTAGCCGGCTAAGTGTGTTTGAATCCCATGAAGAAATAGCTGAGTAGGAAGCCATGGCTTATCCTGAGATTTTGAAGTGTAAAAGGAGGGATAGAGGGCATAACAAGAAATCAATCGCGTAGAGTACTTACTGCTTGAGGAATAGGACCCTTCCAGGAGAAGCGGTTGAGTGTAAAGGAAAGGAACTAGTACTACTAGTGAAGAAGGAAAAGAAAAAGAAGAAGAGCCATAGGGTCTGCATGGGTAAAAAAAACTCGCCTATTGTACTTTCAGATACTCCTTTGCATCCTAAAGTTGATACTAAATCGGCCAGTACCTCCATTCTCTAGTGCCATATGGGATCTCTGATGATGATGTATTGGTAATCCCTCCAATTGTATCGAGGACAAGGAGTGGTCGAGCCTTTTTGGATGTTGATGACTCAGAATAGGGTCATTGCCTTGTTTTAGTTTTTGATGACACAATGGTCTTTGCATAGGAGGTATTTGTTTTCATGTGTCCATGGTTTGTCTTTTTCTCTCCCATGTTGATGTGGAAGTCCTCCGGAAGATATGAATGGAATCTTTTTTATTTCAAACAACAAACGTTGTGACAATGACCACTAATATCTTGCACATGTTTTTTTCCTTTTGTCCTCCCTTGTTCTCAAATGATTGCGTATGAAACAACTTGGGGAGTTTTTCGAGGATTCAGTTAGAATTAGGCTTTTGAAATGAACTCAAATGAAAGTGAAATTGTAATTTAGCCAGGCGCTTGTTGCTCCCGGGTGCTGTCATAATAGTGGTTTACAATTCCTGAGAGGAACAAATTTTAGCTGAAATTACATATTTTTAGAAAATATAATGATTTAAGCCTTAAAAAGTTCCATTTTAAGGATTCCAATTGAAGAGGGTTTGATCAAATCACCTTAGAGATAGTTTTAAACCATACCTATAAATGACACCTATCAAAATGAGATCTAGACATGCATAGTAAAAATGAATTTCTACATGCCACCAGATAAAGTCATCCAATAGAATGTAATACAGAAAATTCGTTTGACTTTGAAACTTGATTAAGGAAAGTGGAAGCACTAGATATCTACAAATCTAAATTTGAAAGAATTAGAATGGATTATGCGTTATAAGTTGTTTTCTACTAAGATCAATTTGAGAAACTAGAAGAAAAAATTTGATGAGACAGTTTGCACCAGTTTAAATAATGTGAAGACCAAGTAAACCACTATTATGGGAGGGGATTTCATGGCTGAAATCAAAGAGTTCAGAATTTTGAGTCTAGACATGGTCATAGTAAATACTATGCTCAAAAAGCATAATAGAATGTAAATGGATACTCTAGTCTAAAGTTTAAGATGAAAGGTGTACGAGGTTTTACAAAGTATTAGATTTTAGTTTCAAAATGTTGCTCATTTTTAAGTTATGAATTTGTCTCATTTGCACAGAAATGGATGAATTCATTTTATGCTTCAGTTGAATGAAATGATTAAACGCTAAAATGAGCTCATTAGTTTGTAAGAAAATGATATAGGATTTAGTAAGGAGTTGATATTTTGTAGACACAATGAGTTAAATGTTACAAAGTAACATTTTAATGGTCCATTAATTTCTAAAATTCAATCAAAATTGTATTACCGATTGATCACCAGTTCTAACTCTTCTCTTCCTTAGATAAAGCAATGATTGTTTTATTAGTTTATCTTGTAGTCAATTGATCGAGTATTGAATTAGGCTTAGGATTTGAGATGAATAATGATTCAAAAAATACTTTAAACTACATTGTCCTAGCTCTAAGTATGAAAACACATTCCTTGAAATAAGTAACACTTCTATTTGAGGTTTGTCAATCCTTTGATAAGGTGATTTTCATGAAATAGTGCATCTTTGCAAAGAAATACTCTTGACCAAATATGAGATATTATGAGTATGCATGGGATTACCCTCCCCAGGTCTCACAGAGCCCAAAGAGAAGAAGTGAAGTACTAATTAAGTTACTTAGGTGTTGGCCAATCCTCAACATAGCTGATAATTGGGTCATGTCAAGCTCACAGGCTAGGACTTTGGTCTAGAAAAATAACCAACAAAGTGAATGGTATATAGGCAATCAATTTCATAATGAAATGTAATAGATAATGTAAGAGGAGGAAGTTCTGAGATATCAATACATGTTAAGCACCATTTTGAAGATAGAAACATAAGGGAGCTCAATAATATTCTTTATAGTATAAGACAACATATTTGAATATCTCCTTTGCTTGTTAATGGAATTAGAATAAGCTAGTGAAGTGTTGAACACTTTGAATGGAGAATCTCTCAAATTGGATTTATAGTTTTTGTAGTACTAATTCTATATGTGTAGAAAATTTGGTGCTATCAATTGCATTAATAGGAGTTTGAAGAAAGAATTATTCACAATCATTCACAAGGATAATCATATAGCCTAAGTTTATTACATGACAATCATCAATGTAAGAGTAGTTTGGAGTGATCAGAAGAGAGAGTTTTCATATTCTGTAAGATCTCTTATTCTTTCATGAGATAAAATACTTTACTAGCTTCTACCAAACTCTTGTACTCTAAAGAAAGCATGTGAATAAACTTATTATCAAAGATTTTATCTAAAATGGGAAAATCACTTATGAGGGATGATAGAGTGGACATTTTTTTCATGTAATTTTTTTTTCTGGGGAATACAGGTCTATAGTATTGTAGATACATAATCATCAGAGGGGTTGTAAGCAACAAATAGAGTGAATAGTGGCTTCGTTAGATAGTTGTTTCTACATAATTCATGTGAGACCGAAATGAATCCTTAGCATAAAGAAATGACTGCCCAATGATCTTGTGAAAGAAGCCTTCCAAGAGAGGAATGATGTGTGCAGCATTAGAGGAAGTAGGATAGTACAATGAAGGATTAAAAAGTGAAACCCTCAATATTTAAAACTACAAACCCAAGGTTTATTTTGAGGCCAAGTTTTATCAGGAAAAAATGCCATATCAGTCACAAAACCAGAAAAATAGAATGGAGACACTTCTCTTCATTTCAAGTAAGCAAGATCAGCCTGCACTAAAATTAAAACCTACAAAAAAAGATAAAGAGTTCTTCATTTTATCATAGAATGAATAGTTAAAGAATTTTGTGATAGCCTCTTAGAAAGGGAAGGAGACTTTTCAAAGAATTGTAGATTTTACCTTCAAAACAGAGCAAAGGAATATTTATAATCTTCTATTTCTAGAAAATAGTGAGAACATCAAAGAATTGTAGATTTTACCTTCAAAATAGAGCAAAGAAATATTTCTAATCTTTTATTTCCATAAAATAGTGAAAACATCTTACAGAAGTTGAGCATATAAAAGTAAGTAGAGAATAACAAGCATTTTCAACATTTTTTATATAAAAACAAAGAGAAATTGCTCCTCTTTTACAAAATATAGAGAATAGCACATACCATGCAGGTTTTCTACCAAAGATTCTCCATGAAAAATCCCAAATCTCGTAGTCAAAGTCTAGAAAGCTCGAGCAAACCCTAGCATGGTGTCACCCTCAAAATACAAGTGTATAATGAAATGAAGTGAGAGAGGTTGCAAGTTTTTAGTTTAGGGTTCATTTTACCATAAAGTAGCTGAATTTATTTAGGAGGCATTTTTTCCTTTAATTTAAAACCTTTTCATGTGAAATAATACCTTAGCTTATGTAAAGTTACCCTTGTAAACTCCTGCAAAGTTGTGTGCAAAGTGATAAATTAAACACAAGGTTGAGTCCTCAAATCTAGCATGGTTTTGAGTCAAGTTAATAATGTAAACTTTATTGAAGAAATAAATTATAAATTGCCTCAATAAAGTCATGAAAATGCATGAGAATCGACAAATCCATAACACCTAGTGAAGTAAGTCATATTTTTGTACTTTATTCCTTGTTTAAATTGTTAACTTCATGTCAAATCATGCAAAATCAAAGGAGTGGAGTTAAAAAGGAGCATTTTGGGCCTGATTTTTAGTTAGATGGTTGACTTTGAAGTCCACTTGGGTCAAACTAATTGGAAGGGGGGGTTTGGAGCTATTTTTGCTCATTTTACATCAGTTTAGACTATTTTTTTAGGGTTTTCCTCTTTTGCTCGTGGGAGAGTTTCTTCGAGATATTTAAACTTGTAGTTATCTACAAGTGCCACCTCTTGGAACTTTGGAGTCATTTTTTGTATATATGAGAAAATACTTAGGTTTTTTCTCATTTCTCTAGAGCTTTCTATTCTCATATTCATTGTAGAGAGTCTGAGAATTTTTGTAACTCAAATTGATTGAATTGTAGGAGAAAATTCCTTTATTTTCTCAACAAAGAAAGAAAAGTTATCTTTATTGATACTTCATGTGTGGTAATAAGTGAACAATTTATGATATTTTTGTGATTCATGCTTAATAATCCTTTGATTTTGTCTCTTTCAATCAATAATAATGCAAAAAGATGCATGGTTGATGTTGTTCATAGTTTGTGCTAGTTGTTTTTAGTTGTTTGAAGTTGTGAAAATAGGTTGTTTTCCTTCAAAAAAAATTGATTTTAGTCCTTACATATGAAATACTTATGTGTTACATGCTTAATTGAGTTGTGTAAAGACTAAAGGCCTATTTATTGGAATAGATTATGAATTTGACCAACAAGTAGATCTAGATCATCTAGTGCATCGCCTCCTAAGATAAGTTTCAATTCAAAGTTTCTTTCTATTCCTTTTCCTTTCAAATAAGGTAATTTTCAGGAAGTATCACAAGGAACCATTCCTTTATCTTGAGATTCATCTTCACTATGAGTAACCCATAGGCTCCAAGATGTTTCCATGTTTCAACAGGATTACTTGAGTCTAGGCTTAGCTAGGGTGCAATCCTAGTTCACAATAATTTTTGGCACGCCCTGTGGGACTGATTAGACTCTTACAGTCCATAAGTTCTCATCCATTGTTGATATTCAATGTGTATATCAGCAAGGCCGACCTTCAAAAGTAGTATCTCACACACTTGGTGACTCTATAGGTTCAAATCTATTGAGTTCAGCAATCCAAAAGCTTAAAGACTATCAAGGATCAGGATTTAGGTGATATTTGTGGTTCTTTCGATCACAGAATCCTTTCAATCACTTGACAACTTTGCTGGTATGTACAAAATCTTTGAAATAAAACATGTTTTTGTTCATTTAGGAAATAATTTTATGATAACCCAGCTCATTTGAATGTTCTAGTATGTCAAACTATCAAGGAAATTATGTTCCTATCCCTTGATTTTTCCAAAACTATAATTTTATAGCCTTCTCAATACCCATATTAGATTGAAAATGTTGTTGGTTTTATCCCAAATAGCCATGCAACAAACTTATATCAGCATGCTCAACATGTTTATCTCCCTCCCACCCCTACTCAGCCTTCGTGGCAACATACCTATGCTCAAAACTAGTCTTAGAAAGACCATTTTGATCCCAATTAGCATGTTTTTCTATTGATCAACCTCAGTATGAGGATAGCATGATAATTTAAGAGATTGCTTTGGATTATCAAAGAAAAATATCATAAATCGAAAGAGAAAATGAATATAACATGCAACATGAGGAATTGGCTTATCAAGACTATCTCCAACAATAGGAGTAGTAGTCTTATGAGGCTTATTGTTATCGACAAGAGAAGGAGGAAAGGAAAAAGTACGAAGTCTAAGAATCTCAAAATAGGAAGATTTTTGTTGACAAGGAACAAATGACACAAATTCTAGCCCAATTTCGTTCTTGGTCACAAGTTGGAGTTATCCAAAACCAATCCATTAATCCTTAGTTTCAGTCATAGCAAGAGCCTAAACCAAGTCATCAAAGATTTGAACATCCATGGAGGCCTCCTTGGACTAAGCATTCTAATTTTAAAATGCAAAATATTGTTAAGGCTACTCCTTCCATACCAACCTAAGATCAGAAAAAAGAAGGGGTCACAGAGTCCAAACCAATCAGGATTCCAAGTTGGTATGGTGGGCAGGAGCAAGGGGTTGTAGAGTCCAAAGCAATAAAATTTTCAACTTTTAGGAGTACTCCTTCAATATAGCAACCAATTCATATCGAAGAGCAGTTCAAAATACCTCATAATGAACTTAGAAATGAGCATATTTATCCTACTTCAGCAAGTGAAGGTTCTTGTAGTCCCTCTTGTGCCACCAAATTAGAAAATCACATGTGGAGAAAAAGGTTACTGTTGTTTATAGTGTCTTAGCAATTGAAAATGAATATAACACATGTGTAGAGGAGGTTGGTTCAAGCTTGCATTGAATATTTTATAGTTTGATTCATTTGAGATATTTTCTAATGCCATTTATGAGATGAATGAAAGTAGAATGGAAAAGCTACAAGGTGAAAGTCTTATGTTGCAAATACAAGTTGTCAAGGTTTCATTCAAGAAGGCACCACATGAGGAGGAAGATTCAATTTATTTATTTTATCAGCTACCTAGATTTGTTGATAATGAGGAAGAGAGCATATAGGCTCTCAACTTACTAGTTGATTTGGAATAGACTTAACACATTAAAGGCTTTCATGATTTGTTGGCCCATGAAAGCAAGGATGAAGATAAAATATCAATCCATATAGAAGAGAAAAATGATAGTTTTCGTTTGGAGTTTGGAAAGCTTGTTTTACATGAAGATAAGACTGACTATCAGGTTGAACATGAAAATAAATAAGATCGGGTTCTCCATGAAGATAAAGTATATAATTTTTTTTCAGAACTCCCTTTGTACTACAAAGGAGAAGCTAACATAGATACATTGAAGGTATCTTTCCCTGAAGAATAGCCAAGTAAATTAATTGAAGAAGATTAATCTTTTCAAGACAACAATGCTTGGTTGTTACGATCCTAGTTGTTCAGCTTGTAGAGAGATTTCCACTCTATTGAATTTTCATGATGACTAAGTGAATGATGAGGACTACAAAGTAAAACAAGTTTCTAAACATTCCCTATTTGCATTTGAACAAGATGAAACTAATTAGTTTGAAGACATCAAGGAAAGTATGTAGCTAAATCCTTTGAAAGAAGAGGCCAAATGCCAAGAGGCAGTTTTGAATGAGTTTCTTGATCATACATTCACTTAGGAAGAGGAGCAAGAATTAGAAAACTCTAGTTTTGGGTAAGTTTTCAAACCCCCCTAATCATTTCATAATCCATATTCAGGTTGAGAAGGCAACAAAATGCAAACAACAAATTAGCATTGATTCTTTTCTCATTGGTTTATCAAGAGGATGTCTAATTCGACATCTAATCCAATTGGAAAGAAGTTGGGAGAGGCCACTACCTATCAGGCTTGTTGCAAGGAATGAGGATGAGTAGCAGGAAGAGGAGAACCAACTGATTTATCCACCCTAGAAAAGTTTTATTTTCAGTCAAAGCACGCTGGTATGTATTTTTGTTCTTTTTTTTGGAGAGGCATCACATGAATTTATTCAAAAACCACCTTTTCCACACACTTTGTTGGCTACTTACAAGTAGAGAAGTCATATTTAGCTAATCAAGAAAGGAAGATATTTTATAGAACCAACTAATAACTTCGTTTAGAAAGTGTCTTTGTTTGATTAGTGTAGGTTGGTAGGATACTTCATTTCAACCTTTGTTTTGTTTTCCAATAAGTGTAGATACACTGTTTGTTGGTTCTATCCTAAACAGAGCCATGGTAGTTGTTTTTAGTTTAGTTTTGGTATTGGATAGTTCTTGAAAACTAAGTTATAAAGTTCTCTGAGTCTCAAAAAAGAAAGGAAAGACTCCTATTCCCAATGGATATGCAAGTCTACTGATCCTATTTAAATAGCAAGCAAATGCCCCTAAGATGTCTCCAAAATGTTACATAATTTTTTCTTACAACTCAATCAAGTAGAGCTAGAACATAGTTTGCAGATAGAGAAAAAAGGTACATACAAATTTCTGTTAAAATTTTTCTCATTACATAGAAGATGCTTTAAAGTGAAGTTCGGTTTTATTATGCAAATATTCTCTACAACATAAAATTACACAAATTTGCACAATATTGTTGTCTTTATTCACTTTATAATGAAACATGATGTCCTACACAAGCCATGGGAGTAATTGAGGAATACATGAAGAAATGAAACACAAGGAGTAAACTATACAACTGAAGAAATAAAGAACATGTAAAGAATTTTGATTCATTATTTCCTAAATGATGAATCATAGAGTTGATAATTGCGTCTTTAGTTTCAGCTCTAGCTCCTTCGTTGGTTGCTTCAGAGATACCTGTAGAAATAGATTGTGTTAGAGCTCAGAATCAAATTTCTCCTCATATGCATACTTCAATAGATATATAATATACTCCTATGAATCATTTGATCACATATGCATATTTCACAAACATTCAAGAGCAAAATAATTAATGCATCATTGGAAGCTTTCGGCTTCATTGTTTTTCTAAGTTGTTTATTCACTATGCAAGTATAGGTTCTTTAGATATTCCATATTTTCATGGTTTGACATCATAGCATGTGCAGGAAAATGGGCTCCTACAAGGGTTGAGCCCAACATGCTACTCTCTTGTATTTTAAGAGGGATATGAAGTATATTTTAAATCAATATAGGTGAATGAATATTATTCAAAATAGTGACATGGTAGTCTTATATGCCATTATGAAGTGATTCATAGACAAATATATCACCATTAAGTGAGGACTAAACATGCATAAAGATACAGTCAAATATGGAGGACCAACAGTATTGGAGCATAGTGTTATCATATTAGGAAAAATACATAGTGGCGGGCTTCTAATAAGTAAATGAAGGCATCATGGTAAATGTCATAAGAGGCAGAGTTTTGTTGATTAGAAGGATGGTGATTAGGTAGCATAAGTGATCGAAAAGGAATCAAAGAATGCCAAAAGAATAACAGGAAGAATAAGAAGAAGACAAGACAAGAAAGATCAAATAGCATAGTCATATAATTGTTAGCAACACAAAGGGACGGTCTTAATAGTAGACTATGTTTTAGCCAAAAAAAATTATGTCTTCAAGTCTAAAGGATGATAGAGTTAAATTCTAAAAGGTGGTGAGCATTTTCATTTCTTATTGTATTTCTATCTCTTAACCTTGTGACTTCCATATATTAAATTGAAAATCATAAAGGTTTGGCTATGATCATAGAGTGAAAGGTATAAAGGCAATCTGTTTCATGATGAAATGCAATAGATAGTGGAAGAGAAGGCAGGTCTGAGATATCAATACAAGTTAAGCACCATTTTGAAGACAACATCATAAGGGAGCTAAATAATTTTTTTTTAGTATAATGCAACATGGGTATGTGCAAGATCATCATGGAAAAAATAGGCCCTTAAGTGACAAAAAATTTAGAAAAATAAGAGTTAGGAAACTTGACATAAAAATTTGAAAAGTTATCTATATTAATTCAAAAATATGTAAGAATAGAATTTGCAGCAAATTGAATGTAGTTTCTAAACTACTAGGGATTTTTTATTTTTTTTTAAATCTATTTGGTGAAAATTTGAAATTTCAATGCAGTAGTACTTAAATTTCAGGGAAAAAAAATAGGTGTCTATCTGACCACCCTAACCACAATAAAATGATAATATTTTTTAATAATATTTTAGATATAAGTAGAGGACTCATGTCCTGATGTGATACATATTTTTGTAATTTTTTTCCAAGTAAATAATTAATTATGAATTTTTTATTACAAATTAAAAAAAAAAAAAATTGTATGCCTAACCACTTTAACTTGGTCAAAACTTCATAAAATTCATTTTTTTTTAATCCTATAATATGCAAAGCATAGAATGTGATTCATGTTTTGGATTCAAAAAATGTGATACCATTTGAAAGCTATAGATATTTTTCAATCAGCCTAGAAATCAAGACTTTAGTTGTAATTCAAATAGAAAATAAATAATAATAATTTATTAAATTCAAAGTAAAGCATAATTTATATTGGTGGAAAGATGAGAATATCCTCTAAAAACCCTTTTTGTTTCATCAATTTTGTGTAAAAAATGGTCGCCAACCACATACCCTACAAAAAGCCATCATATCGCCACTTTTTGGCCCATCATGATCCTACACAGACCCACATATTCTAATATCTCCTTTACTTGTGAATGATAGTCAGAATAAGCTAGTGAAGAACACTTTGAATGGAGAATGTCTCAAATTGGATTCATAGTTTTTGTAGTACTAATTTTGTATGTGTAGAAACTTTGGTGCTATCAATTACATTAATAGGAGTTTGAAGAAAGCATTATTCACAATCAGTCACAAGGATAATCATAGCCTAAGTTGATTACATGATAGTCATCAATGTAGAAGTAGTTTGGAGTGATTAGAAGAGAGAGTTTTCATATTCCGCAAGATCTCTTAGTCTTTCATAAGATAAAATACTTTACTGGCTTCTACCAAACTCTTGTACTCTAAAGAAAGCATGTGAATAAAATTATTATCAAAGTTTTTCTTTAAAAGAGGAAAATAACTTATGACGGATGAAAGAGTGGACATTTTTTATATGTAAACATTTTCTAGGGAATATAGGTCTGTAGTATTGAAGATACATAATCATCAGAGGGGTTGTATGTAACAAATAGAGTACTGAATAGTGGCTCTGTCAGCTAGCTTTTTCTACATAATGCTTGTGAGACTAAAATGAATCCTTAGCATATTCAGATGAGTGTCGAATGATCTTGTGAAAGAAGTTTTCCAACTGAGGAATGGAATGCATGGCATGAGAGGAAGCAAGATTTAATACAATGAAGGATAAAAAAGTGAAACCCTTGTCATTTAAAAGTGCAGTCCTAGGGTGGATTTTGAGGCTGAGTTTCATAGGGAAAAAATATCAATCGGTCACAAAACTAGAAAATAGAAAGGTGTGTTTTCTCTTCATTTCAAGTAACCAAGCTTGGTCTACATTAAAATCAAAACCTTGAACAAAGGATAAAATAAACAGTTAAAGAAATTTGTGACAACCTCTTAAAAAGGGAAGGAGAATCTTCAAAAAATTGTAAATTTTACCTTCAAAATAGAGTAAAGGAAGATTTATAATATTTTTTTTCCATAAAATAGGTAAAACATCTTACAAAAGCCAAGCATATAAAAGTAAGCAAAGAATAGTGTGCATTTTCAACATTTTCTATATAAAAACAAACAAAAATTGCTCCTCTTTTACAAAATACAGAGAATAGAACATACCACGTGGGTTTTCTACTAGAGATTCTCCATGAATACTCCCAAATATCGCAGTCAAATTCTAGAAAGCTTGAGAAAACCTTAGCATGATGGCACCCTCAAAATGCAAGTGTAAAATGAAATCAAGTGAGAGAGGTAGCAAGTTTTCAATTTAGGGTTTCTTTTACCCTAAAGTGGTTGACTTTATTTAGGAGGAATTTTAAATTAAAACCTTTTAATGTGAAATCAATTCCTTAGCTTATGTCAAGTTACCCTACAAATTTGTATGCAAAGTGATAAATCAAACACAAGATCAACTTCTCAAATCTAGCATGGTTTTGAGTCAAACTAATAATGTAAACTTTATTGAAGCAATCAATTATAAATTGCCTCAATAAATGTCATGATAATGCATGAGAATAGGCAAATCCATAACACCTAGTGAAGTAAGTCATAATTGTTTACTTCATTCCTTGTTTAAATTGTTAACTTCATGTCAAATCATGCAAAATCAAAGGAGTGGAGTTCAACAAGAGCTTTTCGGCCTGATTTTTTGTTAGATGGCTGAGTTTGAAGTCCACTTAGGTCAAACTAATTTTATGGAAGAGTTTGGAGCTATTTTTTCTCATGTTACATTAGTTTAGACTCCTTTTTTTCAAGGTTTTCCTCTTTTTCTCATGGGAGAGTTTCTTGGATATATTTTTACTTGTAGTTAACTCCAAGTGCCACCTCTTGACACTTTGGAATCATTTTTTGTATTTATGAGAAAAAAACTTAGGTTTTTCCTCATTTATGGATTTCTAAGCTCGCATGTTCATTGCAGAGAGTTTGAGAAGTTTTGCAACTCAAATTGATCAAATTTTAGTAACAAATTCCTTTATTTTCTCAATACAGAAAGTTGATTGATGATATCTCTATGATTCATGATTAAAAATCCTTTGATTTTTTCTCTTTCAAGCAATAATAATAAAATAAGATGCATGGTTGATGTAGGTCATAGTTTGTGCTAGCTATTTTTAGTTGTTTAAATTTGTGAAAATAGGTTGGTTTCCTTCAAAAAACTCTTATTCCAGTCCTTACGTATGAAATACTTGTGTGTTACATGCTTAATTGAGTTGTGTAAAGACTAAAGGCCTATTTATTGGAATAGATTGTGAATTTGACTAGCAAGTAGATCTAGAATGTCTAGTGCATCACCTCAGAGGATAAGTTTCAATTCAAAGTTTTTTTCTATCCCTTTTCCTTTCAAAAGAAGGTACTTTGTAGGAGGCATCATAGGGAACCATCCCTTTATCTAGAGATTCATCTTAACTATGAGTAACCCATAGGCTCAGAGATGTTTCCATGTTTCAACAGGATTAGCTAAGTCTGCGCTTAGCTAGGGTGCAATCCTAGTTTATAATAGATACAAAGGGAATGAAACTATTAGGGCATTCACCTATTTGTATCTTCATTCTTCTATCTTTCATAGTCATTATCTTTTCACTTGTCTTGTGTTTTTCATTTGGGGACTATGCAAAGCATTGAGACATTTAGGTCTCCTCCATGTTGACCCAAAAATATTGTCTGTCTTCTCTTTCTCAATGTGTCATTCTTCCATTTCACTTGTTGTTCCATGAGATATTTGGGTAATGATGATGGTTCCAAGCTTGATGATGTTGTACCAAAGTCATATGCTAACCCAAAATACATGAATCTATTACATGTTATCTTAGGATTGCATATGGGGGGAAACCTCCTTTCCATGATGTAGCTTTAATTGGAAACATATCATTGGCATAGGTATTTCCAAATGAGATCTCATGTCTCTTTAATCAATTGGAATTTATCATCTTCTACTTTAAATTAATTTCTCACAGTATGGTGTTGATAAATTTATTTAAAATGGAGGGAATTATCCCTCCTACTTGTTTCTTGCTTGATGACATAACCTTTATTCAAAATGTGGTCTTCTTATTTCACGTGATGTTTCTTCTTGATGGTGACATTGGGTTTTATATCATTCAAGAGTTTGACCTTCCTTGGCATATGACATTCCTCTTAGTGGTAATGTTATGGCTTGCATTTACTAAGGTGTGAATATTTTATCCCTTAGCGAGTCCTCTCTTGATGGTGACATCCAGTGTGATGTTCCCTAAAGTGAGACCTTTCATGAACTAAGAAAAATCCCTTTGACTATCCTAAAAAAAATTCTTGTCCACCAAGCATAATACAACATGCTTGTTAGTGGTACCTTTATTTCATGAGTGTCTAGCATAATGCAGCTTGCTAGCCTTGTCAATCCTATGACCATCTTGTGTGGCACCTTATCAAAGTTATCAAGGAGTATAACTTTTGGTATGTTTATGGGTGTACACCTAGTGTATATTAGACTGCACTAGACTATTGTGTATTTGTCATATTGCCTTGGAGCTCACCTAGTGTATATTGGACAACACTAGCCCTTGTGAGTGCATTCTTTTGACAAACAACCTAGGCTTCGTATATACCTTTTGGAAAAAAATAAATAAATATTGATCCACCCCTTCTTCATCTTTGCATAAATTTTAACATTGTATGATGGTGTATCTTGTGTCACTACTACAAATGTATGTCTCTTTATTCCTATGTTTGACATGGGATCTTTGATCTCAGGG
Source organism: Sequoia sempervirens (assembly GCA_007258455.2). Taxonomy (NCBI): domain Eukaryota; kingdom Viridiplantae; phylum Streptophyta; class Pinopsida; order Cupressales; family Cupressaceae; genus Sequoia; species Sequoia sempervirens. The sequence goes on from VDFB02000017.1 coordinate 238,179,846, forward strand.
GATCGAGCATCCTCCTTGATCCTTGATATCTTATCTTTCCAAAAATTGTAAAATTAGACCTCTCCTGATATATTTGTCTACGTTAGTGTGATTTTGAGTGTGGGCCCATACTCTCACTAAAGTGGGAGCTAAATATAGTGTAGAAAAATATACACCTTTACATTTTCACACTATGTTTGCATCCCCTTAATTAATTGGAATTAATTAACCTTCTAATTACCTAAACTATGCATTCCATTTAGGTGTATTATTCCCATTTTCTAAAAGGGAAACTTATATATAATAAAATTTCCATCATTAATTTCAACAGCTTTGAAATTATGTGTCCTGGATTTAGGTCCTAGGACCCATTTATCCAAGTGCGAGTATGTCCCCTTTAAGTGCTAGGACCCAATTTTTAATATGTTTTTGGTAGAATTTTAATAATTCAAATTCAAGTTTCAAATGTCGGCTTATGGAATCTATTTTTTTGGGAAATTGGATAAACACCTATAAATACATAGTTATTTTATCAATTCAAATCTAAGAAACATTATCTAGCATTAAGGAAACTTTCACAAGAGAAAATATTATTGTCAAGAGCATTGAAGAGAAGATTTATCAATCACCTACAATAGAAATAAATATCATATTGTCATGTCACAATTTATGCATATTCATACCATGTTTTGGAGCTAACATTGTGATATAGGTGTAATGCCCTTCCACGAACCCTAGAGGACAACACACTAACACCTAAAAAAGAACAATTTTTTTTTGAAAGTGCAATACTCACATGATTAAAAATGAAGCATTAACTTGTATTCTATCCTAAGTCCTCTAAGGTTCACGACTATGCTACTTGATTCCCATTAGATAACTAGCTAGAACTGCAAATCATTACATTAAACCAATTCCATCAACAGTATGATATTACATCTAATCATCACATTTACAAGAACAATTAATATGAAATATCCATTTCATACAAACCATATAACAACATCATATATCATTTAATTATTGATAACATCCATCGCATTTACCATTATAAGAGATATTTTACAATTGTTTACAATTTAATACATCATTACATCGTTATCTCCTTGAATGAGAGAGGAGAGTACATTAGAAGTAAGAAAATGATACAATAGAATTAAGATACAATAAAAATACATGTATTGGTAATCCTCATGAACTGGTACAAGTGTAGGAGTCACCACAAACATGAACAATGAGATGGAACCCAATGGAGTAAAATGCACACTGCACCTAACCATGTGGAACCCTAAGGTCCACCCCCTATGCTAGGAGATAGCAAAGGATCCCACCATCACAAAGACGAAAAGGTGAAAATTAACTAACATAACAAGACTATAAGGGATTCCAACATGCAAAGGACAACATAACACAACACAACAATAACATTGCTTCCAAAGAAACTCACAAACATAATATGGAAATGCAAGTCAAGGGGATGCAAGGTTGTATTAGGGGAGAGTGGCATTGCATGGTCCTAGCATGGGTTGTCCTGGCAGTATTTCTATAGATGTCAGCCCCCTTTATGGTTGTCCTGATAGTCTCACATTCAATGTTGGCCCCATAGGGTGACACATGTAGGACCAATTATGCTTTTGTGGAGACAAGGAAATTGCTTTCCAACTAGTCCTTCTCATCCCATCCTTAGCCTGAACAAGTGCTACAAGTATGGGTGAGGCATCCAATTATCTTAGTTTAAGTGAAATTTTACCCAGCCCCCTAGTCAATTAATTAGGTTATCACTTGATTAGGAAACTCTCACATAGGTTGTCCTAGACACCACTTTGTATGCCGACCCCCATTGAGAGTCGCTCCCCCTTTCTACAACTAGAACTCAACTAAAACAATAGGGAAATTCAACATGCACAAATCCCATAATTGTATGAACATACACAAAGGCGAGGCATGAACCATCCCACACAAGAATCAACCATTAAGCAAGTAAACAATGCATGCCTAGTTTCCCCACAATAACACATAGCAATTATCCCATCAACCAAATTCTAGCATCAACACAAACATTAAGCCAATAACATAATTTTCTCCAAGCCTTTGGAAGAATTCCAATGACTACTTCCCACAATGACTTACAGAATTGAATAAAAGCTCACAAACACACCAAACCAAAATCATAAGAAGCATGGGGTACTTGAATAGCTTACAAAGAAATCAATCCATGCTAACTAAATACTCTTCAAAGATATTCTCTATTCTTATACCCTACCTCAACTATTTGATTACAAAAATATCTAATTTCGAAACCATTTGTTTGTTTATTTTATCCATTTAATTAGAAATACATAAAAGAAATAAGATATTTTCACAAGAAATCATGACACATATACATGAATACTTAAACACACTCACTCATACACACACACACATATATGTATATATGTATATATGTATATATGTATGTATGTTTGTATATTGATTAATATATTACTATTAACAAAGTAATAAACTGAAATATAGTAATGATCTTATAATAATTATCTCAACATTTGTTATATTAGCATGTCGTATATGTATTTATATATACATATATATACATACATATATACATATATATATATATACATACATATATATATATATACATAAACATATACATATATATTGATCTACAATACCAAAGAAAAGTTGACAGGAAGTATTAGATAAAGGTCGACATGCAAAATTACCATATAGAGGCCGTTTATTACACAAGTTAAGGTCCAATGACTGAAGTAAATTTGAGCATTACTGCATCTGACTAGAAATTTGTTTAATTTTGGTCTAAGCTATTAGTTTTTTGCAAGCTCAATATTGGTCATGTCTTATTTAAAGACGTGGTTAGCTAAAACAACATAATAATGGACATTATTCACTTTAGAAGTATCATATTATTGACCCGTGCTTTTCAAGCTACTAAGATGTCATGGGCATGTTGTGGATGGTGATCATGGTGTGACCTTCAACCATAAGGAGCTTCCACCTAAACTTCAATTGAAGGATTTAAAGAATAGTAAAATTGCAAGCAATGGTGTTCATACCTCTAATCGTCATGGAAATCATGGTCTACTAGCTAACGACTTCTAAAATGCTAGAAAGCCTAGAATAGTAATACTTTCTTCTACCTTTTTGTGTTGGTAGGGAGCTACTTTTTAGGAAAAAAATACATAGCTATGAAAACAAAGTAACCTCCATAGCCTGATGAATCAACCTCTAGTTTAAACTTTGAAGAGTATCTCTAGTATTGTTGTAACATATCCTAGCTTCCTGGATTATGATTATTCTGTTAAGTTGAGTTGCACCTTGTGATATATCTAATTATTATTATCAATAATATTTTTTATAATTCTATTCTTGTTAATGCTAGTGGCTTTGGAAAACACTGTTGTATTTTTCTTATTCAATTTTTCTATTGGTTCAAGAGTGAATGATGCCTAAGATAGATTATTGCTAACAGAAGATAGCAAATTGAATCAACTAGTTTATAAGTGCCAATGATGGGTGGTAATAGTAAGCTCTAGATCAAAATCAAAGGCAAGTAGATAATGGTTACCTATTCCTATGTATGACTTACAACAGAGGATTGTAGTTAGGTATAGAGATGTTTGTCGATATTATGTGCACAAAAAGGGAAAACTTAAATCCAACGACTTTCATTGAAAGACAAGCCATAAAGAAGACTAGGTTTCCATTTTCGTTAACTATTGGTTAAGTTGAATACCAAGAGGAATCACAAGAACATGCAGAGTTTAGACAATCACTTACAACTTGAGGAGAGGTTGATTTAAACAATTCCAAATACCTCGTAGTAATTCTAAATTCAAAATACAAGATGCCAATGGCACTACTCTAGTGAAGATAAGGATTTGTAACCAAGAACTCCAATTATTTTATGCAAAACACTTTAATGTATACTAAGAAGAGTGGCACTAAGAACACAATAAAAATATACCCTATCAAAATCCCAACATAAGATTAAAACACAATATCCAACAATTGTTTGCTATAGGGGAGGAAATCACTATGCTGATTGAAGTCTTCGAATACTTACATGCATCGACAGGGAAGCAATTGAAATGTGAATAAGAAGTAAAATTTGATAGCAATCAAAAGAGGGCTGAGATTGTATGAGTTTATTTTAACATTGGTGTAGCTAAAATACTTAAAAATTTTACAAACATACAAAGAAACCAATTTATAGAGTACTCCAAAATTTATCAATTTATTAATTGCTTCAGGCAATATATTCTCATAATAATGATTCTCCAAGAAAACATTAAAATTGGGAAGAAATTGTGGAACCTAGATTAATTCAAGGCACTGAGCTGAAAATGTTGTTGGGTTTGAGTTCCAGATGTTGCTTCAACTTTCCCCCAAAAGTTTTAATTTTCTACAAAACCTCAACTATAGTAGCAAGCCTCCAAAAGAGATTAAACCCAAAACCTCCAACATTCAGAATCAAACTCTCCAAAAACCCAAAAGAAACACCAAGAATAGGAAAAATCCTTCAGGCAGAGCTCCAAGATTCATTTTCCCAGAAAATAACAAAAAGCCTCTCTCATTGTTATCCCTAACTAATTTATTTCCCACTCTCCATAACTGCATGAATTAAATTATTTTATTTTATTTTACTCCACTACTCTCAACTCCCTTCAAAATATTATTTTCTAAGCAAAAAAAGTCCTCATATATCACAGGCTCTAAGATCCCAATTTTGATCTTGTTGCTTTAGCTCTCTACATATGTTGTTGATCTACATTTCTACTATTCTATCTGGTCATGTTGTTGTTTCAGCTTGCTACTATGTGCTATAATTGTGATGCAATTTGCTTCAATTGGTAGCTATGTATCTGGTGTTGGTTATGTAATTGTTGATTTGTTCTTTTGTAGTCTCTAACTCATTTCTCCTCATGTACATTGCATTTTCCCAATTAAAAAAAAAAAAAACATAAATTTTAATTTATTTAAATCAAATAAAGACATTATTAATATTTATCTAATCAATACCTCAATTTTGTAAAAGCTTTTATTTTAATTATTCCAAATTATTTTTAATTTCAATAATCTTTATTTTGACATAATAATCAAACAAAACCACTAATCATGAACATTACCCAAATGAACATATGGTCAAGCAATACCTAACCGCAAGGTGAAACAGAAAGAAAAACAACAACCACATTGATGAAATGACATGATCTGACCACATAAAAGGAAATGGTAAACAGACACTCATCCTCATCAAGGATGATGGTTCAACGTAGGGGAGCTAATGCTATCTCCAAATCAACTATATCCACTAGGTATAAGGCATTCTCAAACTTGGAAAAATTAGGTGAAGTTAATGCCTGGTACTTGCAACCTGCGGCAAACCACACGGTCGAATGTGTACATATACAAACATGCAAACACATTGTGAAGGAAAAATCACAGCATCACATGACACTTGCAAGTGAGTGATGCAGACCTATTCCCCTTCACCAAGATATCAACACCCAATAAACAGATATCAAATCATGATGAAAACACACATCTAACAATCACATAATACTCATATTGTAACGCCCCACCACACAACCCCAAAGGAAATTAATACATCATACATTTATAACACAATTATTTTTTTATCTCTTGGGGTTACATGACTAAATTACTTTCATTCAACATCCATTACATTACAGAAAGATAAAATTCTAATAGTAACCATAAGATAATAATATTAACAAGGGAATTACATTTATAACATGAAAATACATTAGACAAGGATTACATTAGTACAAAGCTGGAAGATTGGATCCAACTCTAGTAAAACTCAAGAGTCACTACAAGGTACAATACAGTTCACCAACCATCAGCTGGGGACCCAATCGGGTGCATAGCACATTCCACCCAACCACGTGGACCTGAAGGCCCACCCCCTGTGCTAGGAGATGACAAGAAGGACCTTAATGAAGACCATCAATGAAACAAAGATACAAGACTTCACAACAAGAACTACAATAACATAAGGTAACCTCCAACACATGATATAACCAACACAAGAAGTAACCAACACAAGAAGTAGCCAACATAAGAAATAACCAACAAAACTTGACAACATACATATGTCGACATCAACTTCCAGAGGCTAAAGAATAACTAGAGGGAAACATAGCATACAAGGTTGTTAAAGGGTGGAGTGTCATCACAATGTTGCATGGGTTACCCAGACGAATCTTCCTAGGCCCCGATCCCCAACTTGGGTTACCCTAGTGACCTCTTACGAAACCCAGCCCCACATTCAATCCAATGTGGAATCAATTATCTTTTATAGAGACAAGGTAACAATCCTGCCATTCCAGGCATTCTCATCTCATCCCAAGTTTGAACTAGCCCATGGGTCCATAAGTGAGGGATAATTATCAAGTTAAATATTTTAGACTACCCATTTCCCTAATACACTAATTTATTTTTCACTGATTAGACTAACTCCACGAGTTACCGAGGCACCACTTTGTGTGCCAACCCCCATGAAGAGCCACTCCCCTACTAACAACATATCTCAAAAAACACAAAATAAAAGCCAACTTGCACAAGAAACCTAATCCAATAAAATAATTCCACCAAGTGAGGCATGCACCATCTCACACTAGAACTTCAAAGTAATGAAAACCACACTCGAGTGCAAGACTCAAAGCCATATAAAAAAAATCCAAGTGCAAGATCAACCATCATCAAGGTAATAGAATCATAAAACCACCCACTTTTAGGTCAATCAACATAAAAATCAAATAAATACTTTAGGCTTGGTATGGGCTATCCAAGGCGGTCCCTTCTATGTCGCCAACCCCCATACTAACCCTTGTAAGTAAAAACCATATCCCCTCTAACCTCTGGAAGAATCTAAAAATTCTATCAGAAGGGTTTTCCCATCCAAGGAATGACAATGATAGCAAGATCTCAAAGAACTATTTTCAATCCACTCTTTCCGAGTTGACAAATGTAGAAGTGAGTGATAACATCACAAGGAGGTAATCAAAATTGATACAATCATCTCGATACAAAATCAATGGTGAAATCAAAATCTTCTCAATAACCATTTGGCATAAAGGACTCACTCCACTAAGCATTAACCCAAAATGAACTCATTACCAACTCAACCACCGTAATCAATAAGAAAATGAACCACATAACTAACACATCCAGTCAGACATTATACCCATAAAGAAAAATACTTCACATTCATAACATTCTCTCGAGATAACTATTTTGTTAGATCATTAGTTTGTATCCTCAATTAGCTATCCAAAGATTAACTATTTCCTTATTTCTACATAATCCTTTTTACATTATAAATTTCTAAATATTGAAGCAATCGCTAAAATATTAATAACATACATCTATAGGTATCTATATAAGAAATTGTCATTTATTTATTCTTTTGGAAATACTCATTTAACTAAGAATAAATAGAGCTAATTTATTTTTCTCACATATATCTATCCACATAGAGCCAATGAAAGAAAGCAAAAGAACGGTTTATCTTAAAACACCTACCTATTGTTTTAAATACACTTCCTTGCAATAATAGTCACCTAACTCTACATTAAAGATCATTCTATATACATATTTATTCAATCTCCCACATGCAACTCTATACTGTAATTCATTTTTATGTACTATTATTTATATATTGGTAAAATCATTAATCTATATGGCTTCTCGTAGCAAAACTATCGTTCCACTATCAAATGACTACTTAATAATATATACTCTCAAGCTAATTGAATAACAAAATTCGGGAACACTATTTGATTGAAATGCTTAATTACACATTACATTTCTATTTGATTTTTGCTTAAAGAAGATCCACCTATTTCATTTAAGTTTAAGACATACAAATTTAGATATATATAAATATATCATTCTAATTTATAAGGAAACTCTTAGTTCTACTACAAATCATACATGGTACACTTGCATTCTTATTGATGAAAGTTGACAACAATAAATGGTTCAAATGAAATTTCTAAGTGTAGGATTTACTCTGTGCATCCCATGGCTATCTTTCCAATTTCTTGGGACTAATAGAGGGTACTCTTCTTGCATGATATTTTACAGTAAAGTATAGACCGTATGCAGTACTATTGAATTACCTTACTATAGTGAATATCTACTTTGAGGCTCACCCTACCCTAATAGATAGATAAGGTAAAGCATCAGCCTGTTATAGAGGTGAATAAAGGATGCCTAACATAGGTATCGACTTAACCACCACTTAAATAAAGAAAACTCAATTCTATCTGAGGACTTTTAAGTAATGTGGAGACTCAATATGGTCGGTGATAGAGAAAAGCACAGTGAATCTTATATCCTTGGAGTTTAAATTGAAGGCTATGAGAGTGACCATATGTTTACTATTCAAACCTCAAATATGCATTATGCCCTTCCTGATACATGCACATCTATATTCCAACAAAGAGACAGAAACAAGATCATAAAATTATTGCTCATAAGAGATACAAAAACAAAGTCAAAATTGGAAGATTAAAGCTAAAACATTCAACCAAAAGAAATAAATAGGCAGATCCACTTCCAAATAGACATACTTGAAACTAAAATGAGGAACGATATGCCAAACGAAAGATGGTCCGGTCTAAGAATGCAACCCATTAAAAATCAAATATGATATCTAGAAACCGTATACAAGCTGGAATTTTTAAAACATAAGAATAAGAATATAGGCTCCAAAGGACAATGGTGGATCACATTTGCAATCACAGGAAATCTATACACAGTTGGGAGAAATTAGCTTCAAAGAAGAAAGCGGATCTCATGGGTCAATTTATGTGTGAGCATTATGCTGATGATAGGCCTTTCCTATTTCACATGAGTAGGGACTCTTGAAGAAATCAAATCCATAAGATTTTACATTTCTTAAGTGCCTAGTCTGACGCCATAATAGAATAGGTATCAAGAGTCTTACACGAGATATCATCATAAGTTAACGATAATGTTTAACATATAGATTCAAACAACAATAATTAAGGACATCTATCCAAGCATGTCAACAGGGATTGTTGGTCCTATACTAAAGATATTAATACCTATCTATCATGCATGCAAGCGAGGAAGCACAAACGTGAAAAGAAAACTCAACCTATAGTTTATCCACCAAATGCTGCATACCTGGGCATTTCTATGGATGTCACCAGAGAATTCCAAAGCCAAGCAGTCTCATCGTCACTTCCAAGCTTGCTGATGAAGATGTCCTCTTGTCTCAAGATAGCCACATCCCTATGTGAATAATTCCCAAATATAGAATCTGACTTCTTCCAAAACCCAAAATGGTCATTGATTTTCCTTCTTGAGCACGTCTTTCACAATTTCTATCTATAGAGGATGATATTGTTTCATACTAAGAATACTATTGATGAAAACCTTCACACTTTTCTCTGCCTCTTCATCTTCTCGGATCTTGGGCATATGAAAATTGAAGGGCTTCTCTTCTTTCTCCCAGGCGATCTGTAACCAAAACAACCTCGATCTCCCAGAAATCATTCGTGAAACAACTATTACACATAGAATGATTATTACAAGAGTGAATGAATTGCTTGTATTGGAATCCTTCTAGGATGAATAACCTCTCCTCTCCATACTAAAATACGGTCTCCCTCCACTGAAATGTTGGCATCCGCACTACATGGATCAGCATGTCATTCTTCTTCTTCTTCCATAGCTCCTCAACATACTTATAAGTCCCCATTCCTCCTCTTCACCTGCAACTCAGCAACTTTTCCAATACTAGGACGACATGTTTTATCTCTGCTTGAGCTGCCCATGCCTCTGCCTTGTTATTAGGGATAAGAACTACCCAGGTTGAGAAATACACTTGTTCGAATGGGTAGTTAACTACTATGCTAGATCAAAAGGAATTCAAACACGCGATGTTGTATGTAAGATCCTATTTTAATAATAAGCTTGTAACTGGATAATAGTTGAGTAGTTCACATGATTCTGAAAACAAAAAAAATGAATATTTTTGTGTTGCCCCGATAGAGAATCAGGGGAATGAAAATGAATCCATCCAAAATCTCTTATCTGAACATTTAGCGTATTTTCCCGCAAGTTCTTTGTATACTCTTAGATTGAGTTTAGAACTTCTTGTTGTCACCAATTGACGGCTATCTCCCTTCGGTTAAAAAAGCCCTAATCCTTGTTTTTGTTCTATCTTTTTTTCTTCTTTTCCAATATTCAGAACCGATATCCTCCCATACTGTTTGGAGAATCCCACTAGAAGTTTTAATCTTCTAAAAATAGGCTATTACCGTTAGAGGAGGATCTCTACCTTTTTGCATGCCCTCACCATGTGCCTACCTATCCTCTCCACTATGCTTTCATAATGGGAGTAATTTCTAAACATTCTCTTCATTGCAGTTATTGGCGTGTATTTATTTTCATTACATTAACTTGAAATAGATATTTTCCACTAACTGTTAGATACAAGAATCTTCAAAAATAAGTTACACTTACTCTTGCAAGGTGGTTGCAAATCCGTTACAAGAAATAACTTAAATTTAGATCTTGTTGTAATGATAATTCAATACATTTGATTTATAAATTGTATTATGATTTATTTATTATATTTTACCCTTATTTTCTTTTATTTATTATAATGTATTAAATCATCCAAACCTTGTTTATCAAACATTTCCAATTTAAACAACCATCACATAAGGTCAAATAATCTAATCATGAGATGGAAAATCGGGGAGGGCACTACATCCTCCCCTCCTAGGCTTCGACTTACTCCTAGAAGTCACGAAATAGAATAAAACATAATCATTCAATATACATCACCTCAAACACTAACATCACAATATAATCAAATAATGGAAGACATCAAACAAAGCAACTGACAAAACATAAAAAACCATACCAAAGGGTTGGAAAGTGGGAGGGTACTCATCCTCTTCAAGGATGATGGTAAGGTTGGGGATCCTTCTTGTCAACTCTATGTTTCCACGTCATACCTATTGGGATTTATGAGGCTCACCCAGTCCTATCAGAGCAGGTGGAGTTGAGGGTTGGAACCTACAATCCTGCATAAAAGAAAATGTTGTATAAAGCATATATATAACAATCACACTATGAAAGGAAATCACATTATAGTAGGGTGCTCGTGAATGAGTGATACTACACTATCCCTCTCACCAAGACCATATACAGTAACTACAACATAATCATCTCATAAAGCAATCACCGATCAACAACATAATAAATTTAGTACAAGTATATCTTAACCAATTTAATCCAATCACATTGTACTCAATTCAATACTTCTAATGTCATATAATACATGTTGCTATGTCAGATTGTCAAATTTTCACAAAACACTGCATAATTATGCATTCAATGCACTCATCTTTCATTAAATATTCAACATTCTCATGTAAGACAACCTACGTCATTAATTATTCAACACCCAATCTCACAACATAAGTGACACAAGCTCATAATTTTACACCCAATCAAAACATAAAACACAATTTTAGCACATCAAAAACTCAAAATTTCACGTTAAAAAACACTCACCACAAACACTCACAATTCACTTCACCACAAGGCAACCCAAGGGTAACACAAGAGTAACACTAGGGTCCAAAAATACATTCCCAGTAGGAAGAGTATTGGTGCATTGTGCACTACACTGAGGGTCCTACCCTTTCCACAAGTTTTTTGCACCTTCAGACCAACATAACCTAGGGACAAACTTGATTCATTGAGTGTAGATGACACAAAAGAAGAAACACAACCATAAGAATACGAGCAACTAGGACAATGTAATGGGCTTATAGTGCCCAGTGTATGAACCTATGCTCTGATACCATGTGTAACGCCTCGCCACACAACCCCAAAGGAAATTAATACATTAGACATTTATAGTACAAATTTTTTTTGTCTCTTGGGGTTACATGACTGCATTACTTTCATTCAAAATCCATTACATTACATAAAGATAAACTTCCAATAGTAACCATAAGATAATAATATTAACAAGGGCATTACATTTATAACATGAAAATACATTAGACAAGTATTACATTAGTACAAAGATTTTTTCCATCATAAATGGGGAAGGTAGAATAAGATGGAATGATACATCTGAAATGAAGGACTACAAAGCTGCAAGACTCGATCCAACTCTGGTACAACTCAGGAGTCACTACAAGGTACAATACAGTTCACCAACCATCAGCTGGGGTCCCAATGGGGTGCATAGCACGTTCCATCCAATCATGTGGACCCAAAGGCCCACCCCCCATGCTAGGAGATGACAAGAAGGACCTCAATGAAGACCATCAATGAAACAAAGATACAAGACTTTACAACAACAACCACAATAACATAAGGTAACCTCCAACAAATGATATAACCAACACAAGAAGTAACCAACATAAGAAATAACCAACAAAATAACAACATACAGATGTCAAAATCAACTTCCAGAGGCTGAAGAATAACTAGAGGGAAACATAGCATACAAGGTTGTTAAAGGGTGGAGTGTCATCGCAATGTTGCATGGGTTACCCAGGCGAATCTTCCTAGGCCCCGACCCCCAACTTGGGTTACCCTAGTGACCTCTTACAAAACCCATCCCCACATGAAATCCGATGCGGAATCAATTATCTTTCATACAGACAAGATAATGATCCTACCATTCCAGGCCTTCTCGTCTCATCCCAATTCTGAACTATCCCTTGGGTCCATGAGTGACGGATAATTATCAAGTTAAATATTTTAGACTACCCATTTCCCTAATACACTAATTTAGTTTTCATTGATTAGACTAACTCCACATAAGTTACCTAGGCACCACTTTGTGTGTCAGCCCCCATGAAGAGTCACTCCCCTACTAACAACATATCTCAAAAAACAAAAAATAAAATGCAACTTGCACAAGAAACCTAATCCAATAAAATAATTGCACCAAGTGAGGTATGCACCATTTGACACTAGAACTTCAAAGTAACAAAAACCACATTCAAGTGCAAGACTCAAAGCCACATAAAAACAATCTAAGTGCAAGATCAACCTTCATCAAGGTAACAGAATCATAAAACCACCCACTTTTAGGTGAACCAACATAAAACTCAAATAAATACTCTAGGCTTGGTATGGGTTATCTAAGGCGGTCCCTCCTAGGTCGACGGTCCCCATACCAACCTGTAAGTAAAAACCATAGCCACTCTAACCTCTGGAAGACTCTGAAAATGCTATTAGAAGGGTTTTTCCATCCAAGGAATGATAATGACAGCAAGCTCTAAAAGAACTATTTTCAATCCACTCTTTTCGAGTTGACAAATGTAGAAATGAGTGATAACATCACAAGCAGGTAATCAAAATTAATGCAATCATCTCAATACAAAATCAATGATGAAATCAAAATCTTCTCAGTAACTATTTGGCACAAAGAACTCACTCCATTAAGCATTAACCCAAAATGAACTCATTACCAACTCAACCACCATAATCAATCACAAAATAAACCACGTAACTAACACATCCATTCAGACATTATAACCATAAAGAAAAATACTTCACATTCATAACATTCTCTCGACTTAACTATTTCATTACATCATTAGTTTGTATCCTCAATTAGCTATCCAATGATTTACTATTTCCCCATTTTAACATAATCCTTTTTAGATTATAAACTTCTAAATATATAAGCAATCGCTAAAATATTAATAACATACAACTATAGGTATCTATATAAGAAATTGTCATTTATTTATTCTTTCAGACATACACATTTAACTAAGAATAAATAGAGCTAATTTATTTTTCTAACATATACCTGTCCACATAGAGCCACTGAAAGAAAGCAAAAGAAAGGTTTATCTTAAAACACCTACGTATTGCTTTAAATACACTTCCTTGCAATAATAGTCACCTAACTTTACATTAAAGATCATTCTATATACATATTTATTTAATCTCCCACATGCAACACTATATCGTAATTCAATTTTATGCATTATTATTTATATATTGGTAAAATAATTAATCTATATGGCTTCTCGTAGCAAAACTACCATTCCGAGCTATCAAATGACTACTTAATAATATATACTCTCAAGCTAATTGAATATCAAAATTAGGGAACACTATTCGATTGAAATGCTCAATTACACATTACATTTCTATTTGTTTTTTCCTTAAAGTAGATCCACCTATTTCTTTTAAGTTTATGACATACAAATTTAGATATATATATATATATATATATATATATATTTCATTCTAATTTATAAGGAAACTCCTAGTTCTAGCACAAATCATACATGGTACACTTTCATTCTTAGTGATAAAAGTTGACAACAATAAATGGTTCAAATGAAATTTCTAAGCGCAGGATTTACCCTGTGCATCCCATGGCTATTGTTCCAACTTCTTGGGACTAATGGAGGGTACTCTTCTTGCATGATATTTTGTAGTAAGGTATAGACTGTATGCATTAGTATTTAATTACCTTACTATAATGAATATCTACTTTGAGGCTCACCCTGCCCCGCTAGACAAATAAGGTAGAGCATCAGCCTGTTATAGAGGTGAATAAAGGGTGCCTAACATAGGTATCGACTTAACCACCACTGAAATAAATAAAACTAAAGTCTATCTGAGGAGTTTTAAGTAACGTGGAGGCTCAATATGGTTGGTGATAGAGAAAATCAAAGTGAATCTTATATCCTTGGAGTTTAAATGGAATACTATGAGAGTGACCATATGTTTACTATTCAAACCCCAAATATGCATTATGCCCTTCCTGATACATGCACGTCTATATTCCAACAAAGATATGAAAACAAGGTCATCAGATTATTGCTCATAAGAGATACAAAAATAGAGTCAAAATTGGAAGATTAAAGCTAAAACATTCAACCAAAAGAAAGAAATGGGCAAATCCACTTCCAAATAGACATACTTGAAACTAAAATGAGGAGTGATATTCCAAAGGAAAGATGGTCTAGTCTAAGAATCCAACCCATTAAAACTCAAATATGATATCTAGAAACCGTATACAAGATGGAATTTTTAAAACATAAGAATAAGAATATAGGCTCCAAAGGACAATGGTGGATCACATTCATAGTCACAGGAAATCTATATGCAGTTGGGAGAAATTAGCTTCAAAGAAGAAAGCAGGTCTCATAGGTCAATTTATGTGTGAGAATTATGTTGATGATAGGCCTTTCCTATTTCACAGGAGCAGGGACTCTTGAAGAAATCAAATCGATAAGCTTTTACATGTCTTAAGCATGTAGTCTGACATCATAATAGAATAGGTATCAAGAGTCTTGCACAAGATATCGTCATAAGTTAACAATAATGTTTAACATATAGATTTAAACAATAATAATTAAGGGCATATATTCAAGCATGTTGACAGGGATCACTGGTCCTATACTAAAGATATTAATACCTATCTATCATGCATGCAAGCGAGGAAGCACAAACAAGACAAGCAAACTCAACCTATAGTTTATCCATGGAATGCTGCATACCTAGGCATTTTTGTGGATGTCACCAGAGAATTCCAAAGCTGAGCAATCTCATTGTCACTTCCAAGCTTTCTGATGATGATGTCCTCTTGTCTCAAGATAGCCATGTCCCTATGTGACTAATTCCCAAATATAGAATCTGACTTCTTCCAAAACCCAAAATGGTCGTTGATTTTCCTTCTTGAGCACGTCTTTCAAAAATTTTGTCTACAAAGGATGATATTGTTTCCTACTAAGAATACTATTGATGAAAACCATCAAGCTTTTCTTTACCTCTTCATCTTCCTAGATCTCAGGAGGATTAAAATTGAAGGGCTTCTCTTCTTTCTCCCAGGTGCTTTGTAACCATAAACAATCTATCTCCCAAAAATCATTCCTGATATAACTATTACACATAGAATGATTATTATAGGAGTGAATGAACTGCTTGTATTGGAATCCTTCATGGACGAATAACCTCTCCTCTCCATAATAAAATATGGCCTCCCTCCACTAAAATGTTGGCATCCGCACTACATGGATCAACATGTCGCTCTTCTTCTTCTTCCATAGCTCTGCAACGTACTTATATTCCCCAATTCCTCCTCTTCCCCTGCAACTCAACAACTTTTCCAATACTAGGAGGACGTTTTTTTATCTCTACTCAAGCTTCCTATGCCTGTGCCTCATTACTAGGGATAAGAGCTACCTAGGTTAAGAAATACACTGGCTTGGATGGCCAGTTAACTACTATGCTAGAGCAGAAAGAATTCAAACACATGATGTTGTATGTAAGATCCTATTTTAATAATAAGCTTGTAACCAGATAATAGTTGAGCAGTTAACATGATTCTAAAAACAAAAAAAATGAAGAGTTTTGTGTTGCGCTCAAAAGAGAATCAGGGAATGAAAATGAATCCATCCAAAATCTCCTAGTTGAACATTCAATGTATTTTCCCCCAAGTTCTTCATATAGTCTTAGATCGAGTTTAGAACTTCTTGTTGTCACCAATTGATGGCTATCTCCCTTTGGTTAAAAAACCCCTAATCTTTGTTTTTGTTCTATCTTTTTTTCTTCTTTTCCAATATTCAGAACTGATATCCTCCCATACCATTTGGAGAATTCCACTAGAAGTTTTAATCTTCTAAAAATCAGCTATTACTGCTAGAGGAGGATCTCTACCTTTTTACATGCCCTCACCATTCCTACCTATCCTCTCCACTATGCTTTCATAATGGGAGTATCTGCTAAACATGCTCTTCATTGCAGTTATTGGCATGTATTTATTTTCATTACATTAACTTGAAATAGATATTTTGCACTAGCTGTTAGATACAAAAATCTTCAAAAATAAGTTACACTTACTCTTGCAAGGTGGTTGCAAATTCGTTACAAGAAATAACCTAAATTTAGGTCTTGTTGTAATGATAATTCATTACATTTGATTTATAAATTGTATTATGATTTATTTATTATATTTTACCCTTCTTTTCTTTTATTTATTATAATGTATTAAATCATCCAAACCTCGTTTATTAAATGTTTCCAATTTAAACAACCAACACATAAGGTCAAATAATTTAATTATGAGATGGCAAATCAGGGAGGGCACTACACATATTAACGATAACCCACATAAACAATTAAACTAATCTACTAAGCATGTATAAGAATAAACATCAAATATAAGAATTTCTTTGAGTAACATCATAACTATGTATCACAGTATCCTAATATCCAAGTATCATAAAAAAAAACATCATGATGTCTAAAGACAACCAAGTCACTGTCAGAAGCAGAAAACAAGCTAAGGGGCACTACAATAGGTTTCAAGCATTCAAGCAAGCATTAAAGCTTAAATCAAGAAATCATTTAACCAAATTAAAGCAAGATCCAATCCTTGGAGTGATGGGTTAGACTTTAGTCCTTTAAGCACAACCATTAAGAGTTTGGTGAGTTGTGACATAGCTTTGTTCATTTGTCAATTCCTTCCATTTATCATCATTTTATCAACAAGGTTTAATTACCAAACTAGGGTTTGACCAAGGAAAGCCTGTATTCACCCAAAAAAGCATTCCTATTATCTCATTGTATGTGCATATTTATAGGTGAAGAAGGACTGAAAATTAATCAAAGGAGCAATTTAAAAGTTTTCAAAGTTGTCAACATGGTTTCAATTCATGGAAACTCATCTATAGATTTTTTGGCTTTCATAGTCAAACTTGAGAAATTAGAAGCCTCAATCCAAGATATATAATAAAAGTATATTTTGGACCTCTATGCATAGACCCATTCACCTAGGGTGAATCTATCCTTTAGTAGTGTTGAAAATACACTTTTTATGTCGTACATGATGGAACCCTCAAAAAAAAATTCCTTCTTCCATCTTAAAACCCTTATTACATTTGGATATAGGTTACTTCACAAAAGCTTATAATATTCTATTGGGCCATTGAATACCTATTACCCATTTCTAGTTTTTTTAATGCATCTTTAGTCATTCATTGTCACTTGGTAACTAGCCCTTTCTAGCCTAGGTTTAGATCTTTCTATTTTATAAAATTAGATAAGGATTTTTGAGCCCTTACACTCTTTGTGTTTTATAACTTAGAGGTTTTCAAGTTAATTATCATCTTAGGGAGTCCCCTTAATAAGAAAAAACTAATGATCATGTGCTTAAAAGGTTCCCACTTACAACCCAATGGACTTCAATGCTATATCGCTCATCACTAATTTTTCATTGATTCACAAATTGTGATAGCGATAAGCGATAGATTGATGTTTTCCTTCCAATATCACTCATTGCTAATAGCTTTTAATTTTTTGAAATTATAATAGTGATGAGCGATACTTCTTTCTTTATGTTCTTATCGCTCATCACTAATAGTCATAAAAAAGATAAACTTGGAATGGCGATGAGCGATGGGATTGTTTGATCACAAATACATTTTGAATATAAAAAACTCACATTAGTGATATGCGATGGACATCAAAATTTGTAAATCTTCTCATCGCTAATTGCTTGCAAAATATATGAGAAGAATTAGCAATGAATGAGGACCTTATCTTATAACTTCATCACTCATCACTGATTTGTTTTAGAACTTGAGTTCTAAATTGGTGATAATTGATGGATGTTCTCTAAAAGGATTTTTTTCACTAAAATCATATGATCCTATGAGCGATTTCTTTTGTGATGTTTAGTTTATGCAGGTTGTACATGTCCAAAGCTGGTGCCATCACAACATTTCCTATCGTAGATAGAAGCATCAGTACAAGGTTTGAATTAGCGATACACAATAGGAGGATAAGTTTGACAAATGGTCAGGCTATTGAACCAACGGTCAAAGATCATCACCAGAATGTCTGCATTGCTAATAAGAGTAGGCCAAAGACAAAATAGATTAGTGACGAGTGATGGTCACTGCATGGAACAGGCTACGTGGAAAATTCCTGAAGTCTAGCATAAAGCAAAAAGGAAAGCAACAAGAAGATTGAGGAATTATTGATTAAAAATTTTAAAGCAGGATAACCCAATGGACTAAGAATCACCACATAAATACTTTCATCAAAAATTAGGATCAACGATGAAGTGAGGAAGTGTATAAAGAAAGTTTCCCTCTAAGAAAAACTTGTTTTGTGTACTTTTCTAATATTAATGAAAGCACATATTAGGTTAGTGATACATGTTGATTGACATATCACAACACTTGAGCTAGCATTGTTGTTTTCCATGGATGAAGTTTTAGTGCTTTAAAAGAAATGGCTTAGATTAAATCTTGAGCTATAAGTTATCAACTTGCTTGCATAATGAGATTTCGAGTCATTAATCTTGCATGCTTCAAATTGCCTATTTAATGCAGATTACTTGAGTGATTTTCCATGTCATAATTCATTTTGCAATGAATGAGGGCCGAAGCCTGATAGAGAAGTACATATAGGAATTGAATTCTCCTGGGAAGTGTCTTGACATTCTAGGCAAGTAGGTCTGTCATTATGATTTGAGAGTCTGTGGGCCTAAGTTTGTTTGAGCCTAAGGGAGATCTTGAGAATAAAAATGGAATACATGAAGCTCATGATATGCCAAAAATAAGAGTAGGATTAAGTAAGTTCAAGGAGTATAGGACCAAGGAAAATTACTGTCCAAGAGAGCAAATAGTTTCAAAAGAATTAGTCAAACACATAAAGAAGAAGATGGTAAAATATGAAGAAAGGGAATGGATGGAGAGTGAACATCATATGGCCTGTCCAAAGTAATGTAATTATCCATTTGAGGTTCTTAATATCCCTTCAGACAATGAGGGTGACACTGAATCAGAGGGTGATTATAATCCACTCTCCCTGGTACTATCGAGGAATCCTAATAAAGAGGTGGTGATAGTTTCTCCAGTCCCACCACGAGTAAAACGTGGGTGAAAATCCTTTGAGGTTAATGAATTAGAGTGATGATTGTGCCCTATTTTTGTTTTTGATGACACCATGCCATTTTTGTTAGAATTGTCCTATTCAACACTCGCAATTTCTTTCATATGCTAAGGTGGAAATTTTTTGGGCTGGTATGTAGAAGTGCCAGACTAGTTAACCTTGGCAATGCATATGTCATTTATAGGCAATATACAAGTTTTTTTTGGACCTGCTATTGGAGAATATTCCTTGGTAAAGAAGGATGAGGATTCAACATGGTTACAACAAAATCTGCTTTTCAAGGAGCTAGTGTGTCTTCATTCAAGGAATGTGGAATGTAGTCTTTTACTCTTCCATTTTCCTCAAATGATTGCATGTAACAAACTAAGAATATCTCCAATTCTAGTGTAAATGAAATGAAATGTAAATGTAATTAATCTTGATGCTTGTTTCTCCCTTATCCTATAAAAGGGGATTTTAGGGCTTATTACAAAGGTCAGATTCTGAAGTCTTAATAGAGTTCTATGTAAAAGCTAAGTTCAAAAGGGTCACTTAGAATATAATTTTGAAGTAGGGTAGTAGTTTGTCTTGGAAAAGAAGTCATGTATGTAATGATATTAAATGAGTTTTATAGAAATTATTGATATCGAAACAAATATCAGTCAAAAAATTTATACTCACCTATGTATGTTAATTATGGAGTTATGAATGAGAAATACCAAAGGTGTTATCATTTGTCTTCAAATAGTTCATTTGAATGTACTACTTTGTTTTCAGCTTTAATTCAAGGAATTAATTAAAATGCTTAAATAGGGCTATAAACTTTGTAAGGAATGGCTTAGGATTACTAAGAAGTGAATATTTCTTGCATAGTAAGTTTTCATAACGCAAAGCAATATGAAAATAGTTCATTTCTCCCTTAAAAGAGTAATTTGTAAATTATTGACCCTCTTGTGTACTTCACTATCTTGCTCCAATTGATTGGATATTGGTCATTCTATAAGAAAATCTTGCATAAGATGAAAAAATAGTGTTCCTAGCTCTAGACTTATGAGAATACCAATACTCACAATAGAAAATCTCTCCAAAGGTAGTAGATATGGAATTAATCTTAATTCCTAGCAGATAGGTAGTCCATTTGAAAATCTGCCAAATATTTAATAGAAGTGATTTCATCTGCCACATAAAGGAATTAATCTATGTATAAATGTGTTACTAATTGATTATATTGCATGAAAAATGCAATTAGGATTACCCTCCTAGGTTTCACAAAGCTTGAAGTGAAGGAGTACAAACTTTAAAATCCTATGCTCATTGTGTTGGCCACTAACCTAACATCTCTTCATCATGGGAGTTGGCTACATAGAGGATTGTTCAGTTCTACTAGAAAAATCACCAATAGAAATGGTTACTTTGTTGGGTACGCACTATGAATCACTAGTTATAGACTATCAGAGTTGAGAAATTGGTGAATCTGAACATCTAGTTTAGATACTAAGGAATTACTAAACCTGGAAGTGTTCGTATTGAGTAAGTTTCAAAAGATATGTGTGTGACTCTATTGTGGGAGAAAATCCAGAATGACATTCATCTTTGAAGGAGCTTCATATTGCTTAAAGTTCATTCCTCTTAAAAGAGGTGGCAACTCTATTAAAGAACTTGATGAAGATGTGAAGAACATTTCATATTTGCAAGCATTTCTAGTCAGGAAGGAGAACCCTTTATTGCAACAAATCCAGGTATTCTTCAGTTTTTTGTTTTCAAGAAAGAGAAATCTGTATATGAAATTCATAGTTATGAGTCTTGTAAAAATTTGATTCCCTATTAAGTGATTAAGTACTAAGGAAGATAAATATTAGTAGGCTTGCATAGTTTTGTATTACTAAATGACATATTTCTTTATGAAGTTATGTATGCAATGAATTTGTTCAAAAGATCTTAGGAAAGTTGAGATAGAAATTTGTACTGTAAAAGCTTAAGATCAAGTTGTAAAAGAAGTTTGAAATACCCAATGTAACTACAAAGTTGATAAGGAAAGGCCTCTAAGAGTATAAGAAAATATATCATCAACCTATGCATCCTAGTGTGCTGCCCCTCTCATGTAACAAAATAAGCTTCAACATCAAAAGGTATATGGCCATAAATTTTGATGGAATTTTTGGTTACCCAAATATTATTCCATCTGAAATCAGAAATAAGCTACCAAATTTTAGTGGTACAAAGAGTGAATTAGAAAGTAAGAATTTGCAATAATTCAGTAATTTAATGGATGAATATGAGATAGATCATGAGGTTATTTGTTCAGTCCCTAAAGGGAGATTCAAGAGATTGGTTCTTTGATTTACAGATATGATTTGTCTATTCTTGGAGTGAGTGCAAAGTAGTGTTCATGGAGTAGTTCAGTGAAAGAATTAGTGTTGGATATTTTCTCAATAAACTTATGAACATTGAGAAAGAAGATGATGAGCTAGTGCCAACATTTAACCAAATATTTGCTAAAAAATTAAGGGATATTCCTCATGTTTTGGATCTAAGTGATGCATTATGTTTGGTTGTTTATTTGGGAGCTTTTGATAAAAAAAATTAGCTATCTACTAAGAGATAAAGATCCCAAAACCTTACATCAGGCTTATGGGATAGCCATGAATATTGAAAACAACTTGAAATATGGGATGCAAAGGAATCACTTGGATACACATGTTTACTACCATAAAATGCCTAATATTTATGAATGGTGTAAACCAGAAATCAAAAATGAATGTAAAAACATTTGCACCCCTAGTGTTTCAAATTACACAATATTCTATGATACTAATCTCACGAAGTCCCAAACACATCATCAAGAAACCATCATATCTTCAAATTACAATGATAATAATTTTGTTGCTTTGTATGAATCGAGTAGTGAGATATCAAATGATGAGGAAGATAGCAGAGAAAATTCCAAAGATATATACCTCAATGATGCAAATGAAGGGTGTGGACCTTCCAATTCTATTGAAGAGTCCACTACCTATGCTCCTATGTATGACATAATATTGAGCATTTAGTCTAAAATTTTGAACATAGTTGCAATATTGATGAGACTTGTTGTAGTAATGATGATGGCATTAAGTATGATAAAATTTCTATGGATTATGATTATCCTCATGAAGAAGAGATAGATTCACTTGTTTCAAATGAGAAATGTGTTGATAATGTTCTAAGTACATTAGAAAATGTGTCTATTTTCTCTTCTAATGATTACAATGATTTTGGATGTTGTAATGACTTGGAGGAATTAGACATCCATGTTAGAAAACTGAGGCTCTTAAATCAGCAATAAGTGTAATGGAAAATACATTGTACATGATGAGCCTCCATCTTCACCAAAGATAAGAAATAATGATCCTTATTGGTGCATATAATCCACTTTTTCTTGAGGATTTTGTTGATACATCAGATATAGGGTTAGGAAGTGGTTCCGAGCAAACAAAGCACCACATTGATGATTTTCTTGATGGAATTGCTTATGAATGTTTTACATTTGATACAAATGTTGTAGATAAGGTTGAGTATCAAGATGCCAACTACATGGAAGAGTATAAATGTTTTCAGTTTCTAATTTAGTGGGAAGGAATTTTGATGAAGCATGACAATGGGATGAATAATGACAAATGTTATTTTCAATTTGAAAATAACATATATGTGTCATGTAATGATGAAAATTTTCATTTTATGCCTAACTCTATAATATAGGATGGTGAAAGTTACACTGGCCATTTTATACTTAGAAAGGTTATGAGAAACAGTGATAACAAAGATTATAATCAAATAGACTTTCACTTGTTAAAAAAAGCTCTAACATTTATTCTAGAAGGATTGAAATTACTCTTACTTCAGTGGTACAATAAGGACAAATGTGAATGGAAAAACATCAGCTCCTTTAGAAGGCTAGTTTTTGACAGAGGTAGGAGCTTATTCAACGGTTTTGTGGCTTAGTGCCACCAATCAGGAGGGTAAAACTTGGTTGAACTGAGGGATGCATAACACAGTTTGGATCTCCCTTTTTTAGGTCTTCTTTGCCTATGTAAATTTTGTACATATGTTGTTTCTTTTCTTTTGTTTTTGTGCTTGGTTTACTTCACCTGAAATTATGAGATATCACCATGCTTGCAGAAGGCATGTGTCCCTAGTTGGAGCCATTGATGGAACCCTCAAAAAAAAAATTCCTTGTTCCATGTTAAAACTCTTATTGCATTTGGATATAGGGTTGATATCTACAGAATCTTATAATATTCTATTGGGCCATTAACTCCCTATTACCCATTGCTAGTTGTTTTAATTTATCTTTAGTCATTCATTGTCACCTTGTAACTAGCCCTTTCTAGCCTAGGTTTGGATCTTTCTATTTTATAAATTTAGGTAAGGATTTTTCAGCCCTTATGTTCTTTGTATTTTATAACTTAGAGGTTTTGAGTTAATTATTGTCCTAGGGATTCCCCTTCATAAGAACAAACTAATGAGCACATGCTTAAAAGGATCCCACTTATGACCTAGTGGCCTTCAATGCTATATCGCTCATCGTTGATTTTTCATTGATTCACAAATTGTAATAGCGATAAGCGATGGATTGATGTTTTCCTTTCAATATCACTCATCACTAATGGTTTTTAATATTTTCAAATTATAATAGTGATGAGCGATACTTATATCTTTATGTTCTTATCACTCATCACTAATGGTCATAAAAAAGATAAACTTGGAATGGCAATGAGCAATGTGATTGTTTGATCACAGATACATTTTGAATGTAAAATCTCACATCAATGATACATGATGGACATCAAAAGATGTAAATCTTCTAATTACTAATTTCTTGCAAAATATATGAGGAGAATCAGCAATGAATGAGGACCTTATCTTATAACTTCATCACTCATCACTGATTTGTTTTAGAACTTGAGTTCTAAATTGGCGATAAGTGATGGATGTTCTCCAAACATATTTTTCTTAATAAAATGATATGATCTTATGAGCGATGTCTTTTGTGATGTTTGGTTTATGCAGGTTGTATGTGTCCAAAGCTAGTGCCATCACAATATTTCTTGTCGAAGATAGAAGCATCAGTACAAGGTTCAAATTAGTGATAAATGATAGGAGGATAAGTGTGACAAATAGTTAGGCTATGGAACAAAGGGCCAAAGATCATCACCAGAATGTCTATATCATTGATAAGAGTGGGGAAAAGAAAAAATAGATCAGCAACAAGTGATGGTCACTGCATGAAACAAGCTACGTGGAAAAATCCTGAAGGTATAGCATAAAGTAAAAAGGAAAGCAGCGAGAAGAATGAGGAACCGTTGATAAAAAAATTTAAAGGAGGATAACCCAATGGACTGAGAATCATCAAAAAAATACTTTCATCAAAAATTAGGATCGGCGATGAAGCGAGGAAGTGTATAAAGAAAGTTTCCCTCTAAGAAAAACTTGTTTTGTGTACTTCGCAGATATTAATGAAAGCATGGACTAGGTTAGTGATACATGTTAATTGATAGATCACAACACATGAGTTTAGATCACAACACATGAGTTTCCATTGTTATTTTCCATGGATGAAGTTTTAAGTGCTCTAAAATCAATGACTTAGATTCAATCTTGAGTTGCAAGTTATCAACTTGCTCACATAAGGAGATTTCGAGTAATTAATCTTGCATGCTTCAAAATTCCTATTTAATGCAGATTACTTGAGTGATTTTCCATGTCATAATTCATTTTGCAATGAATGAGGGTCGATGGCTAATAAAGAAGTGTGTAGGAATTGAATTCTCCTAAGAAGTGTGTAGACATTCTAGGCAAGTAGGTTTGTCATGATGATTTGAGAGTTTGAGTGGCTGAGTCTGTTTGAGCCTAAGGGAGGTCTTGAGAATAAAAATGGAATACATGGAGCTCTTGAGACACCAAAAAGAAGAGTAGGATTAGTGAAATTCAAGGAGTATAGTACCAAGGAAAATTATTGTCGAAGAGAGAAAATAGTTTTAGAAGAATTAGTCAAACATAGAGAGAAGAGGATAGTAAAATATGAAGAAATGGCAGGGAAGGAGAGTGAACATTTTAAGGCCTTTCCAAAGGAATGCAATTCTCCATATGAGGTTCTTAATAGCCCTTCAGACAATGAGGGTGACACTGAATTAGAGGGTGATTATTATCTGCTCTCCTTGGTACTATCGAGGAATCCTGATAAAGAGGTGGTGACAGTTTCTCCAGTCGCATTGTGAGTAAAACATGGGAAAAAATCCTTTGAGGTTGATGAATCAGAGTAATGGTTGCACCTTGTTTTTTTTTTGATGATACCATCCCCCTTCTATTAGTATTTTCCTATTCAACACTCATGTGATTTCTTGTTTCATGTGTTGAGGTGGAAAGTTTTCAGGCTTGTATGTAGGAGAAGTACCAGACTAGTTAACCTTGGTTGTGTGTATGTCATTACAGGTGATATACAAGTTTGTGTTGGACCTACTATTGAAAAATATTCTTTGGTCAACAAGGATGAGGATTCAACATGCTTACAACAAACTCTTCTTTTCAAGGAGATGGTGTGTCTTCATTCAAGGAATGTGGAATGCGGTATTTTACTCTTCCATTTTCCTCAAATGATTGCATGTAACAAATGAAGAATATCTCAAATTCTAGTGCAAATGAAATGAAATGTAAATTTAATTAAGCCTAATGCTTGTTGCTCCCTTATCCTATAAAAGGGGGTTTTAGGGCTTATACAGAGGTCAGATTCTAAAGTCTCAATAGAGTTGTAGGTAAAAGCTAAGTTTAGAAAGGGAACTTAGAATAGAATTCTTAAGTAGGCCAATAGTTTAAATCTTGGAAAAGAAGTCATGTATGTAACAATCTTAAATGATTTTTATAGAAATTATTGATATCAAAATAAATATTAGTCAAGAAATTTATACTCTCCTATGTATGTTCATTATGGACTTATGAATGAGAAATACCAAAGGTGTTATCATTTGTCTTCAAATAGTTCATTTGAATGTATTACTTTGTTTTTAGCTTTAATTCAAGGAATTAATTAAAATTATTGAATAGGGTTATAAACTTTGTAAGGAATGGCTTAGGATTACTAAGAAGTGAAAATTTATTGCATAGTAAGCTTTCATAATGCAAAGCAATATGAAAATAGTTTGTTTCTCCCTTAAAAGCATAATTTGTAAGTTATTGATCCTCTTGTGTACTTGACTCTGTTGCTCCAATTGATTGGACACTAGTCATTCTATAAGAAAATCTTGCATAAGATGAACAAATAGTGTTCCTAGCTCTAGACTTATGAGAAGAACAATACTCACAATAGGAAATCTCTCCAAAGGTAGTAGATATCTAGTCCTTCATTTGAAAATTTTCCAAATTTTCAAAGAAGTGATTTCACCTACCACGGAAAGGAATTAATCTATGTATAAATGTGTTACTAATTGAGTATATTGTACAAAAACACAATTAGGATTACCCTCCTAGGTTTCATAGAGCCTAAAGTGAAGGAGTACAAACTTTAAAATCCTATGCTCATTGTGTTGGCCACTAACCTAACATATCTTCATCATGGGAGTTGGCTACTTCTAAGAGGATTTTTTAGTTTTGCTAGAAAAATCACCAACACTACATACCACTTTTCCCTTCTCATATCTACATGTAACTTGTTTTTGTATAATTTGTTATCACAATAATCTACATTTAAAGTATTAGGTCATACAATTGAGTTTTTTAATGCATTTATATTTATCTCCCAAAACATCCAATCAGTCATTTTTTTCATAGGAAAATAGCAGATCCTGCCCAATATGGTTGACTCAGCTCAAGGTTGAAATTCAACCCTATCCTTAGGAGATCTCTTTTTCTATTGAAATTAGTGAAATGATGTGTTTTTAGCCTCATTTCCAATGTCAAATCCCTCACCTAAGAAGTAAAACATGAAATATGAATACCAAGGTGTGATTACAAAGACATCAATGGAGTCCAATGTTGATCAGACTAGGGACACTAAAATAAGACATGTGGACATATTCAAATTCTTGAAGAGGGTGAATAAGCAACCAGTTGATGCAAGCATGAGGTGTGTTATTGAGGGAAATATTCACTTAGTCTCCTCATTCCCAATATCAACACATAATCCAAAATTTGTACTTGTAACAACAACCCATTTCTACAAGCAAAATAAGAGTGTTAGGTATGTAGATGTGAAGGTAAGTTCATAAGATTAGATGAAGAGTTATTTGATAAGATCTTCATGTGTCCAGTTATTGATGAACATTCTTACCTTACTATGGAGTGATCATAAAATTTCCATGACAACAATCTTGAAAAGTGCAAAAAACTATCAACACTCGATGGATCAAGATGGCTTGGCTAACTATTGCTAGGTGGTCTAAGAATCTTCATTGTAGTGAGTTCATCCAAGAGGTAAATGATTTAAAATCTTCTTAGTAGAGTTAAGGGATACCAACATCCACCACTTTTTAGGAATGGATGTACCAATACATTCATGTCATAAGGAAAGGAAATCAAAGAATCTTTTGGGGTAAACAAATTAGCGATGACAATTGTGAGTAGATTTTAAATGGTTCTACTTCTCTAAAGTTCTACATGATTTCATGGCTAGTCTATGTTGCTACCTCTATGTGGAAATTTCCAAGGGTGTCTTTATAGGGTGATAGGAGGAAAGTTCCTATTTATGAGTACTATTAACAATTGAATTTGAAGTAAAGCCTCAATAATTTCAAGAGGATTAACGATTCCTTTTTCTATCCATAAATATGCATGTTTCATAAGGAACTTGAGAAGAAAAGGGTGTTAAATGAAGTATGGTAACTTGTTTAGAAGTTTGGTTGCATGTTCTTAAATTTTACCACCTTTACATACATTAGAGTTGGGTGCTTTTGCAGACTTCCATATATGCTCCCTGAATATCCTAGTGACAAGATTGTGCTAATGAAGCTATACATGAAGATCATGACTATACACAACAAGCAAGATGAATCACACAAAGTTGGAATAAAATTTCCTCTAACCATTGGCAGATACTCCATCACTACTTCTCCCAGGGCCAAAGCTATGAAGATAGAGATACAATGAGTAACAATGAAAAGGTATAAAAGGAGGCATGATTTTGATTATAGGGGAATGAAGGAAAAAATCAAGAAAAGTTATGTACTCATGTGAAAAAATTTGAAGACATATGGGCTAAGGGTAGAAATGATTAAGATGTAATGAAGCTTGACTATAGTTGACTTACTTTGGATTAGATTAGAAACCTTGATCTTGCTGACATCCCCAAGGATATGGAAGATGAAGATGACATTCTAGATCCTACCTCAAAAGAGAATAAGATTTTTAGCACTCCTTTTATGTCAATCTAGTGGTCTCAAAAAGAGATGATTTCTATAATGGATAGATTCCAAAATATTCTTGAAAATACTAATGTTTAGCTATAGAGTAAGAGGATCAAATTGAAGTATTTCAATAAAGGAATAGAAGAGGAGGAAGCTGAAGGTCTTGTAGGTTAAAAGAAAGGAGAATTAAGGAAAAAGAAAAACTATGAAGCTCCAAGTACTAGAAAGGTAACTAATTTTACTTTAACAATGAAAGGAGACAAAGAGTAAAGGACTAGGCGCGACATCCACTTAGGCTGAAGAAAAAGGAGAGGAAAAACTAGTTGATGAAACACAAGAATATCTAGTCACTTTGCATCTTGATTCTACACTAGAATATTCCTTCATTTCTTCCACCCCTATAAATTCTACATTACCAAGTCCCACTCATCCTATTGTTACAATTGAATGATCTTTGCATACTTTTTCTACCATTTTGCTACTCCTAATGTATCAATTCAATCAATTCATTCATCACTAACTAGTGGGTCAATTTTTGAGATCCCTTGCAATGATATTGATTTTTTTTTTGGGCCTTAATCTTATTTTCCTAGTTTTTCTTCACCTATTTTTTATGTGACAACACAGTTTGATTATGAAGAATTCATTCTTGAATCCTCACACAATGTGGCAAGTGTGGAAATTCTAGTTGCACTATTAACCCATACTCCACCAATTTTAACCACCACTATTATAGATATAGCTTTGTCAATGGAAACCATGGTGGTAGGTACTGAAGGATATTTTTCCATTCTTCCTCCCTAGTTAACATCACAAACACCTAAGAGGAAGAAGCAAGCCATCTCTCTAGATGAATATGATTTTGGCCAACTAGTTCCTGTAAAGAAAAAGTCTATGAAGAAGGCCAAAAACTCTTTCAATGGTGTTGGTTGACAAATCGGGTTATAAGTATGTTGACGTAGCATAGCCTCGCCAAAAAAAAAAACTTTTGAGTAATTTTATGTGTTTGAATATGCAATCACTAGGATAGAACTAGGCAAGCAAACACATGAAGGCACAAAGGAAGATTTATGAGCATCAATGGCCTCTTTACTTGAAAAGTATGATAGGGATAAAATCATTAAAGATCAACTGAAGGCCAAGGTGGAACAATTCACATTTGTACTCCAAAGGATAACTCAATATTCTAAGTATAGTCAACATGTTACCACAAGTGTGGATGATCCTATATTTTAAAAGGTCAAAATGACTCAAGGAAAGGTAGTAAGTGAATGGATATATCAAATAATGGCCCAGGGAGCATAGTTGTCGAAGTCTTCTATTAAATTGATTACCAATATGGAGGATGTGAAATAAAAATTGAACCGGATAATTGATGCATTATCTCAAAATCTACAATTTTGAGAAAAAGGTCTTGAGGCTTGGACCAAAATGATGGATCTCAAGTTAGATGTTTTGGTAGAAAATGGGGTGATCCCCACTAGAAAATTATTCATTGATTTTTAAGAGATAATGCAACATAAAAGGGATGTCATCGATGAACTAATGAAAGATTTTCAAGAAGATCAGGAGATAGGTAATGAAAAGGAATTAGATATCATCACAAAGATTGGTGAGCATCCTTTCCAAGTACTTGATGACAATCAAAAATTCCTTCCCGTGGAGAAAATTATCCAAAATTTCACATTCCTAATTTGGGAAGATATTGAATCAAAATATTTTTCATTGGATTATATTGATAAGTTAGTGTATTTTCAAGTGACTTTGGATAACCTAAAATTAATACTAGACAAAAATAGAAAAGCGTGCATTATCGAGGAATCCATCACAAAAGTGCTCACCATCTCCAACCACACATCAAATCTAGATGACTCTAACTTCCAAGCTACGTTGAAAATATATAATGATTTCCTAGAGAGGAATGTTGAAGAAGAAAAGAATGTGCTTTCCACTTGACTTAGTTCATTTTCAATTTTTTCCTTTATGCAATTTTTAAATTTTGTAGATAACATTTTACATGTCTTTTGTAATATAATAATTACATGTAAGAGGATTGAAGTCCCAAATTAATTCAAACTCTTCCTTTGAATAATTTAAGTTAGTTGTAATTTTCCTATTTTACCTCTTGGCTTTCCTCTATAAATAAGAGGGAGCTCTTTTATAAATATTATCTTTTAGCTTATGAAGTGAAGCACTGCCAAATTGGAGAGAATTTTCAAAATAAAATTGAAGTGTAAATCAATATTCAATCAATAAAAAAGAAGCAAGTTGGCATCTAATATTTTCCTTTGATCAAGTTTGTTGTGTATTGGGAATGTTCTTATGTCTTTCCTATTACATTTTCTTTTAGATGATTGAATCATGGTGTGGAATTGAGTGTGTTCTAGGAGGTAATCCAAATCTGATTTTGAAGTCTTTGAGCTACAATATTATATTTTGAAATTGTGTTTTTGTGCATAATTTGGAGATAATTTGAAGACTTTGGGTTGTGACTTATTATCTAGGTTAGTTGATCCTTTTGTGGCATATATTGGAGACTTTGGGCTGAAACTTATACCATTATTTTTCTTTTCAAATAATCATATAAAGCAACATAAGACTTTGTGCTCTTCTGGGTTTTCTCTCTACCAACACTCATTGGTATCATTTTAATTATTCTTCCATCTAACTGAATAAGATATTGGTTATTATTGCTCCAACTAGTACTTTGTGGTTAATTACATGTTATAATTGTCATGAGATTATCATTGTATTTTTGTAAGAGGAAACATCCATTCTAGGAAAAGAGAAAAGGATGGATAGAAACACCCCCAATGGATAATTTTAGTGTACATAAGCTTAGTTAATTACTATTTTTTTTGTCAGCAATAAGAAGCGAGCCTCCCCTTTATGAGAGGAGAGATTTAATGTCAATATATTGTGGCTGATATCACCATTTTGTAATTAGTTAATTGATTATAAAATATTCACCCACTAGTTATCTATTAAGTCAGGATGTGCCAATGTGAGAGTTGACTTAGGAGAATCTTGCATGATAGTGTTGATATTGAGTAAAGGATTTTTATATGCTTTTATTATCCTAGAGGGACAATATTCAAGACCTATTGTTGTTTCTTGTATATTCGGCTCTATAGGGACACAAATTCATTGTTCATTCACACCACATCCTTTTCCATTATAACCAAGTTGTTTAAAGAGTTGATATCCTCTTCCATAGAGAGATTGTTGGAAAAAAGCAACATTGAGAGGGGGGGTGAATCAGTGTTCTACAAAAAATAATTCTTTTATTCTAACCTTTAATCAACTTAACACATTTAATCAAAATCAATATGCAGAAACAAAAAATAAGAAACCACACAACCATAACACAAGGATTTTTATGTGGAAACCCTATAAGGGGAAAAACCATTGTGGATGGCCAATCCACAATAAGTTATGAGTATACTCAAAAGAAGTATTACAAAATGGGAATGCACTTGCATTAAGGCTCACTACCTAGAACTCACTGCTCAAAATGCAACTCACTACCCATACAAAATTTTGGAATAGATCCAAAAGAGAATGAACTAAGATAATAGCATCTACCAGTGCTTGATTACAGTTCTGGTTTAGCTCTAATGTCAAACTTTTGTCTTGATGACTGATGAAGAACTTCTGCTCTATTCTACTCAAGTTCACACACAAAATCTTTATGCACAAGTTAAACTGCACATGATATTTCTTAAATACAACTTATACATTGGCAACACAAACACACACAACTTCTACATGCCTCCAGATGATATGACCAATCATCTAAATAAATCCACTCACAAGGAATCAATCACCACTGGTCGGCTTCAACAAAACTTAATAAAATTCACAACTAGTCATCCTAATAGATGGATAATTTTGATGTGGATCTGAACAAGTCATCTAAACAATAGCTAGGAACAATAATTAAACATCCGATCTTGAAGATAATTAAAATAATTCAACTTTATACATCCACTACATCATTTCCACTAAGTCGGCTTCACTAAGAAAATAGACAGAAAAATGTCCTACCAGATGTCCAAAACCATATACCTACAAAAAGAACATCATGAGATTCAATAATAATATGTTCCACATGCGTGAAAAACAAATTCATCAATCCATAACCCAAAATGGTGATCCGGTGAAGCTATCAAACTGGATGCCCTATTCTTTTGGTAATACTGCCGATAACACACAATTTTCTTTCTCTATCGGTGTGACTGAATGCATAATTTCGAACAAAAAAGGTGACTTTAGTTTCCATCAATGATAACACTAGAAGCCAAAAATCACATCCACTAGAACCATATGCCAACAATCTCCCCCTTTGGCATTGATGGCAACACTTAGTGAAAAATGACTAAGTCTCGAGATTAACATACTGCCGGTATAAAGAATACTAAATAATGTACAACTGTAAAATATTACTCCCCCTAAGAATATTAAGACATTTTTCACTAAACTCTCTCTACCTCTTTGACATCAATGACAAAATTGGGGATACAAAATTATATAAGTGTTATCCAGAGACTTACAACAATTTGAAGATGTGTTCAAAGACCTTTTTCAATTCACTAAGGGTGGAGTTCCACATACTCCTCATACTTTCCAAAATGGTGATGTGACCATAAAGAAGATAGGATAATGTTTTTGTTGCTTCTAGGCTTACCAAATCAGGGGTGGTGACAACACTTTTTGCTTCCTTTAAGACATTCACCAACATCTCAATTTTTGTACTAATCAATCCCCTTAAGTCACTTACTCTGCTAATGATTCTTTCATTTTCAAACTTTAAATTCTTCATTTAGTCAAGCAAGGATATTGCCTGACAATCTTGAAGACACACACTACCAGCTAAGGTTCTTGCAAATGATAGCCAACTACTACTCAATGTCTTTTATCTTCTTTTCATTTGCAGCTATAAATTTTGGTAGGATTAAGTAGGATTTGTACACATTTCCTCCACTTATATTACCTTGAGTGTGCTGAATGCAAGTTCCTAACAACTTTTTGTCTCTAGCAATTAGCATGTTTAAGCTGCCAAATCTTTTCTCCTTGAATTCCTTTCTCACTTTAACCAGGGTTGAGTCTGCAAAGGATTTGAAATGAGAATCAAGAGAGTTTATTATTATTTTTAACTCACCAAAAGTGGAGCCTGATGGGTCCAAAGCATGCATAGGTAGTAGTTTCTGTAGAACTCTAGAGGCAAGTTTTAATAGTTCACTATCTTCAATGTGAGATTTCAATATTTTCTCATTTGCTTTATCTTGAGCTAAATTGGTGACTTTCAACATTTGAATTGGAGATAAAGTAGATAGATTGATTGAATTCTCATCAAATTCATAATCTAATTCTATGTGTTGCTCCAATAGGGATACATTTGCTTTATTTGGGTTGATTTTTGGTTGCTTACCCTTGTTAGATTTAGACTGAACTTCCAGAATGGCTTTTGGTGCTTCCATTTCTTCAGTAGGAACTTCTCTTCCTTCAAAAATCTCCTCACTTTGGTCCTTAGATACTAAAGGAGTCTTAGTATTTTCAATAATGGGAGGAGTCAACGTATCCTCAAATACCAGAAAATTGGATACATTTATGTCTTCCACATTCTCATTTTCTTCTCCTAACACCTCTACTTTCTCATCTTCATTCCCTTCTTTCACTACTTCATCTGCATTTCCTTCTTCTGATTTATTTACTTCCACATTTGTTTCTTCATGACCTTTAGTCTGTTTAGTATTGACTTTTTTAACATTTTCCTTTTCTTTTGACAAAAATTCTTCCAAAATTTCCTTGGTCTCATTCAACACAGCTTTAGTGTCACCAATCAGGAGTTCCTTTATTCTTGATTTGGTTTTGGATTCTTTTTTGAATCTCAGAAGAAGTGAGTCCATTTCTTCAATCCCCATCTTAGGACACAGATTAGTAAGAAACCATTTTATCAAGTTCTCTTCCTCAGTTCTTGCAATTTCCCTTCTTGACTCCAAAGCTTTATATAGGCTTGTAGGCAAGCCAGACATAATCTCAAAAAGAGTTTTATTGAAAGCATTTAAATTCTTAACTACAACTTCTTTGAGAATCATTTTACCAGAATCATCAAAAGTCTCAAATAGATCATAGAGAGGTTTGAGATTACCATCAGCTACTACTGCATTTTCAACTTCTTGCACATACATGTTGGGCTTGACAATTTTGGGCTTCTTCTGAGCTTATTCAATTTTCCTAGAAGGATTCCTTTTGTTTAGGTTGACCACATGAGTTCCAGTAGCCTTCAATTATCTTACTATCTCTTATGAATATGTTTCCTCTTCCACTTCTGCGGATGTAGCTTTGTAAGTTCTTGAACTTTTTCTCTTCTTCTTTCTTCTAGAGGATTCTGCCTTACTTGGCTAGGTAGCAGGTGAAATCCTGGTTGCTCTAGTTGAAGATATTCCGTGACTAGTTTTTTCTTCTTTTTCCTTCCCCTTTGCTGCTTTAGCTTTAGCTTCATCCCTTTTTCTTCTTATTTCTTTCAGTTTTTCAACTGGAATACCCATATTCAATGCAAAGGTTTAAATTTCCTTCCTTACTTTTTTGATGGACACTGGTTTCCTTAAATCTAAGTGAACTTGCAAACTTTTCTCAACATATGTACTGAACCTTTCTTCATTAGGATATAGAGGTGAGTTTAACAGATGTTCTACATACATCTTCAAAATATTTCCATCTACCTCATATCCCATCGGCATGATCCAAATTGACCTAGGATCAATATCTTCCATGTAACATTGATCAATATCAATCATGAAGCATATGGAATCCTTGTACTATTCTACTACAACTTCAGGTATCCTTTCTCTGGCATGCATCTATTTTAAATTTTTTTGAATTGACCCCATAGAATTGTGTTGCTGGTCTCTCGGTTTCCAAGATTGCATAGTATATCCCAGATTTGTATTGCTACCGGAGTACCATTTCTCCACTGAACTGTACCGAATCCTGCTATTTCACCTAAGAAGTAAAAATATAGACAAATCAACAGGTTTCTAAACTTGAAGACATTATTTTTGTCCCTTTTGATCTTTTTCATAATTTCCAGAAGTTTCCCTTTGAGCACTTTGCATAAATCTTAATCTGTGTTTTGCTTAACCATCTCATAAGTTGTATAGATGGTAGTTCCAGATACTAAATTTTCTTTGCTTGAACGATAGATCTTATACCCTATGATCATGGATGCAAATTTAACATAAATTTTTGCAATATCATCTATGGTCATTGCCCTTTTGTCCTATTAAGAGCTAGTTGATTTAGTAACATCATCATTCTTTATAGACTTCAATATAGGGAATCTACCAAAAGAGTTTAAACTCGTCACTACATAGATAGCTTCCTTGGTGATTTTAAATGGTTTATCTAACCACATGAATTCATCATGCATTCTTCTTAGAATGTATTGAACCCACTCAACCTCAAATATGGGAAATTTTATGTATTGCATAAAGTTCTTGTCCACTAGGGTTTGAAATTTAGGTTTCAAAGAGAAATCATCTTACACTATGTGTTTAGAGTATAATTCTAATAGCTAAGCACTACCCAAATCTTTAATGTTTGGATGCATATATGCCCTAATATCCTTGATGTGTAGAACACTGTACGACATGGAGGGAAATGCACCTAGGGGATTAGTGTCTACCGATTTGTATGGATGCTACTTAAACTTTGGATGCGGCCAATCTTTGGCTTCAACCAACAGTGGGGTAGACATGATTGAGAGAATACAAATTTACAAGTTTTTTCTATAAATACCTTTTGGAGACAAAATCGAGGTCGATTCGTAGATTCCTTTTTGAGCTTGAGTCTCCTTTTCACTTTAGCAAGGGTTACCTTAGAGCACTTTAGACTTCTTTCACTTGAATGCAATGTGAAAAATGAGAGTGAAAATAGCTCTTTTATTTTCATCAAACTTAACTTTGTACACTTTGCAATAAATTCTCTTGCCCTAATTCTGTAAGCATTCATACTTTTTATATTCTGGGACAAACAATTTTTTTGCAGACCATCAATAATCCTCATTGATACCTTAGCTTCGTTCCACAATATCTGAAGAAAATTTGATTTCCTACTGGACTCATCTAAATTTCAGTGCTAGCCACTTGTAGCGGATTGAGAAGATTTTCTTGATAGTTCCCACTATGGTAGAGACCTACAATTAGTTTCCAGAGAAATTACTAGAAGAGACTTCTGGTGTAGATTCATTTGTGTCTATAAAGGGGTTATTCTTCACCCATTTCTTCTACATCTTCTTGATTTCATCCATAGTGATCTTTCCTTTTCCCTTAACATCCAATTGCATGTTCTATTTTACCAGACCTCTTTTGTTCTAACAAAATTTGGAGGTGTGACCAAATTTATTGCAATTGTAGCAAACAACACTCCTCTGTCTAATCCAATTGTTCCACTGGCTTTGTCTTGATCTGCATTGGTTAGCAACATGTCCAAATCCATTGCATACATAGCATTTGATGTCTCTATGCGAGTTACACATCACAATTTTTCACTCACTTGACTTATGACCATACTTGTAGCAATTAAAGCACTGACCTAAAAATGATGGTCTACTTGTGTTTGTCTTACTCCTACATTCAGAAGCCATTTGACCAAATTTGTCAAGAGCATAACAGTAGCCATTAAATCTTTGAGCATTGGGTTGCCTTATTGGATTCCTCTTGGATTCATTCACCTAGTTTCCTTGTTTGAATTTTCTTTGTCTGGAATTCCTTTGATTAGATCTCCTTTGTCCAAATTTGGAGCTTTCTCCTTCTTCATATCAAAGACCTTGTTTATCACCATCAGTTCTTTGACCTTTGATCAGTTCATCAATCTTTTTTTAGCTTTCTTTGATTTTTTCCTTAAAATCATTTGATGTAGCGAGTTCATCTCTGAGATCATCAAGCTATTTTCAAGATCCTGTTCATTATTCTTGGTTTGTTCTAGCTCATCTTCCAGTCAATTGCATTGTTTAGAATTTTCTCTCAAGGATTGTGCAAGCTTTTCTTCATTTTTCTTTTTTTCCTCTAACTCCTTGGTCATCTTCATCATGATGGATTTTGTCTCATGCTTCAAGGCATAATTCTCTTGGGAAAAAAATTCACATTCTTCCGTTTTCTCCTTCAGGGCTTGACTGAGTTTTTCATCTTCACCGGATTTGTTCTTCTGCTTGAGCTGACCACATAATTCCTTTCTTTTCTCCCTTGATTCATTGATTTTTTCTTTCAATGACTAGATAAATTTTTCTGCATTTTCAAGACTTTTTGTAGTTCCCGAATCTCAAATTCCGACTACTCAAGATCATCCAAGGCCACCATGAGTTGTTGTTGAGGACTAATTTTGTCCATTTAATATACTTTCCAAGATCTCCCCAAGCTATTAGGCTTCTTTTGAGGAATAGGCTCTGATACCTATTGTTGGAAACAAGCAACACTGAGAGGGGGGGTGAATTAGTGTTCTGCAAAAATTAATTCTTTTATTCTGACCTTTAATCAACTTAACACATTTATTTAGAATCAATATGTAGAAACAGAAAACAAGAAACTAGAGAACCATAACACAAGTATTTTTACGTGGAAACCCTGTAAGGGGAAAAACCATGGTTGATGGCTAATCCACAATAAGTTATGAGTATACTCAAAAGAAGTATTACAAAATGGGAATGCACTTGCATTTAGGCTCACTACCTAGAGCTCACTACTCAAAATGGGGCTCACTTCCCTTACAAAAGTTTGGAATAGATCCAAAAGAAAATGAACTAAGATAATAGAATCTACCAATGCTTGATTATAGTTCTGGTTTAGCTCTGATGTCAAACTTTTGTCCTAATGACTGATGAAGAACTTTTTCTCTGTTCTACTCAAGTTCGCACACAAAATCTTTATGCACAAGTGAAACTATGCATGATATAACACAAATACAACTTATACATTCGTAGCATACACACACACAACTTCTACATGCCTACAAATGATATGACCGGTCATCTAAATATATCTTCTCATAAGGAATCAATCGCCATAGGTCGGCTTAAAAAAAGCTTAATGAAATTCACAAGTAGTCAACCTTGAACAAATGGATAATTTCGATGTGGATCTGAAAAAGTCAGCTAAACAATAGCTAGGACCAATAATTAAACATTTGAGCTTGAAGATAATTAAAGTAATTCAACTTTATACATCCACTGCATCATTTCCACTGAGTTAGCTTCACCAAGCAAATAAACAAAAAAATGTCCTACTGGACCTCCAAAACCATATAGCCATAAAAAAAAACATCACAAAATTCAATAATAATATGTTCCACGTGCTTGAAAAATAAATTCATCAACCCACAACCCAAAATGGTGATCTGGTGAAGCTATTAAATTGGATGCCCTATTTTATCAGTAACATTGTCGATAACACACAATTTTCATTTTCTCTACTAGTGCAACTAAATGCATAACTGTGGACCAAAAAGGTGACTTCAATTGCCATCAGTGACAACACTAGAATCAAAAAATCACGTTTTCTTGCATCATATGCCAATATATATTCCATTTCTTTCAAGGATGATGGTTGTTCATGATCAAGTTCATCATATTTTTTTGTGTAATTTTTGTTTTATTCCTTGTTAAAAGTTTTCAACTTGGATTCTTGTGATGTTTCTTCTTCATAATGTGTTGACACTACCGCTATTTCTTTGTATGTTTTTGATACTTTCATTGTAATTTTATATTCTCCTATGAATGTAGGTGTAAAATACAATGAACCCCAATCATCATCCAATAGTTTCAATATTGATGACAAACCTTCTCTTTTTCTTCTTCTTTCATAGTTTCAAATTTTGAAGGTAGTATCAATGTTCTCAAAGGCCTTTTCATGCCTATTTCAGTTTGTAAGCAAGTTTCAAATTGAATATCAGCTTTGATTGTTTATAATTTGTTTTGATAAGTGTACATTAAATGGTGAAGCATTGAAGGGACTCCATTCATTTCATGAATCAACGGTCTTCATAAGAGAAGATTATATGAGAGTTCTTGAGGCATGACATGAATAGTGATTTGTAATGTAACATTACTTGCTTTAATTAGTTATGTTATCACACCAAGTGGTTATTTTCCCACATTATCAAATCCATGGCTAGATAAATAATTTGGTTGAATTTCACTCTTGTCGAGCTTCCAATATTATCAAGAATACTTACACTAAAAACATTGAGTGTTGAACCATTATCAATGAGAGTACATCTTATGCCACACTTGTTAATGATAGCCATTATCATCAAAGCCTCATTTTTTTTTTTTGAACTTCTAATGGAGATGATTCATCTTGATGAAAGACAATGTCTATGTTGACCAAATTCATACCTTGAATTAGGGTTGTTGTATCATTTGGTTATGCACTAGGAAGGAACACAACTTGTTGTAAATCACATTTGAGCATGTTATGATAATTAGGTGATGCTTGAATGAGACCCCATAAAGAAATATTAGTAGGAGTGTTTCTAAGTTTTTCCACAAGATCATAATCCTTTCCATTGTGGAAAGGAAAATGAGGAAAACTAGGCAAAACAAATTGAGGTAGTGGTAATAAAGTAGGTATGGCTTTTGGTTTCCTATTATTCCTTGTATTGTATGTGTGAGAAATGGTATTGCAGCTCATTTGTTTCATAACATTGTTACTAGTGAGTTTCCTTACCAAGTTTAAGATAGCACCTCAAGGTTTTGGTTTATTTTTAGGTGGTCCTATGATAAGCACAAGCTTGGTTTGGACTTGTGGTTGTCATGAAGGTGTTTAGATGATAAGTTGAGGTGTAATTGCATCAACTTCTCTTTGTTTTTATTTTTTATGACAATCCTTAGTGAATAAAATTTGTTAGATGAAATACACAATGGCTTCATCCAACATGTCAATGTCATTACTACTAAAGGGCATGAAGGATATATTAACTTATAGAAAGAGATCTAGCATGATCAGATACCTATTCTTTCCCCATGGTTTATCATTTACTGTATGGATTTTTGTTTTATTTTTTGGGATAGTTTATGGTTTCCAATATTTACAAAATGAAGACTAATCTATCTAAACTATGCAATGATGTAAAAAGTAAAAAAAAATCAAAAAAATTGAAATTACGTAATACTAAACACAATTTTTTTTTCAATTTTCTTCAATATTTCATCAAAAGAACAACCTTATTTAATGTACAAAATAGACTATTTCAAATTTTCAAATCCCAATTTGAATAGTAGAAACAAAAAGCAAGAATAGAGACAAAAAAGTACTGAAAAAATTGTTAGGAAACTTGTACAAGGACAATTTCATCCAAGGGCAAATGGGTCCTTACTGAGGGTTCTAAAAAATGAAAAATGCAATGTTTTATCTACTATTTATATTTACTATTTCAAGTTGTAGAATGCTTCTTTTACGGATAATTTTTTGGATATTTCTATGTAAATTCAAATGCAAGAAGTGACAAAAGATGAACTATAATTATAGCTTTTTAATGCAATTTTGACTAAATTTTTTGATCTAAATGATTACAAGAACCCTATACAACCAATATGCAAGCTACTATATGAAATGCATGCAATATTTTTGGATTTTTTAGATTTTAGATGATGCAAAATATAGTTTTTAATGATATAAAATACAATTTTGAAACCCTAAATGAGATGAAAAACTAACTAATGAAAATCCTAGATCTGAGGGTTTAGAGACTTCCAAATCAAAATTTATGATGTAAAACTAGGTTCACCAAAATGAAACATAGAAAAAGTGGAAAGGTTTGTGGAATGATTTAAGGTTTTAAACACACTTACACATTCCCTAATTTCATTAGAAAAAAGAGATCTCCAAATGATAGGGTTGAATTTCAACCTTGAGGTGAGTCAATCCTATTAGGAAGGTTTGTTGTTTTCTTATGACATAGATGATTGATTGGAGCTTTTGGGAGATAATTTCAAATTTATAAACTAACTAAATCGCATGACCTAACAGTTGAAATGCAGAATAATTATAAGAAAAATAAAAATAGAAACAATAATTTCTAGGAAGATCTGAAAAATGAAGAATGGTATGCACCTCACCTAAAAATTGTGTTTTGAGCTATATAGTAGGACTCATTCACCCAATGGTGAATTACTCAGAATTGTGTCCCTTTTTGAAACTTCAAAAGTTGAATCTATAGCCCTCAATCTACACTCTTCTACTATGCCTACAAACCTTGACTTTCAGATTCAAACCTATATTAAATCTATGAAAGAAAATGTTGTTTTACGTGTATGGGTATTTTCCTTGATCAAACCCCAACTTTGTTAATTAAATCTTGATGAATGATATTAATTTGATAATTGATAGTGTGTGCAATCCCTAACCTTAAGTGCATCTTAGGCTGTTATGAGCTAATATGAAAAGAAACCCCTCTCAATTACATTAGGGCATGATTCCTATGTGACAATGATAAATGATAAAGATCCAATTATGGAGAATTCAAAACACCCTAATAGATCTGAAATA
Organism: Sequoia sempervirens; assembly: GCA_007258455.2. Taxonomy (NCBI): domain Eukaryota; kingdom Viridiplantae; phylum Streptophyta; class Pinopsida; order Cupressales; family Cupressaceae; genus Sequoia; species Sequoia sempervirens. The sequence goes on from VDFB02000017.1 coordinate 238,222,708, forward strand.
TGATAATAACTTGTTATAGGTTGCTAGTAGAATGAAGATTGAAGATGAGAACACTAGGAAACAAGTCATTAGGTTAAGGAAAATGGTCAAATGTATCTCCCAAACATAGAATCCATCATGATCCACCATAGGCATCAACCTTCAATCATGAACAATGCTTGATCAAATCTTTGACAAAATGAGATTGAAGGCTTACAAATAGAAACAAATTTTGCTCCAAGAATTCAACTTTTGTTTTTTTAATGTTCTCCAAAAGTTCTCATTTCTCCTTGATCTCTCAAACTTGCTATCTCTCTTCGAGTTTGAACTAGTGAAAGGACTAGCTTTATAGACTTCTTCTCTAATTTCCCAAATATTAGAACTTGATAGACAACATTTGAAACTTGAATATGAGACTTTAAAATACTGCCAAAAACATATTTAAAATTTTATTTTGGGACTTAAAGGGGACCCATTTTCCCAAGGGAAAATGGGTCTTGGCCTAAAAGTCCAGGACCAATGTGTTTTGGGGTCATGAATTAATTAGATGTATTTATTCAATGCATGTTTTAATATCAGAAAATTATAAAAATAGGCCTTGGGATGCATAATAGAGGGAATTAGGGGACTATTTAGGAAGGGATAAAGTTCATAAATGTAAGGTCACTAAAATAGGTCCATACTAAGTGTGAAATTGTACTATCACCTAAAAGGGAGTACAATTTTCTTTATTAGAGTAGTTTCCAACATATACCACCTTGTGATCTTAGTGATATTACTAGCTATCTTCTTCACAATCTTGGATAGAATTTTTCATTTGTCACCCCATGCTATAGGTGACTACTAGTGAACCCTCCTAATACAATGGTTAGCTTCAGTTACTTTTACCTGCATGATAGGGTAACTACTCATGCAACCATTACCATATCAAATCCTAGATAGCCCCTATAAATCCACCCTTGTTAACTAGGTGAATGCTAGGTAATACAAAAGATACAACAATATCTCTAGGAATCCATCATTAGCATAGTCCAATGACATCTTGTTAACTATTATTGTATCATAACCAGGGTAGCCCTTAGCAATCCACCTCTACAAACTAGGTGAATGTTAGCTAATCCCTAGAGGTAGCCCAAACATCAATCATTGGCATGATCTAATGACTAACCATCACTACTTAAATACCCTAGAGGTTCACACTTGGGTGGGTCATACAAACACGATTCACAATATTGGTATGGTGACCTAAATAAATATATCACAATCATCAAATCCATGAGCATATACATAGAGACCTTGAGATATGAAGTTGGATTTCACAAAAACATAAGAGTTACACATTATAAACACAAGATGGCCTTTACCCAACATGTTTATATAATAAATTATTGACTATATAGTAGTCAATACAAGTTATTAGGTTTCCTTAACTCATCCATAACCATCTAATACCCATTTCAATCTCAACCTAAAGACTACTAAAGAGAGAGAAGATTAAATAGGTTAGAAACAACCCCAAGCCTTGGAGTTATCCCCCAAACCCTTCCCTATAGACTTGAGTTCATAGGGGTATCATTCACCTAAGGACTGCCTATATACTTTCATCTAAACAAGATTGAAGTCACATGTAGTTCTCCTTACAAAATATCTCAAGGATAGCTACACACTAGTTCCAAAATTTTGTGAACTCATACCAAAAAAATTCCATCCAAGTATGTCGAGATTGAACCTCACCACCATTATTATTCCTAATCTAACTTGAAAATCCCAAGGTTTCTTTAAATTGAAATAAGGGCTAGGCTTACTACTCAACAGAAAATTACCATGGTTCACACAAACACATAGGAAAGCATTTCCATTTGAAAATCATATAATAGGCTCACTATTGATGTTCTTGTACTCAAGGGGTCAATAGATATCTTTGAAGGAAATTCAATAGTATTTATGAGCTTATTTTAAGTTATAATTATGCATAGGAAGCTTGTGATAACACAAAACAATGCTAAAGACACAACTCAATTGGTAGGGCATGGTGAACTTGAACTCACTTTGCTGCTTCTTAACCCATAACTCCATGATCTAAATAATAGGTGTTTTCAAACTGACTTCCAAAACTAAGAGCAGCATAACTTGCATGGTTTAAGGGGATTGCGTACATTATTAACACATCAATCAACAACAAACAATACCATGAAACTTGAATCAAATGTGGGTTTCAAAAGAACAATCCACAAAATGTCAAACAAACATTAGTTTTGCAAAAAATTCCTTCTCTTCCTACTGGGATAATCAAATATGGAGCCAAAAAAATACTTAAACATGCAAGAAAACCTTGGAATAGGCCTGAAAATTCTACCAATACATCAACAAGTATTTTCCATCCAAAGATTCAAGAGATTTCAATGTGGGTTTTTGAGATTAGTCAACTTAGAGATCCAAAACACTATTTTTTTGTGCTTTTTTGAAGGAAATTGATGAAGATTTCTCCCAAACATGGGAATTTGAAGACATAAAACCAAATAAAAATCAAAATATAGATCAACACAGAATTTTGGGAAAAATTTCAGGAGTTTTGAATAGTTAAAAAAAAAGTTATCACACTTTTTCAGCTCACTTTCTACCCCAGCTAGGGTTTTGACAGTTTTTAGTAAAATCTCAATATATTTCTCAAATTTCCATGAAAATGCATAAAAAAAATTCAAAATGAAAGAGGAAACACAATGATTCAAAATTAAGTTTATTTAATTACATAACCAAGTTTGTACAAGGCCGTACAAAGACCAAGAACTTGCTACAACATAGAAAAATAATGGAAATCTTCTTCAATTTCTTCCTACAAAAAAAAATCACTACCAATCTTCAATTATCAACCATGAAAGAATGAAACATGATTATTACAAGCTTTTCCATCAGTTACAAGATGTTTTTCTACTTACATTAATGATTTTCCACCAATTTTCCAAGTTTCCCAAAAATGCATGAGACAAAAATAGCAACATTGACAACTTTTTCACAATCCACTCAAAATGAAAAACCCATGCCTAGAATCTATTAACAATGAATTAAAAAAATTATAAATTGTAATTAATGAGCTCATTAACCACCTATGATTCCTAAAGACTTAAAAATAAAAAATTACAAACTTTGAGCAAAATTGAGCATTAAGATCTCTTGCACCATACACCCAAGGGAAGAGAAACTCAAGTTCCACTTGAGTGTAGGCCTTAAATAGTATATCCATGCTTTATGATATCAAATTCAGTCATCCAAGTTGCATCTTCTATGGGAAGAACCATCCACTTGACTAGGTACTGCAAATAGGTATTGTTTCTTTTCTTTTTGAGCTCTTTGGTATCAAGTATGCATTTCAGCTCTAAAGGCTTGTTAGGAAGGTCTTGAAGCCAATATTCATCTTAAAATGTTTGAGAATTTTCTTCATTACCTTCAAAAATAGTTCGTTTGAAAGGAAAGAGGTCAGAAACATTAAAAATGGGTGAAATACCAATTCCACTTGGTAGTTCAATCTCATAAGCATTGGGACCAAACTTGTGAATGATTCTACAAGGACCAATATTTTTCATTTGCAGCTTGGAATAATATCCCTTAGGAAACTTATTCTTCCTTAAGTGAGCTAAAACTAAATCCCCAATCTTAAAGGTAAGTTCTCTTCTATGTGCATCAGCCCTTTGCTTATATTTTTCCACACTCCTTTGTAGGCGATCCTTGAAATGTTGGTGAATCTCTTTCATAGACAAAACAAAATACTCACCTTCAAAAATTATCCTATCTATTCCACTTACATCTCTAAGTTCAAAGACTTCCCTGGGCTATGATGACAATCAAGGGTGATGATGACTCAACAAACCCAAAATGATTAGGCTTAAACAAGAAAATATCCCTTACAAACCCACTCAATCAACCTTTCACTAACACACACTTTAGGGTCTCACACAGCATATCAAAAGATCTCATGAGGTTTCTTAGGAACAATTTAGTGAATTAGTAGACTAACCCTATTTTTAGGCCACCAAATAACCATATTTTACAAGGGAAGTTCCCAAACAGAACTACTTAACCCCAAGTCTCAAAAAAAGTCTTTAGTTTTGTTACAAAACTTCAAATTCCACCTTCATTCATTTGAGCCTTGACGTCTAAGATACCAAACCCTAAAACCCTCAATTTGCATAAAAAATGACAAGGGTTTATTGGAACTCTTATCACCAGGGCTTATTTGACCCAATCAATTCTTCCAATACTCAAAAACTACCCTACATAAACTCAATCTACCATCACATAGATAGTTCCATCAACTTTTAGACAAAACCCTAACTCAACACTCCATTTTCACTTAGAAAACACTTTGTTTTGCCCTAGGGAATCACCCCAAAACCAACAACGTGCTTTCATTTCCTTCTAAACCACAAGATCACTTTACCTATCATATGACAAGTCATTCTTCCGAGATACAAACTATGAAAGTTGGTGGAATGACTTAGTACATTATTTTAACCACAAACAGACCCTTCACTGGCCTTTATAGGGAGACTCAGAAAACTAAAGAAAACTCCCTCAAATCTTAATGATAGACTCTCAAACCTAATGTAAAAGAGAGTTAATTCATGCTACTACAAAATACAATGAATTTAAAAGAACTTAAAAATAGTACGAGACCATATAGTCCTTGAAAAGTTTAGAAATACAAAGAAATTGTAGAAATAAACGTTGTTATTGATATAGAATTTCAATACAATCCTCACCAACCAATGCTCAAGCCTTTCAAAGGCTTTATATACTGTATTAAATAAAAAATAAACCACCCAAACATCCATAAATTCTTTTCAAATTCCTATGACCCTTCACATTCCTAAAAAGTTGTATTTTTGCAATTTATTGACTTGACAACTTTTTACATTTTTGTAACCTTTACTCATTTGACACCAATGACTCAAAAATCACCCAATTACATATAAATTGGTCTCAATAGACCTTATATAATTCCAAAATGACCCTAACACCTATACTTGACATATTGACCTCATATTGTAAACTCCATTTTCTTCGTGCTCCTACACTAGGCTACAACCCACAAACCACTTTGAAAGGACTCTTACCCACAATCCTATTGACTGAATCATTTTAGGAAAATTCTACCTGAGGAAAAATCAGATCCCATTGTGTAGAATGTTGTTTTGTGAGACACCTTAGAAGGTTACCAAGACTCCTATTAACTACCTCTATTTTCCCATCATTTTGGGGGTGATATGCAGAGCTGAAGATAAGGTTAGTGCCATGTTTCTTCCATAGGGTTCTCTAAAATGTCCAAAAATATTATTTTCCATATCCGAAAAAATCCTTAAAGGTAAACCATGAATTTTTACCACCTCCTTAAGGAACAAACCAACAATGTAGGATGCATCATGTGTGCTTTTGCATGGGATGAAATGTGCCATCTTTGAAAACCTGTCCACTACAACATAAATAGAGTCAAAACCTCTTGATGTTCTAGGTAATCCCATAATAAAATCCATGCTTATTGATTCCCAAGGCCTATTTGGAAATGGAAAAGGCTGATATAAGCCTACATTAGTACTGTTACCCTTTTCTTTTTGATAGATTAAACATTTTTCAACAAACTTTCTCACATCATTTTGCATTTTTGGCCAATAATAGTGCCTCCTCAACTACTCCAAGGTCTTATCAAGACCAAGATGACCCGCAAGGCTGCCACTATGCTTTTCCTTTATTATATTATCCCTCATAGAATAGTTAGGCACACAAAGTTGAGCCCCTTAAAATAAAAATTCTTCTTGAATGAGAGAATCAAACTTTAACTCATAAGGAACACCACTGGTTTTGCTACAAGAAGCATAAATTTACTTAAAATCCACACCATTCTCATACATACTTTTTAGAGCTTCAACACTTACACTTTGCAATTGTATTTCTTGTACTATGAGTGTCCTACTCAATGCATCAGCTACTTTGTTTGAATACCCCTTATTATGTTTGATGGTGAAGGTGTAACCTGGTAGGTATTCTACCCATTTGACATGTCTATGGCTAAGTTTATCTTGATTGTTAAAAAATTGGATAGCATGATTATCAATAAACACTATAAATTCCTTAGGAAGTAGGTAGTGTCTCCACTTTTTCAAGGATTGCACTAAGGCATACATCTGAAGGTCATATGATGAGTACTTCTTGGCTTCATTGAGTTTTTAACTAAAGAAAGCTATGGGTCTACCCTCTTGAATTAAGACTACCCCTATGGCATAACCACTTGCATCACACTCAATTGCAAACACCTTACTAAAATTAGGTAATGCTAGTATGGGCTGCTCTGTTACCCTCTTTTTCAAATATTCAAAACTCCTATCAGTTTCATTAGTCCAAATAAACTTCTTTATGTTTTCCCCTTTTATTGTATCAAGTATTGGAGCACAAATATGACTGAAAACCTTTAATAAATTTCCTATAAAAAGTGGCCAAACCATGGAAAATCCTTACCTCAACAATTGATTTGGGTGGAGGCCAACTTAAAATAGCTTTAACCTTGTTGGAATCCATCTTTAAGGTGCCCTTTGTGATAAAAAAACCCTAGGTAAACCAACCCTATCTTCATAAACTCACATTTCTTCAAGTTAATAATTAGTTTCTCTTCATGCAATATCCTCAAAACCAAATCTAAATGATGTAAATTACCTTCTTTAGTTTTATTGGAAACAAGAATGTCATTTAAGTAAACCACAACAAACTTACCAATAAAAGGTTTAAGAAACTAATTCATTAACCTCATGAAAGTGTTGGGTACATTTGAGAGACCAAAAGGAATTACAAGTCATTCATAAATCCCTTCACTTCTCTTAGAGTTTGTCTTTTATTCATCTCCAGGTCTAATTATGATTTGGTGAAACCCACTCCTGAGATCTAGTTTAGAAATGTAACATGCTCCACCTAAATAGTCCATTATGTCTTCTATGCATGGCATAGGAAACATATATCTAATTGTAAAAGTGTTAATAGCTCTAGAATCAGTGCACATTCTCCACTCATTACCTTTCTTCAGTGCTAAAACAACATGAACTAAAATAGGACTTAAGCTCTCTTTGATAAACCCCTTATCTAATAATTATTAGACTTTCCTTTTAATCTCTTCATTTTTTTGTGGGGTCATCTTATAGGCTTCTTTGTTAGGAAAACTAGCCCCTAGTATGAAATCAATATGGTGGCTTATATCTCTCATAGGTGGCAGGGTGTTTGGGAGCTCATCTACCACTATATCAACATACTTCTTAAGAAAATTTTGAACTTCTAAAGGGAACTCTTCTTTCTTTGCTACTACCCCAATTGACTTAAGCTTAACTATGATGGCTAGACCCATATTCTCTACCTCTATAGCCTTTATGATCTCTTTTTCTCCTAACAACATCACATTGGATTTAGTTTGTTGAGTTTTATCTTCATCTTTCAATGGTTGTAGGGTATATGAGACTCCATCTTTCTCTATAAAATAAGTGTTCATCCTACCATCATGCTTGGAATTCCTATCAAACTTCCATGGTCTACCAAGAAGAAGATGAAAAATATCCATGGGGAAGATGTCACACAAAACCTTATCCTTATACCCCCTATATTGAACTCTACCTAAGCTTGTTCATTTAGTAAGACCTGTTGCCCCTTATTTAACCAGGAAAATTTGTAAGGAGTGACATGAGGTATTTTTTGCAGCTTAATCTTCTCTACCATTTCTATTGAAACCAAATTATCAGTACTTCCTAAATCAACAACAACTCTATAACATTTACCTTTTCTTTTGCAAGTAATCCTGAAGAGTGACCTTTTTTCAGGGTGGCTCCTTCTCCATAGGCCCTTTAATCAAGGTCCTTCTCATCAACAAGGACTCTCCAATATTAGGTTCTACATTTAATGATGGTGAATTGACACTTTCAACATCATCTCCACCTTGTGCAATCTGATTTCTCCTTTTATTTCTAGTTGAAGTAGATGGCTTCTCCTCAGTGCATTGACATGCTTGATGGTCTAGAAAATTATTTCACTTGTAACACTTTCTAGTAAATCCATTTGAACCTCTTTTGTTGCCAAATCTATCTCTAGAATTCATCCTCCTTCCTCTAAAGCCACCCCTTGAATATGAGGTTTTCTCTTGTGAGTTACTTGTCTCTCCTTGAGACCTTTGGGATTTTCCTCTACTAGAAAGGGTACCTCTACCTTTGAAATTAGTCCTTCCTGATGCAGGAGCATCTAGTGGTGTAAGGGCAATCTTGCATCACCCAAAAATAGTTAAATTTCAAGTTTATCATTTTTCATATGTTTTTACATTTTTGGATACCCTTTTCGTCATAATGAAATTCCCAATTTACGGTTTTTATTTTCTATTCCTGGGTTGAAAGATATTGTAGTTTTAGTTTCCCAGATTTGCACCTGAAAATCTTCTAGGTTGGATTTGAGGCACTTAGAGCTTATGGAATGGCACCAAAACTTGCCAAAATTTGTGTAGCAGATTTTTTGCACGTTCTTGACTTTGAGACCTTTCCAACGATTCAAACGGTTTGCAAATCGGAGCCCCGGATCAAAAGTTATGGCCCCGGGAAGTTGGCGCACTTTCTAGAAGATACAATTGCAAATGTTCTTTTGAAATTTGAACTTCAAGTTGTAATTTTCGGTGCCAAACTGCCTAAACTCAAATTTGAATGTTGTTTTGGCTTCAAACTAATGAAGAGCTCTATTTATGGGCGGGTTTCTAGTATTTTTGGGTAACTTTTTGGGGACAAGTTCACATATTGTGAAAGGGTTATTCTGTAGCTATCTGTAACTTGCATATGTTGTAGAACTTGGGGATTTGAGATCCTCTGCATGTAAGAAGCTCCATTTTCTGAATAATAAAAATTATTCTTTTGTTTTTGGGTTATTTTCTGTGTCTCGGGTTGCGCCCTCATCACTTCCTCTACCTCTACTTTACTTCTCTTATCTCATTATCAACTTGTCTTCAGCCTTAATAGCCAATTGATGGCAATCTTCTACCGTTCTTTAATTTGTGAAACTGAGTTCATCTTATAGGCTATATTTTCTCCCATTCAATTACCTTCAAACCTTTTCCGCATCTTCCATGTGGCCTAATATAATGCTAAGATTGTAGAATTCCTCTGTATAGATCTTCAAATCCATTTCCTTTTGCTTCAAATTTTGGAGTTTCTTATACAACTGGATTGGATAATCATTAGGTAAGAATTTACCCTTTAATTTTGCTACCATCCTATCCCATGATGTAATCTTTGGCTTACCCTTTTTCTTCCTTTCTTCTTGTACAAAGTCCCAACACAAGGATGCATATCCCTTTAGCTTGGTTCTTGTAGGTTTCACTTGCTGCCCCTTAGGTACTTCCTCAAATTCAAAGTACTTATCTAGGTCTCCTATCCAATCTAGGAGTTCTTCTCCATTTAGACTCCCTAAATACACTGGTAGGTCTATCTTAACCTTGGAACCACCACTCTTCACAACCTTTAGCAATCTTTCAAACCTTGTTTCCTCAACATCTCTTTCTTCTTCCTATTCTTCTGGTGGTTCTCCTCCAACCTCTTCTTCTTCTTGGTCACTCAAATATCATATGACCACTCCTCTTCTCTAGTTGGTATCAATTGATGTGATTCTTGTATTAATGCTTTCTCGAATTTCTCTCATATGTGTAGCAAGATATTCTCTAACTTCTATAACAATCCTTCCCACATTTATCCTAGGAGGCATTCTGCCAAATCTTTAAACTTAACTTATTGATCAACCTTAACTGATCTCCCCTTTTCTTTGAAACCAATTTGATGCATAGGAATATTGGCATAACACAAAATAGTGCTAAAGACACAACTCAATTGGCAAGGAATGGTGAACTTGAACTCACTTTGTTGCTTCTTCACCCATAACTCCATGATCTTAACAATAGGTATTTTCAAAAAAACTTCCAAAACCAAGAGAAACATACCTTGCATGGTTTAATGGGATTTTTTACATTCCCAAGGAATCATTCAACAACAAACAAGACCTTCAAACTTTAATAAAATGTGGGTTTCAAAGGAACAATTCATAAAATGTCAAACACTGTTTTTTGCAAAAAATTCCTTCTCTTCCTATTGGGATAGTCAAATATGGAGCCAAAAAACGCTTGAAAAATTCAAAGGAACCTTTGCTTAGGTCTGAAAATTCTTCCAAGACATCATCAATTTCTTTCCATCCAAAAAATACAAGAGATTTCAACGTGGGTTTTTGAGATTAGTCAACTTAGAGATCCAAAACACTATTTTTTTGTGCTTCCTTGAAGTAGACTGGTGAAGTTTTCTCTCAAACGTGAAAATTTGAAGACATAAAACAAAATACAAATCAAAATATATATCAACACATAATTTTGGACAAAATTTCAAGAATTTTGAACGGTTGAAAAAATTTATCACATTTTTTTAACTTTCTACCTTGGCTAGGGTTTTGACAATTTTTGGTAAAATCTCAATATATTTCTCAAATCACCATGAAAATGAATGAATCCAATGCCAAATGAAAGAGGAAACAAAATTATTCAAAATTAAATTTATTTAATTACATAACCAAGGCCATAGAAAAGCCAAGAACTTGTTGCAACACAAAAAAATAATGGAAATCTCCTTCAATTTCTTCCTACAAACACAAAAAATCACTACCAATATTCAATGCTCAACCATGCAATCATGAAATATTATTATTACAATATTTTACATTGGTTATAATATGTTTCCCCACTTACATAAATGATTTTCCACCAATTTTCCAAGTTTCCCAAAAATGCATGAGACAAAAATAACAACATTGACAACTTTTTGACAATCCACTCAAAACTAAAAACCCACTTCTAGAATATATTCAAAATGAATTTAAATCATTATAAATGGTCATTAATGGCCTTTTTGACTACCTAGGACCCCTAAATACTTACAAATATAAAATTACAAAATTTGAGCAAAATTGAGCATTAAGTGCTCCTACACCATATAATCATTAACTAAATCCTAATTAAGAAAGTTGGAAATACTATATCGATTAGACTAATATATGAAAACATAATCCCATTAATTATATTACTAAAAATATTCTTAATATTCTAAATTCCTTTACCTTATAATGCAACCCCATATTCCTATGATAGTCTTGTTATTAGACTAGCTAGTTTATTCATACTTGTCATTTAGTCTAAACTTGACCTTAATGGTCATTATTAAGGTATCGAGAGATGCTACATAGGATTTATCTCATAATTCAATATCAACCAAATTCTCAAATTAACAATAGTTGCATGATCCAATTGGTATATAGTTTATATTTTGATTCATTATAGGTATAGTAGTAATTTCAATATCAAGGTTCTCATATCTAAGAGATTGCTAGACATCATATGGTCATATAGATAATTTACCATGGTATCAATGGATTATCAAAAGTACCAAGTTTCAACATTAAAGATATGTTTGGTAAAGTATGATCGTAGTGATACTAAATGAAGTCACCCTTACAATATTGAAGCAAAGAAAAATGTACGTGTGTGAAATGTGGTGTTCATCAATATGGAATGATCTAAAAGTTTGAAAACACTTACACTTTCCCTAATTTCATTAGAAAAAGAGATCTCCCAAGGATAGGTTTGACTTACAACCTCAAGGTGATTCAACCATATTAGGAAGTTTTTTGTTTTCCTATGACATAAATGATTGATTGGCATTTTTGGGATATAATTTCAAATGAATTAACAAACTAAATTGCATGAACTAACAATTGAAATGCAAAATATCATGATAAAAAAATGGAAACAATAATTTTCTGGTAAATCTAAGAAGGGTAGAATGGTATGCACCTATCCTAAAAACTAGGTTTTGAGCTCTTTCATAGGACTGGTTCAACCTAGAGAAAATGGGTCCTAGTGCATCAGTCCAAAATTTGATTTTTCAGTCCTCAGATCCCTGATCTAAGCTTCTAATTTCTCCAAGTTTGACTATTGGAAAGCCAAAATTAAAATTTTTAGGTGAGCTTTTGTTTCTTGACAACAATGATGACAACTTTTCAAAATTTCTCCTTTGATAAATCTTATCATTATAATTTCTGATTTTTAATGCACTTTATTATATTTTAAAATTTTTTTAGAGTTATAATTTACAAGAAATAAGGATAAGTAGGGGAGAAGAGCCAGTAGCTACCACCCATTGAATAACCGCCACCTCCATGCTCACTCCACCCCCCAAAAAATTTTTAACTTTGATCCACTAAAAAACTTTTTATTAACAAATAGAAAATTACAACAACACCAATAGCTACTCATAACAGAATGAGTCACTCACCAATCAAAGTACATAGCTAAACATGCCTTTGCATTTATAAAAGAAGTCAACTTGCACATAAAAAGGCCCATTTACAATTTCATTTAAATCATTTACTGTTACAATTACCCCCACTTGCAAATGTTTGTCCCTCACTACATTTTATATTTACAAGTATACATGCACAGCTACTGGTGCTTTAGATGACATAATCACAATCTCCTTTGAACTATATGGGATTTGAAATGCACAGTCTTTCACACACTCCCTGGCAGCTATATGTATTTATTTCATTTCCTGTAGGTACCTGCACAATTAAATATAGGTGTAAGGCTCCCCAATTAAACATCAAATCCAAATGTAATGCAGAATTCAGTCATATCATCTTTAAAAACCTACGTAACTTGCAGCTTCAAATTCAAATGCTCAAACAAATTCAAATTTCAAACACAACAACCAAATTGAATGCATTCAATTGTCAGATTCGAATTCCTAAATAAGAGGGGGAAAGTAGCCAGCAGCATTCACAATTGCATGTTACTCCCAGCAAAGTTGAAAGCAACGACAAAGATTTTCTGCACATTCCTCTGCACATTCCTCTGATATCCAAAGTCTCAGGTATGTACTTATAGTTATTTTCATTTATGCAGTGTCTTCTTACTTTATACATTCTACCATTTGTTAAAAAATTTCTACTTTCCATTGCACATACAGTAGGCTAGCATACATATATTTGTCATTTTACATTACGTGTCTCTTGTTCATTCAGCAAATCGATGTATATGTGTGTTTCCTTTGCCTATCCATTGAAAATGCAAACTATGGTACCATGTATATATGTACATATATACATAGACAAACACACATATATACGTCTATTACTTTGTTTAAATACGTTTCATTTGGCTGTCCAATACAATAGCCTAGCATTTGTTTATATTTTTCTACTTCCCATTGCACATACAACAGGCTACCATACATATATTTGTCATTTTACATTATGTGTCTCTTGTTCATTCAGCAAATCGATGTATATGTCTATCCTTTGCCTATCCTTTTAAAATGCAAATAATGGTACTGGTTAATCATTTTCTTCTGCATCTTTTACGACCCATGAAGGATTTATTCGATGATTGAAAAATTATTATTGCTTGTTTATGAAATAAATCATTCCTCTTACACTCCTTTTCCCACGTTGAAGTTATGTATGTATGTATGTATGCAGCTTCATACATACATACATACATACATACATACATACATACATACCCTAAAAAAAAGTGAATTTGGTTTTCTTTTGTGCTTAAATTATTAAATACGACCTGATAAAGTTGATTGTCTTATGATTTTGTCTCTAGAAATGATCAGGAATTTCGTGGGTTTGAACACATTTCTATAAAAAACCCAGGTCACTTTGGGCATAAATTGACAAACCCATTAAAAATAAATATGTTATTGTCAAAACCCTTGCATGGTTTTTTCCAAATTCGTGTGCTTAATGAATTAATCTCATGAAACCCTTGCCTGGAATATTCTGCATCTATCTGAAAATGCACTTCTGTATTCCTACCAGTGAGGAATTATTATTATGCATGTATAGTATGTGCATATATACATGTATGTATGTATGTATGTATTGTATAGATGTAATACATATATATATAGATACATATATATATGTGTGTGTGTGTGTATGTAAGGTATGTATGTATGTATGTGCAAAATGTTAAAGCATGCCAACAAGACTAAAGTGAATAGGATACAACCAATAAAAACATTAGTCATATGCATCAATCAGACCCCAAATGAAGATTAATTGGGGTGTAATGTGTTTGGTGTTCGGTGCTTTTGTAAGGAGATTAATATGTAGGAGTGATTTTTAATGGGCACCAAAATGATTTTATAAGGTGCTAACCTGAATTAGACCCATTGACTTTTGAGTAGATTTGAATGATAAAATAGATCTGTTTTATATTTTGTAAAGTTTATACCTGTGTTTTGTATTTATATCTGTTTTTTGCAATGTTTATACATTATTTTTTGACACTTGATCACTTACAATGTATAAGATCATTGACAATCATGGCACCAAGGCACAAGAGGAAAAGATTGGGTGTGAGGTGCTTGAATAGAGTACCTCATGTAGTGACATTCAATGTTCCAGATGTTGATGAAGAGCTAGCAATGAACATGGACGAGGAAGTTATTTCTGAAAATGCAGAACAAACCAATGAAAATGATGGTTTTGAACCTGTTGTTCATAATACTGACATAGAAATGGAACCGCCATTTGCTGACCAAGTGACAACCCCAGATCATAGCATGAAAAGTTGGTCTATGGATGACATGGAAAAAGCCATTGCAGATGTTGAAGACCATCAAATGTTAATCAGAGGTTCAGTGATCAAATGGGGAATCTCGCCTAGCAGTTTGCGATCATGGCTCAATGGTGTGACATCCACAAAAAAGAGGGGGCCACCAACAATCCTGACTGACGAAGAAGAAGCTGAAATTGTGCAATGGTGTAAAGATATGGCTAATATTGGCCATGGCCTTCAAGTGTCACAGCTTAAGTCAACGGTGGCCCACATGGTTGGAGTGAGGCCTAACCCATTCACAAATGGGATACCAGGGAGGTCATGGTCGGTTGGATTTCGTCAAAAGCATCCTGATCTGTCAATTCGAACACCCGAAGGAGTGGACACAGATCGAGCTATAATGCTGCGGCCTGAAATAGTTTCTTCATTCTATGATAACTTGGAGGAGTTGTACAGCAAACTTAATTATGGGCCCAACAACATATGGAACTGTGATGAAATAGGTGTGCAAGCTGGCAAAAATTGTGCAATGAGAGTTATTGCAAAAACAGGGACGAAATGTGTTCCACAATTAATTACTAAAAGTAGAGAATGGATCACTGTTCTAGTTTGTGTTAGTGCAACAGGTCAAGCTATACCTGGTTACTATTTGTTCAAGTCCAAAAGGAACATTAAAAACTATATTGTTAACTGTGAGCCAAGGGCATGCATGGCAATCCAAGAGCATGCTTGGATGACCAAAGAATTATTTGTGGCATGGTTAAAACACTTCGTAAAAAATATCCCAAGAGGTGTGTCACCAACCAACAAAAAACTTCTAATCTTTGACGGTCATGGCAGCCATGTGGCATTCAAAACGGTTAAAGAAGCAAAGGCTATGTGAATAGATTTTCTCATACTTCCAACACATTGCAGCCACAAATTGCAGCCCCTTGATGTTAGTGTGTTCTCACCATTTAAGAACTACTTTAAATAGCAAAGGACTATATGGCTCTCTGCAAATCCTCAACTTGACATTGGAAGGGAAGAGTTGGCAACACTTGCCAGCAAAGTTTTTGCACAAACTTTGACTCCTAATAACATTGCAAGTGGTTTTAGAAAAACAAGAATTTGGCCATTAGATCGACATGCACTTGACTTGGATATGGGGCCAAGCCAAGCTTTCGTGGTTGAAGAGGAAGGAATGACATTGGGAGCAGAAACTAAGGGTGATATAGCTGATGAAGAGGCACAGTTCATGGCAGTTGAGACTTGTTTGAGGATAGTAGGTTGGAATGAGGAATAGATTGGACAATTTGTGGATACCTTTTCTGCAAACATTCCCCCAAATCCAGAAAACATTGAGGCAATAGAAATTCAACAAGAACCAGCAATTTGATCATGTAATCAGGCAGTTGAAAATGAAGAGAGTCTGAATTTGCCATCTGAATTTCAAGATGCAGCTTTGAACCTAGGGGTGCATCTCGATTTCACTCAAGTGGATGAAAGGTTGTCCATGCCATCACCACCGAATGTTGATCCCGAAGATGTAATCCATTACTTCACAACTGGGAGAAAATGGGAGGCTAAAAATGATGAAGAGGATGGACTCGATGGTAATGACTCAAGTGATGAAGAGGTTGACTATGTGCCATGCGCACAAGTCAATGATCAGCAACTAGTAGGTAGCAGAAGCACTGTTTTGCAACTCCCAATGCAACGAGTGCGCCAATCATCTAACAGAGGTCGCAATGGGGTCCTACGCCTTACTAGGCAGTCTCAAATTTTGACTTCGGATGATTTCTTCAATTTGCTGAATGAACAAGAGGCACAGAAGCAAAGAAACCAAGAATTGCAGCAAACGAAAAGGGAGCAAATGGCTGAAAGAAAGGCAGAAAGAGAAGCAATCCTCGCACAGAGGGAGGCAAATAGATTGGAGCGTGCTACAAAAAAACAAAAAATTGCACAGGAGAAACTGAGGTAGCGACATGAAAAGGAGCTTCAAAGGGAGCAAGCAAAGATTGCTAGACAGTTGAAGGAAAACCAAAAGTAGGTGGAAAGAGCAGAAAGAAACAAAAGTAAGAGTACACCTACAACTCCTCTTCCAAGTCAACATCCAATTTTAAGGGACATGATTAACATTTTGTCTCCAACCTTTGCAGCTCTTAGCAGCCTACAAAATGGGTCTTCTGAAGGCTGCTCTCCACAGTTATAGCTAACTCCAAAGGAAAATCATGCATTGCTTGCTTGTATAGCAAGTGCCATACAAAACAATCCGCAGTCCTCAACATCTTCTCTAGTTGACGTGGAGTCAGTTGACCCCCAAGGACACACCACTTCATAATTAGATCTATGGATGTCTGATTAGGATTTTTTGTTAACTTTTTGATCTCGAAGTGTGCTAGAGTGTTTTTTGTAAAACTGAATGCTAGTCTATTGTATTGGACAGTCAAAGGATACTAGTTTGTTGTATTGGATAGCATTTGGATACTAGTGTCTAATTTTGTAGAACTAAATGGTAGTGTTTTCTCAACTTATCTAATTCGATGTGTTCCAATGTGTTTTTTGTATATATGAAGACTCCTTGTCTTCTTTCCAAGTTAATGATCTATGCTTTTGTGATTCGAAATCAGTTTTGTGTTTGTTGTATTCATCTATCATTGATGTGATTTAAAAATATGACTCACTAGTAGGTGATCCCATAATAGTATACAATTTCGGCCAACCGACATTGAAATTATTATTTTCAACTAAATCTTCACATTCGGGAACCTATAGCAGCTAAATCGTGAGGGATTTGAAGATGATGAAAAATAGAGTCTCCTCACATTTTGTTTTTACATTATAAAAATAGTTTTTTCAAAAATTTTTGAATCAAATTGCACTTCTTTTCCATCTCCCATGAAAATAGATTTTTCTTTAAAAACAACATTTTTAAAAGTGATCTATCAATCATGTTCCAGATAATTTTTTCTTCCATGAAGGATAAAATTTAATTCTTTCAAATTTAGATTTGCAAATTCCACATCTAGTGCTTCCACTTGCTAGATAAGTTTTCGCCGACTATTTTTCCTTAATCGGGTCGTGCAAATGAATTCATACCCGTATTACCACACTATATAACGCTGTAATTTTTTGTATATGTCAAATTACCCGACTTTTTTATTGACTTAAGGGACTTCAATATTCGGTGCAATCATATTTTTCAATTTATTTTTTTGATAATCTTCTATTTTTCCACACGTGAAGAACAAAGAAATTCATTTTCTATGAAAAACCTATGTTTAATAAAACTTTAAAAACAAATACATAACAAAACCAAAACATATTAAAATTATATTCATTGGATAGCTTGTTCTAAGGAATACCATAATCATTTGAAATAAATTTTAAATGAACTCATTTGATCCCCCAAAATCTAAATCAAAAGTAATTTATTAAGCATTTTGATAGGTAAAGGAGATGTACGTAGAAAAGGATTTAAACTAGTGAGGTTCTATCCGCTAAGATCTGAGCAGACTTTGATCAAACCTCTTCTAATTATCCCTAAATGGAACTTTTTAAGGCTTAAATCACGTATTTTCTAAAAATATGTGAATTCAAATTAAAATTCGCTCCTCTGTGAATTAAACCACTATTGCTATGACAAAGACTCTATTCAAGATCTATGTTTTCTAAATAATGCATTTGGTAAAGGTTGAAAACATTATAATTCAAACTTTGTATTTTTCCTGACATTAGACTTTTTGAAAATTCAAACTTAATAATTCAATAAGTTTCTATGTATTTTCTCACATCAATTTATTTTGAAAATTCTAACTTCACATATGTGTTTGTTTGTTGCATAGATATATATATATATATATATATATATATATATATATAATAACTATACATCTATATGTAAGTTTACAATGAATAAGTAAATCCCACCATAAATCAAATCCCATTGTTCAGGTTCATGAATGAACATCATCAGAAAAGAGAACATCATAGATGAACACAATGTCTAGCAGGTCACAGCCAAAGTAAACTCTTGAAAGACTTGACCTGAAATGTCATCATGCAAATTGACTTGCTCTTTACAACCTCCCTAGTTGTGTATACATGCATACATACATACATACATACATATATATATATAATATATATATATGTATGTATGTATGTATGTATGTATGTATATACATACATACATACATACATACATACATACATATATATGTATACACAACAACTAAGTATATCCATACATATAACTATACATCTATATGCAACATATCCATAAATTAATCTATTTGAAATTATAAATTTTTGAACACATACACTTGGAAATTAATTTAATTGTAAATTGTAAATGTAAGTTTACAATGAACAATAAAAATGAACATTATAAATGAACACAATGTCTATCGGGTCACAGCCAAAGTAAAGTCTTGAAAGACTTTACCTGATATGTAATCTTACAAATTGACATGGTCTTCACAACCTCCTAGCCATTTGACATGCCTGCCACAACAAACAAATATAATACAACAAACAAACATGGACAATAGTTATTGAAATAAATAAAAAGATATACTAGTTAGTAAAAAAGATAGAACAATAATTGAAACTTAGAACAATTTGAACAAAAAATCCTTAATTATTTGGTGTGTTGATAAACACAATTACCAAACTGCCCACCATGAACATCGTTACACCGCCTCTCCTTGTTCTCCCATGCCTGCAAGAAAAGATTTACAACCACGGGTAGTCACAACCGAGGCTAGTAACATACAAACATCATATGACCTTTGAAATAATGCATGTACAACAACACATAATTAATCAAGTTCAATTGCGAATATAGTAGTAGAGGAGAAAATTTGTGAATGCCACTGGCTGCTATCCCTCTTATTTAGAAATTTGAATCTGACAATTGAATGCATTCAATTTGATTGTTGTGTTTCAAATATGAATTTGTTATAGCATTTGAATTTGTAGCTGCTAGTTACGTAGGTTTTTAGAGATGATATGACTGAATTCTGCACTATATTTGGATTGGATGTTCATTTGGGAAGCCTTATATATCTGTGATTTTTTGCAGGTTTGCATGCATGCATACAATCATACAAACATACGCATACATGAAAACATTCATAGAAACATAAGCATACATGCATGTATTCATATAAACATATACATACATATAAATTGTAGAAAATCAGTAATATACATTGCAAAGCAGAAAAAACACCTAAATGTGTCACTTTTAACATCTAATTAAAACTCTTTTATCATTCAAATCCGCTCAAAAGTGAATGGGTCTAATTCACGTTAGCACCTTATAGAATCATTTTGGCGCCCATTAAAAATCACTCCTACATATTAATCTCCTTACTAAAGCACCGAACACCAAACACATTACACCCCAATTAATCTTCATTTGGGGTCCGATTGATGCATATGACTAATGTTTTTTTGTGGGTATCCCATCCTATTCATTCGCTTTACCGTGCGCTGTCTTTGTAGCTGCACATACATACATACATACATACACACATATATATATATGTATGTATAGTAAGGTGCATACACACATGCACAAGACACACACATACACATATATATGTATGTATGCTGTATGTGCATACATGCATACATACATACATATATATATGTATATATGTACATACATACATACACACATATATATGTATATGTGGCATGTACATACATACATACACACAATACATACATGCATAAGCAATATACATACATACATATGTATGTATGTGTATGCATGTACATAAGACATATATACATATATGTATAAATGTATGTATGTATGTATGTGCATACACACATAAATACATGCATACATATATACAACACATGGCGAAAAGGAGTGTAAGAGGAATGATTTATTTCATAAACAAGCAGTAATAATTTTGACATCATCGAATAAACCCTTAATGGGTCGTGAAAGATGCAAAAGAAAATGAATAACCAGTACCATTGTTTGCATTTTGAAAGGATAGGCAAAGGATACACACATATACATCGATTTGTTGAATGAACAAGAGACACAGAATGTAAAATGACAAATATATGTATGGTAGCTTGCTGTATGTGCAATGGAAAGTACAAAAATATAAACAAATGCTAGAATGTATAAAGTAAGAAGACACTGCATAAATGAAAATAACTATAAGTACCTACCTGATACTTGGGATATTAGAGGAATGTGCAGAGGATGCTTGTCGTTGCTTTCAATACATACATACATATATACATGTATGTATGTATGTGCACCTACATACATATATGTATGTATGTATGTACACATACATACATACATAGATACATACATACATTTTTGTAATATGAAAGATGCAGAAGAAAATGATTAACCAGTACCATTGTTTGCATATTCAAAGGAGAAAGATGTTAGATGTTACCTGAGGCCTGCTGTATGTGCAATGGAAAGTATGGTATGTATGTATATACCATACATATATGTATGGTCTGTATACATACAGACCATACATATATACATACATACATGTATGTATATATATGTATGTTTGTATGTGTACATACATACATGTATGTACATATGTATGTTTGTATGTGTATATATGTATGTCTGTATGTGTATATACAGGTATGTATGTATATATGTATGTGTGTATGTGTACATACATACATGTATGTACATATGTATAAACAGAGACATGCCATACATATGTATGTATGTATGTATGGGGAGGAGATATAAAGAAGGGGAGTTTATATAATATACATGTGGTATATAGGAAACTGGTAGTGGGAGAAACAGGAGGGGTATATATAGTGGAAACAGGAATGGAGGTGGACATGGTGTACATACATACGATACATGTATAAAGTATATGATACGTATTACGCCATATACACGGTTACGGCGCGATAGCGTTCACATACGCAATTGGCTACGTATGCTACGCTGGTTCCAGATAAGCGTAGAGCAGCATATGTATGGTATGTATGTGTATATGTATGTCTGTATGTGTACATACATACAGACCATACATATATACATGGTATGTATGTACACATACATACATGCATATATGTATGTATGTATGTGCACATACATACCATATATATATGTATGTATGTATGTATTGGGTTTTTCAGAAATGTGCACAAGAAATTAACCAAGGGTTTCATAATAATAATTTCTCACTCGTAGGAATACAGAAGTGCATTTTCAGATTGATGCAAAATATTCCAGGCAAGGGTTTCATGAGATCAATTCCTTAAGTAAACAAATTTGGAAAAAGCCAAGCAAGGGTTTTCACGAATTCGTTTTGAGATAGATGCAGAATATTCCAAACAAGGGTTTCATTAGATTAATTCATTAAGCACACGAATTTGGAAAAAACCATGCAAGGGTTTTGACAAAAACATATTTATTTTTAATGGGTTTGTCGATTTATGCCCAAAGTGACATGGGTTTTTTATAGACATGTGTTCAAACCCACGAAATTCCTGATCATTTCTGGAGACAAAATCATGAGACAATCAACTTTACCAGGTCATATTTAATAATTTAAGCACAATAAAACCTGTATTTGGATAAACAAAGCAAGGGTTTTCTTAAACCCACAAAATTCGTTATCATTTCTGCAAACAAAATCATGATACACTCGAATTTACCACGTTGTGAGCGCGCGGTAACATGAGGACAGGAAATTATTTTACCTCGAAAAAAAATTGTGTGTATAACGCCAGTACCATGACATTAGCAAAATAAAACAGCACATGGCGAGATGCATGATTTATTTCATAGACAAGCAGTAATAATTTATCAATCGTCGAACAAACCCTTCACGGATCTTAACCATCGAATAAACCCTTCACGGGTCATGAAAGATGCAGAAGAAAATGATTAACTAGTACCATTGTTTGCATATTCAAAGGTAAAAGATGTTAGATGTTACCTGGAGCTGTGCGTATGTGGAGGAGCTGTGGGGAGCCGTCGCCATCCGCAGCCTTCTCCGTCGGTGGGAAGCTCCCAGACAGTGTGCGGTAAAGTGAATGAATAGGATGGGATACCCACAAAAAAACATTAGTCATATGCGTCAATCAGACCCCAAATAAAGATTATTTGGGGTGTAATGTGTTTAGTGTCTGGTGCTTTAGTAAGGAGATTAATATGTAGGAGTGATTTGTAATGGGTGCCAAAATGATTCTAGAAGGTGCTAACGTGAATTAGACCCATTCACTTTTGAGCGGATTTGAATGATAAAAGAGTTTTAATTAGATATTAAAAGTGACATATTTAGGTGTTTTTAAAAAAAAAATTGGTGGTTATATTTAGGGGGTACTGGGACGTTAGGTGATGGCAAGCGGGCAACACCTCTAAAAGGGGTCTTTTTGACATCCGCGCGCATATCGGATGCTACCACACTCTACCGAATTGCCCAAAAGCCAAAACCCTAGTTATAAGATCTTAACTCATGTGCAAAAAAAACCCATCAATTTTTTTTCTGATTCGACATACGGCTTGAATTCTACGGTTGCGCGAAGTTAGCCCTGGCGGATACTGGGTCTTCTCCCCTATTGTAACAAATCTTTGTTGATGGTTTTCATTTTATTTTATTTTCTAACTTATAGCTAAACTAATATTCATAGAGAAGAAAAAGCTATTAATCTTTCTGCCTTCATCAACTAGGATCCACCTTCTAATGGTTAGCAGCATGGCATCCCTGTTCTGCGCAGCATCAGCAACCTGGATCAACCTGCCAATGATCATCAGCTTGGCATCCCAAGTACGCTGCCTCGTCTTTGTGTGTCGTCTCTCATTGGCCCTCAATATTTTGACAATTTTAATGCTAATCGTATCAACTCTCGTCCTCTTTTCATCAATAACATGTCCCTCTCATATCTGATTTCCTGCATCAGTTCCAATCCTCTTTCTGAACCTTCCAATCCTCTTTTTGATCCTTCCCTTGTTGTCAGCTTGTCCAAGTGTCCCATCTCGGATCTCCCAATGGTCTATCCTGTCATGGACAAATCAAATTCACTCCCAATCTCCTCCATCACTCGCAACCTCGGCAAAGGCTATCTAGCCCCCAAAATAGCATGGGGGCATCAAATGCCATGCCTCTGCATACCCTGACAATCGTGCGCATTTAATCATGTGCTGCAAGTATTTCTCTGATTTTTTGTTTTACGTACCCATATACTCCTTTTAAATGATTTTATATTTATTTTTAATTTGTATAATTTTATTTTTATTTTAGATTTGGTTTTTTACTTGTTAGTATAATATAATGTGATAAACATATATAATAATTTTTTATATAAATATAATTATATTAATATATATTTAAAATATATTTTATATATTGTAATAAATGTAATATATAATATGTTTATAAATTTAGGTTTTTTTTTTCTCTAATATATTTATATATTAACATACCTATATTTAAAAAATAAACTGAGAGATATATTTGTGGAGGCACCTATGATATAAATAAAATCAAATAATCACTCTAAAGTAAAAAGTATACTAAAAAATATTGGTAACTATTTTGACCTAATTATATGTTATATATTTTTTCTTTAAGTATATATTTTAATATATTATATTATTATATTATGTTATAATATCATAATATTATATATAATATATTGTAATAAATTTGATATATAAATATATTAGAGAAAAAAGAACCTAAGTTTATAAATATAGTTTACAATATATATTAATATAATTAGATTTATATAAATGAGATATATAATATATTTATAAATTTAATTTTTTTTCTCTAATACATTTATATATCACATTTATTACAATATATTATATATAATATTATGATTTTATAACATAATATAATAATATAATATATTAAAATATATACTTAAAGAAAAAATATATTATACTTAAATTATAATATATTATATAATTATATAATTTATAATATTATTATACCAATCTATAATTTTAATTTTATTTTAACAATCTAACATATATATTTTTCTTTTAGATTCAATTACATGGTTAGGATTAAGATAAAATTTTAATCAAATTAGGGTTAGATTTTAATCATAATATTAACTCTAAATGAACCTTGGATCTATCATAACCCTAGCTATAACCTTAACCTTAAATGAACCCTAGATCTAACATAACCCTAGCTATAACCTAACTGTAACCCTAACACTAATCCTCATCCTTATACTAGCAGTAATCCTAATACTAACATTGAATCCAACCCTAATTCTAATTCTACGTCTAACCCTAACCATACTGCTAATCTTGATTCTAACTCCAACCCTAGCACTAACCCTAATTGTAATCCTAATTCTATTTCTATCCCTAACTTTAATCATAATCCTAACCCTAAATAATTTAAAGTCTTACACATTGCATCGTGAATAAAAAAATCAAGGTGAATAAAAAAACCAAGGGTAGGAGAGCATAAGAGTTAAAAGGAGTGGTAAATAGGATTAAATCATAGAAGAAATTGGATGGAAAAAATAGACTAATTATATATAGAGAAATGAAAAAAGAAAGTGTAGGTTTAAACTTAATTGAAAAAAAATGGCTCACAACCCTTTATAATTTAATGATATATTTTAATTAAACTAATATGTTTCCATTTGTAACATGATATACTAATACATTATATTAGTGTGATTAAAACTTGCACATAGTTAAATCAGAAGCACTTTTACACTTGAGATGTTAAAAATAAAATATTATGAACTTTGATTATTTAGATCAATGAAATAAAATTTATTAATTTATTAAACATATTTTTGAATACATATTTTTTAGTATATTTAATGATCCATATAAACACATAACATATAATTAGGTCAAGATAGTTACCAACTTATTATTCAAAAATGATTAATGTTAATTTTTCCTATTTTAAAACATGGTGATTACATATATTTTTAGTAGGTTAATAGGTATTCTCTTTAAAATGGTAAATAAAATGAAAAAAAATGAAAAAAACTGTAAATAAAATTCAATTAATATTATAATTAGATTATTTTATCACTCTTAAGTTATATTACTTTTTACTTTAGAGTGATTATTTGAATTTATTTATATCATAGGTGCCTCCACAAATTTATCTTTGGACGTACATTACATATATTTTTTAAATATAGATATGTTAATATATAAATATATTAGAGAAAAAAAAACCTAAATTTATAAATATATTATATATCACATTTATTACAATATATAAAATATATTTTAAATATATAATTTTACACAATATATTAATATAATTATATTTATATAAAAAATTATTATACATGTTTATCACATTATATTATACTTAAAACTTACAAGAAAAAACACCAAATCTAAAATAAAAATAAAATTATACAAACTTAAAAATAAATATAAAATCATTTAAAAGGAGTAGAGGGCACGTAAAACAAAAACAATCTGAGAAATACCTGCAGCCCACAGTTAAATGCACACGGCTGTCAGGGTATGCAGAGGCATGGCATCCGATGCCCCCATGCTGTTTTGGGGGCTGGATAGCCTTTTCCCGCAACCTCAGTCCTTCGCAGGACACTCTCTCCAATGTTCTCTTGAATTTCCCGCCTCGTCCTCCCTCTTCTTCACAGTCTTCTATGGCGTCCTCCTCATCGGCGGACCTGGCTGCTAACCCTGTTTACCCCTTGGTCATTCAAGATTGGGAGAGTAAGCTTGTCATAAACCTAACGAATATCCATTTGGACCCGCTCGTGTTCAATTTTTTAAAGAGAGGTGCAGGCTTCGCAATCACTCCTCGATCTATCCCTGCCATTGACCTTCTCACTAAAATCGAAATGGCTATTCGCTCCCTCCCTCTTAACTTGGCTGAGAGGATTCGCAAAGATTGTGTTGTGGCACTGGGGCATGCCAAACCTCCCAAGCGCAACATTCCCAATGCTGAACTCTTGGCTTTTAAAAATTTAATCAGCAACAATGATCTGGTCATCTCTAAAGCGGATAAAGGGTAATGCTACAACGTGATTACATTTCCAAGATGCACAACCTCTTATTGATAACCGCACCAATCCATCTCCAAGCAATGAGAGAGGTTAAGTTAGCCATTGCCGGTTCTTCTTTTGACGTTGCCACCAAAAAGTGGTTGTGTCCTTCCAAAGAGGTAAACCCCGCAGCTATGGGGTTCCAAAAATTCACAAAGTGGGCATTCTTCTTAGATCCATAGTTGTCATCATCAATTCGCCCACTTACAAGTTGGTCACCTATTTGGCTAATCTCATTTCTCCCCTTTGGATAAATCAAATTCCTTCATCAAGAACTCTTCTAATTTTGTAGGCTTCATCAAAGATAAGAAATTAGATGACAATGACTCTTGTCAGCGTTGATGTGGTCTCCCTCTTCACCAAAGTCCCCATCCATGACTCAATTGATCTTATTAGACAAAATAGCTACCCTTCCCTACCTTCTTATTCTTGCAGCTACCCTTCCCTACATTGAAAGGGTCTCAAATAAAATAGCTAAGATCCTGCACAAAAAGGGTCTCTCTTGCGCTTTCAAACCTTTCTTCACCATAAGGAATCACATCCCTTCTCCCAAAGACCCTTTAGACATATTCCACAACTAGATGGTGTCTATAAAGTGAGTTGCTCGTTGGGTCTCCCTTACATCGAGGAAACAGGTCGTTCTGTTAACACCAAAATCAAAGAGCATGATGTTGACCTCAAACACAAACGTGTCATAAAATCAGCTCTTGTTGAGCATTCTTCCAAGGCCAAGCATCACATTTTCCTTGAAAACCCTCAAATCCTATTCAAAGAAAATAACTTCTTCAAAAGGAAGCTCAAAGAGGCCATTGGAATCTTCAATCAGCCCTCCGACCTCAATTGAGATGGGGATGGAATTTAAGTTTCTCTTGGAAACCCTTTCTAAGCAACCTTCAAGTTTCTTCTCTTGTGTAGCTTTTTGTCCCTCCCCCCTTCTGTATGTGGTTCCCTCTCGATTTGGCTCAGTCCTTCTAGCCTCGTTTTCCCTCTGTGCCCTTCTTTCCTATTGGTGGTTGTCCTCCTCCTGCTTTTGGTTGGTTTCCTTCAGTCTGTGTTGTTTCTTTGTTTCCCTCATTCCTCTATGGTGTTCTTTTGCCTCTATGTGTGTTTATTTTTTTCTTCTAGCTCTTTGTTCTCTTTGGTCTCCTTTCTCTTCGGTTTCCATAAAAAAAATCTTTTTTGATGTTAACAATAATGTAAACATAATGTAATCTAATACATTATTTATTACATTATTGTATTTTATAGTCTATTTATTCTTATTGCTTTTTTGTTTTGGTTTTCTTTTGTTTTTTGCATTGTGCTCTTTTTCTCATTTTCTCTATCTATTGGGTTTATTTCTATTTAGTATTAAAAGTAATTTTTAGTGTGTTTCTTTCTTTCCTCTTTCATTTATATTTGGATTTGCTTGTTTTTTCTTATTCTTTGAATTTTATTTCTCTAGTTGCTTTGTTTTCATTTTATTATATTATATAAGATTCTTCAATCGTTTTTAATTATGTCTCATTTTCTTGCCCCCTTTTTTAATTTTAAATTGATTGTAATTTATTGCATTCATCTTTTTTGCTTTCTTTTCTAATTTCTATTTATTTACTTTATTTAAGTTAAAGTATTATACTATATTTTATTAATCCCTTTTTATTTAAGATCTTGTTTTTCTTTTCTTTTTATCTATTTTTGGTGTTATTTATAGTATTAATGAGGTGGGTTTACTATTGCATGTATTCTTTTTTTGGCCCCCCCTTTTGGTTTTAAATTTTTTGTAATTCATTTTTTTATGTTTCCTTATAATTTTCTATTTATTTGTTTTTTCTAAGTTAATGTGTTATAGTATATTATATTAATTTCTTCCTTTTATTTAAGTTCTTGTATTTCATTTTATCTATTTTATGGTGATAATTAAAGTATTGGTGAGGTGTGTTGGAACTCTTTGAAAAACAACATGTTTCAAAGAGTTCCAACATGCCTCACCAAGATATTATTTTGTTCAATATGCTCTTATTCCTTTTTTCCATGTTATTTGGTGATTATTTAGTGGTTATTGTTTTATTTATCTATTATTTCAATTCAATTTTGTTGCTTTATCTTTTGTAATATGGTTGGTGTAATTTTATTGTTTTGGTTTTGTATTTTAATTTTTTGCCTTTTTTATTTCTTTTTCACTATTTTGCTATAATATAAATTAATTCTTTATTGATTTGCATTAATTGTTTTATTATATTAAAAAAAATTGCTTTTATTGTTTTAGTTTTGTATTTTAATATTTTTCTTTTTATTTTTTACTATTTTGTCATAATGTAAACTAATTCATTATTGGTTTACATTAATTGTTTTATTATTCAAATATTTCTACTTTATTGTATTAGTCTTAATTTTTGTTTTAATTATTTAAATCTTCTTTATTCTTTACATCATTATTGTATTACTCTTCGTAATATATTGCATTTTCTATCTTTTCGCTTATCTATGATAATGTAGTATATTATATTAATTAAGATTATATTTTATCATATCTACTATATTGTGATAATTATGATATTGAAATCATGTGTGATTACAATATAATAGATATTGTATTACATTTTCTATTGTGATAAATATTGTTTTAAATTTTTTGTAGTGTAATAGTTTTATGTTTAATTCCTTTTGTTTATACTATATTGAATAATGTAATCTAATCAGTGTGTTTTTTTAATTTATCAATCATATTTGATAAAATTTACCTATTAATCTCTCTATTATGTATTAGTTTTTTTTAATCTTTTTCATTTCAATTTATTATTGAGGCATTCTTGTTTTTTTAATCTATTTTGAGTTTTTCTTCTTTTTACAAATTTAACTAATTTTTTTGCCTCTATAATGTCTTTCCTTTGAGGGTCTTGTTTTTCCCTCTCTTCCTCTTTTTCTTTTTGGTCTATAGGATTGTAATTTTTTGAATTTTGGTCCTTCTATCCTTCCTATGGAGTATGATATGACACACAGTTTAATCCAAAAATCTTATTACAATGCTATCACGGACTGTAAACTTCATGCTTTTAACTTTCTAGGTAAAAGCAAAAAGTTGTTCCACATTTTATAAAGGAAACGAACAACACTGATCCAATTTTTAACTTGAATCACTAAACCGTACCATATATTTTTTGAATTTTTAAAGTGGTAAAATGTGTATTTTTTTAGTATATTTTATGTTTGTATTTTTAAAAAATAAATTTAAAAATATATTTTAAACTAGTTTTTTATAGTAATTTTTTTTCCATTTTCAAATTTTTTGTATGTATTTATAACTTGAAATTTTAGTGCATGGATATATTTTTTTCAATTTTGATAATATATATTTTAAAATAAATATTAAAATATGTGTTTATTAAAAAATAGCTGTTTCCATTTAACTTAACTTTCATATTAAATATTTATTTAAAATAAAAAAAAATACCATGTTGATATAGATTCTTTTATCTAGTGCATCATATTTTTTCCAATTTTTTTTAATAAGTTCTAGTATTTTTCCGTAATCAACTTAGTATTCTGTATTGATAACCTACTAAAAATAATAAATAAAATTAAAATATTAAAATAAATATATTTTTGAAAACTATACTTATGGATCGTATGTTTATATTTTTCAAAATAATGTATTTACATTAGTAAGAGCGATTAAAACGTCAAGTTTTTCAAATAATTTTATATTTTTTGGTAAATTGACCTCAAAGTGGTGCTCCATATATTTTTAGCCAACAATTTTAGTTGAAAAATTTGTGGAAGTATCTAACTTAGCTAGAATGAATATTACTAGATCATATGTTTGACTAAAAATTGATTTTTTTAGTTAAAAATACTTAAATTCAGTTGTGCTGATAGGTTGTCTAAAAGTGTGACACAACTTTGTACTTTTACCCTCTACCTTCTTTTAAATGTATTGTAAAGTATAGCCACCATATTTGTATAAATATATTTTATATTATCGTGCATTTATTCAATCTTTAAAAATTAAGGATGAGATTGAAGTTGGAATTAAGATATTTTAATATTTAATTTCACACATTTTAATCATGTTATTTAACATTATATTTGATTAAAACAAGAGAACACTTGTTGTCAAGTAAAATCATATAGGTCCACAATAGAATAGATGATTATCTCATCCATGTCAATATGACAACTAGACTAGACCACATTTATATATTAATCATAATTAAATTCTATTAGTTAGTTCTACCTATTTACATAATTTTCTTAGAATCATCTAGTAATTGTTAATGTTCAAGTAGCATCGTAGCAACTTCCAGCGATATCATTTGAAGAAATTAGATAATAGCTATAAGCTATCTAATTTATAAGATCTCAAAAGGCTCGACTTAAAGTCATTTCGATTTGCTAATGAAGATAAACATTAAATGATGATTCATTATTATTTGTCAAATATCATTTATTCTTCAAGAGGCGCGATTTATTTAAACAACCGACTTCTCTAAAAGAGACGTCTTTGCATTAGAGGCCGACATTGCATTTTGAAAGGTTACATCTATTGGAGACATTCCTATCGATGGCTATATAAAGAGATCTCTGTTGGTTACTTATCATTTATTCATTCATATCGATTTTGAAGGAAGTTTGAATACTCATTCAAGTGCGAATTATTCTAAGGTAGTGTGAAATCTTCTATAGATATGTGCAAAGGCAGTATTGTTTACTGTCAAGTTCTGTGTGTTATCTGGTTCTATATATTGTGAAGGTGAAGCAAAATTGGCCTTAGTATTGGCCTCATTGTAAAGAGACTTATTGCCATTACTTATATATAAAAGAGAGATCTTTGTTGCTGGGTTTTTCTCCCTCAAGAGGACGGTTTTCCCAGGGTATATGCTGTGTTACTGTGTCTGATTTTTAATTAATTTTTTGTGCACTTATCTGATCACTAAATTTAACATGGTATTAGAGCCAGGTTGTGAAGAAGATCGTGGTTAGATTTGTGCTTTCACAGCTTATTCTATTCTTTATTGAAGGTTCTTATCTATCTTCACTACATTCAATATTGTGAACGGATTGAAGATCGAGGATAGACTCGATGGAGCTTCAAACTACACCTCATGGAGATTCTGAATCATACTTACATTAGAGGAGAATGATTTGGTTGAATTTGCGGAGTCCAAGGTTCTCGAACCTGAAGAGGAAGAAGAGAAGCTGCAATGGAGAAAGAAAGATATCAAAGCAAAGAAGTTGCTAGTTGACTCCGTTAAAGACCACATCATCCCTATTGTTTCCAAGTTGAAGATCGCTAGGGAGATGTTCAAAACTTTGGAAGAAATGTATGAAATCAACAACACCAACTGGGCTCTTGCGCTGAAGCAAGAACTTCATCATGTGAAGATGTCGAAAGGAGAGACCATGATTGCCTACTTCATGAGGATAAAGATCAGCTCTCCACAATTGGTCATATGGTTGAAGATAAAGATTTGACAATGCTTGCACTCAATGGCTTGCCATTATCTTGGGAGTCCTATATTCAAGGAATTAGTGCAAGGTCTAAACTCGTGAAGTTTGATCGTTTGAGGGCCAACTGCATCCAAGAGGAATCAAGGTTGATGGCTAGAGGTGTTGGTCCAAGTTCCTCTAATCAAGAAATTCATGTTCTTGCAGCCCAAGCTTCGAAGAAGAAAGGAAAAGGTGGAAAGAAGGGTCACTTCAAGAGGAATCATGATAAAGGAAATGATGATGTTTCCCCTTCCAAGAAAAAGTGAGACTTGTCTAAAATTCAATGCTTTAGGTGTGACAAGTTTGGTCATTTTGCCAAACATTGCCCTGATAGACCTAAGCATCAAGTCTCTGTTGCAGATGTAGAGAATGTTTCTCCTCAGTAGGATGAATATCTGTTTTCTTCAGCCTTGTCAAGCAATTTTTCCACCGACACCAACACATGGTTAATTGACAGTGGTGCTTCTCGTCACATTACCGGGTTCAAGGAGCACTTATCAAACTTGGTGAAGAAAGACTCTTTGGAACAAGTTATCATTGGAGATGATGCTAGCTACACCGTGAAAGGGATTGGGACCTCTACTCTCCATTTGGATTCAGGTATCACACTTCAGTTGAGCAATGTTCTTTATGTTCCGGGGATCAAGCGCAATCTCATCTCTATTTCAGCCCTAGAAGATAAAGGATATCAAATTGTCTTCTCAAAAGGAAAAGTTCTTGTATGCATGGAGAATTCTAGTTTTAAAGATGCGCAAGTTATTGGAGTGAGACATGAAAGTCTTTACTGGGTTTGCACTTTTCCTCTACAAGCCTTGATTCATGATACTTCTTCCCTATGTGATCTTTGGCATCAAAGATTAGCACATCTACACTTTCGTGCCTTGCCTATTATGGAGAAGATGGTGACAGGTCTACCTAAGTTCGACAAGGAGCATGAAGGAACTTGCAAGGGATGCGCTCTAGGTAAGAATATAAAAGCCACTTTTCATAGTAGTGAAAATAGATCTAAGAGTATTTTAGATCTCATCCATTCAGATTTATGTGGTCCTATGTCTGTTCCATCTTCAAGTGGATTTTTGTATTATGTACTGTTTATTGATGATCACTCTAGGAAAACTTTTATTTATTTCTTGAGGTCTAAAGAGTCTGAGGAAGTATTAGCTAGATTTAAGGAGTTTAAAGCCTTAGTAGAGAACCTTTCTGGTAAAAGAATTAAGGTCCTTAGATCTGACAATGGTGGTGAATACACCTCTAGTAGTTTTTTAGACTTTTGTACAGATGCAGGGATTAAGAGGGAGTTCTGTGTTCCCTATAATCCCCAGCAGAATGGTGTTGCAGAAAGAAAGAATAGGACAATCATGGAAGCAGCAAAGACCATGATTCATGATCAATATTTGTAGACTTTCTTATGGACAGAAGCCTCCAAGATAGCTGTATATGTGCAGAACAGAAGTCCTCACAAGGTCTTGGAGAATATAACTCTGGAAGAAGCCTTCACAGGGAAGAAGCCTGAAGTCAGTCACTTAAGAATCTTTGGATGTCCTGTTTATATTCATTTTTTGAAGGAGAAGAGAACTAAGTTGGAGCCTTTTGGCAAGAAGGGCATCTTTGTGGGCTACAACGAGACATCTAAAGCCTACAAAATTTACATTCCAGGACAAAAGTTAATTGAGATCAGTAGGGATGTTACTTTTGAGGAAGACATTACATTTAGAAGATCCAAGGGTACTCACATGGAGATCAGTAACGAAGAGTCTCCTCAGGATATGGAAGTTGACCATACTCATGAGATTCAGAGGGAGACTGTTGAATCAAAAGAAGATGTTGATCCGGTTGAACCCTTGGAACCTACTGATGGGCCTACTGACATTGTCATTGGAAGAAAGAGACCTCTATGGGCTAGGCGCACTATGTAAGAGGCAGAAAGCTTTGCAGCTCCTAGAGGCACATTCAGAGAAAGTAAAAGGCCTCATAAGTTCTTCAATTATGTTGCCTTGATGAGTCAGATTATTGATTCAGAGCCTTCATGTGTTGAAGAAGCATTTAGTCATCAGGTTTGGAAAGATGCAATGGCAGAGGAGTATAAATCAATTCTGAAGAATGATGTTTGGGACATTGTTCCTAGACCTAAGAGCAAATCAGTGGTATCTTCGAAATGGTTCTTCAAAATCAAGCATGCTGCAGATGGGAGCATTGAGAAGTATAGGGCAATATTTGTAGCTCGAGGGTTTTCTCAGAAAGAGGGAGTTGATTACGAAGAAACATTTGCTCTTGTTGCGCGTTACACTTCTGTCAGAACTATCATTGCCATTGCTGCATCGAGAGGATGGAAGATTCATCAGATGGACATGAAGACATCTTTTCTCAATGGCATAATTGAGTAAGAAGTTTACATTGAGCAACCTGATGGTTTTGAAGTTCATGAGAAGGAGTCACATGTGTGTAAGCTGAAGAAGGCCTTGTATGGTCTTAAGCAGGCTCCTCATGCTTGGTACGAAAGGATTGATCAATACCTATCTAGTTTGGGGTTCTTGAAAAATGATGTTGATTCAAATCTCTATTTCAAGGTAATTAATGGTGATGCATTAATATTGGTTTTATATGTTGATGATTTGATCCTTACTGGAGAAGATCACCTGATTCTCGAGTGCAAGGAGTTGACTTCAGAATTTGAGATGAAGGACCTTGGGCTCATGCATTACCTCCTTGGTTTAGAATTATGGCAGAAACCAGATGAGATGATTCTAAGTCAAGGAAAGTACACCATTGATATACTTAAGAGATTTGGCATGATGGATTGCAAATCCATGTCTACACCTATGGAGACCAACCTACAAAGTTGAAAGAGGCTGCAGCTAATTCAGACTTGGTGGATCCTACATTGTACGACAGTTGATTGGGTCTCTGATGTATTTGGTTAACACTAGACCTGATATTTGCTATGTAGTGAGTGCACTTAGCCAGCTTTATGTGTGATTCGAGACAAATACATCTTGTTGCAGCTAAACATATCCTGAGATACTTGCATGGCACAGTTGGATATGGGTTGAGGTATACCAGATGTAGACTTGGAGTTACATGGTTTTACAGACTTCTGACAAGGGTGTGTCATAGATCTAAGAGCACCTCTGGTTGTTGTTCACTTTGCTTCTGCTATGATTTCCTGGTGCAGCAGGAAGTAGTCATCTGTAGCATTGAGTACAGCAGAGGCCGAGTACATTGTAGCTTGTATGGCAACTCAGGAAGTAGTGTGGCTTCGTAAGCTCCTTACAGGATTGTTTGGACAATCAATGGAGCCTACCATCATCCATTGTGATAATCAGAGTTGCGTGAAGCTTTCTGTCAATCCTATGTTTCATGACAGAACGAAGCATGTTGAGATCAAGTACCACTACATCAGAGATATGGTACTACGAAAGGCTGTACAGTTGAAGTACATCAGCACTGATGAGCAGACGACAGATATTCTCACCAAGCCTCTCTCCAAGATAAATTTTGTATACTTTCGAGATAAGCTTGGTATGGTGGAGAATCCAGCCTTGACTGAGAAAGAGTCTCAGTATCAGTGAGCCATTCTATCTTTTACCATAGTATGGTTGTAGCCATTATGGTAGATATCGTATTGAGGCGATATCCGATATCACATTGAGGTGATATTTATCTCTTACCATAGTATGGTTGTAGCCATTATGGTAGATATCGTGTTGAGGCAATATCAGATATCATGTTGAGGTGATATTTATCTCTTACCATAGTATGGTTGTAGCCATTATGGTAGATATCATGTTGAGGCGATATCCAATATCACGTTGAGGTGATATTCCTTTATTCATCATAGTATGGTTGTAGCCATTATGGTAGATATTGTGTTGAGGCAATATCCAATATCACGTTGAGGTGATATTCCTTTGTTCACCATAGCATGGTTGTAGCCATTATGGTTGATATCGTACTGAGGTGATATCTAACATCATGATGAGGTGATATGTCTTGAGCATCTGGAAGTGTTCTCCTTAGCTGAGAGGGAGTGTTAATGTTCAAGCAGCATCGTAGCAACTTCTAGCAATATCATTTGAAGAAATTAGATAATAGCTATAAGCTATCTAATTTATAAGATCTCAAAAGGCTCGACTTAAAGTCATTTCGATTTGCTAATGAAGATAAACATTAAATGATGATTCATTATTATTTGTCAAATATCATTTATTCTTCAAGACGTGCGATTTATTTAAGCAGCTGACTTCATTAATTGGTGCGATTTTTCTAAAAGAGACGTCTTTGCATTAGAGGCTGACATTGCATTTTGAAAGGTTACATCTATTGGAGATATTCCTATCGATGGCTATATAAAGAGATATCTGTTGGTTACTAATCATTTATTCATTCATATTGATTTTGAAGGAAGTTCGAATACTCATTCAAGTGCGAATTATTCTAAGGCAGTGCAGAATCTTCTATAGATCTGTGCAAAGGTAGTATTGTTTACTGTCAAGTTCTGTGTGTTATCTGGTTCTATATATTCTGAAGGTGAAGCAGAATTGGCCTTAGTATTGGCCTCATTGTAAAGAGACTTATTGCCATTACTTATATATAAAAGAGAGATCTTTGTTGCTGGGTTTTTCTCCCTCAAGAGGAGGGTTTTCCCAGGGTATATGTTGTGTTACTGTGTCTGATTTTTAATTAATTTTCTGTGCACTTATCTAATCACTAAATTTAATAGTAATAGCTAGTCTTATCACATACTAGATAAATCACATTGAAATGCCTTAGATATCCATATTTTGTTCATTCTCACCTATCATTTGTAGTTACAAATTATATTTTTAACTTATATTGATTTAGAATTAACTATTATTTGATTTATTTATCAACTAATCAAAGTATAAATTAATGGAGGGTATTTTTTTTTTTTAATAATAAGAAAAAATCACTTAAGAGACTAAACAAGTATGCCCTTGGTCATCTAGGTATGTTGCAAGCACACTAGTGCATGATCACCAATGTGACCATAGGTAGGGACTACTTGCTCCAATAATATAGGGGAACAAAACCAATGGTGGTGATGGATTGTGATGAGGGGGGTTGTCACTAGAAGTGGTTATACAATTATCGGGTGGTGGGTGGACAATCACTAGGGTCAATGGAAAAAATAAAACATCTCACTAATATTACTTTTCTAATCACCATTTTTATTCACCAATGCTAGAAAAAGTACCTCACTAACATTACCACACATTTTGTACTCATAAGAAAAGCATGGGCATTATTGTTTTTAAAAAATCACTTTAAATTTTACATAAAATTAATAAAAAAATGATACTAGACCTATGTAGTAATGGTGGATGCACAATACATCATACAAATGTGCACAACTATATGGAATTTTCCTACACAAATATGGTATCCCACAAAAAAAAATCAAAAAAATTTGACCTCCAATTTTGATGATTTGATAGTTGATATTAAGGTTTTTGGGTACTCTAAGCACAACAATGAGGTGTATTTTTCTCCAATATATACCATTTGAATTCTCAAGGTTGAATCTCTCAAAAAAGGATAGATAATTATAGATCTAGTTCTCTAATACCATATTAGAGTTGATACTTGAACTCCACAATTCCTTGAAAGAGAAAAGGGAATTGATTTGCTATGAAATTCTTAATCTGAATTATATTAATCAAATAATGAATGAATGAATATAATATACAATGAATTATTTTTGATAAAGGATAAAGAAACCCTAAACAAAACTATAGGAGATGATTATATTAGATCATGGCATGTGTCATAATCCTATGACTTGAGATAAAAATAATAATGTATGGCATGTGTCATAAGTGAGCTTAAGTATGCTAGTCTAAAAATTGGCCTAATAATTAATTAATTAACTAACTTTTTAGTCTAACAACAATCTATATTTTGGTAACCTTTTCATTGTTAATCTTGAACTTAGCCAACAAATCTAATGATTTGATAAATCATAATTATGTATTTATCATACCAAACTTCAAAATAAAAGTATAATGAACCAACCTCAAATCTATTGGGTCTCAATTTGTGATGCCAAATTATTCATCACTATAATCAAACTTGTAATATCAAAATTAAATCACCGACATCGAGAGAAATGGAAAGAATGAACCCTAATCAATATTTTTCCCATATGATTTGTAATCCTTAATGTCGGTTGTCTTTAAACAACCAAGCAAATCTCACTTAGCATCTATGAATTTACTAGATTCAATCCTTGAATACTCAGAAGATGGTTGGCCAACGAATGAGAGGAAGCTTAATGCTTCCCTCCTATACTTTGGGCTCTTCAAAACCTGGGAGGGTGATCCCACAATGTGTATCTTGTAGTCTTCTAAATGATCATATCACACATTGTATAATAAACAAATATATTCCCATTGAAACACTGATTAGATGAAATCCTCCAAGAAACTAGCAATTCCTTTAAAAGGATTAAACACCTAAAGTTGATAATGCAACATAATACCAAATTCAAAAAAAATTAATCAATTATACAAGTTTGTTAATTTTGTTCTCAAATTGAAACATCAGAACCAGAGGAAATGCTTTAACACTTGTTAGATCAGTGTCTTATCTTAAGGCTAGGAGTCAAACCACAATAAATTGAACTATAAGGTAAGTTTAATTTCAAACAACCATGGTCTTTGTGTAATTACATTACAATACA